>CM052889.1:36364716-36427216 GCA_028534135.1 Potos flavus
TGGGCTCCCCACTGAGCAGGGAGCCCGACTCAGGGCTTGATCCCAAGACCCTGGGATCATGACCTGAGCCGAAGGCAGACGCTTAACTGAATGAGCCACCCAGGTGCCCCCAAAACGTTTAGTTTTGTACAAATAAAACAAAACCAGGAAAGCGTGAACCATGCTTAGGTAAGGAAGTAATCAATAAAGGAACTTTTTCTGACTTGGCCCACAGGTTGGCTTTAGCAAAGACTTTTAAATCAGATATTATAAATATATTTGAAGAACTGAAGTTATCAGAACATATATTTAAGACTGAACAAGAAATATGTTGACAGTGGTTCAAAAATGGCAATAAAGAAAGAGAATAGAAATTACTAAAGAAAGAACTAAATGGAAATTTTAGAGTTAAAAACTATGCAAATGTCCATCAGAACATTTTTTCTATTAGCCAAAAGAACTGGAAGCAATCCAATTATCCATCAATTGGTGAATCACTAAACAAAATGTGGTATATCCATACAATTTAGTATTAGTCAGCAATGAAAAGGAGTAAACCTCTGAAACCCACTACAACAAAGATGAACCTTAACAACATTATGCCAAGCAAAAAAAGCCAGACACAAAGAAAATATATTCTGTAATTCCATTTATATGAAATATCCAGAAAATTAATATCTATAGAGACAGAAAGAGAAACAGTGGCTGCCTGGGACTGGGTTGTAAGGGGGTTGACTGCAAATAGGAAAGAGGGAATTTTTTCAGACTGATGCAAATGTTTTAAAATTGTATTGGGGTGATGGTTGCACAACCTCATAAATTTACTAAAAGAACCATTGAATTCTATATTTACAATGGCCAAATGTTACAGTATGTAAATTATACCTCAATAATCTGTTTAAAAATAGAGGGAAAATAGGCCAGTATAAGGATCCTGGGGGGATGTGGTGGGTGGTTCAGAGGGAAGGCCATCACACAGGTGGTACATAGCTGCATGCTCCATGTGACTTCTCTTCATCATCTGGCCAATGAAATGTAGCTCAGGTGATGTGTGGCTCTTTCAGGTAGACGTTTAAGAATCATCATTTTATTTGCCATGTCGCTTTTTTTCTTTTGCCTCAGTGACTAGCCTACAATACATTCAGGGGCTGCTCTGTTAGCCTTGGTCTTAGAGTAAGACCAAAACATGGAACAGAGTCCCAGCTCATCTGCAAGAAATGTGCAATGAATATTCTTGCAGAACAAGAAATAAATCCTATTTTTTTAAATTACTGGTATTTGGGGATGGTTTCTTATCACAGCATAATGTCATCCATCCTGATGTGTCCGTGTGCCTTAAAAGAGATTACAAATCCACAATTAACCCTTTTGCCTCTATTCACTCATCCCTGTGGGGTACTATCTACAACCACTATTGTCTGCAATTTTCCTTTTCTAAGAGTAAGTTTTAAAAAATGCTTTTTATCTGTGACACATAGTTGAGTAATTGGTGGTAAATTGGTCTTATCAGTTCTCAGACTATCTTCATTCATCTGTAATGGGCTGCCTGGAATTAGCAGAGTCTGGAAATGGAGCCACCTGCTTGGGTGTGGTAGATATTAGGAAACAGGCACAGTTGTAGGTACTGGAAGAAAGTCTAGTCTAGTGACAGAACATGTCCACTGAAGCAAATTTTTTACTTGGTACAAGTGATGAGTTATAGATGATTAACTTAGCATGCCTGGCTTTTGGGTCAGGACTGAGGGGGCTGGAGCTTCTGGCCTGAGTGTATCTTTTCATTCGCAATTTCATCCACTTGCCCTATTTTTCTGTTCAAATATGACTACTTTAGACGTGTGCTATGATGTGAAAAAGATCGAGAAACATAGTTGTAAAGGGTAAAAATAATCATCTATTAATCAAGTAGTTTTGAGGAGAGGAGAACAGAAGCAGAGGAAAATAGGGGGAGATATTAATTAAAGAAACAGTGTCTTGATACATGAATCCTATTAGACAATGAATTGGTAGTGATTGAGCACCTGCTGCCAGTCTTAGCATTTCAGTTAATACATAATCATATTTAGTCTCTACGTATGTGAGGAAATGTTGCTGGCAACATTTTAAAGATGAGGAACCCAGAGCTTAGGAAGAATAAAATAACTGGGCCAGAATTATGAGTTTGCAAATGTGGGGAATGGAATTAGAATCAAGTTGCTGGACTGGAAATCTCAGTCATGGGATCCAGGAGCAGGTGATAATATGGACAGCATATAGGCAGATGGGTTGCCCAAATCAGTGAAATCTATCTTCTGGCAATAAGACCCCATCACTGGTTTGGGATTTGTATGAATTCCTAATAAGGGATGAGAAGAATTGGCACGACTTAAGTAGGATTACCAATTCTAAAGGGACTGTGGCATTAAACTGGGTCTTAGTCACAAGGGAAAACTTTTGACTGTATAAATCAAGTTTGGTCTAATATTTTAATGAATAAAGCAGGTGTTTAAGGCCAATATGTTGTTTAAGGCTAATGTACTGAAGGGTAAGTCCTGTAAACTTAAATACATGTGATGGCTCAAAAAAGATATGAAAACTTCAAGTTTTCTCATGGGATATCAACAGCAAGAAAGACCATCACTCTCACCCTTACAACAGTGACACAAAAAGTCAAACAATAAATTCGTCACTTTAGTTTGAATCCATGAGAGAACAAAGGTCTTAGGGTAATTAACTAACCTGAACGATAAGAAAAGAAAAACGCCTTCAGGGAGAGAGGGATGTGAGCGTTTGTTGACGTGGGGCAGATGCAACCACACATACTAAGAAAAATCCAGCTAAGGAGTTCAGTTAAGCAAATGATGGAAGCCGAGAGTGAGCTGGTGAGATTGTAGAGCTTCTGGAGTCTGTAGATATAAGGAAAGTTCTCACCCTCTTGCAGGCTCTTCTCCAGGAAACTTACCAAGTTCTCGCAAAAATATCGATGAAATCTTGAGAGAGCAACCTGGTGGCCGAGGGGAGGAGAATAGCAGCCTTCGTAGGAAGGTATGAAGCCACGTGCTTATCTCTTGCTTATCTCCCTATGGAATAAGACTGGAATTGTAGGCAGAGGGACAGCAAACACTTATGGTACTTACGGCACTGGGGAAAACCACTCTAGCTCTGTCTAGGGAACAGAAAAACTCTCTAGTCTTGGGGGAAAGGCGATCCAGAACTACAGCGTGTACATGGGGCAGGAGAACCAAGAAGGCTACATCTTTAAGATCCAGGGACAGAATGCTTGCATAGGACCAGCATTTAACCAGAATAACAGAGACTCCCTCACTTGCTGCCCTCCCCCAAGCTACCAGCACTGAGCAACGGGTAACTGTGGAATCATTCTGGGAGAGCTGCAGGAGTATGGAGAGAGAGACTCTCTCTGAGGTGCAGCAGAAAGGGATGACCTCAAGCTAAAGGTAAAGCAGATATTGAGAAGAAACAAAAAACAAAAAACACCCTTGCAAACACAAGATACCTAAATACAAGGTTTCTCTAGAACAATTTTAATATTGTGGTATACTGATTTTAACCATAGCGACAACAACAACAACAAAAACCCAGACCCGATTCAACCCTTTCCTAGACTGACTTATTCTCCAAAATAAATGTCTGGCGTAATGAAAGCCATATGCAAACAAAGAAGCTATTGGCCTCAGTTTCTTTCTTTTTTTTTTTTTTTTTAAAGATTTTATATATTTATTTGACAGAGAGAGACACAGCGAGAGAGGGAATACAAGCAGGGGGAGTGGGAGAGGGAGAAGCAGGCTTCCCGCCGAGCAGGGAGCCCAATGTGGGGTTTGATCCCAGGACTCTGGGATCATGACCTGAGCCGAAGGCAGACGCTTAACGACTGAACCACCCAGGCGCCCCTGGCCTCAGTTTCTATTCCTAGGCAAGATGTCCAACTTTCAACAAAAAATTATGAGGCCTACAGAGAAGCAAGAAAAAAATAGCAAACTACCAAGAGAAAAGCAATCAGTACAATCAAATTCAAATATGACAGAGATGACAGAACCATCAGAAAAGGAATTTAAAATGTTTAATATGCTGAAAGTTCTAAAGGAAAAAGATTGACAACATTTAAAAACAGGCAATTAAAGTAGAGAGATGGAAACTATAAATGGAATAAAATAGAAATATTAGAAATGAAAAGTATAGTAACAAAGATGAAGAATTACATTTTAAGCCTTGTTAGGAGATTTGATAGGCTTGAGGAAATAGTCAATAGGCTAACTGGCATTAGGTCAACAGGCATTACCCAAAATGAAGCACAAAGAGATCAACTGTATTTCTCATTTATTGCTAATGAAAATGCAAAATAGAACAACTACTTCGGAACAGTTTGATCATTTCTTATAAAGTTAAGCATATATTTACCATATGATCCAGGAATCCTACTCTGAGTAATTACCCAGGAGAAATAAAATTGTATGTTCATACAAAAACCTGTGCATAAGTATTTATAATTGCTTTATTCATTATTGCTAAAAATTGGACAAAACTCAAGTATCTTCCAGTGGGTGATTGGATAAATAAACTGTGATCCATCCATACAATGCAATACTACTCAGCCATAAAAAGGAATAGACCTGATACATCCAAACATGATTGAATCTTGAAAGCACTTGGTAACTGAAAGAAGTGAAACCCAAAAAGCTACATGCTATAGGATTCCATTTATGTGATATTCTGAAAAAGGCAAAACTATAGAGTTGGAGAACTTGTCAGTGGCTGATAAGGGTTGGAAGGGGGAGGAGGACCTTAGTGTGTAAGGACAATCTGAGCAAATTTTGGGGTGGGAGTGATGGAACTATTCTCTATGATAATTTTGATAGTGGATATATGACTCAATGTATTTTTCAAAACACTTGGAACTCAACACCACAAAGAGTAAATTTTACTGGGTGTAAGTTTAAAAATAAAATTTCTAAAAAGAGGTGAATTGTTTGTGCTTCCACACTCAGAATTTGGAGTTGAGTAGTTTTTAGGGCTAGTGATGTTTGTCAAACATAAATATAACTCCAATTTGTTCGTAGTCTTTAACTGTCTGAATGATTCCAGGGTGAAATCTCAAGATACACTTTCTCAAACACTTCTCCTTTACAGAGAAGACTAAATTAGAGCTTAAACGAGCTTCTCTCTTGTCCGTGGCTCAGTCAGATTCAACATAATGTGCATTATAATACTTACTAATTTAAAAAATAACTGTTTCTTAACTACTTAACATTTTGATTAATCTTTTTCTTCTTCACGAATATCCATTGTCACTCTCTCTACATAATCTTATGAGGCATCGGATTGTTCACTCACTAAAGAATGCTTGTAGGTGTGCTAAAGAACTGTGAGGTATGTTGGAGACGTACTGTCCTTACATAGGTATGTTGTGAGGACCTTCTGCTAAGTAATTTGCATAAATTACATGGTTTAGCTATTCAATTTATATTGCCTTGCTCTCCAAAGGAATAATGATTGTGATTTATAATTATAATCAGCTTTACTTACAATTCTTAAAATCCTTTGAAATGCTTCCTCAGCTATTTTAATAATTGTACATACAAAAGAATAAAATGATGGACATTTTAAGCACTGTGGGACCCATTTTTAAACAAGTGCTCATTTTGGGATTTACTACTCATGAATAGACTTACCCTACTGTCACTGATCAATAGCCTTGAAATAATTTTAGTCCACTAACCTAAGTTCAACAAAGATATTCATGTAAGGGTTCAATTCAAAGTACGGAGGAGGTTCCTGAGAAGGGGCCCAAGATGGGACTTCCTTTCACAATTCATAACCTACTATTGTTACCAATAAGCTTTGGGAGAAAACCCCTCTAGCTGCTATTTGAAGCCAAAGGAAATCCTAGAGATAAATACAAAGAGAAATTCTAATGTGCCAATGAGCTGCTGACTGATTAGAGCATAATATACTTTCCTTGTGATATAAAATCTAATGTCTAATATTTAGAATCAACATACACTTTTAAAAATTGAGACAATTCTTGGATGATCAAGGTGAATTTATAGTTGCTTAGTTCCTTTTGGTAGGTATAAAAGGTCATGCCAGGGGCACCAAATGTTCATCAGCTCAAGAGTAAGGATAAATTAGGTTAGAGCTATATGTCCAAAGCAGAATTTCTACCTTTCTAGATCAAATGTTCTTTTTACTGTTTTCTCTTTGTGTTACGGATACTTTCTGATTCACTTAGACTCAAAGCCATCCTGTCTTTGACTCTCTTTTCCCTACTTCCTTCACCACCACCCCTATTTGTCATTAATTTGCACCAGTCCTGTATCTGCAGTATCTCCTGAATGAACCCAATCTTTCTGGATGTCCTTCCTGCCACTAAGATTTCTGGCTCACAGTACTTTTCACTTCTCCGCACAAAACTTTGCCTTGGTTTCCTGCAAAACAAGTGTGTCTTCTTCTGGAATCAAGGTCTTGCTAGACATCTTAGCTCTGATCTTCAATCTGTTTGTGTGATTGCTCTGTTCCCAACCCTCCCCTGTGATATTTATTCTATGACCACTTAAGAGAAATATGACAACAGATCTCATTTTATAGAGTTTCTTTTAATGCTAGGGTGAGAGGTCTCCCTTACTCGAGTAGTGGTGAAAGGATATTGGTTTTTTGTTTGTTTTAAGTAAAAGGATATGCAGCAGTATGATGGCTGGATTTGGACAGAGAGAGAGAGAGAATTACCAATCAGAAGGGCATTGTGATGGTTTAGAAGAAAAGTAATGAACACCTGAACTAGGGTGGTTGTAGTGGAAAGGGGAAAAAAAAAAGACAAATTGAAAAAAATGTTAAATAGATAAAATCTACAAGATTCTAGCAGGGACCGCGTTTAAGGAGAATGATGAGTAAGGAGGGACCGCCAATACTATGAGATTTCCAGTCTTTGTGATGAAGAGGATGGAAGTGCCAGTAACAGATGGAGGGAAGAGCAGATGACGGAGGCATCAGGAAGCATAGGCGGACTTTACATTTAGACAGGTTGGCTTTGGATCGTTTTCTAGTACTTAATTCCATATGATAGCAAACAAGCATCTTCCTTCCTTTCTGCCTCAGTTCGAACAACTATACACTGGGGCAACAATACCTCCCTAAAGAGGGAGGTTATGAGGATTGAGCGAGCAACTACACGAAGGTCACCTAAGACACAGTGAGTTTTGGACCAATAAATAGAAGTTATTGTTCTTGTTATCATTGTAATTACTGTAAGGAAATAACTGCCATCCTAATTGTTTACCGGTAGGTACTGATTTGTCTGTCTACCCTAGAATGGACATCATGCAGCATTTACATGAGGCATTGCCTGACTAATTAAGAGGAGCTGACCTGACTAATTAAGAGTCTAGCGATCCATTCACGTAAGATGATCTGTCTTTGGGAAGAGACTCTCAGGAGGTTTCCTCAGGCAATCTGGTTTGTGATTTGAAGTAATTTGGAAAGGGTCCATAAAAGGAGAAGGGAAATGCAGGAAGACAGGCCCAGCAACCTAGCTGGGAGCTGTCTGCGGGGGAGCCAGGAAAGGCCCATGAATAAGAGGCTTCATCAAGGTAGAAGCTGGGGAGTTGAGGGTTGAGAGAGAGAGGATCGCCGGAGCCAGAGCTGGTACAGTAGACAAGGCGTGGCCTGGGAGCTGTTAGCTGAAGAGGCGCAGTCACCATAAAAAGAGGGAGGTGCCTGGGAAGGGCAGGTGGCAGGAGGGTGGACACTGGGAGGGGCCGGATTGGGAAGGGACGAATGGGAAATTGCTGGGCCTCCTGGGGTGGGCCTCTCCCAATAAATCATTTGCAGTTGCTGGAACTGGCTCGGAGTGTCTTCCTTTATGTCGCAGCTCTATTAAAAGGGCAATGCTCCCTTTCTGCGTTGGCTTTAGTCACTCCATTACTCACCTGGGGCAGCTTGAAGGCTTCACGCCGCCGGGGGAGTGAGAGGCACGGAGCAGTTGAGTCTGTTTCACTTGAGCAAGCACAAGCAGGATTGCACATCTCTGGGACATGGAAGATGGTATCAGAAATGGGACAAGCATAATATCAGGGTGGGACAGAATTATTACTTGAATTAATTATATTGCAAAAATGTGTTGCTCATGAAATTACGTGCTTGTTGCATACCTAAGTACGTATTTAGGTTTTTGTGATTAAAAATATTTTTTATTCAGTATTTTAAATTATAATCTATAGTACTGTGTGGTTGATATGTAACAAATAGGAAGAAAGAGAAGAGAGGGCCACTGGGAGTGTAGAGCATGACTTCAGTACACACTAGAACTGGGTTCCAATCCCAGCTCTGCCACTTAGCTGTGTGGCTTTTGGCAGGTTGCTTAACCAACCTCTTTAAGCTCTATTTTCCTTACCTGTAGAGAGTGAAAAGTATAGCTATCAAAGGGGTGTTATGGGGATTAAATCAAATGTACAGCGTAGCCAGACATACTGCATATTCACAAATGACAGCTGTTCCTACTTATTCCATTTTATGTTAGGTGGGAATTTCATTTGTTTGTGTTTGTTTGTTGTTGCTGTTGTTTTTTTATAGTTATCTCACATAGCCTTTCAAAGCCATCGCAAGGCAGGAGCGAGATTCCAGTTTCACAGAGGAAGGGAGTGAGGCTACACCAGTTAACCTATTTGCTGGAATCATAGAACTGTTAGGTAGCACAGCTAGCATTAAAGTTCAAGTCTTTTGACTTCCAGGCTCAATGCCTTTCCCAAAAATGACATAAAGACACAATGAAGTAGGAAGCAAGGCCAGTGTTCAGCATTTCTTCATCCAAGTGCTTTATTTCACAGTGCAAGGTGAAAAGCGCCACATCTTCTACTTCTATGAAAAGAGTCTATTGAGGTTGTGTTGGGAGGTGGTCGTTTTCACTTGAAAAGCTTTTTTTTTTTTAAAGATTTTATTTATTTATTTGAAAGAGAGAGAGCAAGTGAAAGAGTGAACACGAGCGGGTGGGGTGGAGCAGAGGGAGAGGGAGAAGCCGACTCCCCACTTAGCAGGGAGCCAGCAGGAGGGCTGGATCCCAGGACCCTGAGATCATGACGTGAGCCAAAGGCAGATGCTTAACTGACGGAGCCACGCAGGTGCCCCTTGCTTGAGAAGCTTTCTATAGATCCTCTCAATCCTGGAGCACTGAATATCCAGAATAATTCTCCCACTGAGGAGAGGGCCTCAGCAGACAGGTGTATAATAGATACAGTGGGAGGAAGTCTGGATGGGTTGAAGGTGGCAGTCAGTAACTGGCTTGAAAGCAGATGTCTGCCTACAAATATGATTCTCATTTTTCTCTATAAAATGGCAGCATTGACCATAAACCATGTATTCTAACAAAGAGATCCAACCTAGAAGGGTGCCAGGCAATTTTGTGAGACCTCTACATCTATGGAAGCATAATCCGATCTAAGAAATTGGACATCAAAGTGGACGTCAATGGTTTCTAAATGTCTCCCCCACCCCTTCCATGTTGCTACACTGGTTGGAACCCCTTGCCCCTACAAGAAAGTCCAAATTTTTGAGTACTGCTAGAAAAACCCTGCAAAAGCGGATTCTTTCTAAGCTTTCATCCTCATCTCTTGGTACTCTCCACCCACACTCTGCTCAGGCCAGATCAAACTTCTCTCAGGTTCTTGGATGTCTCTCAAGGTTTCTCTTGGAGATCTTCATGCATGTTGTTTCCCCCACTCTTCCCCTGTAGTTGGTCATTCTTATCCTTCACAGAGTAGCTTGAAAGTCATTCCCACCAGCTTAGCCTTTCCAACCTCCTCCTTGAAGTCTCAGTTGGGGTCCCTGGTGTGTGCTCCCAGTGCCCACTCCCCTTTCCCTGGCCTGGCCTCTCTCACACATACAGCGGTGCTATTTATTATCCCCACGAGACTCCTGCTCCCAAGGCCAGAGCTCACAGCTCTCCTGTTCATCATTGTATCTGCAGGACTTAAACTTCACTCTGCCTGGCACACGGTAGAGCAAGTTCTCCATTAAGTATTCTTTGAATGAATGAATGCATGCATAAAAGTCTATTTCTATAGTTTGTGAGGCCAGGTTCTCAGGAAGAAAATGGAGTTTATGAGCAGAGCTTTCCAGCAAATTGTATTCGGTCATAATACTACAAATATGCATATATATATTATCTCTACATTTCTTCTTTTTCAGTGAAAATTATTTTTGCTCCAGTTTATGGGAATGAGCAATATTAATTTAAGCATGACGGTAGGTGGCTCCAGTTTAAAAGCTATGACAGTAACATTCTAGAATGAAAGGGCTCAAGTGGGAACTTCTGTTTTAAAAACAATATAATGTGGAAAATGCAAGAAATTATTTTACCTTAAAAATAAAGAGCATATGCTCATCTTCTGAGTATAAATTAAATGAACATTGTGTTTGGTCCACAGATAATTATATTTAGAAATAATTGTAAGACATATTACAATTAATATTATTACATATTACATTCACATATGTCATATTACATTACATATACATTACATATAACCTATTACAATAACATGTAGCAAGAAATTGATAAAATACTAGCTAGGTAAACTTTGGGGATGTGCCTTTTCTGTTTATAAAATATACTGTTCCCCAAAATACTCCTGATTTGTCTTATAAGTAGATAATTTCCCTTCAGAAAAGTACATTTTTACGTCAGTGTGGCTGAAATATTACATTCTTGCAATATCTGAGATGCAAAGCAGTGAAGCAAGTGTCTTACCTAATTCGCAAATCAGCTACCTGAGGCCTGTAGAATAGAAAGATGGAGGGATACCATCATGCACTGATAGAATGACGATGTGGGAGGAATTTCATATCTAACTAACTGATCCTCTTGACAACATGCAGAGAGTGCCATGTTCATTTTTTATTTTAAGGAAAAGAACTGACACAGAACAGGTAAGCAGCTTACTCAAGATCACACTGTGAGTTTGCAAAAGTCAGGTTGGCGTAAGCACTTACGCTCTTTCTAACATACCAAGGATACGGCAATTGCCTCCCTGTGGGCTGAGCCCAGATTCCTGAGCCCCAGCTTATTATTCCACACAACAAACTGTGTCTGCTTCGTTCCAGTTAGTACCGATGGCTACCAGCAACATTTATCAAAATAGTATATTTCTGAGAGCAAAATTCTCTGTCTGAATTCCGGCTCCATTTTTTTATTAACTGTCTGAACCGAGCAAGGTATATAACCTCTCTCTGCACCCCACGTCCCTCACTGTCCAACAGGTGTTCACTAACTCACTGGGTTCTTCTGGGGATTAAACATCATAATGCATGGAAATTGTTAAACCCAGTATGAAGCACACAGTAAATGCACCTCAAGATCAGATTTTTTTTTAGTATAAAGCTTGATCACGTGTTTTGTTTATCCATCAAGAGTTTATTATAATTGCCTTCAAATAATATTTTACTAAAGAAATAAAGAATAACTTAGATTTGTACAGGCAGTTGACTAAGTTACATAGCATGAAACGGAAAAGATGGGCTCTTGATTCAGAATCATTGACTGGTTACTGACACTTTAGAACCTGCAAAATAGTAAATACACTTGCCATCTTTACAATTTAGAGGAGTTTTCATGTGAGGGATAGGAAGATTAATATACTGTTTAAGACTATGGTATTCTATTTATAACATCTTTTTTTTTCCAAGATTTTATTTATTTATTTGGGAGAGAGAGAGGGAGAGAGCATGAGGTGGTGGGAGGGGCAGAGGGAGAGAGAGAAGCAGACTCCCTCCTGAGCAGCCAGACTCCAGCCAGATCCCAGGACTCTCTCTGAGATCATGACCTGAGCCAAACGCAGATGCTTAATAGACTGAGCCACTGAGGCACCCACATGCCCCTATAGTATCTTGTATACCTTTCATCTTTGATTCCTATTTTCTAATGGTATCAAACAGTAATAAATGTTATCTCATCTTACCTGAGCTTTTTTCTTTCAACCGTGCATGCTTTGACACTTTTAATTCTGTGACCACAAAACACAGCTATTAACTTGAGCCTAAATCGTAGTAACTCCAATGGCTGGTTCTACTTCTCAGAGTTTGTTTACTCATCAAGAACCTCTTACTGTGAGATGCTGCTTATTAAGAAACGTAAAGTGAAAGATAGAGGATTTTTTCCATTATTCTCAGTAGAATATTGTATGTCATCTCATGACAGTTGACTTAGATACATTCAAAGTAATCTTATTTTATGGTCGAACACAAAACTAAAGGTGTAAGCATAGTTAGAAATACTTCTTCTCCCCATGGCATCTGCAAAATTGAATTTGTTCTGGAAATGCAAAGTTGGAGATTTTAAATAACTGTAGTCTAGTTTCGTTCTTAAGAGAAATGAACTTCTGTAGTTCAATGCCCAGTTTTGCCACAAATAAGGTAGAAAGAGGGCTGGATGAATTTGCTATCGATTTATAAATTAAATTACACCATACCTTTCTATACCCCATTCTCAGATTCTAAAACGGTTTTATATCTGATGCTAGTAAGATACTGAGTCTTGAGCCCTGGTCCCTTTGCCTCACTTTTCCGCCCAGGGGAAGTCTAGCCACTGCAGAGTTTTCATTCAAGCTTTCAACTTCTTCCCTAACAACTATCTGAACAGCTCAGATATTCATAAGCTAGGACAACTCCTGAATTTTAAATGGGAACAACAACAACAAAAACTCCCCAAAATAACAATGATAGAGAGGCCTGATTTTCCTTTTAATTTTCATTTTAAACTGAGAAAAAAGTTTATGTATGTGTGCTCCTATAATAGGACACAGACTTCCAGCACATAGCGAACTCATAGCATAAAGGCCCAGAAATTTCTTCAGGGGGCAGAAGAGTGGCAAATGGAGGTGGCTTCCATGTGAGCTTTGCTTGCTGGGTATTTTCTGTTTTAATGTCAAGCATTTTCACATGGGGTTTGTTTCCGCCGTGAGGCAGTGAAGGAAATTTTCTCTGCTAAACTATTGATGAAAGCCAGTGTAAACAGAGCTGTCAAAGTCTCCTGATAAGTGACTTCCTCAGGTTTGCAGAGTTTAAACTTTCAGGAGGAATCCAGTAGTGTCCAGGTAAATTGGAGGACTTTGCTATGGATACCAATCCCTAGGAAGGCCTGATGGGAGCCCTCAATTATGAATAAGGCACCACCCCCCAGCTGAGAACCTGCAAAATGCAATCCAGTTATTCCAGATTAATCCAGTTATGCCAGATTATCTCAGCCAGCAATCAGAACTTTCGCCGGGATTTAGTCTGACCTCAGAAGGCAAATGGGGCAAGCCTCAACAGGGAGGAGCTATGGATTGGGTGCAAGGGTGTAGAATTTTACGTAGATGGCTTCCCAGAAACCACCACTAGCAGGACACCTGGAGAGACCTGGAGTAGAAGTGATTGCTGCTTTATTCTTCAGAAAATGGACATGGGCAGCAGGCCAGAACTATAACCTGCCATTTCTCCTCTTAAATATTAAGCACATACCCAAGGATTGCATTTTATTTTCAAACTTTGGCACACGTACTGTATACATGCGTCAGATATTTTAACTTTCGCGTAGTCTAAATGTTAGGCTTCTGGAAGGATTTTTACCATGTGAGGCATATTTAATAAATGTACATTTTGATTCTGACCAGACTACTAGCTTCATACCTCAAAATGGGTTTTAACGGGCCAACAGAATATTTTTTGCTAAGTGAGAAACGTAGCCTAGTTTGCTGACCTCACGACCCCGGATTTGTCACCACTTCTTCACATAATTAAGTTAATCATGGACAAAAGCAACACCAGCAGTCAGCTGGGATCTTGGAAGAAAATCAGGTTTTATCTGCCCGTATAAATCTAAAAGTCAGTGTTAGATTTCTGAGCTTTTCAGAACAGAGAGATATTTGGACTTGAAGAATAAGACCCAAGAGATGAAAAAAGGAGATGGTGATATTAGAGTTGCTCTGATGTCGCGAGAGGAAATCTTAGACCTGTGCAGCAAGATCAATGGACAGGAAAGAACATTTTTCATGTGATTATCTTATTGAAGGCAATTTATTGCCAAAGTCCAAAGTTAAATTTGCAATGGCAAATGTGATGCTCATTGCATGTCTCAAAAGAAGTGACTGTGACTCTCATTCAAGGTAAATGAAAAGCAGAGGCAACATAACTAACATCTTCTAGAATTTACTTTGATAAAACTAGTTTACCCTAAACAAAACACATGGCTATTTCTCTTCTTTCTTCCCCATTGTGGGATTGATATCTGTATAATAACATTAATTAGGATAAAAATGACAGTATGGTACTGCTGTGAGTTATTAAGGGTGTAAGAAAAGAGTAAAGACAAAACTAATCTCAAAAGTTTAACAAATGATTTGTAATATCACCACCTGAAATAGCAATCACTATTTAGTATTTAATTTAAAACCATTTCCCAATGGGACAAAAGGTAAATATACTTATGGTACAATATGAGAACATAGGAGAGTGATGCAAAAAATTTAGAGCTTTTTATCACAGATAATACTTTTAGGTTGAAGACAGTCCAACGAATATAAGGTTCTGGGAAATTAGATGTGCTTCCAAAATGGGCTCTTTCTTTTGAGAATATCTTAATTTATGGTTTGTGACTTTTATCTTTTCCCATGATGATAACTGAGGGAGACACCAAAGAAAGAAAAGCAAATGTATGTTTCAGTTGAGAGTATGCCAAATACACAGTGACTCACAGCGTCCTAATCAGACAGGCGTGACAGCTCACTAAAAAAAAAAAAAAGAGAGAAAGAAAAAAAAGGCTCACCCCACCCACTTTGGAAACTGTTCTTTGCCAAAGCTCAGCATACTGACAGCTACTTTCTAGACATGTCACTATGCTTATTCTGGATCAGTAAGGAAGTTATATGACAATACCGATCAAGGCGGGTTAAATCATTATATGCCTCTAATACTGGCCTCTTAGATTCAGCTGTGAGTCTGAATATTTTTTTTAACTGAAGAATTAATATCATTTACTTATGGCTTTTGATTTGTTCTACATTTTCCAGCATTTTATGTAACCCATATATTTTTGGGGACAATGGTAATAAATATTTCTATTCACATTTCTTTTTCACATCTAATTCTAGGATTACATAGATTAAATAAATGTATGGCTTAAAAGAACTCTAGGGGTCTTCCCCTCTAAAACCCTCAAAAGAGCGAAAGAGAGGCCTTCCCTGCTGTCACATAAGATTGAGTTTTTGCCAGGACAAACATCCAGTCTTTACAGAAGTATTAGAGATATTCCGATTTTTAAGAACAGAGTTATTTCATGAGTTATATAAAATGAGTACACTTTACAAATTATTGCTAATGGAATCTGCAGGAAGATTAGGCATTTGAGTTTAAATTTATGGTTTCGCAAAATGACAGTGCTTCTGAATCACCTGGAAAATTTAAAAAAGAAACCAATGAAATAGAATACTTAAGGGACCCAACACAGATCTACTGGCTCAAAATCTGGTAAGGTTTAACATATTTAAAAAGTCTCTACAGGTGTTTCTAAAGTCATAAGTGTGGATCAATGCTTGAGAAATAGTAGATGTCAAATAGGCATATGTTTACTTTCCAAGATGGTTCAACAGAAAGTAAGCTATAATATCCAGCTATAGTAAGAAAGTATCCAGCTATTTAAAGAATGCAACTGTAAAACCTTTAACTTGGGGAAATTCCAATAATTTTCAATTTCAAGCTTCTTCTTTCCAAGATCTTTGTTTTCACTATTTCATGTATGGCATTTGTGAGAGAACCTCTGAGTTTCATTAAAAGGCATGACGACTTAACTGTTATGTACAAACAACTGCCTCCATGATCAAAATAAGTGTTGGAAGATTTAAAAATGAGAGCTCAGTGTCTTGATTATATCCTGAACAGATACCCAATAAGAATGGATGAAGGCTACATTTTTTTTTATTAGTAGCGGTAGTAGTTGTAGAAAGATGTCTGTAGTTGATTGATATCCGAGAGTAACATTAAAAATAAAACCCAGAAGCCATAGCATCTTAGGCCATGTTATTGATCAAATGGCATTCCGGGTATCAGGCAAAATCACAGGCCAAGTTTGACATATAGAGTATACATGTCACATAGGATTTTAGAAACCCCAATATTACAAGATCTTTTCATTCATTCTCTTCGTAATTGTACCCCTCCTCATCATTTCAACAAGCTGTATAATTAAAGGACCAAGAAAGAGGTTTCTGATGGTGTCATATTTTGATATTCCAAATAGGCCAGAGCCAGACATCTTTGCCTGCATTAGGGCAGCTATTCCTTATAGAGGACAATTATAGCATGCCTTCCTTAACAGTCCCTCACTCTCCTTGAGCAGCACTTCCATTCCTCTGGGAATCCATCTCCCTTTCCTCTTGTGCCCATATTTTCAGAGGGAAATCTTCAGAGGGATATCCCTTGAACTCGGCCACACAGGTGGACACATGACTCGAGAGCAAATGCTCAAGGACTTCTTGGGATTCATTCTGGTGGCAGTTAAAAGGAAAAAAAGTCTCTCATCTCTGCTGGTGAAGGCACAAGACAATCTTCTGTAGAAAAGAGAGACAGCGAATGGAGGGACAAAATTCAGGGCAAGATGAGAGAGTCTTGGCAGTGCTAGAGTCCCTGTCTCAGAATCCCACGAGCCCCCTACCCCTCCTCCCTGCCTGCAATTCTTGTTTTTGTGAATGAATAAGCTTTTCTTTTTGGCCTCAAAACCCTGTTTGAACTGGGTTTCTATAACTTGCAACCAAAAGAGTTTTAATTCAATAACAATCCAAGATCTCATAGGTTTTTATATACCATTTAGGGAAAGTACACATCATTTGACTTTCTCATATAATGCACTTGTTAAGGAGAGGGGATGGCAAAGGCACCTTTATTGTTGGCTATTCTATGGAAAACAGAAAGCTAAAATATCAAGAGATTCTTATAAAAACATAAGATTAAGCCCAGAGAGGGAAAATAATATGACAGCAAATTTCAACAGTTATTATTAAATATATTTTACATGTATTGTTTTACATAAACGCAAATATTTGCACACCTCGATTTCTTATAGACTAAATTTAGTACTGCATTTGAAGTTCAAAATACCAGTGACTTTGCTTTTAAGTGTGTGTGTGTGTGTGTGTGTGTGTGTGTGTGTGTGTAAGTAGGCTCCACATGCAACATGGGGCTGGAACTGACAACCCTGAGATCAAGAGTTGCATGCTCTAAGGACTGAGCCAGCCACCTGCCCCAAAATACCAGTGATTTTGAAAAAGCTTCCCGAATAAGCTAAATTTATTGTGCATGTATTTGTAAGTTCTGGTAGTATATTAGATATGTTTTTCTCCAATTTTAATAGATTTTATCTATAGGTTAACCATATTATTTTAACAAAATCTAGGTGATTTGAAATGATCGGCATTCTTGCCAGAATCTGTCACTGTCATCTCATCTTAACTATATAACCTTAGTGGTGGTTTATATTTGACCTAACATAATAAACATTTTCAGACTTTCAAACAACAAACTATCCCTCTAGATGTCTTATGTTTGGAACAACAATTATAATTATTTTTCACGTACTTCTACTTTTTATTACTTGATCAGGCTTCCCTTGTAGTAGTTACCATATGTTAAAGTATATTTTTTGTTTCTATTCATCTTCGGCCTGTTGACACAGCCTTTTGTAGTTTAAGTCTCCAGAGTCAAACATTTGAGTCATAATCAAAGGGCCATTGCGTTTCTAGAGTTTGCTGAATGCCATGTTTTTTGCCTCCTGTGAAGACATAAAAAAAAATAGTTGTATGGCCACAGGAGATGCTGACTACAGTGTCAATCTTTATTTTTGGCAAGTATGGAGAAACCTCTGTAGAAATGTGTGTGCATTTCTAGTCAGTAAGTTCTAGTTGACCAGTACTTGTTGACTTGTTGTTCAATGCTCAGCATTTGAGATAAAAATTATGGAAGAGTCAAAATGAGGGAAAGGCATGGTCCCTTTGAATTAATATACTTAATGACAACAGAAAACAACAAGGACTAAATTATATATCTCGTGGAAAATGTAGGAATTGTACAATACTAAGATGAATGACACGGATAGACAGAAACAAGGGAGGAGACATTCCCAGTACTGAGCCAACTCTCTCTGAGGTGAAAACCTCCTGTATCACATCCCAATCAAATGATTAACCCATATTTGGCCTCCTTGTTTCAAGACATTCTGTACCTTGTGGGGATACTGATCCCATTTCAGTTTAATTCGAAATTTCTTTCTTATGTTTACTTGACTGTAATCCGAACTGAAAGTTTTGGCCCCATATAACTGACTCTCTACCATCCGCAGGCTGGTCATACGATCCGACCCCATGGCAGAAGGGACTGACCTTCTGTCTTCTCACCTTATGTTCCTCCAAAACAGGAGTTTTAGGGACCTTGAGGTTTCTGGAATCATAAAGATTTCTGTGCCCCTGAGGACTCTATAGTGAAAAACATGCTCTCACTTTCCCACATTTATTTGAATAGAATGCACCTTAGATTTCTCTCTTGGTGTGATAAAAGAAAAAAGGAAATGAATGGAATGAGACTTGAACTTCTTGAGAATTTACCGTGTTTGGGGGGTACTTTATTTTATTATCACAGTTAGTCCTCAGAACAACACTGTGAAGTGGGTATCATTATCCAAATGCCTTATGAGAAATTAAGGCTTAGGGAGAATGAGCAGAGCTGAGCAGTCTCTCTTTACACACTGTGGCTTTCTATTACTTTCTTTTCAAGAGAGGTCTTTAAGTACAGAACTATGCACCTAAGGTAATCTTAGTGATCATGTATATTCTCACCCCATCTAGAACATTTTTGAGATTGACAGGGATCAACATCATAATTACGTCCCAAACAAAAGTATAAACTGGGATTATCTGGGCAAACCCTGACCTTTGGCCACTAGAACTTAGGTCTTTCTTAGGTCATTCCTAAGCCCTCACGAGGTCCTGGCTAGGAGCACTGTAGCTTAGGGACTTGATAATAGTAATTGCACCTTTGCACCCTGTCTATGCACAGTATGAGAAAGTATCTTCTTATATCAACATCCACTCAAAAAGCTTTCTTGCCTTTATAAGGGTTATATTTTTATCTAAATTCAATTGAGTTCTTGACAAAATTCCAAACAAAATTCTAACTCTCCCAGCACAAGAGTTGAGTCAGAGCACTGTCTTATGTAGCATTGTGCCTGCTACTGATAGGATACGGGTTCACCTTGGGCCTCCCATCCACTTAGTTTCTCAAGGCTTGAGCAGGTTGGAGCTGTTCTTCAACTCTTTGCTCAGTGCTGTGGAATTGCTATCCCTACATATCACAGGAAAAGGTGAAATTAGTGTCGTAGAATCCCTTTGAGATCCCTGAAAAAAGATGATTTGATAGTATAAGACATTATTATGATAAACATACCCTGGGATTGTGTCCTTGGGGTTATAAGTGATACTCTCTCAACATGAACTTATGAAGAGATGAACTTCAAGCATCCACTTGGTAGCATCTTTTAATGATTTCCATTATTTTGAATCAGCAAATGTCTAGCCAATACATAGCGAGAAATGCTCTGCATGATCGTTACCTAACAAGAAACTTAAACTTGTTCTACATGCACAGATAGACTGACTCATGTTTTGAGTTGGGATAAGCACCACAGGTAGAAACTTGTTCAATTATATGCCTTGAAGGAGCCAACTACCCCACGGAAGAAACTAAATGTGTCAGCATTATCCAAAATGATTCAAGATTGGATAAAGCTAAATTATCCAAAATGATTCAAGATTGGATAAAGCTAAATTAATAGAATCTTGTCCAGTTTTACTTTACTGTCTCAAAACTTGAAAATCTTAAAAGGAATGCTAATTGTCACTTCATGTTAAACTAAAGAGCAAGACAATTGGAGCTGACTATATTCTATTAAATAAATTATCATTTAATGTAAAGATAAAAGTTCAACACAGGAAAATGATTTGACTACTCCGTTTACCTCTTTTTCTTAATCCCCATCAATTTACAGATTTGGGACATCAGTATTTTGGCTCAGATATATTTTGGATGATCTAGAACGTGCTGGTACTGTAAGTGGTAGAATTATATTAACTTAGCAACAGATATTTATGCTTAGGAATATTTTTCATAGCTTGGCATTTGAAAATATATTTTAAACCACAAAGCCTACTTTAAAAACAAGATACTTGATTACAAGGATGTACAGTAAGATGCTTACACCAACATTTCTCAAATGAGTGAAGAGAGATATTTTAGAGCACCTAGAAATACTAACAGAAGCTATTGTAAGAGATATTTTAGAGCACCTAGAAATACTAACAGAAGCTATTGTAAGAGTAGATTAAGGGATTTTTTTATTTTGTAAAGTTGTCTGCCTATAGATTTATTAGGTTAGTTATACCAACCTTTTTGAAGTTTAACTTTGGCTCTCTTTCACAGGAAAAGAGATTTTTGCATTTTGCAATCAGTTGGCCACATCAAAGGAAAAAATGGAGCTCTCAGATAAACAAGCTCATTATTTATGTTGGTGTCTGGTCCTCAGGACCGCAGAATCTAGGTAAAGAGAATGCCTTTGCAGTTATTTGGGGACTGCAGGCCAGCACCAAAAATACGCATATGCAGGAAAGTTGTCGAGTAGCAGTTTGCAAACTTTAGAATGTATAGATATTACGTGCGGTTCTCGCTAAACATGCATTTTCCTTGATCCCTTCCTCCCCCCAGCCCAGGACAGATTCATCTAGACTGGAATGGATCAGGAATTTCAGGTTTGCCAAGCACTTGGGTGTTTGTTTCCCAGTGCTTAAATCCAGACGCCACTCTGAGAACACTTACCCAGATTCTCGGGGATGAGCGCAAGGACTGGAAAGTGAAGCCGGGTGTGGTAAAGGTAGTTGTTAGAATGCTTCCAATAGCCGGGTCCAGGGATGGAGCAAGGCGTGGATAGAACAAAATTATAGAATTGTATTTTCTCCCATTTTACTTTCTTTCTTAGCAATTCCTCCCCCAAATCCACTTTCCACCCCATACACCCTTCAGACTAGACCCTATTTCTCGCAATCTTTCTAGGAGGATAACTGAGATGAACTTACAGTGAGTCTCTTTCAAAGGGGTTGGTTTCACTCTAATAGTATACTTTTGAAATATATTTCTCATCAATTGCTCCCCTATTTGTTAGAGAAGAAATTTAGTGTAGCGGTTGAAGCCAGGCTACCTGAATTCAAATCTCATCCCTATCATGTCTTCACCATGTGCTTTTAGAGAGTCACTTAATGCCTTAGGTGGTGCTATCCTTAAAGGGGGGATAATAATCGCATCTAGGTCATAGGATTATTGTGAGGAGTGAGTAAACTACCAGATATAAAACACTTAAAACAGCATGAGGAAAATGTTAAAGCTATACAAATATTGTAAAACTTCAGGAAGGTTTTGAGTCTTGTGTTTAAAGGAAACAAGAGTATTCTTTTCACTAGTCTTCAGGAACCATCGGCTTCTCCATATAAACAGAAATGAATACATCAGTAGGCACAGTAACCAACTTAAAGAAGCATGAGAGAACTGTGACAACAAGAAAGGGGATTTTTGTGAATGAGGCTGAATCTCTCATATCGACGTGTGCGTCAGCAATAAAGAATTGTAATAATAATGTAATAAAGAAGATACTCAGTAGGTCATTTGACAGTTTGGCAGCTGTCCCTAATAATGTTATTGTCATTATTATTATTTTTTAATCAAGGAAGAGAAGCACATTGTATTAACATCAGTAAAGTTCTCCCAGCAGAACCGACAAGCTCCTACCTGTCTGATTGCCTGATCAGGGTCCCTACGGGTGTTTGACAGTGTGATGATGAGGTTATCTTAGTATCTGGCACCAGAGCTTTGCTTGAAGAGAAAAATGCCCTTATTTGGGGAAATACCATGAGGACCTGAGGACTTGAGGCAAAGACTGGAGGAAGGAGACGAGGAAACAAAGAAATGGATAAGGTACACTACATTAGAAATAAAGATGAATTTAGAGGCAGAGAGAAGGCAGAGCAGAGACTAGGAGAGGAAACAATGAGAAAAGAGAGGGAATTCAAATGACACAGCACGGGCCAGAACCCCGGTGTCTACTAAGACATTCCTATCACGTGATTGGGTAGGTTACAGCAGGGTTTTAAGAGGAGGTGTTTCTAATATTATGAAGTTTTGTTTTATTTTATTGTTTTTGCTTCCTCGTTTCTGCCACCCACTCGCTCATCTCTGTAAAGCTCCGTGCGAAGCCCAGGATGTGTATGCATTTCCGTGGGTCTGTGCTGCGGTCCGTAAAGGCTGGGGCGATAAAGGGAACTGTGTCTGGCTGGACATTCAAAGGCAGAGGAAGAGCAGTCAGGAATCTCCACGGGGCGAATTGCAGGCAAGACAGTGACGGGCCATGGCCAAGCTGAGAGTGGTAGAGAAAAGCAGTTGCAGGGCGGTGGCCCTGACTCGGGACAGGGCAGGGCCACCTTCTCCCTGTCCAATTTAGTAAATATTATTATATATTGAGCGGATACTACACGCCATGCGCTAATTACGTGCTTGACCCATAATCCCAATTATGCCTCACAGGAACCTCTCAGGTAGGGACCACTGTGCCTTCTATGCAGACAAGAAAACTGAGGCAGAGACAGGCTAATTCACCTGTCCAAGCAGTCACCCGCAGAGCCAGGTTGTAAAAAATGCCACCAGAACTAGAGCAGAGCCCTCTTAACCCGTGAGGCGGTAGCGCTTTGATTGACTTCAGAGATGGAAAGATGAGAGCTGGGTTCTGCCTCTGAGCCGCAAAGTCAAAAGTTCAATGGGATGACCTGGGAGTGGAGACCTAAGTAATAGGTGTAAACAGGAGGGCCTGGCTGGGTGCTAAGAGCTGGTGGTAAGAGTAGACAGCTAAGGCAACACCTCTGGGGGGGCCAGAGACAGAGCCTTGGCTCACAGTTTGGATTCTGCGGCTCTCTGTGGCAGGAGGTGGTTGAAGGCCAGCTCCATTTAAAGCATGTCTTCGTAGAGTAGAAAGTACCTCATGGTGATGGATGACTTTTCCAATGAATTCATAAGTGAAAGAGAAATGCTTTATCTCTCTATTACTCAACATGACGCTGACAAGTGTGATTCAATAGAAAAAGAAAATTGGAAGGGTTTAGAAGAAAGTAGAGAAAAATGGTTGCTGTTTGCACATAACATTTAAAAAAAATTTTTTTTGTAATTTATTTGTCAGAGAGAGGGAGAAAGAGAGAAAGAGCACAAGCAGGGGGAACAGCAGGCAGAGGGAGAAGCAAGCTCCCCGCAGGGCAAGGAGCTCAATACAGGACTTGATTCCAGGACCCTGGGATCATGACCTGAGTCAAAGGCAGACGTTTTTAACCGACTGAGCCGCCCAGACATCCCTGCATATAACATTTTAATCAACACATTACTGCGCTTGAAATTAGTGAACAACTAACAGAGGGTTGTTTATTGGTGCTTCCAGGAATCTTTGTGAAACGCATCCTTATAATTTATTTTACAGAAACACATATAGTAAGCTGACTATAGTTCCAATTACAGAATATAGGTTGAGTTAGTCAACTCTCGCCTGAGTCATTTTTATAAATTTTTTTGCCTTATGTTTTTGAGTTTAACCCTTAAGGTATTACAAACTATACACACGAGGTCTTGACAAGTCAAAGTACAGATGCCTGGAAACTAAGCAGTACCAACTAGTATTTCTGTCCCAGTGGGCCTTTGTTCAAAGCAAGCGTGCTAGGTTTCAGTGGAAAAAACACTTCAAAATAATGGAAAATATGGTGTATTGAAGTGGATGAAAAAGTAAAGAAATCTGTAAAAATCAACGTATTTTAAATATAAAGATGACCATATTAAACCCCCCCTCCTCTCTGTCTCTCTGCCCCTCTCTCTCACACACACATACACACAAAGGACATGGAGACTAGGAGGTAACTTTCCATGAAATAGAAAAAGAAGCTCTTTCTTCTCGCACACACAGCCTCGTGCCAGAACACACAGCTGAGGAGAGTGGGCTATGGCCAGATTTCATCTCTTGCTCACCCTTCCCTAGGGGCCCTTACTCGACATAACCCAAATAAACATATACAAGTAGATTTTTGGGGAAAAAACTTATTAACAGCAACAATATCATATTGTATCATATATCATATCATATCGTATAATTAGGAATGACCTAAATAAGATATATGCATAATCTATATGAAGAAAATTGTGAACATTTACTGATAAATATAAGACAATAAATTAAGAGTCATAGCTTGTGAATATCAAATATTTTAAAGACATCAATTATCCGTGCAAATATTTACAGGCTTTGGAAACTTTCGTGTTTGGAAAATACTGTGTTCTGTAGCAAAGGTCAGGGAGGATCCAAGGGGTGCTTCTTAGATCAGAAAACTCATTCCAGAACACATCCCATAGAAATGTACAGCACATCCCATAGAAATGTATGTCCTCTTCAACTCTCCAAGTTTGCATAAACAACATTGGTTCCCCAATGGAGAAATCTCTTTTTTTTTTTTTTAAGGTTTTATCTATTTATTTGATAGAGAGAGAGAGAGAGAGCGCACGAGTGGGGGGAGGGGCAGAGAGGCAGAGGGAGAGGGAGACTCCCTTCTGAACAGGGAGCCCATGGCAGCAGATCCCAGGACCCTGAGATTATGACCTGAGCTGATTAAATGACTGAGCCACCCAGGCACCTTCCCCTCCCCCGCCCATGGAGAAATCTTAAAGGCAATAAGGAAAGAGGGAAGAAAGCTGGAAGCCTGGGCATTTATTACAAATAGATTGTGACTGTTCAAAAGATAAGATGGCACTAACATAAGCAGGGGAGTCTAAGAATCACTATTTTTACCACAAGTATCACCATCCCTACTACCCTTCATCCTGAATTTCCCCAGTCTTTTACTCTTATTTCTTTGAGGACTTTGACCAGTCAGCCGGTCCATTCATCACTGCCCACGAGTTATGAACCACTATAATTCAGGCCATTTCTTCCTTTGTACAACATGAGAAAACAATTATACTGCTCTTGGCTTTACTCATTGGGAGAATTTCCCTTCACCATCAGGGCCACTGCTGAGTGGGGGTATAATATGGCAGCGGTCCCCTTACAACTAACTTCAGCATACTGTGTTGACCCATTTGAGAGCCAGCCAGGAGCAGGTTTAGTTTCTGTTTTGTTTTTCCCTACTTCACCAATCGATCATAATTGCCCCTGTGAGGTAACATATGTTAGTTGGGGAACAGACATGAATACAAAAGAAATAGGTGCCACAGGAACCTGGACCATCTGGTAATATAATTTACTTCTGCCCTCTGGGCCTTCTTGGACCCAATGCCAAACATATAATATCTATCATCTAATGAATTTTTTCATGGTCTCACAAGTGAGACCAAGATCTTATGTCTTGGTATATTTTATAATATCCAGAACATGAGGGAAAAACAGTTGCATTACAGGGCCTTGCCTCAGGGAGAGCCAATTTACCCTTCAATCAATGGATTCTGCATCAGTAAGCTCACTTACATCTGGAAACTGGACAGAGAACCATAAGTCTTCTGTTACGATGACTATCAGCCTTTTTCTCATCACCTTTTGATATAGGTTGACCCTGATGGGTGGTCACATATCTCTACTCTTAGAACACCATAGACTGTTATCCATCACCACAGATATTACTGGGTCCAGGACCTTAATTGCCACTCCAGCCTTGCTGCTCATCGTAATAACTATGTCAAACTAACATCTGGCCTCTGCCATCCTGGAATCCTATTATCCCCATCAGCAGTAGGAAGTTGTGGCATCATTGTTTACCATAAACTCCAGCCCTATAGAGGGCTATCAATTTCCTCAAAGTGCCAGTGTCCCTGCACCAGGGTAGTCCTCATTTCCTTAGTTTAAGTAGTACCCTCTATGCCTTCTCAAGAAACATAACCAGATGATGAGTTCTATCATCTCATGTAATAAATTCATTAAACTATTCCCACTTCACAAACCTGATGGCCACCAAATTTCGACATCTCCACTTCATTTACTATAGACCATTTCCACATCCAATTTTCAAGGAACATTCTCAGCAGCATATTAGGATCAGCTTAAAGGGTGCTTGCTGGGCATTAACTCCTTAGTCAAAGAAAAATGCTCTCATATCAAAAACTTCTTCCTTATCCAGTTTTATATCCTGCTTTCTGTAGTTCAACACTAACTTCCATGTGTGATCTCATAGTTCATGCCAGTCCAAATGGACCAACATTTTCAATTCCTTTGGTGTATAAGCTATTTTTCTCCAGAATACATATTTTGTATCCCCATAAGGCTATGTTGATATTTGTGATGCTTGATCTTATGTGTCAACTTGGCAGACTGTGGTGTCAGTTGTTTGGTCAAATGTCAGTCTAGATGTTGCTATGAAGGCATTTTTTTCATATGTGATTACTCAATAGACTTTAAGTAAAACATATTATTCTCCATAATATGGGTGGGCCTCATCCAATCAAGTGAAGGCCTTTAGAGCAAAGACAGAGTTTTCCTGAAATAGAAGAATTCTCCTCAAGACTGCAACATAAAAACTGTCTGAGTTTCTAGACCACTGATGTGTAGAATTTGGATTCAAGATATCAACTCTTACTTGAGTTTCCAGCCTGTGGTTTCTTATATGGATTTCAAACTTGTTACCCCCAAACCCCCAATTGCATGAGCCAGTTCCTTAAGATAAATCTCTCTGTCTTGCTCTCTCTTCATACACACACACACACACACACACACACACACACACACACACACATTCATTGGATATATAATGGTTCTATTCATTCTGATTCTTGGAGAACTCTGGCTAACACAAGACCTAAACTTGATTATAGTCCTAAAAGCAATAAGAAGAGCAGGAGTGGGTCTTGAAAGAGGCTGCTCACTTCTAGCAAGAAGCATTCATCCTGAAAGTTTGTCTTCTAAGGCCACTTGCTATTGTTTTGGCCTGGGTTTTCTCCAGAGCAGAGCCTTAGGCAAGGTAGAGACTTGAGTGCAGGTTGTTTATTTAGGAAACAATCCCGAGGAGGAGCGGAGGGCAGAGGAGAGAAACATGAGAGAATGCAAAGCCAATACACAGGTACATTACTGAGTCTATCACCAGCAGAGGTGACTGACACACAAGGAGCCTTATGAAATGTCTCCCAGAACTTTCTGGCTAGAGGATGAAAGAAATAATTATTTCTCTCTCAGCTTGTGTCTTCATTGTTCAAAATTATGCTCCATATTATGCACACATGGGCACCATGTGGATTCATTACTTCCATAATGAAACTTGAAGCTTGTCATCCAGAACTACTTGAGGGGTAAAATAATAAAGTCAAACATTCTATTCTCTGATCATAACCAATCTTCTATAATTCAATCCTCTCACTTTGTTACTATTATTTTATGTTTTCCAACTCTTAATCTTTGATTCCTACATTTTGTCCCGTTCACAGTACCCTACTGGTTTCAAGTAGGTTCAAATTCTTCTCCACCAAGTGCTAGTTCTTTGACCTTGGGGAAGTTACTTAAACTCTCTAGGCCTCAGTTTTCTTGTCTATAAAATGTCATAATAACAGTACCAGCTTTCTGGAGTTGCTATGAGCATGATTTGAGATAATGCATGTAAAACATTTAACAGTGTCTGATACATAGAAACCAGTCAATAAACAGTAGCTGTTATGACTCTAATGGTGATTATAATAATGATGATAGTTCCAGCTCAGATACTGCAGTTCATCACTATATCTACTCTCTTAACCTTTAACCCTTGGCTTTCTGCTGGCCCTGACTAATAAGCTTCAAACCTGATTTATAGTCTCTTCGTCTCAATTGGACTATTGGAATATCTTGCAGTTGTGCAAACTAAAGAAGAGAGATCATAAATAAAGCAGTAGCAGCAAGGGAAGAGAATAGGAGGAAAGGGAAGAGTCAAGGACAATTTTGGCTTATGCATTACCTACTAAGACAGTACAGGGATGTGGACTAACTCCAGTGTGGAAGATGATATAGTCAGTTTATCCAGGCCAAATAATGGCAATTTCTACTGTAGTATTGTAGAAATAATTTTCTATTTCCTTTCCCTCTACATCTACTAATTAGAGTTCATATGTAAGAATTATCTATTTACCCCCATTGATTTATTTAGCTAGTTATTGACATCAGTATAGGCTTGTAATGTTTATTTTATCTTTTGGGTTGTAGTCTAGTAATATGTAATTATTTTGTTGCTCAAGTTGTTCTAACTTTAGCCATTGGGAAGTCTTTTAGGTTGGCTTCTGTTTCCTTCTGGCATGCCATCATCCCTTTCTTTTTTGAGCATTTCCTTACTTTCTGACATTATGAGATGAGCTAGTTTCATCTGGTATTTTTCCTGCCTCGAACCTGCAATCAATCTATTTTAAAGGATTTCTGGATTTTTTAATTATTATTTATTATTATTTTATTTATGGAGGTTTATTTATTTATTTATTTATTTACGATTTGTTTATTTATTTTAGAAAGAGATAGAGAGGGAGCAAGCAGGGGGAGGGAGGGACAGAGGGAAAAAAAGAATCCTCTAGCAGACTCCCTGTTGAGTGTGGAGCCCAACATGGGGCTTAATCCCAGGAGCTCAAGATCATGACCAAAAATCAAGAGTCAGATGCTTAACCGACTGAACCACCCAGGTGCCTCTTAATTGGAGATTTAGAAACCATGATCTGAGGATTGGATGTGCTCACTGCTACTGGGGCATCAAAAATTACAGAAATTTAAAATACAAACATACAAAAGAAACAAAACTGGCAAAGGAAATTTTGGTTACAATATTGATGAGCAGTCTCAGGAGATCAGCTGTGCTGCAGGTCTGGAACTCCACAATGCCATATTGGGGCAGGAGAACAGAAATTTTCAGGAAGAATTCCTGCAAAATATAAACAGAACTGAGCAACTGCTAGATATGTCTAACCTAATCAACAATCATAATAAGGTTGAAACTTGACATTGATTTAATCTAAATTTATGAAGGAAGTTGGGTGAGAGGTTGAGAATTGTAGGTGGGGGATGTAAGAGAGATAAACACATATCTTCCATTGTAGAAAGTCAATAGTCTAAATTTGGGAAATAACCGTTTCTGTACAAACACAGTATTTAGCAAAGTGATGGCAAATAACAGAACAAATAGCTTAAAAAATTGAATGTACTTGCTTTTAACAGTGAGAATTGGAATTTGGAAGGAATAAGGCAAGAAACTGCAATATTTTTTGAGCAATGTATTTGAGACTTACATAATTTGTTGTTATAAGTAAAATATTAAATTTAAAAAGGAAAAAAGAGCACAGCCACAAAAGTTACAGTGGATAAAGATGGGTGGAGCTGCATCTTTTCCAAGTAAAATGAATTCAAAGAGACTCACAACTAGAGATATATTCACAAAATATTTCCATTTCAGGATGAGGGAAAAAATATCCTGAAAGAGTGTGCAAAAATGTAAAAATTAACAGAAAATAAAATAAGTTTAAGAAAAAATAATAAAAATAAGAAAAAATAAATAAAAGCTGTGACCCAAGGATATTATATCCTAACAAATTGCCTACCCTGTGTGAAGTTGATGGAAATTCAACTTTAAATATTTTCAAGTTCACAAAACATGTACCTACTTTGAAAAAAAGCATTTTCATATGTAATTAAATATGAAACTAAATATGAAATTTCACAGATTAAGTAACTGATTTGCAAAGACGTTGTGTTTTTTTGTTGTTGTTTTGTTTTTTAACTTACTCAAAATATGCAACTCTAAGAGGTAGAACCAACATTTAAACCCAGGTCTGTTTGAGTGGGAGCATTAATCCAAGAGATTGGCAATGTTTCTTCTTCTTCCTCTTCCTCTTTTTTTTCCTCTATCTTTATCTCTCTCTTCTTCTGCTTGGAAAACAAAACAAACCAAAACAAAAAATTTCTGTAACAGATTCTCGGAAAAGAGTTTTAAGCTCAGAATACAAAAATCTGTCAATTTTTCCTACAAGAAAAAAATAATGTATTCATTGTGTTTTTTTCCCAGTGAAACTATAACAGCAGCAAAGGGGGACAAAATTTGTATGCTGGGCACTGTGCTGGATTCTGGGAAGACAATGATGAACAAGACTGATGAGGCCCTGTCCTAAGGGAGGACAGATTCTAATGGGGAAGATAGACAAAGAGACAAAAAACAAAAAAATAAGTAAAATACAATGTTACATTGTAGTAACTGCTGAGAAGAAAATAAAGGAATTCGCAGAGAAAATAATGGGGACCAGGGTATTTACTTCACACTGGGTACCCAGAACAAACTCTCTGAGATGATTTAAGTGGATTCATAGTAGATGAGAATAAGGAGCCACATGCTAGGCGGTGAGAAGGCACTTCAGACAGAGGGACGGGAAGTCACCAAGTCAAGACAAGAATGACTTCTGAAGTGTGTGGTCCTCTATAGACAAAGTTATTTCTCAATACTTAATCTTGTTCTTTTTCATTCAACAAATGCTTACTTGCTTCCCTCTATGTGGGAGGCATAATTCCAGCCACAGGGAATATACGATCCCTGAACACAAAGAATTTATCATTCAGGAGGGAAAACTTACAAGTCCACTGGTGGTGACCTACTAAAGTGAAGAGGCCTCATATCAGAAGAGTAGCTAACACTAATTTGGATGGGGATAACAGAACCAGGAAAGGTTTGCCTACAAAGTGGTGTCTAAGTAGATACATGGACTTAAATAGGAGTTATATGTAACTAACAGTGCATGAAAATACACGAGGCATAACTGGTTTGGTTTGGTTGTTTTCCATCAGATCAAGAAAGGTGAATAAATGACTTCAATGTTGTTATGGGTGGAGTCGTGTGCCCCCCAAATTCATATGCTAAAGTCCTAACCCCCAGTACCTCAGAATGTGACCTTATTTGGAAACAGATGTTATTAGTTAAGATAAAGTCATGAAAGTGAACTCAAATGAATTCAGTATGACTGGTATTTCCAAAAAAAGCAAAATTTGGACACAGAGACACATATAGAGGGAAGACAATGTAAGGAAACATGTAAGGAAATGTAAGGGAAAGACAACAATCTATAAGTAAAGGAGAAAGGACTGGAACACATCCTTCTCTCAGAAGGAACCAACCCTGCTAACATCTTGTGAACTCTGAGATAATAAATATCTGTTGTTTAAGTCACCCAGTTTGTGGTATTTTGTTACGGTAGCTCTAGCTAACTAATACAAGTATAAACTTCGAATTACAATATCATATTAAATGAAATAAATATACAGAAATGCATACCCTCACCTATAACTTGGCAATGTGTCACAAGCACACACATAAACACACATGTGCACATACACATGTACAAACATTACACCCTGGGGAGAAAATATTTGCAAAAGATATATCTGAAAAAGGACTGTTATCCAAAATATGCAAAATATACTTAAAATTCAACAGTAAGAAAACAAAGAAACCAACTAAAAAATGGGCCAAAGAACTTAAGAAACCTCACCAAAGAAGATCCATAGATGGCAAGTAAGCACATGAAAGGTTGCTCCACATCAAATGCCACTGGGGAGATGCAAACTAAAATAACAGTGAGATATCACTACACACCTATAAGAATGACCAAAATACAGAACACTGACACTATACCAAATGCTGATGAGAATGTGAAGCAATAGGAACTCCCATTCATTACTTGTGGGAATGTAAAATGGTACAGTCATGTTGAAGACAGATTGGCAGTTTCTTATAAAACTAACCCTACGCCTATCATATAATCAATCCATCAAGGGAACTGAAAACTTAGGCACACACAAACACCTGTACACAGCTGTTTACATCAGCTTTATTAATTATATTTAATCTTATCTGTAGTTATAATTAATAATTGCCAAAACTTGGAAGCAACCAAGCTGTCCTTCAGTAGGTGAATAGATAAAAAACCGTGGTACATCCAAACAATGGAATATTAGTTAGCACTGAAAATAAATGAGCAACCATGAAAAGACATGGAAGAAACGTGAATTTATACTAGTAAGTGAAAGAAGCCAATTTGAAGAGCCTGGATACAGTATAATTCCAATTATAATGACACTCTGCAAAAGGCAAAACTATGGAGGCAAGAAAGAGATCAGTGGTTGTCAGGAGTTAGGAGGGAAAAGGGATGATTAGGCAGAGCACAAAGGATTTTTAGGGAGGCAAACCTACTCTGTATGACACCATAATGATAGATGTATGCCCTTGTACATTTGCACATTTGCCCATATCCATACAATGTACACCACTAGGAGTCAACTCTAATGTAAACTATGGACTTCGGGTGGTCATGATGTGTCAATGTGTCCTCACTTGTAATGAACTTAACACTTTTATGTGGGATATTGATAATGCAGGAGGCAGGGGGTGTATGAAAAATATCTGTACTTTCTTCTCAAGATTGCTGTGAACCTAAAACTTCTCTAAAAAATAAAGCCTCTTAAAAAACCCAATAGCTTGGGGTGCCTGGGTGGCTCAGTGGGTTAAAGCCTCTGCCTTCAGCTCAGGTTATGATCTCAGGGTCCTAGGTTTGAGCCCTGCACGGGGCTCTCTGCTCAGCAGGGAGCCTGCTTCCTCCTCTCTCTCTGCCTGCCTCTGCCTACTTGTGATCTCTCTCTCTGTCAAATAAATAAATAAAATCTTAAAAAAACAAAAACAAAAAAACCAACAGCTTGTTTTGCAAGGCCCGTATATGTAGAATATACCACAAAGTATGTGAAAGCAAAATAAGTCCTTCTAATTTGGTAAATGTGAATTATGTCCAAAAAAATCAATTTATAGGTAAATATGCCAGCTTTGTAAGCAGTACTTAACAATTAATTCTATATTTTATTGCATAAGTGACAATGGTTTTCACAGTCACACTGAACTTAAAATAAAACATCATCTTTTTTTTAAAAGATAAGGTTTTCTCTAATAACATTGATCCTAACCATGTCCTAACTGCCCAGTTTGCTGTCATTTGCTGGATTTGCAAATTGTGAAGATGAGAGCAACTTCCTTGGGGACTGATTATATACTTTTATTTATTTAGACATTTATTGGAATTTATTAAAATTTAAAGATTGTACTTTTGCTGTAAGATTGGATAATGAAAATGAAAAGAAGTTGTTAAACAACAAATAGACATCCATATAAATAGGATAGGCTCAAGTTTAAATTGCTAAGAAGAGTGGGTAAGATATCCTTAGAGATTTTATTTTATTATTTTTTTATTATCAGATTATGCTGGGAGTCCTTCCACTTTATTTCCTCCCTTTCTGCCAATCCCATCTGCCCAAAAATGTGTACATGAAATGGCAAGAGGAAGAGATTCACCTCTGTAGTCATCAGAACCTCTAGAAATTCCCCGAATTTGCTTTTTCCCTAAATGTCTGTAGTATCCACAGATTGGACAACAGGTGTTTTCTCATTAGGATTTCACTGATTCCTGTTTTAGAGTAGTATTCTGTCAGCTTCCTATTAAGGAAAGGCCAGTGATTCTCACTCTTGGTGGCACATTAAAATCACCAGGAAGTTTTGTGCCATTTTATTTGTTTGTTTTGTTTCTTTTTAATGAATGTGCCTGAGCTCCAATCCCAGAGGTTCTGATTTCATTGGTCTGAGGTGGTGCCCAGACACCAGTATATATACATATATTTTTTTCAACTCTCCAACTGGTTGAAGTGTGTTGCCGAAGTTGGAAATCCCTGATCTGTGTTTCTCATCCTGGCTACTCATCCAAATCACCTGGGGCACTTGTTAAAAATACAGATTCCTCGGCCACTCCCTCAAGAACCTGATGCTGTAAGTCTGAGGTGGACCAAGGAAATCTGCACCTTAATAAGCACGCTTACTGCTTCTGATAACTAGCCAAGTTTGAGAAACACTGGAGACGTCCAATAAAAATGCAAAACAAGCTAGACTAGTCTGTGTTTTGCTTTATGACAAAATTTTCTCAAACTCATCTTAACTGCAGCCTCTCATTGAAAAAAATTTCCTTTCAAAATATTCTACTTTTTTCTGTGTGTGTATGTGTTTGTGTATATGTATTTGGTTTAGCTATCCATCAATGCCTTTCAGAGCATTCAAGAACCAATCTGCAATATTTATTTTATACATACACATTCATACATGCACACGACATACAAAAACAACAAACTAAAGAGTGGTAAAATATTTGTGTATACGTAATCACTCTAAACACCAAAAACACTTTTCTAAGTGATATTTTTCTTTGGGGAGCACTTCTTTCTCTACAATCAGAGCCTTCTTTCCTTACCAGTTCTGAATCATGATGTTCTATCCAAACAAATTGGAGATTCTTAACTGACATTCCTAGAGTCTGACAACACTGGGTCTAGGATGCATATAATCAAGCACATTTTCCTTCAATTTTCAAATCTTCCTCACCAGAACACCTTATGCTCATCCTCATTTTAGAGATAATACCACTAATTAGGGTTGGGAAGGGAGTTCCATTCTGTTGACCAGTCTTTCCAAGTGGCTCTGCCCAGTAAGACTGTCTACAAAGCTGCTTTGTTAGACAGGTGTCTTTCAACCAGGGATCAGATTGCAACTACCAAGTCCAAGTGGGTGGAGTAGGGATGGAAGGACTTCTGTATTTTCATAGTTTAAATATTACGTACAGCATTTTAATTTACAGTATCTGCTATGTACATTTGTACTTCTCAAATCAGCATGGGGTTCTAGAAATACATATTTCACCTAAAAAGATCACTTCGCAACTTGTGTTCAGTAAATATCAAGTTGTTGCTCCAGACCCAGGAGGATTTCCACATTTAGCAAACGAAGAAAACAAACATAAATGAATAAAACAAAATCATTGTCAACAATAATAAGAAAATAATATATTTTGAGACAATAACCAATGAGGTTTTCTTCCTTCCTTCCTTCCTTCCTTCCTTCCTTCCACTTCTTCATTATATTCTTCCCTTCTTACCTGTGGATGTTTTTCACTCAGATCTTCAAACCCTCTGCAGTTAGATTTTTCACTCAGGCTCAATATTTTTATTTTGTTTTAATTCCTCTTTGAGAAAACAAAATGTTTTGATATATTTTCTTCTTTTTTCTTTTTCTTTTTCTTTTTTTTTTTTAAATTTACAATTGGAAATAGAATAAGATTGTCCAGGTCTACAAACAGAACATACAGAATAGACAATCAATGCTTTTCTTGTTGGTTGCTTAACAATGAACTCTCCAGAAAAAAAAAAAAATTAAAAAGAACACCTCTCTGATTTAGAACACGTGATGATTGCCGCCATAGCCGATTTCAAGCTGCTAAAATGATGTCTCTTAGTGCAGATGCTAGAAGAGATATGCACTGTTGGCTCTAGAGAACCTGGACATGCAGCTTTAGCACACTCCCAGCCAGAAGTTTACTGGCATTTGTTCATTTGATATCCATTATAACCCAATGAAGTAGAAGAAGAAACACATAATTTAAAATCAGAACAATTGGGTCTGAGTCTTGGTCTGGCTACTTACTGGCCACGTGAACTTGGTTAAATAACCTCATTCTCTCCGACTCTGAGTCCTTGGAAATAATGTATTTAAATCTTGCTTTTTACTTACCTCCTTTAGAATACTTTCTGCTTCTTAGCATGTGTTAAATTTACTATAAGTCGTGTTGATAGTATGTACCCTTGACAGGATGTAATGAAAATGGCACTTTACCCCAATCTAATCATGAGAAAAACATCAGACAAATCCAAACAGGACATGCAATACCAGCTCTTCTTAAAATAGTCAAGATCATCAAAAACAAAGATAGCCTGAGAGACTGTTACAGTCAAGAGGAACTTAGATGTAATGGGTTATCCTTTATGAGATACTGGAACAGAATAGGCACATTAGGTAAAAACTAAGGAAATCTGAATGAAGTATAAGCTTTAGTTTATAATAATGTACCAATCATGGGGCACCTGGGTGGTTCAGTCCATTGAGGGTTCGACTCTTGCTTTCAGCTCAGGTTGTGAGATCGAGCCCAGCATTGGTCTCCACACTCAGTGGGAGTCTGCTTGAAGATTCTCTCCCTCTGCCCCTCTCCCAACTTTCATTCTCTCTCCCCTCTCTAAAAGAAATAAATCTTAAAAAATAACAATGTATCAATCTTGTTTCATTAATAATAGCAAATGTACCATACTAATGATATTAATAGCTAACGATATTGATAATTATTAATAAGCTATTAATAACAGCGGAAAGTAAATGCAAAGTATTTGGGAGCTCTGTACTGTCTTTGCAATTTTACTGTAAATCAAACTGTTCTAAAGCATAAAAACAGGAACAGAAAAACCAAGTGTAAAATTTCCCCTCTGTGATCACTGAAAACAAATATTATATACTATCACCGCTGTCCTCTTTTCAGGAAGAAAATTCCCCTTTTCCTTACCCATTCTTTGCATGATACAACTTGAAATTTTGTCTCTGTCTAGGAGTTTCTGATCATTTCCCAAAAAGCATTGCTCTTTCTTGCTCTTTTTTGGTTTTGATTACAGTTCTTGGGAGATTCTCTTTCCTCTGGACCACTCTTCTGGTTAATTCCTATTCTTTTAAGAGCCACTTAAAACTATCTCCTTCCTTGCAACACACCAGATCTAGTAACCTTGCCTTCTTATCTGCCATGCTGAATGACTTTCTTCTCTGGACTCATGACATTTGTTCATGCTGTATTTCATCATGCTCTGTTGTAATATTTTTCTGTTTCTCTTATTACACTGTGAGTAGAGGCCATGCCTATCTGGTGAAAACCTAGGAAAGGACCAGGTGGGATAGAAGGGGCATGTTGTATATTGGTTGATAAAGTTGGAAAGTCGGTCATACTTGGACTAGCTTTTCCTTCTTTTTTTTAAGATTTTATTTATTTGTTTGTTTGTTTATTGATTTATTTATTTAACAGAGAGAGAGCACAAGCAGGCAGAATGGCAGGCAGTGGGAGAGGGGGAGGCAGGCTCCCCATAGAGCAGAAAGCCCAACACGGGACTCGATCCCAGGACCCTATGATCATGACCTGAGCCAAAGGCAGATGTTTAACTGACTGAGCCATCCAGGCTTTTCCTTCTAATCCATTTTGGTCAGTTCTCCTGCACCTCTCTCGTTTCAGGTGTTCTCCATCCTCCTACTTATCGAATCCCTATCTACCTTTCATGTCTTCATTTATGGGATATACTCATCTCCCTCTGAACCTCAGTTTCATTTATAGTTAGCAAGACATCATTAATTGGCTTTTCCTTGTTTTGATGTACTTTTTGTTGTCTGAGCTCAGGACCCTTGTCTTATGCTATGCTTGTATTCCTCACAGGTCAGCTTACTAGGCTAACTATTTGGCTAACTAGTATGTGCTGATGGTTTGGTTTTCTGATTATCCTATTCTTCACTGAAAGTCCTTCTTCTAAATGCTGGGAACACTTCAATTCTATACCAATACTTAGCATGTGATTATATATTTGTTATTCCATTTTCTCTTTGATACATACACATTTTGTCTGCTTAGCAACATTGTAAGCATTTTTAGGGCATAATTGTTCTTCCCTATGAGCCACAGAACAGATACTTAATAAATAGTGAACTTATTCTAGACTCATACTATCTGAGAACCTGCTAAACTACTGGGTCTGAATTCAAACTCTGTGGATGGAATCTGGGAGTTCTTAAACTCTGCATTTTCTAGACTAATTATTTCTGAATTATTCCACAGCAAGGGAATCATCTGTTACCAGTTGATTGCAGAAGCATTTATAATGCAATAATAATTTGAGCCCAGTGGCTAATTGAGGCTAATTCTTAGAGGGAGTGTGCTTTAAAGGGTGTAGTTTCTTTTGTTTAATGTTAATCACTCTTAATCCATTTATACTAAGGAAACCACAGTTAACATAAATCTAAAGTGTAGAAGTGTATTTTTAAATGTAGTTTAGTCTAAAAATATTCATGGGCTACTACTGTCTCTTTCTCCATCTGTAAGTATTTATATATCCTACACTAAATCTGTAAGGTAAAAGTTCTTATATACTTTATTAATGAAAATAGAAATGTTGATGTCCAAGCAAAGATTTCCTTCCATTCTATATTTTGTCTATTTGTTTTATGACACAACTAATAATATTAAAGATTTTCCCAATATTTGCCATTTCTTTTAACTGAAATTCACTAAGGGTTTACAGAATTTAACAATCCGAATGATATGCTGAGATCATAAAACAACTAATATCCAATTTCAGAAATTATTATTGTGAAAAAAAACCCTTATAGCCTTGATTTTTCTACTTTTCACTGATTTACTGCACAAATCAGTAAGCCGGATATATGGACTTAAAAGGAATAGACCTAGATCTGACTGTATCCGAGGTCAATGGTGTAGCCTTGGGCACATCCTTTTTCTCTTACTTTTCTCATCTGGAAATGAAGGATTAAGTGAACTAATGCATACAAAAGGGTTCTAAGGCTTCTATAACTCTAATATAATATTTTAATACTATAAAGAAGATACTTAGCCTAAATTATAAAATTTGAAGAAAGAAAGAGTAAAGTCTGAATAATAACCTTGGGAGCTCCCTTCTTCATAGTCTTGAGCATCAGAGACCTAGAAAATCAATTGAACAAAGTCTCTTGTCCTTTTTGGTGAAGGCAGTTTTACATGCTATGAGACTTTCACAGGTGGGTCAGGAGATACCAGGTGCACAGCTCAAAGGAATTATCCCAAGTTGATTTATAATATTTTTTCTTAATCAACTCTGAAATAAACATCTGTTTTTTTATGCTTTCTTTTTGTTTAGCCATGCAGTGCTTTGATCATGTTGCAAATCTTGAGCTCTCTCTCTCCTCTGTGTCATTGTTTATTGTCCTGTTGATATGGATTACCTTTCTCTCTTTCCTTTTTTATTGATAAATTCCTACACCTCCTTCAAGACTCATTTCAAATGCCATGCTTCTGGAAAGATCTCACTGCCCCTTCTGCTCTAGATTGGTTAATTATGATTCTTTTGTGCCCTATCAGACAGCTTATTATAGTCATGTCACTTTTCTTTGAGCAAATCCTGATCTAGTGTGTGGTATGCAATAGGCATCAATACGGCTAGTTGAGTCAATCATTCTCTCCTCTTCTATCTTTTCTCATGTCTTGTCTCTTTTTCTTTGCTACTTATTTGCTAATAATTTGCTAATAATTTTTTCAAGCATATTATTTTAAAATTATAAACTTGGGTATTTTCTATATTTTTTTTACTATTACTATTGTCTTTAAATTTGTGCCACAGAATTTAAAAATCCTAAATGTTGTGGTTTTGTTTCAAAACATTGAGATTATGCAATTATTTCATTTAAAGAAGACTAGACTTGTAGAATGCTTTATATCTCATTTTTTTAGGTAGTACAACTCAACTATTCCATCAAGCTATATTCATTTTCTAGTATAATAGGTGAATAGGGCATTTGCCAGGCTTTCCATGAGCCAATGTAAGTTGCAGCCTGCTTCTCTTCTGTGACCTGGTTCCTCTTCTGATTCTCTTCCTAGACTTAGGTTCTCTCTCTTTTTCTCTCTCCATATATAATATATAATGTATGATATAGTATATGAATTTAAATATTTAAATTATAAATATATAAAAAATCTTACAACATCAGAAAAAATTAAAACAATTCAAAGCATGACTATTCCTCTCAATCCCAGGCAGAAGAAGGAAAAAAAAAAAAAAAAAGAAAATCACCAGAAGTTATTCACTGATTCCACTTCCTGGGCTGGCCCAGTATCCTGTCTTCATTGTTCATGGTATGACTCTGTTTCACCCCCTGCCATTAAGATCAATATCCACCCTCCTCACCAGACCTGAATGGTCCATAGGACATAGTGATGCAGGAACACATTCTCCAAAAGTCAAATTATTTGGTGTAAAATAACACCACCAGGGCTTCAGCAAAACATACCATAATTGTGTTTTCCTTTCCGAATGGTGGTAAAATAGCAAGACACTCAGCCTAACAGATTCAGCTACGTTAAGGTTAACACCGAGCTTTTTCGCTGTACCTGACTGAGCCCTCCGACCTGTTTTCGAGAAACACAGAGTGCGCATGCACGCACATCTTCAAAGTAAGGGCAGAAATTCTCAGAAATATTCTAGTTCAGATTCACATAGGGAAACTTTTGCTGAAAGGCAGCATGATTTACAAAATGTTTCTCTAACCATGGAAGAGAAGGTGTTTTGTTTGATCACCAGATCACTTTCTGTTTCCCATTCTCATCTAATTACCTTGAGAATGCAGGAAATAGCAGCGTTTCATAGCAACCCATGGAAAGACCAGCAATCCAATTTCTCACCTTCACCTTAGACCCACGAAGCAGCAGACAACCACTGAGATGATAGTCTGTTCAATTAACCTTAGGTAAGAACAAATACTTCGGGGCGTTTCATGAAACAGGATACAGGATCTGATCAATAGGCATTGATTTTTGTTATATGGAAATCAAGCTGCAGGAATCTTGGGGAATAGGTTTTCTTTTCAGTTTAATAACAAAAAGATTAGAAATGGTTCCTTTGAGTTGGTATCACATTTCCTATAGAAATGACAACACTTACATTGCAATCTGGCCAACAAATCAACTTATAAAGCTCTACGTGGGTTTTGTGGTTGTTACTTCAGAAAAGAGCAATAGTTTCCCAGGGAATATTAGCATTTCAAAGGACTTATAAGCAAAAATATTTTTGTACTGCCATCAAATTCAATCACAAATATATAAAAGACTAGAAACTAAAAATGTAACAATTTTCTTATTTCAAAGAAGCAGTTCCATTGAAGACAGTTTCAATTATTAACTTGTTTGGTTTACTTCAAATATGCCAATTTCCTTATAATTGCCAATATATGCCAACATATTCAAAGAGCATATATATCATGAAAAAAATGCAGTGGCTTAGCAGTTGTGAAAAGGGCTCAACATCATGATCAGACAAATAATTCAGATTAAAATGATAATGTCTTACTTATCAAAATAGGATTTTTTAACAAAATGTTAATATTCGATCCTGGCTAGGATCCTTACTGTTTCTGTTCATTGTCAGTGAGAATGTACATCAGTACCCTGTTTTTGGGATATGAGTTGGTTTTACATACCAAGAGCCATTAAATCTCATATCTTTTCACCTAGAACATCTGTGTGAAGGACTTTATCTCAAGAAATGATCCTACATCCAGAAAAGGCTTCAGCTTTCAGGATGGTATTCGTTTGTTTGTTTGTTTTTAAGGACAAAACAGGGGCTACTTTATTGCTTGATGATACTTGATGAGTTTAGACTGAATGACGTTAATGATAGGAGCGGAATCTCAGGATCTAGGACTCACTTCCAGAAACTGGTCATTTTTCTGTTCATAGAATTGCTGCTATTCTTCTCCTGTTGAGTTTGTAGGTGTTCAGAATGGTTTGATAACTATCTAGCTGAATTCCTGGGACCAGACAAAATTTAGGTCTCCTACTCCTCCACCATCTTGCTCCTCCCAGTATGGTTTTCATAATAATAAAAAATTTGGAAAAACTTAAGTCCTCAATCTTAGGGAGTGGTTAAATCAATTGAAATGCATTTATTTGAAGGAATTTAATACAGTTTAATACATATCTATATAGGACTTGCCATGGTATGGGACAAATGTTTGTTCTATAAAAATTATCAAGGGAAAATGCATGCTACAGAATTAAATTTGTAGCACAGTATAACAATGTTTAAAATTCTATACATAGAAACTAGACTAGAAGATATGTACCAGAAGATTACATTTAGATCATGGTTGAAGTTTTCCCCCTAATTTTCTATCTTAACAAAGTTTAGGTAGTGAGCATCTATTCTTATCCATAAAAATCAACTTTTAATAACATTATTTTTATTTATTTGTTTATTTATTTTAAAGATTTTATTTCTTTATTTGACAATGAGAAACATAGCGAGAGAGGGAACAAAGCAGGGGGAGTGGGAGAGGGAGAAGCAGGTTCCCCGCTGAGCAGGGAGCCAGACCTGGGATCATGACCTGAGCCAAAGGCAGACACCTAATGACTGACCCACCAAGGCACTCCACATTATTTTTAATATGTAAGATAAGTAATTGACAGTAAATTCCATGTATCACAGAAAAAAAACCCCACATTTTTCAAGCATTTAACTTTGAAGGCCAGCAAAGAAAATAAAAATTGGAGGAAATTTCAAGAAGTGAATAAAAGTCTAAAATATTCATTATGTCCATTTGACCAGGATTTTAATCCTAACTATATTGTATGAAGTACTTTAACTAATTTTCAAAATATATAATAGATTTTTAGGTCCAAGAGAGCAGAAGTCATGTTTTCTTCAGCTTTCCGTCATCAGCACCGTGGGTAGTGCTTAAAGTATAGACACTGTAAAATGATTTGGTGCATAACTGGTATTATTGAAATGACAAATAAAGAAATGGTCAGTTTGGAGGATATTTGCCTGTCAAGCTATTAGTCTTCCTTTTTCTATCAATAACCTAGAGTTGTTTTGGGAAATGACCTCTCTGCCACTTTTTGCCTATGTGATCTCATCTGCCCCTTGACTTTAAATTTATGGACAAAATTTGGCCAGTGGAATTGTTTTGCCCAAACTATTGGAAGCAAGACATGCTCTTTGAACTATGGATTACCAAGCCAGTAGAATATAATGTTAGAGCTTCTGGTGGCCATCTTTGCCTCCACACTGAGGAAACTGAATGACAATGAAACAACACAAAGAAAGAGCTAAGAGCTTGGTGAGATCATTTGACAACTTGGCTCGAGCTATGCCTGAATTCAAGATATTCCAGGACTTTCCAATCACATGACCTAACAAATTCCTTTATCCCCAACTACTTTGTTTTGTTTTGTTCTTCTTAAACCAGTTTGGATTAGGCGTGAGTGCTGAATAGAGTTCTAAATCATACAGAGACGTTATGCTGATCTTTCTTTTCATAGGTTTGCCAAGAGTTTTGATAATGGGAACTGGTTGTTTTTAAGGTAAAATTAATCCGTCCTATATGCAAGCAACCTCAAGAAATCATTGCTAATAATTATCAGTACTTATGAATTACTTCTAATTTTCAATAACCTTTTACTCAGATAAAGAATTATGAGTCCAATGGAATTGAAGGGGCTTTCCACTGTGGTACATTGAACTCATGGGACCCAATGTGTGTTTTATAGCTAAAAAAACACTTTTTTTTCTTTGTTCATACACTTCTATCCTCCCACATTAAGATCACACACTCTCATTTATCCCTGTAGCTTTCGTTATCTTTGGTCATGTATATTTAACACAAAGTGCCTTGTTATGGGTTCATCAATGTACATAGATTCCTACCCGTCCAGAGTCTTTTAAAATAAATTGGGTCACGTGACAGAGAGAATAATTCTATCAGTACATGACCATTTTGAGGCTTTCGAATTTATTCATAAATAACACTTTCTACAAGTTGGCTGTACATAAACATTTCTTAAGAAATTTGTCACTAAACAATGAATCTTGGAACACTGAAAAAATAAAATAAAATTAAGATTAAAAAACAAAAAAAAAAGAAAGAAATTTGTCACTATATTTCCTGAAGACACATTCTTGAAAATTCACAAGAAGGCATATTTCCTCAACATGTCTTAATCTAAAAACTAAAGAACTATAAAGGTCACATGGGTCTTTAGATTTATATCTTTCTCTGTATGACCATAAATCTGTGGTGAAAAACAGGTTATGTGATATTGACATATTTAAATTTTTTTTCTACTACAAGACTCTGCATTTAGAATGTAATCATTGTCTAGTCTTAATTTCTCTCTAAATTGCTAAGAAATTTAATATTTGCTAAGTGTCTTTTTTTACCCTATATTTTGAACTAGAACGAAAACTATATTTGTACTTTCCTCTAGAAAGTTGTACCTTTTTAAAATTTTAATAAGATGCCTGTCTTCCTTTTTTCTGTATATGGTGTTTATCTTCTAGCAGAGGTGAGAGTCCTGTATATGGACCCTTAAATATTTGTTCAATGAATGCATCCGTTTGTGTACCTTTAGATAGCTTTTACATAAGAGACCTTGGATTTACAATAATTTTGTGTTTGTTTTACTTGAAGTGCAGTCTCTTTAACTTTTTATTGCATGCTTAGGCAATTACATGGTGTAAAACATTAGCACTTGCTATGAGCCAGACACTGTTCAAAGTGCTTTCTATGTATTATTACATTTATCCTCATAATAATCTATAAATTGGAAGCTATTGTTATTTCCATTTTATAGATGAAGAGTCTGAGGTGCAGAGGGGTTAAGTAACTTGCCTAATGGCATATTGCTAGTAAGTAGTAAAGCCAGGAGTTGAAGCCCAGGTAATCTAGGTACAGAGTCTAAACTCTTAATCTGAAGAATCTAAACTCCTAACCACTGTGCTACACCATCAATCATCCAGTTAGGCTGGTAATTTAGACACAGATTAGAACAAAACACAACTAACATACACACAAAAATGAAAAGAAAATAGAACTTTTTCTGAATAATCTATAATATTATAACTATATTTAGATATACCTATATTTAAATATACACCTAATCAGGCAGAAACATACACAGACAGAATTACACTTGGATCTGCACATATACAGTCAGGTAATTATTCCTATTTCCATATTTCCATTCTTTTCTTTTCTCCCAAAGTATCAAATATGAAGATATCCAATTAAAGTGACTTTATTTTCTGAGCAAATTCCAATGCAGACACAGAATATATTTATTGGTAGCTACACCTTTGGCAATAAAATACTACAAGATATCTTTAGTTTTTGTTCCCTGGTCTTTTATTTTGCAAATCTTCCCAGCCTCTATGTGCAAAGAAGTAGCTGCATTACTATTGCCATATTTATATGCAGGAAAGGAATTGCTCCCACTGTCGAATAACCAAAAGAAAATATTTCATCCTTCCTTTCTCAGCAGCACAGGTATTGGGCTGTGCCTTTACTTTTCAGTTAAACACAAGGTCGAAATGTCAGTAGCAAGAGCAGGAAGAGTCATTTCATGTATAAGAATGTATAACATAAATGGTTTAACAACCATTTTACTTGACTATAGAATGACTCTCACAAAGGAGGCCAGGGGCTCCCGGTATTTCAGAATGATGGGCTGCTGTAAAGAGGAGTTAGGTTATAACTGCTGCTGAATACATTTTACTAGTCCCAACCTGGCTTATTCAGCAAGGCTGAATTCTTACACACCTGATCACTTTCTTTCTTTTTTAAAGATTTTATTTATTTATTTGTCAGAGAGAGAGTGCGCACACATGTAGGGGGAGCGGCAGGCAAAGGGAGAGGGAGAGGGACACAGGACTCAATCATAGGACCCTGAGATCATGACCTGAGCCGCAGGCAGATGCTTAACCGACTGAGCCCCCCAGGCGTCCCACGCCTGGTCACTTTCTGCTCCTTTTCAACATACGAGTCTGTATTTATCTTTGAAATAGCATGAGAGTGAAAAATTAGCATTTTAGTGACAGTCAGGCCTGGTTCCAATGTTGACTTCTCCATTGTCTGTGGGTCAGTTAGCAAAGGATGATCACATCCTTTCTCGTGGTTTCGTCATCTCCAAGGAGCCCTCACTGGGCTATTTGAGAGGATTCACTGAGATGCCTGCCATGGTTCCTGATTTTTAGCAGTGGCTCAGGAAATAGGAATTTTAGTTCCTTCTCTATAGGCCAAATGAAACAATTACAGTTTGAAAATATTTACCCTCCTTTCCTAACGTCCATCACTGTTGATGGGTGCCATCAATACTGGACCCACTGAGTCGTGGCAGGAAAAATGACGCTTCAGTCCTCCTTGCAAGCGTCATTAGTGTTTAAGAAACTGAACTGGATGGAATATGGTACTTTTAGGCTAGAATAGCCTGCATGTGATGCACCGGTAATTAGCATGAATGGCGTGATTTGAAAGAGAGTTGGTCTCAAACGAGGAAACTCAAGGAAAAAAATACATTGCCCCACAAATAGCAAAAAGAATGCCATAAAAAATTATATCCCAGCTGTTTCTTTCTTCTCTTTTATGAGGTCTCTACACACTGTGCTAAGTTCTTTGTGACACCTCGATGACCAAAGTCTAGTGGACAGCCGATGACGGGGAGTAGACCCAGCGAGGTCGCTGCTGTGACCGGAGTGCCAGCTCTCTGGTGGAGCTGCTGCAGAACGTCTGCGGCAGGCAACACCTAAACGCTTAGATGGGGAGATAACGTCTGATGGCTGTGATTGCACATGCATATGGCCCCTGATCTGCCAAAACGGCAGCTGAGGTGGCATCACTTCCTTGTACGGAGTTTGGGCACCACTTCTGTTTGTACCCAGGGGCAAGACAGGTTAATAAGGCCAAGAAGGAGTGGAGGACGTGGGAGTGGGTAATAACTGGGGAGCATCCACCTCGGGGGGAAAAGGAGGATGGAGGGTGTTCCCTGTCGCTTCTGCCTATGTGTCAAGTGGCAGCAGAAATTTTGAAAGCTGTGAGGAGGAGCTAGTGACTGGGTTTTGGGGAGTTTTGTACCCCACCCTCCCCACTTGTAGGAAAACCTCTTCACATTCAGAGGTAATTGAATTGGAAGGAGGAGGACTGATCTGGAAATAGGAGGAAAGCAATTCTCCTGCTGCTCCTTCTCCTGTCTTTTATCGCTTTGCCTCCTGACTCTCCTCCAAACCCAGCTCAGCTGCGCCAAGGTGGCCGCTGCGTACCCCGCACACGTGCCAGCCGTTGGGAATCTGCTTAAGCCACCCCGGGCATCCCAAGCTGCCCTGTTATCCAGCCACCAGCCCTGACCATTGGGATCACTTCTGATGGCTGTGGCCTCTGCTGCCCCAGGGAGCATCTTCTGTAAGCAGCTCCTTTTCTGTCTCCTGGTGAGTAACAACCAAAGGATTAGGGAATTCAAGCATGTCCCTACGTGCTTCCTCCCTCCAGTTTGGGCTTGAAAGAGAGTAGGGGTGGCAGTGGAAGACCGAGGAGATAGTCTGGGAAAACAAAAACAGAGCTGAGGAAAATTTGAGGAAGAATTGAGAGACCCGTGACCTGGGATGGCAGGCGTTTTGTTTACTCTTCACATGCCCACTGCTAGGACGTTAAAGTTTTTCAAGGGATTCCCCTGTTCAGTCTTGCTGTGGTGTTTTCCTGAGGAGTAGTGGAACGAATTCTTTCCGCGGGCATTTGGCCCAGAGGTTCTGAGGTTTGCTTTTGCTGGGAGCCATTAAATAAGCGGTCGATATTTTACATGCTTAGTTCCACTGAGCTGCAAGAAGAGGAAAAGTGTGGAGGTGCAAATTATTCAGAACTTTCATTTTACCCACCAGGAGCTAAGAGTCAAGCAGAACTCTAGTTTGAGCAAGGGGTTTAACCTGAGAAGAATAATAAAGAAGAACGTGACCATCATTGAAAATTTTCTATTAAGTTGGCTTCCACTTAGATTTTTCAGAGCTTTGTACGTGTGTACTCAGGTGCTATTTTTCTTTGTTGGGGATGAGGGAGAAGGGAACTTGTACCATATCTCCATCTGACATTTCTGAGCCGGAAATTTCCTTTTTTTCCCTCTCCATTTTGGCAAAATCCTTTAGCTTCAAATTATATTTTCAGAATTTAAAGATTTAACACTATGGGGATAAACATTTTCTCCATATAAATATATGATGCAGGGTTGATGGTTAAATTCTCATTCTGCAACTCCCTGGGGGTGGGCAGACAACAACCTCAGAGACCACCTTAAATTAGTATTAGGTAACATGCAGTGAAAGATTTCTGAGAGATTCATCCAGATTTCTTTTGCTTCTGGTCTCTGCTGTGTCCAGTATCCTTTGGTTCATCCCTTGCCAATCCATCCTTAACCCCCATAATAGCTAAAAAAGTGTCTGACCCCAGCTCCCTCTAAATCATTAAGCTGCTAATTTAACTTGAAGATCAGAACAGTACTTCTGGAGACCCCCATTGGCTCTGCCTACAGAAGCAGATGCAAAGAAGTGGGGGTCTTAGGGCAGGAAGGAAAGATCTGTATGGGAGTGGGAATGTGGCTAAATCCTATGAGAATAATGTGTGTGTATATATAGGTTAGATATATGTATATATACACACACATATATACACACAGATGTGCGCACATGTATACATATTTTGTCAATTACAAAGTACTCTTTCCACATCATATATTTAGATCATTACTAATAGAATTCTTTATGTTCCAAAAGTTCTTGGGATATAATTTAGTTTATTCCTCGGCATTAGGAATGACTATATTAAAAAGTCAAATAAATAAGAATGTCTTATGTTTTAAAAGTGGTTATTTAAATTAAACTGAATACAATTCCATCAAATTCATTCCACAACTATTTGTTAAATACCTACCATGTGCTGAGCACTGGGTTTCTAATAGAGAAGAAGACAGGTGTGGTTTTTCCCCTTTAGTAGCTTATAAGCTGATGGAACAAAGGCCTGGAAACAGAAAGAGCATTGCAGGACTGTATGATTAGCCTTATGTGACATTCCAGGAAGGGAAATGTGGGAGTGTTGTGAAAACATATAACAGGGAGGCTAAAAAAAAAAAAAAAAAAAAAAATATATATATATATATATATATATATATATATATATATATATAACTAATTAATTAAAGTGAATACAAATTGATTTTTCAAATTCCAGTTTTTGGTATTTTCTGCATAAGAGAGCTTTTGTTAAATTACAAACTATTTAAATAGGCTGATATAATATGGCCAATGGAATTGAATTGAGTTGGAAATGAACTACACACTCTGAGTATGGACAATAATGCACTCCTCTTTCTTTCTCCCAAATAATACGTCCCATAAAGCTAGAAATATATCCTAAGAAAAATTAATCATAAAATTGACCTGTTTCTGGGAAATCTAGCTCTGCTCTATCTTATATTTAAATAATCAAAAAGCAGTCATTTTGATAAACAGAAAGGAAGCAAATAAATACAAAATGCCAAGAAAAAGAAGCAAACTATGTTTTGAACCTGTCGACACTTTTAAACTAATAACTTTTCTTTCCTCAGATAGTCTATCTTCTTTCCTTTAACTCCCTAGCTTTCTAAAACAATAGCTGGGTCTTGAATTTAGTTACTGATCTTTACTCTGTTAAAAGCCACTCTCTATATTTTTACTTATATTTCTCTTTAGACTAGTTTATTGATTCAAGACAATTTAGACCTTCAAGGTTATGCCAAACCAGTCCCCAGGAGGGAAGATTTGTGGGTGTTATTCTTTAGGAGGTTAAAAAAAAATCCTCGTGGTTTCTAGGCTTAATCAACTATAACCTCAAATTGTGGGGGGGTGTGGAAATGATGATTTATACAAATATGTGATCATTAAATTCCAAAGTTAAGTACTTTCTTCATGCTAAGAAATCAGTGTGGCATTTATGAATGACCTTAGAGATGACGATCCTATGTAAAATCAATTGTTTGTAACCCATTTTTTTTTAAATAACATGACATGATTTGGGTTCTAAGAACTACTGTTCATTTTAATTTTTCACTAATACTAAATGACTGTGGTGCCCCTAAAGCCACCTTTTTTGCTTTTCCCTTTTAAAATGAATATGGGAGCGCCTGGGTGGGGCAATCTGTTGAGCATTCGTCTGGGGCCCTGATCTCAGGCCCATGGCATTGGGCATCAGGCTTAGAGTCTGCTTGAGACTCCCTCTCCCTCTCCTCTGTCCCTCCCCACCCCCACCTTCACTCTCTCTAGAATAAAATAAATAAATCTTTAAAATAAAATGAATATGAAAAATATGGAAGGACTAGAAGATAAATTTGTTTCTGAGATTGACATTTTTAAATCAATAAGACAAAACTGTAATGTGGAAGTCTGTGATCAAATATAATTCCTGATTTTTTTCTTTTTTTCTTTTTTTTGAGGTTTTAATATTATCTTGTGATGCTTGTCAGAAAATTTCTCTTCAAGTTCCTTCTCATCTTCAGGCTGAAACACTTGTAGGCAAAGGTGAGAAACAGTAGTAAGAATTTCATAGTTTTAACTGCTACATTTAGCTTCAGGCTGCTCTTGTAAAGTTTGAGATAAAGCCATGTAATAGCTACTTGGCATTAAAATTCAACATAAAATGAAAGATGGACTACTTGTGTTTTGGTAGTGGTTAGAAACAATTAAAGTACCAAGTTAGTTGTATACTTTTCTTGCCAGAAAAATTAGCAAACATCAAAGCACTAAATGAGCTTAGTTCAGATGAATGAGGGCATGAAAACTAGAGGCATATTTTAATTCATATCAACTAATCTGCTGCCAAAATTCCAAAGCCAATGCTCTTTAATTGATTAGATATAAAACAGTTGTGTTAAAATTTAAATGCCCCCCAATAATATTTGTGCTCGAGGTTCACTATAATGAACAAGTCCCCCACAAGAATTTTTGTGATTTGTTACTTGGATTAGCTTGTGAAAGTCAAAATTTTAACAAGTCTTACTATCACAGCCATCCTTCAAGCATAGGTGGGTTGCTCTGAGTCCAAGGGTCACATTCCTTTTACCAGGTTTTTCTTTGGCTTTAAGTTTACACCTTGAATACACAGAAGTGGTATCCTTTCCAAGGCAGACATCATTTTGCCCAGTGCTTTGAAGTTTTAAATTAATCCATTACCTTATATCATCTAAAAGCACTTAAAAGAGAATACAACCTATACTCTATAGACACATAGCAAATATGCTAAATATGTTAAATATGAATCTGTAAAGGGAATATTTCGATAACAACCCCATTATATACTAAGTATTACTGAAGTATAGGCCAGTTTTCTTTCTTTTTTGCAAGATAGTTTTAGTTATCAAAGATTGTTGCAGACATGTTTCAAATCTGACACCATACAGTTACAGCACATATAAAATGGTAAATTTGTATGTATATGTACAAACCCATAAGTAACAGTTAAAGTGGAAACCATAATTCCTGGGACACTAAGAAAATATTTTATATCTCTTCACAAATTAATTTATGATGAAAATAATGGAAAGTATGACTCCATTTATTTAATTATTTAATTTCCATGGCCCCTCGATTTTATAATAATAGGTACTCAACAACCTCCAAGCGTTACCTCCCTCTTTCTGCTTCTCATGGACTGTCAGTTGTCATTCCTGTAAAACTTGTTCTATTCCTGTTTTATTTTACAAATTGCTGCAACTGTCTTCCCTGCAGTGAATCTGAAGGAATGCTTCCCATCCACCGGCCTAATCCTGTCCAGCGACCCTGACTTCAGGATTCTAGAAGATGGCTCCATTTATACAACACATGACCTCATTTTGTCTTCTGAAAGGAAGAGTTTTTCCATTTTTCCTTCAGACAGCCAGAGCCAGGAACAGAAAAAGATAGAAATTGTACTGGATGTGAGAGGAAAGAAGGTATACACTCTGCTTATGAGAGGCCTTCATTTCATATATTTCCTTCCCCGCTAAAATCGTTGTTCCTGAATGCTTACTTGTTTGTTTATTCCCCTTCTAAGTCACCTGTGCAAAGACTAGACTGTTTCAAGGAGTGGTAGAGCACTCTACAAAATGGTGTAAAAATGAACCGCTCTGCAGTCAAGGGAGCAAGGTCAGAATATCAAAGGTTTCAGATAGTGGTTTGAGGTGTGGCAATTAGCACAACCAACCTGAAGAACAGGCAGGGGTGGGTCTAACACTCCATAAAAATTGAGTCAGGTTGGAGGTGTGGGGCTCCACCCTGAGTGGCTTTCTCCCAAGTGACTGTGGGTTTCAGTCGCTTTAAAGAGGCTGTCTAGAGCTGACTCCCATCGTAATAGAAAATGCCACGGGGTCCCTCTCTTCAGAGAATGAAGTGTAGCCAGTCCCCAGGACTGGTTGGAATGTGCTGGCTCTAGGCTCATTCATTTTCTTGCAGTGAGTGGTTGTGATCAAGAGGTGGGAAGGGAGAGGTTACTGAAATTCACAGAAATCTCACTTTAAGCAAATTCTGCACTCTGAAGTAAGTCTTGTGGAATAACTTATAAATAAGTAATTTAATTTATGAGAGACTGCCCCAGCTAAATTCCTTTTGATTATGAGAATTATTTACCAAATTTAGAATGTGCTTGCATTTTAATATGCATTACATATATTACAAATTAAGGAGACGTCTTATAAGACATTATTTCATATTGTAGTTTCCACATCACATAAAATAAAATATACTTGAACGAACACTGACCTCTGTCTTTGCATAGTTATACAAATGCTTTGCACTGTAGCCAGTTTTAACAAATATTGGTTGCACCACACCTAGTGGAATAAAATGTTTTTAGATATTTGTTAACGGATTATCTCTGTTTAGGGGGTTTATACTTCTCAAGATGGCATCTTTTAGCAACGCCCTACAAAGTTCTGGTTGATTAGCTGGTTAAATCAAATGAAACTGGTTCTTACCTGTGTGTGTGTGCGCGTGTGCGCACGCACGTGCACGCGAGTGTGTGAGTGTGTGTGTGTGTGTGTGTGTGTGTGTATCTTAATAAAAAACAGAAATGGTTTGAGTATTACCTGTGATATTGTTATGTGCAACCCTTACTTATTTTCTTCATGTTGATGTACATGTGAAAATCACAGTTCCCGATGAGAGGCTGGGCTGTATTTCTTCGTCTCTCATCACATGCAGGTTCCCAAGAAGAGGCACACCAGAGACACAGTTCTCAAACGCAGCAAGAGACGATGGGCCCCTATTCCCTGTTCACTAATGGAGAATTCATTAGGTCCATTTCCACAGCATGTTCAGCAGGTACATTTTACCTCATTTGACTTTATATAGTATAGCTTGTTTACTTTAAAACTTTCCATTTGAATGGAATCAGGGCTTTAACCTGTTTGTACTAGTAAGGATCATCCATTCGCTAGACCTAGAAAAAAATCAGTGTATTTTGTCATTTTCCTCCAGAAATCCTATTCAGCATTTACAAATAAATTTCATATTTTGAGTTTCTGGTGCTCTTAAATCTATATCCAGATTCTCTTGAATAGTCTGCCAGACTTCACCATTCTTGCTCAGAGGACATGCCTACAGATTTTGCATAACTCAGTTGTCCACTTAATTAACACTTACCCTCACCAAAAAAAAGACCGGTATTTTTGTTTACCAAAAAGGTGATGTCACTGTCAGCTTTGTGTAAAAATAGGCCAGCTTTGAAGTTGGGAATTAATTGTGGGTGGGAGGCTGCATTATTTTTACTTTTTTTAATCAGAAAAGATTCCATTTCAAATAACTCAAAACCACTGAAATTGTTACTATACTTTATATAGGAATAAGAATTGAGCAATTAGGAATTGTGAAGCTATGTTCAACTCCAAGATTTTCCATAAACATGCAGAGAATTCAAAAGAATTTAGGATCAAATAGATGACCCAGTTTGTGGCTTGGCACGTTGCAGAATATGAATAAGAACTTGAAAAATGTGGGATGATGGGTAAAGAAGCAAGGGAAGGAAAGAACAGGTGAATAGGAAAGAGAGCAAGTGATAAAAATTAAAGCATCACAACAGATTAGATTGAAGGTATTATCATAGCATATTTGTCCTTTTACTAAACCATCGCTTAATGTTACAGGTCCAATCTGATGCCGCACAGAACTACACCATCTTTTACTCCATAAGTGGACCAGGAGTGGACAAAGAGCCCTTCAATTTGTTCTACATAGATAAGGACACGGGGGATATCTTTTGTACACGAAGCATAGACCGGGAGCAATATGAACAATTTCCAGTAAGATTATTGGATTATTCAGAATTATCTTTTTAGTTACGGTTTCTATATTTTCAATGCTGCTTATTTACATATTAGAAAAATTAATCATTTGATTTAATATGTAAAATATCATTATTGTATGGTGTAAACTTAAAATTTCTATTAGTGCAATTGATGAAGAAAGATAATGGATGTCATAAGGGAAGAAAAGGGAAGAAAAGCTATATAAAATATAATGACAAATTTTAAAGGACAGGCTTTGATCTGTAGAACCCTGGGATAATAGTGGTGAATTTTGTTGCATTTGTAGTTCCCTATAACAGGTTTCAATTATTCTCCACCTGACCGTACATTATAAATCACATAAGAACTTTTTAAAAAATACTGATGCTTAGGTCACTTCCCAGAAATTCTGATTTAATTGTTCTGGGATGGGGTCCCAGCAATCGAAAATTTGAAGTCACCCAATGTAATTCTAAACATCATAAAATTGAGGTTCACTGCTTTCACCTCTTGAATAATATTGCGCTTCTTTTCTTTTCTTCTCTCTGTCCTCCGGCCATAAGAACCTTGGATATCATTTTATTTCTTTAGTAATCCAGAATAAGTTTACCAATTCCTCTTATTCTATCTAATTTGACCCAAAGAAAACTTCTAGCTCTTCTGAAAATTAAATCCTTCCTTTTTTCTTTTTTTATGTATGAATACATATTTTTTCATATATATACATTTCATGTATATATGAAGTTTTAAACTTCACATATCTCCTTAGTGTTCTGAGGTCTAACCTGACATGCAGAAGAAATTCACAGTGAGTTTCAGGGAGATGGTGAGATAAATTGTTTAAGTGCTTGGATTCTTGAATTAAAAGTGAGTGTAATCGAAGAACTCTTTGTTAAATGAGTCCATAAAACGGAAAATTATCTCATACTTGGGTAGCCCAGAAATTGGACTTATCTTAATATCTTAGCAGATATCCAAAAAATAAGCAGGAACTGGTAGCCACACAAAGGCAGCAATGAAAGAAGTGAATGATGGGGGTGGGGATGGAGACCCTATCCTAAGGATGTCAAAGCACTGGATAAGGTGATGAAATTTTTAGAACATAAATGTCCCACTTTAGGGATTTCATAATTAAATTAAATGTTTGGATTAGAATGACGTATTGTCTTTAGAATTTTATGCTCCAACCCAAATTCTCTGAATAAACATACTTTATTCATAATAATATCAAATTATCACTTTAAGAAATAGCTTACATAGATTCTAATAGGAGAGGTATGCTAAGCATCATTGCAAACATTTTGATCTATCAAGAAACCAAATAAAAAGTTGATAAATATATAGATATAGGTATATGTGTGTGAATATGTAAATTCTCTGACCTCCTCCCCTTTTTAAAGATTTTGTTTATTTATTTGTTGGCGGGGGGCTGGGGGGAAGCACAAGCAGGGGGAGTGGCAGGTAGAGGGAGAAGCAGACTCCCTTCTGAGCAAGGAGCCTGATGCAGGACTCCATCCCAGGACCCTGGGATTATGACCTGAGCTGAAGGTGGATGCTTAATCAACTGAGGCACCCAGGTGTCCCTCTGCCCCTTTTATAGATCCATTATAAGAAGAAAAGATCTAACACTAGTACTCACTCCTGAGGAGAAATAATAAGCTGCCTACTCTGTCTGCTTCAATGTACATTTCATTTCTTATTCTGAGGGTAACATCCTGTTTTTGAATATTTGAAGTCTTCAACTGCTTCTCACTGGATCATTGCCAGAGAAAAGGAGGAGAGAATAATTTTATTTAAAAAAAAGGGGGGGATTCCTGGGTGGCACAGTTGGTTAAGTGACTGACTCTTGGTTTTGGCTTGGTCGTGATCTCAGGGTGGTGATCTCAGGATCACAGGACCATGCCCACCTGGGGCTCCGTGCTCAGGACAGAATTGGCTTAAGATTTTCTCTCCCTTTCCTTCTGCCCTTTGCCCCTGTGCTCTCTATCTCTAAAATACATAATAAGGAAATCTTTAAAAAAAATAAAAATAAGTTACGTTGGCATGCCAGGATGGCTGAAGTTCGTAGAGCATGTGACTCTTGAGCTCAGATTTGTGAGTTCAAGCCCCATGTTGGAAGTAGACATTACTTTTTTTAAAAAGTTACTTTGCTATTTTCTAACAACTTTTAAAGGACAAAAGAAATAAAATAGTTTGGAATTCATGCTTAACATTGGACTTCTGGATAATTTTTATTTCAGAATTACCCATGTTTCTCTAGTTCCCATTAACATAGTTAAGATTGAATTGATATTAAGAAATACCACTTGCAAATTAGTAAGATTCATAAAGGGAAGTATAACAGCCAGATGTAAACACAGTGAAACATGAAATCACTTGAGGCAATATAGAATGGAAGCCTTCTCTGTCAACATAGAGGTGCAAATTAAAATAATACATCTTTGCTTTTTTATCAAATCAATTTCACTTACTAGCTTTATATTGGAAAGCTTATTTCTCTGGAAATTAGTAGATCTTCATTATCTGCCACTTTTTCTTTTAGGCTTGGATGAGTCACAACCTTCAAGAATCTGTTTCCTTCTCTGTCTTACGGACTACTAATAGTTGTCTTATCTACCTCAGAGCTGTTGCAAACATTAAATACACAAATTACATATTGCTAAAATCAGTATGAAAACCGTACAGATCTTCAAAAATATTCGTGATAGGTCACGAAATACACATGGTCTAGGATTTTGTCCTCAAAACAGGATTTTGATGGGATTTCCCAATTTTTTGCATTTATCTAACCTATATAAATGTTATGTATTACTCAATTATTGTTACTTGAAATAATTTGATTTCATTGATTATTGGCACAGGTTGCCATGGGTCTATTTCAATACATAACCTCATTGTGCTCCTATTCTCCCTCTTGTCCCATGTTAGATTGTTTAATCTTGGTTTGTAGGTATTTTTCTGGATGAGTCACACCATTATTGCAGTTTGAGGAGTTTGTCTTACACCATTAAATTCATCTAATTTTTCAGGGATGTGTATAAATCCATTTTATCCAAGCTTTTCGAAGAATTCTTGTATAAGAAGATGATTTTCTTTAATGATTCCAGGCTATTCTGTGAAAGAAAGCAGTTACAAACATGTTTCTCTTTGAGCGTTGAGGAGAATCTGTATCTTTTGTAAATACACAGGGAAAAATTGCTTTCAGGCTAGTCCCTTTCCCATCCAACCAGAGCCTTATTATCTTGCAACACATGTTTCTTTTTCATCCATTGTCTTTATATGTATGTTGTTAATCACATTCTGTATCCACTCAGCTTTGGTGCCACTGCTCTCCCCTACCTCTGCCCTGTCTACACTAGATATCTTTCTTTACAAGGTCAAACTCAGGTTCCCACTCCTATTGGCAACTGTTTGTATCTTCCCAAAGATTAAAAAAAAAAAAAAAAGAAAATTCAGCAAATTGCAGTGGGAAAGGGCTAAAAGAGATGAGATTCTTCAAGCTACAGAAGAATTCAAGGGAGAAACAATATATTAAAAATGCACATGAAATTTAAATAATATTCTTCTAACTCAGCTAAAAATATGACTAATTTTAAAGTATAATATCCTATATACTTCTTATAGCAATATTCAAGTATATGATTATTGCTTTCAGTATAAAATAATGTGAACTCTACTGTAAAACCAGTACTATTATTGAGTTTACTTCAATGACTAAATAAGAAAGTATCTATAATTAGTTTCTCTATTACAGGGACATAAATAGATTCTCCTAGGGAGCTAGGCTATACTTTAAAGTTCAGCTATATTCCTAGTCTAGATCATCCTCTGTAGAATAATGATTTCAATTTTTATTTATTTTGGAGATACTTAGCTCATGAGTACTAAAATAAATAAATAAATAAATAAATAAATAAATAAATAAATAAATAAATAAAAGCAGGTATCTGAAATAGTACCTGAAACAAAATCACCACATCTGAATCTGTGGAATGTGAGATAATGCTATGTACTTGTTGTTAAACATCAGGAAACACTATTATGTCAAACTACAAGTGATTGTATGGTGGGAACCAGATGATCTTCATTTCTGATGAAGAGAAGCACTAGCAAGAAGTTGTGTAAATTATAGCAGGATAGACTTAAGTTAGATAGGGAGATATTTTAATGCCGATGTGATGAAGTAGAAAATTCATTACAAATGATTCTATGGAGAATGTTTATGATACGTTTTTACAAAGGGCCAATTTAAGGGGTAGTTTGTCTTTCTGAAAAGCAAAGATGGAAGGAATTAAATGCAAAAAGCTATTTATTGAAGAATTACCTACTCGGGCACTGTGTTAGGTGCTTCGATATGTCCCAGGCTTCATCCCTGAGGACAATTGTCATCTTATAGAGACATAAAACAATTTCATAGTTTTCTGTAGCTAAAAATCTCAAAATGGCAGCAGCTTAAAGAAAGAAAAATTCATACAAAATCTGAGGGGAAAAGAAGAGATGGATGGGAAGGCTGAATAGTGTGACATCCAGACAGGACGGTGGTGATGAAAACCACGGTGCCACTGGTGGGGATGGTGAGCTGGAACACCCCTGTATTTCCGCTCTGTGTTCCGAATTCATTGGGAAATAAGATCTAGTGATCAGACTGATGGAAATCAAAGTATGAGTTTTATTACTGACAAAATCTACCTGGGGGTTGTTTGGGGGAAAGTAAATAAGGGAACAGAAGGAACATGGTCATTTCAATATCTTCCATCCCAGAGGTTGGAATGGAAGTTTCTTCCCTTCCAGATGAACCGTGAAGATGTAATGTTGCCTTTTAACAATAGTGGGGATTTTGTGGTTACTTTGGTAGATGATACAGCGATCACTAAAGAATCTGATTAGGTAATATCAGGATTAAAATTGTGCTTTGTGGAAATGAATCTGACTCTTGAGTGCTGCAGAAATTGGAGAAAGTCAATTAGGACAATTGCAGGAAAATTGATAGGATAACATGTAGGATACATTTTGGAGTCTCATGAGAATGATGGTGTTAGGAATAAAAAAGAGATCATGAGTGGCAGAGACACAGAAATGCCAGCATCTCTAGAACTTGGCAACTGACAAATAAGGTTAATGAAAGACAGGGAGGAGGTAGATACCTGGAATGTTAACCCTGGTTCATTTTGGAAGATGATTACAGTAGGAAAATCAAAAGAATTGATTTCAGTGAAGAACTGAATTAATACAGAATCCACCTTGGGCACGTTTAGTTGGTGTTGTCGGTAAAGAAAATCTGTTTAACTCAACACTATTTATTGAACACTTATAATGCATAAACCACATAAGAAGAGTGCAGAAATAAATTCATGATCTTTGAAAGAAAAGGACATTAAATCCTGGCCTTTGGAACCAAGATATATCATTTTGAGATGGCATTTGGAACGTGTATATGATTTCATTGGCACTTTTATTACATAAGAAATATGTTTATGATAGAAAAATGAGAACATGCCGGTAAATAGAGAAAAGAATTTATAATTGAATCACTGAAGATGGTTGATATCTATTTATACATATATGCAAATCTGTAAATAAATGGAATCCTATTTTTTAAAACTCTAATAAAATACTTGTTATTAGCATAATCACATACATTCTAACAAGCAGAAGGGCATGAGGTTAATTCAGAGAACAGGCTAGCTCCATTTAGCTGGGATGCATGGTCGTTGGTGGGAGAATCATGTGAACGCTGCAAAAGGACTGAAGCCATATATGGCAGCATCGACTGTGCTGGTGTGTTTTCCATCGCCCAAGTTCTTAGTTACATATTCTTTTGTGGATGGCTTTTTAAACATTACGTCTTTCCCCAACTGCTAGGCTTAATTTCGTGCACAGTGTGTCATTTGCGAACAAGCTGACGGTGCTTGTCTCCCCTTCAGCTCTACGCTTATGCCACGACGGCAGATGGTTATGCCCCGGAGTACCCACTCCCCTTGCTGTTCAAGGTTGAAGATGATAACGATAATGCTCCGTATTTTGAAAACAAAGTGACTGTCTTCAGCGTGCCTGAAAATTGTAGAACTGGTAAGTTCACCTCTCAGGAGAACTCTAGATTTTTGCTTGGGTTAAATTCCTCGGTAATGTTGTAGACGCAATTATGCAAAAACACTTAAAAATGCTTGAATGTCAAAAATATTCTATATAGAACTTTGTAATCTTCAAAGATCATATACTCTTCAAAGGCAAACCTTTTTGTGCTCATTTTTGCTCTGCGCAGGTACAAGACAGCTAATACGGAAAGTTACCGACTTTATTAGATTAATCCACAATGCATATGAGTGTGTGACAGACAGATGCTATTCCTATTTTCTATTTTGACCATGTACATAGGCACCACAGATGCATTTATAAAGCAGTAAATAATTGAAATCTCTACAAAGTTTCAAGACATTTTCAAAGACCCAGAAATATATCATTTTATGGAAATGTTTATCTGACTTATAACAATATATACATACATTTACTTGGCGTATTTTCCAAACAAATTAAAAAATAATAATCAACTGGTTTAATGTTATAGACAGCCAAGATTGTGACCTAGGCACAAGACTATCCAGTTTATTTTAAAAATAAAAAAGTTACAAGAAATGCCTCCTCCATTCTCTCGTCACTGTGTCTGTATGCATGTTTAACATTGTTCTTTCTTAGTTAGTGGTTTGCTAAAGTAACATTTCTTATACTCTTCTGGGCTGTCAAGCTTGTCCAAATGGTACTCAGACTGCTATTCAATGTTCGTCTTACATATATTAATAATTACTTGCATAAATTAACAATTTAGCAATTTATTAAAATATCAAGGTATAAAATCTTTATTATCATATTCAATGCTGTGTTATTCCTCTCACTAACATTATCAAGTTGTCCTATAAAAGAAACAAGACATGCAGAGAAGGTCCCATCCAAAATGATCTATGAACTGGGGTGGTGTGTTGGGGGGAAGAATTGGAGAACCACTGTTACCAAGGACGGGGTGGATATTCTCAGACATGTGGAATATAAACCCTGTTATTCAGAATACCCACATAATTGAAGTTTCCAAGTGAGGGGAGCTTAGAACAGCATTTAAGACACTGCACTTGTTTGTAAAATCAATATACTTGTCATTTGGGGGAGAATATGCTACAATAATACCCTGTTTGTTTGTAATTCAATTATATGGCTCTTTTAAATTGTTGGCAATGTGGGATTTCATCTGAACAGGAACTTCAGTGGGACAAGTGACTGCCATAGACCTTGATGAACCGGACACTCTCCATACTCGGCTGAAATATAAAATCTTACAGCAAATTCCAGATCATCCAAAGCATTTCTCCATACATCCGGATACAGGTGTCATCACCACAACTACACCTTTACTGGATAGAGAAGTAATGAACTGATTAATTTTAGAGTCACTAAACTGTATTTATACTGATAATGAACTCCCAGAGGAGTCTGGCCACCTCTCCAAGCTTGTTTCCATACAGCCTGTGCTTAGGGCTTCTCTTCCTTTGTGTCTAAAGAGATTTGGGGAAAGCACAAGGTATTGGGCAAGTTCTCACATAAGATCATTGACCTGATGTGATGTGTGGATGTGAAATAGCTTTAAATTTTGAAATTTTATGGTAGACATATCACGTTTCTATTGTACTGACTAGCCAATCTCTTGTTCTGTATTTATATTTGAAATGTTGGGGGTTTTTTTGTAAAAAAAAAATCAAAAAGAATGTAAAATAATCAGAGCCTACGCAATGGCAATGAGAATCGCAAGTTATAGGAAATAGAAGTGTTCATCAATGTACCTTTTTCTTTCTTTTTTTTTTTCAGCATTGTGATACATACAAGTTAATAATGGAAGTGCGAGACATGGGGGGCCAACCTTTTGGTTTATTTAATACAGGAACCATTACTATTTCACTTGAGGATGAAAATGACAATCCACCATATTTTACTGAAACTTCTGTGAGTATATCTTTGTATTCATTTACCTAGATTCTTTCACTTTTCAAAAAAAAACACACGAAGAATTTGGTAGTTCTGTGAGATTACATATTTCAGTTCTAAGAGCGACCACTTACAGATAACATGCAAAAAAATATGGTTTCTGTAAAAATCATTGAAGAACCAGTTATTTCTAAATGCTAGGAAAAAAACTACTCTCTTGACTATTGAAGGGCTTCTTAGCCCTTGATGTTGTTCATGTATTCACCATTTTCTTAGATGCCAAGGTCTGTTATTGGATGCCTTGGATTTAAATTTATTTTATAGAGTGCAGGAAAATAGGTCCTCTCTCTCTGGTATCTGCAGTTCAACTTCCTAAGATGAAAAAGAGACTAGCTTTATATCCTCTGCTTTGCTGGGACATCAGTAAGTACAGTGTGGCCCTCCCATTATCTATATGCAGATTCTCCCAGCATCATGTATAAGTGAACTTTCCCTTAGGAAGTACACAGTACAAGAAATGTATATAGGATGATACTTCCAGGAAATGGCTCTTCTTCTCTGAATTTTTAGTAAGTAATCATTTTTTCATTAATCTATACTAGAGTACTAGTTAAAGAAAAGAAAACCTCCAATGATAGGCACATTCATGCAATGTTTTATACGAATCCCTACCACTTGTAAGGATATGGTTATCCCATAG
>CM052889.1:36429716-36441579 GCA_028534135.1 Potos flavus
TGTCACTGTTAAAATTAAAGACAGCGATGAGGGTCCTGAATGTCAACCGCCAGTAAAAGTTATTCAGAGTAAAGATGGCCTCCAAGCTGGACGAGAATTGCAGGGATACAAAGCGTTGGATCCAGAAACAAGCAGTGGTGAAGGCTTAAGGTAAGGTATTCTTCAAAATGACATGTTTTGAGATTATGTCCACTCTTTGGTTTGAGCGTTTACATTTGATTTTTAAAAATTAGGTATAAGAAGATAGGAGATGAAGATAACTGGTTTGAAATTAATGAACACACTGGTGACTTGAGAACTATAAAAGTGCTAGATAGAGAATCAAAATTTGTAAAAAACGACCAATACAACGTTTCCGTGATTGCAATGGATAAAGGTGAGTGCTATTTTATAGAAATAGATGATATATTTTTAAGGAAATCTTGGGGTAAACTTTGTTTACTTTCATATCAAAATTTAATGCAAAACAGATTTGCACAGATTTCTCAATTTATTGGAGACCAACCAATGTCAGCTCCAGAGTATTAATAATGCAAAACCAGGAGGTGACGAATGGCCAAAGACACGGCATCCTCCAGGATCTCCATTGTTTTCAGGAGTACATACTTATGGTTTGAGCTTGCTGAAAAGGTTTAGTCCTCCTGAAACAATTGGGTTCAGGGTAGGTCTGTTTGAGCCTTTCTTAATGGACTTATCCTATTTCCTAAGAAACGGTCAAACAATGACTAAGTCTTTTGCTGTGGTTTGCAATCCTTCTCCAAGGTTAATTCTAGAATTATTTTGTATAGAAATGTCCTTCAAATGTCATAAAGTAGTAATTTCCAAATCCTTTTGATCGCACTCTTCGCACACACTTTGGAATGTGGACCATTATAGCATATGCCCTGACAGTTTTGTTTGTTTTGTAATGCTAGTGCCTGCCTGACTTAAGCTTTGATTGCTAAGGCATCTGCTTCAAAGATGCCTATCTGGAATAAACGTTGCCAAGCAGACAAGACAATGATCCAGACCACATCCCAATAGCCCTACCAGCCCAGATTCCTTTGTTTTAGAGATCTTGCTTGATTTCAGTAACTGACCCCTGGGGCCTCTTGTTTTTTCACTTCTGAGCTCTTTAAATTTCTATTCTTATGTTTTGAATTCACCAGTAAAGGCGTAAGCTCCAGAAACCCTCAGCCCCTACTCTTGACCCCAATAAAAGCAGTATCCCAGGCTTGCTTTTTTTCTCCCTGCCCCCCCACAACCTCGCTGTGTGGCCCCGGGAGTGCCACATAATTTCCAGGACTTGTAAGTAGTAAACCTTTTTTTCCCCCAGAGTTTCCTGATAGTTGGGACACCTTGCAGTCATATAAGAACCACAAGGGCCAGTCTAGCTGCAAGATTGGTTATCTACAGGCTGAGACCCCCACACAGCAACCTCCCTATATTTACTAGTATGTATGTATACATGTGCTACTAGGCTAATGTATGCATCATAAAAATGCACAAACAAGCACTTGTAAAGTACTATTTCTATGTGCCAAAAATATTTAGGTTTCAAAATCTAAAAGAAAAACTAAATGTAAATATCATTGTAAATATCATTACTTAACCACATGCATATGAGCCTCCCTTCCTCTTGATACTGCTCACACAGACTTTTAATGTAGTTCTTTCGATATAGGTAGAAAAAAAAAACACTAAAGAATGGAGAAAACATTAGCTGAGAAATATGGTTAATGCTGCCGCCACTCTAAAACCCTGGATGATTTGCTACTCCTGTACAAGCAGAAGTGAAAGCCGAATGGTTCAAGAGCACAATTATGATGTCAAAGAAGGATTTACGTTTACTCATTTATTTCACAAATGTTGATAGTCTAGTAAGTTCTAGGCAAGTTACCATGGAAATTAGAATTCAGAGGATAACCTCAAATTATCACATGATGTGAATGAAAGGATTACTATAGTCTCATAAGAGGTTCTTGGTATGACAACTTTCCCCATAAAAGATTGTGTGGATATCATAAGTAGAAATCAGTTAAGAGCTGCCCCAATTAAAGGAAAGGGACATTTCACAGAAATGAGGAAGCTTAGTGATAGGAAAATGAAATACTATTTGAAGAGAAGGAAAATACAGAGAATAGAAATATAAGAAATTAGCTTTGTCTTTTGTTGCTGAAAATATAAGGAAATGAAATGCCAAACCTAAACTGTAAGAATCTATGTCCTAGGCTCATGGATAATCTGAGTGTGCTCACGAAGAGGTAAAGACATGGATGTTATACATTTTAATGTAAGACCACATGGTAACATCAACGCTTTTTTTATTTTAATAAAAAAATTAATATATACTTCCAAGGGCCAAATATATAATTACTTATATTGCCAGATGAATGTTTAGTTTTGGTGCTCATAAATATTTCAGGATGATGACCTAGACATTCTTTTAGCTTTCTTCGAATCCAATTTATTTACTTCTGCTTCTTGTGTCAGTCTTCTTTGTCAAGCAGACTGGTTTCTCTGCTGTCTCTCTAGAAAGCACTGTTTTATGCACCCTCTGCCTAGTATAGCACTGCCCCTCCCGTTCAAAATTTCGATCCCTTAATTTCTTCAAATGAATGGCAGTGACATCTTCTGTGATTGAGTTTCCACTCCTCTGTGTTCAGTTCTTCTCTTAATACCTCTTAAGTCTCCCTTCCCTCAAAATGGTATATTAATTATCACAAGTAATGTATCTTTTCTATTAAAGGGTGTTTCATCGCTTCTCATTTACATTATGTTTCTCTAACTAGTTTAATTGTGCTAATTAACTCACATCATTGTTAGTTTGCTGATTTTGAAGTTGTTACTTGTATTCAAATTTATCTACAAATTTCTGGCAGTATCAAAATGTTTATATCCTATTGCAGATTTCTTATTAGAAGAGGTGTATCACTCTTTTATTTCTAGATATTGTAAAATTTGTTTGGATAGAATAATTTTGAAAGAGGTATATACAATAGTGGCCTTTTGTGAAATAATTAATTTAAAAATAACTTTTAATTAATTAATTTTGTAGTTATTCAACAGCAAATAATCACTGAACTATACTACAAGTTATGGCTTAAGTGTTATTTCAAATTAAAAATGGATTATGTTTTCATATGATTTATAGTGATCTTTATGATAAATGCTGAATTTATCTAATGCTCCAAATTTAGACCAGCATTCAAAGCAAAAAAATGAGAAACCGTATCAATTATTTTTCTGTTTATTTCAATTTTGAAAGCTTACCGTTTATTATAGTTCATTATCTTATCACAAATGGTAAAATTTAGACATGTTTTTTGAACTTCATTATCTCTTAAACATAAATAATGAGTAATATTTTCATTAAAAATATTGAGACTTAAGGTGAAATGCTTTAAGCCAATGCCATCTGGAGATGCGTAATAGCTCCTATGGTCAAAAACATATTTATTGAATTAGGGAGGGGGTGCAAACTTATTTTTATGGTTTATTCAACTAAGTTTTCTGGAAAGCATAAAACAGTAATTGCATTATGTTCGAGGTGTTAGTATGATGTTATAAGTTAGCCAAGAAATGCTAGGCAAATCATTAGGTTCTCAAGATGAATATGACTTACCTCTTAGGATGAACATGTTCACACTTCAGTGAGTGAGTCAGTGATGAGCAAAGTGTTCTGAGAAATCAAAGGAGAATATTGCTGCCATTGTCCATAGAAGTCACAGCAAGTTTCAAGAGGAGGAGATATCTGAGTGGATTCTTGGAGGATAACATAGTATTATCAGGCAAAGAGAAAGAGAAAAGTATTCCTAGCAGTGGCAACAGAATGTAGCAAAGCAGACAGGGAAGAGTGCACCTTGTGAGTTTGATGAGAAGTTTTACAAAGTTCGGGGAAAGAGTATGTGAGGAAATGAGTCAGAAGAGGAAGTCAAGGAAGTAATTGATGACTTAAAGTGAAGTCTTTGAATATTTAAGATGAACGTATGATCTTCACAAAGAAAGCTGTAAGAAATCAATTTTCTTTTCAAGTGGCTCTCCTGTAATGACATTGCTCATCATCTCATACCTTTTCATTTTATTTATTTATTTATTTATTATACCTTTCCATTTTAAAAAGCACCTCAAGATAACATCTGATAGAGCCATCAATCTTCAAGGAAGAGTGACATGTCACTATTTTGTATTTGTAGCAATGGTATTTGTGATCCAAAAGTGTGTGAAATTCAAGTTCAGATAGCCACTAGAAAGCAAATGTCAGCTGTGTATCACAGAGATGTTGAAAATAAGTTTTTAAGTGAAGAAATATCCTATTTTTTAATTTTTCTTAGATGGCAGATCCTGCACGGGAACATTAGTAGTTCTTTTGAAAGATTTTAATGATCACCCACCACAAATTGATAAAGAAGTGACAATTTGTCAGCATGCTAAGGATTATGCTGTTCTGGAACCTGTAGATGCTGATGGACCTGAGAATGGTCCACCTTTTCAATTCTTTCTGGATAATTCTGCCAACAAACTTTGGAATTTAGAAACAAAGGATGGTATGTAATTATGCTAAATCTTCTAATCAGTAGGAACTTAAGATGGCTGATGGTTTTGACATTCACCTTGTTCATTATGATAAATAAACATTCATTTTAGGAAATTATTTTATTGATCCCCCCAAAAGGATAATAACTTGCTTTTAAAAATTTTTTTTAAAGTTCTTGTTGGTATTTAATGAACCTCCCTCCACATGGCTTCAAGCTACCAGGACACAGCCCTCCCCCCTACCACACACACACTCTTAATCTTCTCCTCTGCTCTTCCACTGAAGAATGTGACCCTCACATTCTTCAGTGGCAGAAAATGCTGTGGGGAGCTTTCCCTTCCCCCAAAACTTTGCAGTAGGCAGGGTGCAAAACATCAGTGATAGGAACAACTCTAGTCTTATTTTTGGAAGCATTTATCCTTGTCTGCTCACTGACCAGGGTCTACAGTTTGTCAGGGTCCACAGTTGGGTAGAAGCTTTGGTTCCTCTTTAAGAGATAATGCCTCACACTAACTTTCCCGAAGTGACCTGGGTGATATTTGTCGAAGTTGATCCAGCAGTGACGCATGCCGCCAGCATCATCCTGGTCTCCTGGGTGCTTCCAGTGCTAGCCCACGTGGCCGTGGCCATGGCTCACGTGGCTCCAAAATTTCCGGGTCTTCCTCAGTCTGAATGGTGTGTTGGTAGCCCAGACAAAAGAGCAAAAGTGCTTTTTTAAAGCAATAGATAATCTAGTTAGTCTCTTGTTCCAAATATCTTTTAAGAAAACACATCAGTCCATTTTAATATAATATTTGAGTAATGTTAAGTATAGATTACTCTAATGTAAGTGTAGAGCAATATTAATTCATTTTTATGGTTTTTCAAGAAATCAAAATCATTTTTAGGAAAGAAAAATGAGGGGCACCTGGATGGCTCAGTAGGTTAAGTGTCCATGGGACTTTTGATTTCAGTTCAGGTCATGATCTCAGGGTTGTGAGATTGAGCCCTGTTTTGGGCTCCACGCTGGGCATGGGAGTCAAGTTAAGATTCTCTCTCTCCCTCTCCTTCTGCCCCTCCTCTCTCTGTCTGTCTCTCTCAAAAAAAAAAAAAAAAAAAAAGAACCACTAGAGTTTTTCCTTTAAGCTAAATTCTGCACCTTCTTTTCCCCCACCCTACCCCAAGCGTACCAAGTAGGAATAATATTGCAATTGAAAAGCTTCAACATATATCCTGTCTTTTTTTTGCTCTAGGTAAAACTGCCATTCTCCGTCCGCAGCAAATTCTAGATTATAACTATTATACTGTGCCTATCATAATAAAAGATAGACATGGTTTAAATGCAAAACACATGTTAACAGTGAGAGTATGTGACTGTACAACCCCATCAGACTGTAAAATGAATTTAAAAAATGTGAGAGATGTTAAGCCAAACGTAATACTTGGAAGATGGGCTATTCTTGCCATGGTGTTGGGTTCTGCATTGCTGTTATGTAAGTATAATTATCTAGAATGTGTTAGTTGAAGGCATATCTAATATTTAAAATATATATATGGTAGTTCTTTATTTAATGACCTTTTATAGCCTTTGGTAAATGTGTCCTTTTAAAAATCTCGTGTGTACTATGTGACTGGGGGTTTCCATTCACAGAAGAAACATATCAGTAAGAGCAGATTAAATTTAAACTAATTTTCAGAGCCATACCCTTAGTTCTTCCGATAAGAAGGTGTGAGACACTGGATAGATTATTTCCTTTTATTCGAGCTCATTTTTCCACAAGTAAAATAAAGAGGTTGGTTAAGATTCCCTCCCATACAAAACGTAGTCTTTTAACCAGCCAAATTTATTCACAGGAAGAATTAGTGAAAGGTACTTCCAAAATTCACTTAGATGTTTATGCTCACTGTTATTAATGAAGGGATTTAACATACACATCTAAAGAAGATGCCAGTGAGGTGTGCCTGCCTGGCTCAGTCAAAAGTGCACATGACACTTGATCTCAGGACTGTGAGTTTGAGCCCCACGTTGGGTGTAGAATTACTTAATAATAAATAAATAAACTTAAAAAAGAAAGAAAATTGGAATTCTAAAAAAAAAAAGACTCTTGTTAGTGGAAAATGGTCATGGTGAGCCACTGAGGAAAATAATGCATGCAAAGAATGTTAAGATTTTACATTCTGCAAACTTTTTTTCAAGATACAAAAGTGATGGATATCATTGCCCACCCTTCTTTCATCTCTCCTTCCCACTCACCCTCCCTCGAGCCTTCCTTTCTTTTTTAATAATTTATTTGACCACAGAACCTATTTGCATTTACAGGCTTTCCCCACAGCCTTTGCGGTGTCCTAATTCATTGATTTGAGTTGCAGGTTAAACTGGATGTTCCCCTTAACACGGTGATTACACTTTCAAAACTGGCCACAGATTTTAAGTAGCTGCCTTTCATGTTTGTATTTATGCCTAATGCCCTTTGAGTGTGTTCTGTATGGATTTGAATTATCAATAATACTAGCTTAAATTTCAATCAAAGGGAGTTACTATTTCAGTGTGGAGGAAATAAGAGAAACATTTAAGTTAATTCTGGACTTGGGAAGAGACCTGATAATAAACTCTGCTCAGTTCATCTTCCTTACTTTTAACTGATTTCTTTCTCATTTAGCCTAATAACATAATCTCAGTAAGACAGAGATGGTCTATATATTCTGTTTTAAATTTCATAACCCAAAGGGACCTTAATTTATGGGACAATTCTTTAAAGTTCTGTGAAGAAACTTTTAAAAATTGATAATTTAAATGATATACACCACATAAAAAAATACTATTTTACTTAAATATTTTTTTATTTTTTAGGTATTCTGTTTACTTGTTTCTGTGTTACTGCTAAGAGAACAGTAAAGAAATGTTTTCCAGATGTAGCTCAACAAAATTTAATTGTGTCAAACACTGAAGGACCTGGAGAAGAAGTGATGGTAAATTAGATTTCACTTTCGTATGAATTGTATGGTGATCCAATGATAACAGCTGAGTATTAAATGATGATAGTAATAATAATGACAACTAATGTTTATCGAGCACTTACTATGCCAAGCAGAACTCCATGTGCTCTGCATGCATTAATTCATTTTTTTAAAAAGATTTTATTTATTTATTTGAGAGAGAGAGTGAAAGAGAGAGAGCATGAGCTGTAAGGAGGGGCAGAAGGAGAGGGAGAAGCAGACTCCCCGCTGGGCTGGGAGCTCGTGAGGCTCAATCTCAGAGCCCTGAGATCATGACCTGAGCCAAAGGCAGATGCTTAACCCACTGAGCCACCAGGCATCCCTGGGTTAACTCATTTAAACTTTATAATTCTATTGTATTAGTTTCGTAGGACTGCAAAGAATCACAAACTGGTAGTTCCATGACTTAAAATCAAATCTTCATATGGGATTCTTCTCCCTGTGTGCATGTCTGTGTTCAAATTTCACCTTACCCACCCTGAGTGTGGCCTCCTCTTAATTTAACTAAATACATATATGATGACCTATTTTCGAACAAGATCACATTCTAAGGCACTGAGGGTTGGGACTTCAACATGATCAATTTTCATGGGAAAAAAATGAAAGGAAATTGTTAGTTTCAATTTGATTCACTCATTTTATAACTCTAACTTTATTTTTAGGAAGCAAATATTAGACTCCCCTCACAGACATCCAACATTTGTGACACAAGCATGTCTGTCGGCACTCTTGGTGGCCAAGGAGTCAAAACACAACAAAGCTTTGAGATGGTCAAAGGTGGCTACACTCTGGATTCCAGCAAAGGCGGTGGACATCAGACCTTGGAATCTGTCAAGGGAGCAGGACAGGGAGTAACAGAGGCTGGAAGATACACATATACCGACTGGCACAGCTTCACCCAACCTCGGCTTGGCGAGGTGAGTGCCAATGTCTTCGAGTTTATATCCCATGAAAGTTAAAAATGATTTTATTTTGGTTTTTTTTAAGATTTTATTTATTTATTAGAGAGAGAGAGAAAGACAGACAGAGATAGTAAGAGAGAGCACGGGTGGGGAGGAGAGGGGGAAGCAGGCTCTCAGCTGAGCAAACAGCTCATGCGGGGCTCGATCCCAGGACCCTGGGATCATGAGCTGGGCCGATGGCAGCGGCTTAACCCACTGAGCCACCCAGGCACCCCTAAAAACGATTTTAAATCCAGATTTCCCAAAAGTTTTCCTCCTCAGGCACCTGGAACTCATCACCTTTTGAGTCTTTAATTATCATAGATATGGATTTCAGGACCCAAGCCCAAAGGGAAAAATGATCTTTTCAAGTTCAGTTTTTAAAATACAGTTTATAAAACTGCGTAACTCTCTAGGAATGGCATATGTATACGTGTTTAGGAAGTATAAGAGGACCGGTAGCTTCTTCCCTAAAAATTACCAGGAAAATCACCTGGAGTGAAAGATCTATGTAGAGTGATGCATGGATCATAAATTATAAACATTTTTTAGTGTAGTGAATCCTCTGTGTGGTTATAAAGGCCTGGCTATCAACGTCAACCAGATAGACTGTTGAGCTTTTATTTTGGGCTTTAGTTCCTTGTTTTAGGTTCAGATTAACCGATATTGGTTAATATTATCCAACTGAATATATTACATTATTGTCCCTATATAACTGTATATAAATGGAAGAATCATAGCCTATATTGATTCCCCCAAATATGTGAAGAACCCACAAAGATACATTGGAACTATACAAATCTTATGTTCAAGTGGGAAATTATAAGTTAGTTTTGTGATATGTGTGTGTATCTTTAATTTTCATAAATGTGTTCGCTAGGAGCATTTATATATCTGCTGTATTTTCAGAATGAATATAATACAGACCAATCATGTGCATTTTTTATATGTAGGAATCCATTAGAGGACACACTCTGATTAAAAATTAAACAGTGAAAGGTAAATCAAAGACCTTATTTTTATGCTAATATGTTTAGGTGTCTTTAAAAAAATAATAAAATGTGCTCTTTTTTGATACAGAAGGTGTATCTGTGTGGACAAGACGAAGAACATAAACATTCTGAAGACTACGTGCGTTCGTACAACTATGAAGGAAAAGGGTCTGTGGCCGACTCTGTAGGCTGCTGCAGTGATCGGCAGGAAGAAGAAGGGCTTGAGTTTCTAGATCATCTGGAACCCAAATTTAGGACGCTAGCAAAGACATGTGTAAAGAAATAAGTGTGTGTTTTAACAGAGAAACATCTACAAATGCATATGTAGGAGTTTATCGAATGTAAAATGATAGCAGCATCTGCTAATATGTTTGTTTATTGGAAGTAAACTTTGAGTCATGTATAGATAAGGATGCTGTAAATACAAAGCTCCCCGAAATTCTCCTCTTCTCATATAACTTCCATATTCTCTAGAAAGAAAAGTTTCATGTGTTAACTTTCTTTTATATGCATGTATATATTGCCCTTTTCAGGACTCCACCAATGTGTGTTCTTGCATCTTCTATTTGAAAGCTTACATTATTCTCTATGCTATGGAAGCATGTTGTGGGAGAGCTGGGTATTGTGGAGGCTAATGAAAAATGAATTTTAATTTGAGATGAAAATTAAATATTTTCCTTCAAAATTCTGGGGAGATTGCTCTTAGAAATACTCTTAGAAACATTGTCTTTGGTGCCAGAGACTTGATTCCTCTAACTGAATGGCTGTGTACTGAAGGACTTTTGTATTCCTTGGCACAGTCTTCAGTTTGGTAAATAAGTACTCATTTCTCACTACACTTTTCACACTGCGGAGATGCTCTCAGCACTGTCTGCTTTCAGGAGGCTTCAGCGCTTGGTCCTTGGATCTCTGCCCATATGAATGCATAATCAGGTTCCTACAGCTTCTAGGTTTGTTGGAAAGGCATGGACCAGAACAAGCCCACAATAATGTGAGCCACGGAGATTTTATAAGGATCAGATGGGAGGATTTCCAAGAAAGAATTGCCACCTTGATGCCCATGGTGTGACTTAGACTCACAAATATGTTTTATTTGCCCACCGGGATGTACTATTACCTTTTTAAAATATAAATACCTTGACAAGAACATGCACTGTCTAGTTTGGCAGAGACCCACTATCTTCAAGTATTGTGATACCAGCCTAGCAGGCATTAGACTTGCAACCCTGATTCACGGTGCTTAGCCTTTTAAATACGGTAAAAATGGAACGAGCATCCATATTGGAATTTAACACCTTGCCTACTTTGGTAATTACTTTAAGAAAATGGAAAATCAGAAATAGCGAATTTCTAGCATGTAAATGTTAAAACAGGGAAATCTAGGAATGCAACACTTAATCAAACATTTGTTGAATGATGGGTAAATGAATGAACACATGAGTTAATAAATTATTTTGAATGTATAACATTTTAATAGGCTATTATATTAATTTAGAAAGAAGCTATATATTTAAATGATACTTTAAAAGTCTTTTGTGCCAAACTCTCTAAATTTACAGACAATAAAAGTATACATTCCGTGGAAATTTCTCATTCAGACCAAAAAACTGTTTCATTTTCTTTAATCTATTAACTAGTTAACTATTGAAAAGAATGTTTGATTTTTTAAAAATTCTGTTGTTATTCTTCTTATTCTCAATTACAGCTTCTTAGAATTAAAGCTGTTTCTTGATGTGAAATTAGATATTAGAGCAGAATGTAAAAGTAGTTCTAATAAATAAATATTTTATTTTATAGGATGTCCACAATGTATGATTTTTATAGCAATTGTGAGTAAAATGATATTGGGGGGTAATGCAGTTTCTGATGTCTGAGGTATACATTACTCTGACAATGGTACCAGTTTAGAAATCTTTAAGTATAACATTGAAAATTTGGAAATAAATCATGCCGTGTTATATTCTTGAATGTAGGTGCAGAACATTTTCTTAGCAATTAAAAAGCATTAGCCGAACATTAATTTATATGTGTTTGTTTATGTTTTCATTTCTTATATTTACTTAAATAGGAAAGGGAAATTTTATATACTTTATAACATAAAGTATAATTAAAGGCCAAAGGTTAGCAAAACGAGACACTTTAAAGTATTACCAGAATTGTTAGAAAGTATGGAAAATGAATTTGTATTAAGCAGTTTGGGCTAGTTTAAATATTTTCAAATATTATTAAAATTTATCTCACAGAGGAACTATGATTTGTCTTTTACTTAGGAAATCCATGTTCTCTGTTTATACTCAAAGTTAAATGTTATTTGTATGACTGATAAAATTTATGAAACTCCACTGGCCTGTTAACCAATTGAGTTGGTTAATAAAACATTTTATTATTTTTATGAATTATTTCATATAAGTTAATCATCAATTGTCAATGAGTATATC
>CM052889.1:36442079-36457226 GCA_028534135.1 Potos flavus
ATCCCAGGACCCTGAGACAACATTTTTAAAATTTAGTTGTCAGTGTGCAATAATTAATACCTATAATTTTGGAGTGTTCTTATCTGCCTATGTTTAGGGACCTTTAAATGCTTTAACATGGAATTATTAATGTTAAACAGAAACTTCAAGGCTTCCTTTGAGATAGCTGAGGTTTTACCTAGAATTCGTACTAAAAATTCATGTAGCATTGTTTTCTGCTAGATATAGGTCAAGAAAAGCTAAAAGGAACTCTGTAATCCAAAGTGGAAATGAAAGAATTCCCTTGCCTCCCCTAATGTACACAAAAATTGAGGAATTAAGGGTGGATGACATTCGTACAGTTTATTTATTTAAAATTTAAAACCCAAATTCACAAAAGATATTTCATCCATAGTAGGCATTCTACAAGATGAATATGTTACTGCCTATGCCCTCCATATTTCCCACCTGTGTGAGATCTAGGCCGAAATTCTATTATCCGTGGTTCTTGAAATGTGATTCCTGGACCAGCAGGATCAACATCACAAAGGAGCTTGTTAGAAATGCTAATTTTGGGGTTCCTGCCCTAGATCCCTTAGCTAGGAAACAGAGGGGGTGAGGCCCTCCTGGCATTGCTGAGGTATTACCAAATTCACCTCAGTACTAGCTCTGCGCCACTCTGTGTGGTTCAAGCTACCTGAAAGCTTGTGAGGAAATTGGATTCAGGCCCCACCCCCAGACCTACTGAATCAGAATCTGCATTTCAACAAGATCCCCAGTAGATCTTCACGCACAGGAAACTTTGATTAGCGTGTGTAGTTGATCCCTTGAGCGGAACCTGCAAAAACTAATGTGTGAACAACACAATGAGAAATTAGAGTAAGCGACACAAGTAGCCTCAGGCAGCAAGTCTGTGGCCACCATCTGGTAGGGAAATTGTCCCAGTTCGCCTTGTAGCCTAAATGCAAGCCAGCTTGCCTCTCACCACCTGCAAAGCAGACCCTCCCACTCTGTGTTCTTCTGTATCCGGATCACCAACTCTGTGAACTTTATACCTAAGAGTGCCTTGCATTGGAGAGTACACAATGACATGTAACCAAATTTAGGTAGATGACCTGTTCATTGTCACTTTACTTAGTAAATTTATTTTGTTAACCCGTCATTTAAAAAATCACATTTTGAGAGTAATTATTTTTGGTCAAGCCTACCCAATATATTTACCAAATCATATTTAAAAATCAACCTGAATAATCCTGATAGTTTAAGCAAAAGACACTCACAGTTTCCTGATTTCATTTTGGCATACAGGTGTCTTGCTGTATTCTTTTCTGACTGAGCCAATTTATCCCCACATACATTTCTAATGTTTTATTTTTCTGGGTGTAGCTGACTTTGACTATTATAGGTGTGGCTGAGAACCTGTCAGAACCAGTGGTGTTACATGAGTAACCAAAGTCTGTCATGATTATTTTTTTTTTTGTTTCAGACTGGGTAGGAGAAAATTAAGACAAATTTTCAGAATTGTTTTGATTTTAACATAGTACATTATTAATATTAAATATGTATGGTACCATAGAAAAATAGAATATAATTGTTAAATATGTCAAATATTAACTATTAATATTAAATACGGATTTAATATTGATGTTTTTATATTAAATCTATTTGAAGTTAAACATTAAGAAGACTGTTGATGCTCACAAACACACGTCCCTTGGAATTTTGTGAGGGTGATGGCAGAGACTGCTGGCTGTCTACCTACTATCTCCTAAGTTAGTTCTTCATTAGAGATAGAGCTCTGATTTCATTCAGGTTGGCTTCATGCCTCACTGAGAGACCACTATTTCGCACCCCCCTTGAACCAAGTGTGACATGTCCCAAATTCTAGCCAGTGAGAAGTAAGTGAAATGCTGTGTATAAGATTTCTGAGTAGATGTCTTAAAGGAACTGATTCAACTAGAAGGTTTTTTTTTTTTTTTTAGCAAGCTCTACACCAAATGTTGGGCTTGAACTCACAACCCCAAGATCAAGAGTCACATGCTCTACTGACTAAGCTTTCCAGGTACTCCTTCCCCCAGTTGTATTTCCCGATGCCTAGAACATAGATGTGATGCCCAGTGCTCAAGCAATCTTGTTGTGAGCTTCAGATTGGAAGCCATCAGCCATTTGTTGAGAATGGAGGAGCATAAAGGTAGAAGGAGGCTAGATTCCTGGTAACTTTGTGGAGCCTCCAAACCTACTCTGGATTTGCTACCTTTAGACCTGTTTGCACGAGTGAAAAATCTATGTATGTTTAAGCAATGAAATTTTAGGTTTCCATTAAATGTAGCTGGATCTTATCTGATATAGGAAGAGAATGAAGACTGAATGGAAAGAATTGATGTACCTAAGTCATGATTCAATAAACTTGGGAACTCGTTTTCTTTTGGCAAAGATTTTAAAAATGGATAGACTTGAAGACATTTCAGTGTTTTCTTTCCTTCTTTTTTTCTTATTTTTTATTTTTTTGAGAGAGAGAGCATGCTTACAAGTGGGGGGGGAGGGCAGAGGAAGAGGGAGAGAGGAAATCTTAAGCGGACTCCCAGCTGAAAGCAGAGCCTGAACAGGACTCAATGTCACCATCAGGAGATCATGACCTGAGCCAAAATAGAAGTCGGACACTTAACCGACTAAGCCACCCAGGTGCCTTAGCACCCAGGTGCCAAGACACACATTTTTATTTATTTATTTTTTTTAAAGAATTTATTTATTTATTTGAGAGAGAGAAGAGCAAGTAAGCAAGAGAAAGAGCATGAGCAGATGGAAGGGGCAGAGGGAGAAGCAGACTCCCCACTGAGCAAGGAGCTTGATGTGGGGCTTGATTCCAGGACCTTGGGATCATGACTCCAGCTAAGGCAGATGCTTAACCCAGGTGCCCCAAGACACACATTTTAAATGTTGCATACTACTTCTACCACTTCATCCTCTTTTCCTCTGAACTGTGTGATCAAGTTGATATGTTCCCTTAAGTCTGAAAAGATTCAATATTTTGTTCCATTCTAACAGCCTGAGGCATAGTCTCATTTTTCAATTAATTAATATATAGGTAAATAAAATTTATTTTCCTATTTATCCAACGAATTTCTACTATAATCTGAAACTGTTCTTATGCCAACTCAAATACACTTGAAAATGAGTAACGGTATGTTTGACAAACACAGGAAACTACAGAGGTTTCAGCATGTGACAAGACAATGTTATGGTTTTGCTGTATGACAAATAGTGAGTCCATACTAATAGACACAGTTGGAATTCTGCTTTTTTACTGTAGTTTGCTATAGAAAAATGCATTTTAAAAATTATCTCAGTGAATTGGCTAGGACTTGCCTTAGAGCATTTGGTAACAGAAATAAAGTGGCTTAGACAATGTAAAAGTTTATTTTTCACTAATGTAAAACAAGCTCAAAATCTTGGACTTGTATGGATGCTTTTTTAAAATTTAACTTAATTAATTAATTTTTTTTACTTTTTTTTAAACATTTATTTTAGAATTACCATGAAGGGGAAGCTTTACAGATTGGAATCCATTAAGTCTAAAGATTTCTCTAGAGAAATAGATATCCAAAACTAAGTCAAAAAACAATAAGAAAATCAGGAAGAAAAATAAGCACATGTGAGAGACAATATATTTACTGTTAGCAATGAATTTCATAAGTTGATATGAAAATAATAAATTACTAAGTAAAATGGGCAAAGAATAGAATCAGGTCATTCACAGAAGAAAGGACAGTTAAATTCCATTTGAACAAATGAAAATATTCTTACCTTACCAATATGTTTACTACTATATTTCTTTCATTCAAATTAAATAATTTTTTAAGTATATATGGTCAGGAAAAATTATAGAGAAAGAGAATCTCTCATAAATTACATCTGCAGGCCAAGGTGTAGCCAGCAAATGTTTTGAAAAAAAATTATGAATATATTGCTATATTCAAATCAAGAAATTTGACCCAAGACATAAACTTGTGACTTCTTTTGAAAAATTGGCAGTTCTGGTTACACTGAGTCTATATTCCCAAAGGCTACCAATCTGCCAAAGCCAGTGCCCTCTGAAGCTTGCCCTGTTTATGTCTCAAATGGGAAGTTATCATTTATTATAACTTCAGCTATCATTTATTAGGACACTTGTGCTATTCTTTCTCTTCTTTCCTTCCTTCCATCCTTCCTCCCTCCCTCCCTCCCTCTTACCCTCCCTTCCTTCCTTCCTCCCCCACCTCTTTCTTTCTTTCTAAATATGGAACACTTCATGAATTTGGGTGTCGTCATTGTGCAGGGCGATGCTAATCTCTGTACCATTCAAATTTTAGTATGTGTGCTGCTAAAGCCACTGTACTACTATTTTCTGAAGGTAGATTTAGGAAGAGAAAAGAAACAGGTTTTCTGTACTTTTACTTTTTCAAAACAATTTCAGAATAATTTAAGGGGGCTGCTTTTTTCAACCAACATGACTTACTTATTTTGATTTCTTTCCTGGCCCCTGCAGGCATTGAGGTTTGTGGCTACCTGCGCTACATGTTTCAATATAGAATGAATTTGTTGCCATTTGGCATACAACATAACTAACTTCTTCCCTGTGTTCATTGTTTATTGTTTTCTCTCTTCTCCCTGCTTTTGAGTATAAGCTCCACCAGAACCATGCCCAGCACATAAAGGGAACTCAATAAATGTTTTTTAAAGAAATTTATTGAGTGCCTACTATGTGCAAGCATTCCAGAACTTTCTTTTCACAAATATTTTCTCATTGAAAATATTAACAACATACTTCCAATTTAGGCATTATTATTCCTATTTACTAATAGGAAAACTTAGGCAGAGAATGGTTAGCTGACTCAAACAAGCTCAGACTGCTAAGTTTCCAGAGAGCCAGGATTTAAATGCAAGTTTGACCAAATGAACATTGCTTTTCAAATGGCCTTCCATATCCATAATACAATGGGAAAAAAAATGTTTAGGACTTCTTAATCCTAAAAGAAAATTATGAGTCCTGTGACTCTAGGTTACTTATTCATGACCTTCTACAATGTAAATTTCAATCCTCAGCTGGTAAATTTTCATGTGAAGGAGGCTGAAGAAACACAGTCTTTCTTAATTCAGGGTAATCCTCTCCATACCAGAATTTATGGGTTAAGTAGATGAATTGTTTCCATTTGGAGTTGCCCTAGTTATGTGTATATTGATAACAATCAAGGTTGCATTTCCAGATTGGATGTCTCTTGAATTCCACATCCATATTCTTTACTAATTATTTCTAGCTTTATGGCTCACGGAAATATCGAACTCAGTATCTTCAAAAGTGAGTTATTTAATGCCTTCACAAATGAGCACTTTGCTGCGGTCCTTATCTTTGTTACCAACAATATAATCTATCTTTGTCCAAACATATAGCAAACCCAGAATTCTGCAATTATCTGGGCATGCAAAGAATAGAAAATGAATGCACTCCCAGAGGAGACAGATTTATAAATCACGTAATAACAACACTTGGGTCAGATAAATAACAGAGGCACATGTTAAACCCTGTATGCACGCAAAAGACTTAGAAATGCTTTTCTTACACAGGGATGTTAGGGAAAGCTCTATGAGCAAGGTGAAAGGAGGAATTCTAGTTGAAGTGGAAGTAAGCATTCCCAAACCAAACGAAGCCAAAAACAAAACAAAAGCAAAACAAAACAAGCAAAAACCAAGAATAACTGGAGTCCCAAAAAACACAATTTGAAAACCACTATGACAGAGGATGGATCGGAAGGCCAGGGTTGAGCTGGAAAACCAGTGAAAATGGTCCAGATGAGAGATGAGGAATCAGATACAGCAATTAATCTGGAATGGACGGATGTGAGTGTGAGGCAGAGACGGTGTCTAGGATGACTCCCTGGTTTCTTTCTTGAGTAAGTGAGAGGATCATGAAACCCTTAACTACAAGGAAGAGAAAAGCAAAGTAGTTTTGTTATGGAAAGATGATGGCTTTGGTTTGAGACATTTTAAACTTTAAGTATATGTGAGAGTTCCAGGGAGGTATGTCCTTTCTCAAAGTTGGAAAGGACATGATTGATGCTCTCCACCCCACCTCCTACTCTTTATTACTTAACATCCAGGTTATCCATCCCTAAATACCAGAAGTTCACGTAGGGCAGGGACCACGATTTAAATTGCTTTCTATCTAAGTAACTGGTGGTATAAATACTTTTTTTTTTCTGTATGAATATTCGAAGCATCTTCTCTTTCCTCTGCTCAGCGAGGACCGCCTAGACATTTCCCCCTACGCCTCTTTCCCCCCCTCCCTTCCAGTATCCCTTCACTCTTACTCTGGACTCTAGGATTTGTTGTGAAAAATCAAGCCAACCAGCAACATGCTAGTGAGGATTACTATTGAGTGAAGTAAGACGAATGTGAGAAAGAAGGATGTGAGTCGTATCTCAACAAATTTGTTATAAAAAAAAGAAAGAAAAAAAGAAGAGATGAGAAAAAAAGAGCTCAGAGAATGAGGAAGTGGTTTAATTTATGTGGTGATAGTTGTTGTTGAGAAATAGAAAGAAGGAAAAGGTTAAATTCAAATTTTTAGGAAGCAGCAACAAAATGAATACATGACACCCACAGGGTATTGAGAATACCTCTTGAGAAGGCTAGAAAGGACTGGAAGTACTTGAACAGGTTGATGTTTGACTGTGTTTCCTGGAAGGCCACTTGGGCCCAGACTGGGCCTGGCAGGGGTGGCTAGGAGCGTCGGCACGGTGCCTGGCCGGCAAAGGTCAGAGGACCGATGGCATTTGTGTTTGGTTTTGCTCTTCAGCTTTACTGAGGTGTAATTGATAAATAAAATTTATATATACAAAGCATACAATGTGATTTACTATACATATATTTTACATATACATTTACATATACATATACATTTGCTATACCTCTATTTTATGACATGATTATCAGAATCATGTTAATTAGCAAATCCATCAATTCTTACAGTTACCTTGTTTGGTTGTATGGTAAGAACACTTCGGGTCTACCTGCTTAGCAAATTACAAGTACATAGTACAGTGTTGTTACCTATAGTCACCAGGCTGTACATGAGACCTTCAAAGCTTATTCATTTCATAACTGAAGGCTTGTACCTTCTGACTGACATCTTCATCTCTCCCCTTCCTCTCAGCCCCTGATAATCACACTTTGATCTTTGTCAGGATATCTATATCTATAGCCCTATCTATCTACCTGTGTATCCATCTGTCTCTCTATCTATCCAATATTGACTAGCTGGCTTCCCCGAAACTGATTAGTTGAAAAACCCAACCATAGTTAAATACATGACTCCCTGCTATTCCTTTCTCTGGAGCAAGCTTCATAGAATTGTCTCTATGGAATACATCTATGTTGCAAGTCAATGCTTGAAATTAAGAATCCTGGGACTTTTTATTTTTGGTTTAAGCCTCATGTTTATGACCACTCTTCATTAATGTTTTTCATATGCTTTCTGCAACTGGAAATTACACAAATCTCTCATGCCTCATTTTCAGTTGTTTTGAAGGATCACAGCCTCCGTTTGGGGTGACTTTTCAGATGCCTGAGTGTAAATTTAGGTTTGTTTATAGCCAATAGTTTACCTATTCGTATCTCAAAGTAACATCATAATTTGTTAATAATTAGTCTGGATTACAGGGAGTTTGACTATATATATTATATTGTTGTTCAACAAATATTTAGAAAGGAACCACATTGTGAGAGGCACAGCCGTAGCCACTGAAAGTGGAGAGGAATATAAGACCTCATGAAATGACATTCTAATAGACAGAGATAGACCAAGAAAGCAACCTGTTTATTACCAGCGACTGCCCGGCCGCTGGATTGAAAAGAGACCGAAGTGAAGCATATTGCAAGCAGAAAGACCAATTAGGAGGTTTTTCAAATAATCCAGGTGGGAGACGACAGTGGTCTGGACAAGAATGGACATGGTGGGGAGGGGGAGATGCCGAGTAGATTTTAAAGGTAAAGTTCATAGGATTTATTGACTGAAGGATTTTGAGCATAAGAGAAAAAGAGGAAGTCTACAAGATGTTTTGATGGAGACAATTGGAAGGGACGGAATTGTCATTCATAGAAAGGGGAGAGACTGTGGGCATCGTCAATGAGGAAGATCGGCAACTCAGAACTGGAAAGATTAACTTTGCGGTGCCTTCTGGACATCTAGGCTAAAATGTCACGTGGACAGCTAAAGCCTGGAGTTGAAGGGAAAGATGGGGGATAGAGCTTTCAGTTTACCAATCATCAGCATGGAGATGGTGTTTAAAGTCAGAAGCTTGGGTGAGATCAACAAGGGAGTGAGCAGGGATAGAACCAGAAGAAAGGTCCAATCATCAAGTCCTGGGCACTCGGCTAGTTAGAGGTCACGGAGGGAAAGGGGAATCAATCAGTGAGTGTAGAAGGAAAAAGAGAAACCAAATGAATAATATGTTTCAAGGACGGTGTGCAAACTCTCTGCAATTAAGACAATAATGAGAAGCTGAAAAATGACTATTATAGTAATATGAAAGTGCCCCCCACCTTTGTAAAAACACTTTTGGTGAAGCAGTAGGTGAAAAAATCTGGTTAGAAAGAGCACAAGAGACAAGGAGGAAAGAAATCTAAGACAGTAAATACAAAACAACTTTTCCTAGAATTTTTTTTCTGTAAAGGAGAACAGAGAAATGGGGTGTGATAGCTGGACAGAGAGGTAGGACTTAGAAAGGCAGAGATTCCTGGTGTTTTTGTTGTCGCTGCTGTTTTTGTTTTAATTTTTTTTTAGGTTTAATTGATGCGCTACTGGAAAGGATAGTGGTGGATTAAATTGATGCTGTAGGAGCCAAGGAGCAGAACTAGTAGCACAGTGTCCTTGAGTAGGTGGGAGGAGATGGGAGTGAATGCACCAAGGGAGAAATTGACCACCAAGGTGGTTCATCCACAGCGCGGAAGAAAAGGCCATGTGGATGATACAGATGCAGGTAGGTGGTAAGTGTGGGGAAACTAGTAGAAGTTCTTGACAGTTTCTTTTTTCTCTGGGAAATGGAAAGCTAAGTCAGAATGGAAAGTGAGAATCGAGGGTGATATACAGGAGATTTGAGCTGAGAAAAGGAGGTTTTTATTCTCTTCAGATTGTTTTTTTAAATTTTTAAAAAAGATTTCATTTATTTATTTGAGAGAGAGCGAGAGAGCACAAGCAGTGGGAGGGGCGGAGGGAAAGGGAGAAGCAGATTCCCTGCTGTGCAGGAAGCTTGAGGATGGGGACGTGGGGCTGGATCCCAAGATCCTGGGATCCTGACCTGAGCCGCAGGAAGGCAGACGCTTAACCGAATGAGCCACCCAGGTGCCCCAGAAAAGGAGGTTTTGAAAAAAATTGCCAAGGAGAATGGGGGATGGCTGGGTGGACCAGGCAGATAGGGTAAAGCTGTGGGCAGTGTTAACTCCAACTGAAGACACTGATTGTGACCTTAAAGTGAAACTCCTGAACTTGGGTATGAGTTCATCTTCGGCCACATTCAGCTGTGAGTGTGCAGTAGCTGGGAAGCTGGAGAGTTTGATTTAACTGGGGAGTAACTTTAACCGGGGGAAATCGGCTTCTGATTTTGTCAGTTCAACTGGTGTAAAAGGATGTTTTATGGTTTTGACATGCAGTTCCCTAATTTTTAAAAATATACTTTGTAGGCTTTGAGATTCCTCTATCATAAAATGCCTGGTCAGACTCTGCCCATTTTTTTTCTATTGAGGTTTCTGTCATGTTCCCATTGATGTGTGGGAGTTCCTTGCATGTTCTAGATATTATTCCCTTGTCCGTGTTAGTCATAACTAATGTCTTTTCCAATCAATCATCTGCGTCTTACCTTTATTCATGGTGTCCTTTGTTGAATAGAGAGCCTGACTTTAATGTAATCAAATATATCTTATTTTATTATTATTCCTACTTGATATATGCTTTTGGGGTATCATTTCAAACATCTTTCTCTACCTCTGGGTCACATAGATATTCTCCTATATCATCTTCCATGGACTTTATGTCTTTGTCACCACAGGAAAGTTTAAACTATCTGGAGGCTGCTTTGTATGTGATGTTTAGTTTTGTTTTTCTCCAATAATGATGCAGTTTTCCTAATGCCACCACTAAATAATTTCTCCTCTTCTCAATGGTGTGTGTTGTTCCCATTTTATCAGATATTAAGCTCCCACTTATGCACTGGTCTCTTTCTGAGTTCTAAGTTAAAATTCATTAGCATATTTATCTGTTTTTGTGCCAAAAAAACACACTAGAAATTCTTGACAGGCCCATCTCACATTTTAACAAATATGCTAATACACGTCCATCATGCATGAGATCAGATGAGAAACTCTCATCCTGCTAAATTTGATCCAAGACCTCACTTTAAGAGGCCAATAAATATTAAAAATAGAGAAAGGAAAACAAAGAATTACTAATCAAAAGAATGCTCCAGTATTACTCATTTATTCACTCATTTACTCACTCATACAACAAATACTTACTCGGTGTCTGTGGGCGGGGATTTATGATGGATAGAGCTGGAGATGCAAGGTTGAGCCCAAAAAAGCAAGTTGCTGAAGTCATGAAACCATACAGTCTTTGATGAGAAACAAACATTAGTCAAATAATTATCCAAACAAATTTAACGTTGTAATTGTGACAAGTGCTCTAAACAAGTTTAATGAGGAAGGCTTGACTTCATAGACAGATTTGACCTGGTAGAGGAGAAAATTAAAGGTAATATTTGTAGGGTGGACAGGAGGCAACCAGGCTGGAGAGATGGAAGAAAGTTCCAGGTAGTGGAAAGAGCACGTGCAAAGCACCTATGGTAGAAAGGGCCTGAGTGCAAAGGTCTGAAAAAAATTCAGATGTGTTTGTATTAGTGTCAGTATTTAGAAGTCAGAGCAGAAGGAGCTAGCCACGAAGAATGCATGGGCACAGCCAGCAAGGGAAGAAGAAAACAGGACCCACTGCTGTCAGAGAAGCCAAGAGCAAGCTTGGCTTGTTCTAGGCTAAGCTATCTCACAGAACAGTTCATTTCTTGTCTCTTGGTCCTTTTAAGAAGTGGGTAAGATTTCATAATCCATGAACAGATTTAACATGTGATGTTTACATCAGTGATTTTTTTCATCCTTATAGAATGCTGTTTAAATATCATTTTGTACTTAACTTGAGATTAATCTTCTCTTTTCTTTTACAAAGGAGTCAGCAGGATGTATGTATCTCAAAGGAGCATCCTTCTTGTCCTACCCAGTTATTTTATCTTTCCCTACATGCTTCCCTGTCTTGTTCACCACAGCATTCCCAATGCCGAGAACAATGCCTGAGACATAGTAGGTTCTCAATAAATACTTGTCAAATGAGTTAATTAGTGAGTCAAATAAATGAACATTTTGTAGTTTTACATTTTTGTATATTTGTTCATAGCACTCCCAGGGGCTGTGTTTATCAGTGGCATCTATTAAATGTGGGACAGGTGTCACGGACTGTCTCTGGTCATGGTCAACACGATTGCCTCCAAATTCTCTCATTGGTTTGTTTTTATTCAGGGCTTATTAAGTCAAAAGTACTGTAATAGGAATTGATTTGTAATTTATTTCACACTCTATCCCTTATTTAGTTCAAAATTATGCTTTGAAACGTCATGGAAATTGAGTTTGATTAGTACACTATGCTTTATTGAGGCCAATTTTGAAAAGAGAACATCAAAGAAATATGGACAGCATTAAAAAAATAAAAATTTTATTTATTAGACAATAACACTTAAAAAACATTACTCCCATTATATAAAAGGATTCTTTTTAAGACAAAATGGTCTAAATTTTTAGAAAGGGCACCACTAGCACAGACTGTGGCATCTCACCTTAGTGTTGCGTACTTGATCCGTTTGGGTCAGACCAGGTCTGGGGGTCATGTTGAGGGGAAGGGGTTGAGAGACTTAGCCCTGGGTTTCAGCCCTAGACCGGGGTCTCAGGTGGGTACTGGAAGAACAGGAACCAGGGAGCTGTGGTAGAGATGAGGTTGGGTGGGGGTGGGGGTGGGTTGTGGGGATATGGTAGCACAGGAGGGATACCCAAACTAATTAGCACTTAGGGAGCACTTAGAACATCCTAAGTGTTTCCTTTGCCTTGGGTTCCATTCTGTGTCCCTACCCCATCCCAAGATAGATTTGCCCTGAGGGTCACCTGTGTATGTTGACCCTCCTCCCCAGGCTCCAGTGGTGGGAGGACTGGCAGAAATAGTACAGTTCAGGAAAAGCTTTCTCTAGGTACACTTCAGTGAGTAACTGGGATCTTTTGGTCACCATTAACATGCTTGCTTTCTGGTTTTTGAAATTCGAAGACTGTGAAGCTAGGTGCCATAGATGTGCCCCCCTGGACCTGGGGTGGCTGTTTGTTCATCTCTTTAAGGACTACTCTGATTCTGATTTTCCCTGTGGAGATAAACATCCATTTCCAGGTAACCTTTCCCAAAAATCAGCCCCAAGAAGTCTAAGTAGTGTAATTTTAGAAGTAGAAGTTACCAGCATCCAGTATTACTTTAATTACATTACTTAAATGGGACTTCAAGTGAGGGGGGGGCAGAGGGAGAAGAAGACTCCTCGCTGAGCAGGGAGCCTGGTGCCGGGCTCCATCCCAGGACCCTGAGATCATTAGCCAAAGGCAGAGGCTTAACCTACTGAGCCACCCAGGCACCCCCCAAAAGACATTCTTACAAAAAAATTCTTCTACACTCATTTCATTGTCTTTTCTAATTTATACCTGATATTTCAAAAATGTATTATAGAGGAACCCATTTCAGTGACCCTGAAGTCTGATCTAAATATATTAAATAAATTAGGCCACTTGTTTAGAGGAAGTCCCTTATATTTCACTTCTTTGTTTTAAAAAAAAAAGTCACAATACCCCCCATCACCATTTTAATAGCCTCAATTAGGTACTTAGTGTGAAAGATGAAAATAAATATCTAAGATGAATTCTTTTCAGATTGCTCTTCCACCCTTTTCTGGAATGAGGAAAAACGTAAGCTACCCTTAAGGCATTAAGGATTGAAGGGTAGGTAAGAGTTTGGAAATGTCCTATTGTCAAGGAGTATGATGATAGCCTGAGTACATTGCTAGAGCCTGAAACTAGCTTGTTTCTCTGTCCTCTGGAGAGCTTCATGCTAGAGATCATGATGTCATTAATATAGGATGAGGTGTGTTTATGAAATCATTGCCGGAAAAACATGAGGGTTAAAAAACATGGAAACAGAAGCATGTCAGCTATGGTCTCATGCTGATGACGCAGGCGTATTTCACTAGCAAAGGTTCAATGATAAATATTGTGGCTATGGAAATAACACAACAACTCATTATGGGTCATTCATTAATAAAATAGAGCATGGGACTAATACGTAGAAGGCAAGCCATGTAGTATGACATTACTTTTGAGTTTAACTATATGGTTAATATTATAATAATTTTGGCTCTGTATATAATGTTATAGGATGGTACATGTTTTTAGGAACCGAAATGGTATGAGTGACATGGTTGGCTTTTCAAACAGGTTTCTCCAAACATCCCAGAGGAGGCAAAGCAGACAAAATGGAACAGACAAGTTTCTCCTTTGTGGTCAGACTTCCCTGGTTTAAGCCAGTAATTGAAAAGAGGTGCTGGTGGATGAGTCAGAACGCTTTGTCCTTGTTCTCTGGAGAGCGCAAGCAAGCTGCTTTCATATTTTAATCTTCCAGGTTAAGGCCGGAGGTAATTCATCTAGTTCAAGTACATTGCAAACCAAACATAAACTGTCTCCCATTCTTTTGCTTTTTTCAGGACAAACTCTGGTTTTGGTGGTAGGAATGGAAGAGAGAAATCTCCAGTAAATGTCCAGGAGTTCAATATAGGAGACAGGTGTAAGAAGGTCAGGGGATGACTTTAATTTGGGACAACGGAGGGTTTTGGAGAACAGTGGTAGCACACATTTAGTTAACGTCTAGGATCTGAAGGGATGGGTTTTCTGTTGTAACTTACCCTTGATGTTGTTATTTTTATGTAGCCTGGGATCCCTTAATTAATTAATTAATGTCTTTAATTTATGGTAATTTTCTTGCATCACTGCTATATTGGCCATGACATTTCTAAAAACAAAAACAAGACACCCCCCCCCCCCCAAGAAAGGGTGCCACAGAGGAAAACCCTGTCGGAACTGCACTAGGATGTCTGAAGTAAATCTACTCCAGCAAAGAGTTCCTGGAGCTCCTCTCCAGCAGGTAGGCCTCGCGCAGCTGGGACAGGAAACCCGACCTGTCCAGCGCCCGCAGGGTCTGACCTCGGAGCCGCGGGCCGAGAGGGCAGCGCGCGGGGCGGAGCTGGGGCGCGGGAGCGCGCCCAGGCCCGCGCCCCCTTCCCGCGGCCCGCCGCGCCCGGAGAGTGAGTCTTGGTACAGTCAGGGCTTCTGCTGGGCAGGGCCAGCTGCTAATCTTCCAGGCGGACACCGGGGAGGGGAGGGGGGCGAGATGGGGCATATAGGTGGCGTCCGCTGCTGAGAAACACCTAGCTCAGGTAAAAGGGTGGCGGCGAGAGGGAGTTCCCACCTGTTGCGCTCTTAAAGAAATGAAGACTTGAGAAAATACCAAGGAGGGGCCGATCGGTGTCTTTCGGATGCGCCTGGAGCCCCGCCCTCGGCCAGAGGAAAAGCCCCTTGGGTGCGAGGCCGGCGCTTCAGAGAAAGCCAGAGAAAAAGCGCCTCTCCCCGCGCGCCACCTCGGGTGCCTCGCTCTCGTCCTGCGCGGCCCGCCCAGCCTGCACTCCGGCCGCGGCCTTTGGCCCCGCCGAGCCTTCCCACCCCGGCCTCCGGGCGCCTCTCCGGCGACCTGTCCCCGAGTGCTCCCATGGCGCCCGCACGCTCCCGGAGCGGAGCCCTGTGCCGCCAACTGCTGCTGACCCTCACGGTGAGTGGCCGTCCCGCTGCCGGCTCCCGGGAGGGGGCTCCGCCTGATGGGGGAGCCGGGGGAAACTCTGGGGGCTGGGGTGGGTGAGGGTGGCGGGCAAAGCGGAGGTTAATGGGTCGCCGGCCGGTTGAACGAATGGAGTTGGTGGAATGGGGGAAGGTTGCCAGAAAGAGGTTCGCGACCTGGGCGCCGCGCTC
>CM052889.1:36457726-36536612 GCA_028534135.1 Potos flavus
TGTGTGTGTGTGTGTGTGTGTGTGTGTGTGTGTGTGTGTGTGTAGAGGAGTGGTCTCGACACTTGCGCCCGGAAACGCTCTGTGTGTGTGTGTGTGTGTGTGTGTGTGTGTGTGTGTGTGTAGAGGAGTGGTCTCGACACTCGCGCCCGGAAACGGTAGATGGGCGAGCCCTAGGTGACCCTTTGTACGGTGCCCATTGTTTGTCAGCGGTGCCCATTGTTTGTCAGCGTGTGCGGTTGCCACCTCCTAAATCTTTAGGGAAATGTTCATCCAGATCTCTTGTGCACGGAGGCATCTGGATTCTTCTCCTATGCCCTCTCAGTCTAACTTCTTTCCCACTTTAAAGAACACAGTAGCCATGTGTTCACTCCGCAAACCCGGGAGTGAGAAGGGTGGCTTTACTTGGGGAGGGACAGTTCCCCATGGCCGGGGGCGGGGCGGGGAAAGGCAGAAGGTACAGGAATTCAATGCCAATGGACAGCCCTTGGGAGAGTTTGGGATCAGAGGTTTCCCGGACTGGACTTCCTGAGTCCCCCAGGAAGAGAAAATTTAAGTACACCAGGTACCACAAAGTGCTCAACCCTGTAGTGTCCTTTCTCCTCAAGCCCCAGGCGTTGGAGCTCAAGTTCCCTGAAGGACAAGGGGACAAACCTGGAGAAGAGACAGCAGGAAGATTCCTTCTGGGAGTGCTGGAACTGGGGGGACGAAATATTCGGATAATTTCACTTCTCAAACGCTCTTAGTATACAGTGAATTCCTTAAATTTTTACGTCATGAAATTATAGTACTGTCATTCCAATGTCTTTCTCTAGAAATTCTATGGACTTAAATTCCCAGGGCACATCAGTATCGTAGAAAGAGCCAGGTGCACAGCAATTAATATTTTACAGTTGAGAAAACCAAGAATGGAATAAATAACGGTCACAACATCATATGTAGTTGATGACAAAGAAATGACTTTGGTTAGATTCCTAATAAAGTTGCCGCTTCTTTTTAAAGCACTGGCCATTATTCTTTGAAGGAAAAGGGATAATTAAGCATGGACAGTAATAAGTATGGGCAATAAATAGCACTGCTTTGCCTATGCTTACACACAAAACTTTCTGTGTGCTCTCACATCCTGTCTAGAAGAAAGACGATAAAGTGAATAAACTAAAGGTGACTTTTCTTAGCTTCAGAGCTGGATTGGCCAGAAGTGGGATAGAAAAAAAGACCTGGGCGCACCTGGGTGGCTCAGTGGGTTAAGCATCTGCCTTCGGCTCAGGTCATGATCTCAGGGTCCTGGGATCCAGCCCCACAACGGGCTCTCTGCTCAGTGGGAAGCCTGCTTCCCCCTCTCTCTCTGCCTGCTTGTGATCTCTCTCTCTCTCTGTCAAAAAAACAAAAACAAAAACAAAAACAAAACAAAAAACTGGATTTAAAAAAAAAGAAAAAAAACGTCTGGCTCTGGCTTCACCCCACATCCTGCTACATTCTTGCTGCAAGGCGTGGTGTGAGTCCTCCTAGTTGTTCTGGTGTCCGCGCGTATTGGGGCAAAGTCCTCCCAGCCTCGGGTGGTTCTTATGCTTGTGAGCCTCAAGTGTGATGAATGTGTAAAGAGCATTTGAGTAGAAGGTATTATTAAGTAAGAGTGAATAATTCCTATTCACTGGGGGAACACCCTTTACATTTCCTCCTCTCCATGCACCCAATTAATCCTTCACCATTCCACAAATCAGCTTCTCTCTGCTTCCTAATACTGTCTTACCTCACATGCGTCTTAACCACTTGAACTCTGGTTTCTACCTAAACACCTAATGAGGCTGCTCACTCTCTAAGGTAATAAGGGATCTCCACTGCTAAATATAAACAGTTCCTTATACAATTCCACCTCGTAGCTTGGGCCTTTATTGAAATTGACTCCCCTTTTCTCTTTTGACCTTCCAGTCCCTGACTACTGAGAATCAGACTCCCTATTCTAGGTCCTGTCCATGAAATATCATACAGGTGCCTCCTTACATGAAATTTATTTTGTTAGTCGGGATGTCTTCATTGAACAATACGTCTTTATATCTACCTAGTATGATGTGGGACACAGCAGTTATTATCTTCTCAAACAATGTTGCTTTTCTTCTCACATCCTGTATTTCAGTGAATGACACTACCATATACCTTGTTGCTCAGGTGGGATGTCTGTTTGCTTTTCCTTCCTCACTGCTCCCCTCCCCAAATCCATTAAATCTACATTCAGAAATATCTTATGGATATCTCTGCTTCTATCCATTGCCTCTGCTATTACTTTTTGCTGTTACAGATAATGTCTATAGTGAATAAACTTGTGATATATGTCATTTCATGTATGGGCAGGTGTATGAATAGAATGGAATAGATTACCAGAAGTGGGATTGCCAGATACAAGTATAAATGACTCTGTACTTTTGGTAGATATTACCAGCTCCTTCACTCATCCATAAAGGCTGTACATGGCTAGATGGAAAGCTATTTCATAATGGATATCACATCACATCATTGAGGATATATACAGAGTATTATATATATAATATATATTATACATAGTATACTGATATAGTATATTAGTTTATTATATTAATACACTATAGTATTATAGTATGGTACTATATTATATAGCATGTTATTCTATACTGTATTATATTATACTATATGTATATAGTATGAGAGTACTTGATCTAGGCAGTCATTTAGCAAAAGATAAAGTTGAACCAATAATTCATGCAACACACAGAAAAGTCTAAACAAATGGAATGTTCAAATGTAACATATACCATATAGTTAATAGAAGAAAACATGGTGAATTCCTATTTAAGTTTGGAGTCAAGAAGGTCTATCTATTGTTCACATGGCTTAGATTTCAAAAACCATTTATTAATATTGAGAAAACCAATTATATCAAATTATAATCATTAATATAAATATATCATAAATATTATAAACAATATAAAGCAATTATATTAAGGCACATACACACTTCTCCATGACAAAAATCCCAAACCAAACAAAATTATTATAAGCAAAGTCAAAAGTAACTGAAATTGGAAAAATAAATTGCAGATCATACTTTTAAGAGGCTAATCTACAAGTATATAAAGAGCTCTTATAAATCAAATAGTCCAACATGAAGGTGAATATGAAAAAGTCCCATAAAAATATTTCAGCCTCACTCATAATAAGAAAAGATGTAGTTAAACTTCAATAACGTGTTCCTCATTTGGCAAACATCCAAAAGTTTGACAACATGCAGCATGGGCAAGAATGTGGTGAAATAAGAGCTCCTATAAATTGTTGGTGAGTGTAACAAAGTTACAACATTTATGGACAGTATATAGTTACAACAAATGCAAACAGAAACTGTTTTACTTCTTCCTTTCCAATTTTTATGCAACTAATATCTATTCATATATAATACTGCAGTTTTAATTATGAGACTTAATAGAATTTTTAAATACCTGCTTAGGTCTAATATCCTTTCATTGCTTTTCTTTTTTGTAATTTTCCCGTCTATTCTTAGTTTTTTTGTTTTGCCTGATGACCTTTTAAATCAGCTTGTGTAGTTCCAGAAAAAATACTGTTAAGATTTTTATTGACATCATGAAATTTATAATTTAACTTAGTGGAAATTTGTTTTTTTTCTATCCAAAATAATTATATATCTTTCTTTTTGTGTGAATCTACCTTCCTGTCCTTCAGAAATGTTTTCAGATTTTTCTCAAGTAAGCTTTACATGTTTCTTATTGTTTACTCCTTGGCCTTTTAACTTTTTTTTGCTTTTGAAAATGATTCCTTCTCTTTCATTATATTATTTAACTTGTATTTATCTTTATAAAAACTAATGATTTCTGTATTCTGTATTTTATTTTATTTTTTATTTTTATTATTTTAAAGATTGTATTTATTTATTTGACAGAGAAAGAGAGAGAGAGATCACAAGTAGGCAGAGAGGCAGGCGGGGGTTGGGGAGTGGGGGTGGGGGGGGAAGCAGGCTCCCTGCTGAGCAGAAAGCCCGATGTGGGGCTCCATCCCAGGACCGTGAGATCATGACCTGAGCCAAAGGCAGAGGCTTTAACCCACTGAGCCACCCAGGTGCCCCTGATTTCTGTATTTTAATAGTTGTTTCTGCTCCCTTTCTGAAGTTATCTTATTGTTTTATAGTAATTTATAGTAATTTATTAGTTGATTTCTTTGAGTTTTCAGGTAGTCCTATCAAATGCAAATAGAGATTCTTTTTTTACTTCTTCCTTTCCAATCCATATGTCATCCAATATTTCCCTCTTGCCTAATATATTTTAATGTAAACTTAACTATAAATGATGACCTTGGGAAGTCTATGTTGTTTTTGAATTTAGTGGGGCTGCTGCTAATGCTTTCCCATAGATGTTGTGATTATAACATAATATAATATAAAAATCATATTGAATAAGTACTTATTAACTCCTTGGGTGTTTTTGTTTGTTTGTTTGTTTGTTTTAATCTAAGGGTTGTTATTGAATTTGGTCAAACGTCTTTCAGCATCTGTGGTAGTGATTACCTGCCAGGCCTTCTTTAAACTAATCAGTGGCTTGAGGTTCCCAGACAAGCAAATAATGTGAATGTGGATCACAGATTCATTCAAGGACCTGTTTGCCTCAGGCCCCCTCTACAGCGAAGGTTTTACATTTGAGGGTCCCAGATTAATGTGGGAAGCTCTTCTCTTCGATCTTAGGCAGGCCTGTGCTTTGTTTTTCTTCTCTTTTATTGAGGCCAAACAACCAGAGTCCAATCTTTTCAGATCAGAAGTTGCATCTTATTCACAGACATGTACCCTGGGGCAAATAATACATTATATGTTAATAAAAAAAAAAGTTGCATCTGATTACTATTCTGTGTTTGAGCATGATCCTCAGTTTCTGCCTAGCAATTCTTGCTAGATGATTTAGGAGGGTTAACAAAAAAACATATCCATCATTTTTCATTTTGGCATTTTTTCCCCCCCGATTGGCCTAGCTGCCATTATTGGAAGTGAGAATCATTCTCCTGATCCATTCTCCACACTGCTCAGACTCACCTTACTCCGATAGGAAGCTGCTTATGTCATCTATCTGCTTAAAGCAAATCTTTGGTTTCTTACTATCTTCAGGAAAAAAAAAAATCCACATACTTTTTTAACACTGTTCAGAATCTACCCCACACCTGCCTCTCTGAATCCATTTTTTTAAATTTCTTTTTCAAGATTTTATTTTTAAGTAATCTCTACACCCAAAGTGGGGCTCGAACTCACAACCCCGAGTTCAAGAGTCGCATGCTCTACCAACTGAGCCAGCCAGGCACCCCTGAATCTGTTTAAACTTTGTCCCTCTTGTGCTGTGAGCATCAGCCTTTTAAGATTTTGTTTTCAGATCTATGTCATCTCTGGGCTTCACGTGTGCTGTTTCTGTATTTGGAACAGAGAAGCTCTGCCTCTTGGCACGGCTGATGTGCAGCCACTCTTCAGGCGAACTCACCTGGCTCTTACACGAGGCCAGCTCCCCCTGCTATCTTATAGCACCCTAGACCTCTCTAGCAGAGCATTTATCTTACTTTATTGAAATTACGACTATGTTTTATCCTTAAATATTTCATGAGGATCATGTTTACTGCTCTGTGTCTGGTACATAGGAGATATTCAGTAAATATTAGTTAAATGCATGAATGAATGGATGTCCAGGATACTGTTCTCTAAAGTATTGAATTAATCCAGCCATTTTTCACTTCTCTGCTATTTTCACCTTAGGCCAAGTCACCATCCTCTCTCTCTCTTACATTTCTTTTTTTTTTTTTTAAAGATTTTATTTATTTATTTGACAGAGAGAGATTGCAAGTAGGCAGAGAGGCAGGCAGAGAGAGAGGGGGAAGCAGGCTCCCCGCCGAGCAGAGAGCCGGATGCAGGGCTCGATCCCAGGACTCTGGGATCATGACCTGAGCCAAAGACAGAGGCTTTAACCCACTGAGCCACCCAGGTGCCCCACTCTTTCTTACATTTCTGCTGGAACCTCCCAACTGGTCTTCTTGCTTCTGCTCTTGCTTCTCTGTGGTCTGTTCTCACAGAGCCACCAGAGTTAGTCTGTGTAAATGCTCACCACATCGTGCCACTCCACAGCTTCTAAACCTATGGCTGCTTCTCTTTGTACTCAGAATAAAATCTACACTCCTGTTATGGCCTTTTAGACCATATGTGATATGCTCATGACTGTCCCTTTAATATCATCTTGTATCACTCTTCCCTCACTGTGCTTTCCTACCATGACTGCTTTTTGTCCCTCTAATACACCAGGTAAAATCCTCTTCCAAGGTCTTTGTTCTGGCTTTTCTTCCACCTGGAAGACTCTTCCCCAGTTAGTGAACTGGTTTGTTTTCTCATTTCATTCAGGCTTCGGGTCTTCCCTTTGTCACCTTTTCTCCCTGCTTTTTTTTTCCTCATAACATTTATTTCCTGGCTTTATATGACCTTTGTGTATTTATTTTTTTTTTGTCTCTCATTATAAGGTAATCCCCATGAGGCAAAGGACTTTGCTTTGTTCACTGTTGAGCACTGTCTTGTACCTAGGATGCAACCAGTAAATGTTGGTTCAATGAAGAAGTAGATGCATGCTTTCAACCACCTTGAGCTAGACTCTTCACACATCTCATTTTACTCCTGTTCTAAGATGACTGTTCACCGCCAGTGAACATTCTTATCTTTTAATTTCCAATCCAAATAATCTCTTCACTGTGTCCATCCCTAATTTCCAAATGACATGTAATCACTGCCTTGCCTGATCCTCCCTATACAACTTAAATTGGATAATTAAATGTATATTGGAATGTGTAGTAGAAATAAAAAATGTATATTAGAAATATAAATTCTAATCCAAATTTCGATTGTTTTAATTTGTGTTTACAGACTTTGTAAATATAGTGTCAATGCTAGTCAGCTGTCATGCTTTTGGTCAAAAGCCTTTGCAAAACTATAGAACTGTGAGTCTTTCAGAAGCATGCATCATACAGTTTTAGAGAGAAGAGAATTAAATTTCAGTGTGTTCAAATATATATTGTGTTGGAACTGGTTACCATAAATCCCTAACTCATTTCAAAAATTTTAAGTGAAATATTTTGTAAAATGAGTCACTTATGAGAAGATGCAGCTTCAACATAAGTTCATATTTCAAAGTTATGTGCTTGTTTGTGTGGGGTCATAGATAAATAATCTCCAAGTCGCTCCATGAAATGAGTTGATACTTCTCTTTAAAGCATTGAGTTTTTGTTTAAGATACTATTGATTTGGTATCACAGTTCATAGGCAATTGACTATTAATTGAAATTCTTTGCTGACACTGTAAATTTGTTTTTGTTTTTCCTAGTCACACACCTGTGCTGCCTACCTAAGGTTTTAGTGCTCTCACATTAGTTGTCATTCATTCCTCGAGATACTCATTACATTAATTAGTGAATTTACTATTAACTCCTTTTTATGGAATAGGAAACAAAACCTAAAAGGGTAAGGAATTCTTGGAGTTCACGGGCTTTGTGAAGGAGGGAGCCATGACTCTTGGTCTATTTTATTCTTCCTCATCAGATAATTTTGTTCTGATTTCTTCTGCAGTGTATGTTTTTAAATTTTATTTTGCTAGTTGTATAAACTAATTTATAATATACCAATTTCTAATTTATAGAAACTATGTCTACATTAAAAGGATCTTTTTTTAATGCATAATACTGATTTGATGTTTTAGATCTTAACATTTGCTTGTGATGCCTGCAAAAAAGTCATACTACATGTTCCCTCCCAACTAGATGCTGAGAAATTTGTTGGTAGAGGTAAGAAACTGCTAAAGTGTGTAATAAATCTTACTTGGTATGATCTTGTAAAATTAGTGTAATTTTTAGAAAGATAGCTGTATTGGAATTAATAGTTAAAACTAATATATTACATTATCATTTGTAATACATATAATGTCATTCCAATAAAAAGAATATTGTCCTTTACTGAAAAACATGATTATATGAAGTAGACAAAAAGGTTTGGTTTGACTAATAAATAATTATTACTATTTCTGCTACATAGGGGTGATGATATATGTTATAACATACTTCTATGAAATTGAGAAATAGTATTGAATCTATTTCTTGAGTTTAAAGGTAATTGTTTTTGGATTTTAATCATAAAACATTTTGGCATTTTACTGATTTATATTTCCACAAATTGCTTCTTATCAATTATTACTTTTTTTTTTGAAAGAGAGAGAGAGAAAGAGGGAGAGAGAGCAGTGGGGCAGGGGCAGAGGGAGAGGGAGAGAGAGAATCTTAGGCAGGCTCCTCTCAGTATGGAGCCTGACGCAGGGCTCGATCCCACAACCCTGAGATCATGACCTGAGCTGAAATCCAGAATCCCACGCTAAACCAACTGAACCACTCAGGCACCCCATATCAATTAATTTTTTCACATAACTCAAGTGTGCAAGGAAAGAACAGACCAGTGAGAACACAGAATATAATGACTCTAACAATAGATGCAAAGAGTTAAATATTTTAATTTAATAACTGCTGATTAATTTTCTAGATTCTGTTTAACCTAAGTTTTCTCAGTTGTTACTCTATAGATAATTTCAGTTAATAAAGAAAAACTTCTTTTGGTATTGGTTTACCTATTAAAACACTGGAACTCACATGCTTTTATTTTAGGACAAATGTCTCTTTTGTAAAAGGATGTAAAGTAGGTATTAGAAGTGACATATGTGTTTATGCACAATTTAATTAACCTTATAGTTTCATATATACTTTTAAAAATGCAACATTTACAAGTGTCAGCGTAATTTTAAGTTTTTGGCTCCTCACCCCAACAAATGCATAGATTACTGTTAGCACTATATATTGTTTTGTTTTACCTTACAAATGATTGCTGTGTGTATTTTCTACAGTTAACCTGAAGGAGTGCTTTCAATCTGCAAATCTAATTCATTCAAGTGATCCTGATTTCCAAATTTTAGAAGATGGTTCTGTGTATACAACAAATGCTATTCTTTTGTCGTCAGAGGAGAGAAGTTTTACCATATTACTTTACGACACTGAGAACCATGAAGAAAGGAAACTACTTGTTCTTTTACAGCATCAAACAAAGGTACACCAACCAAAAAAATGAAGTATAATGAATTGTTTTCTGCAGGTGTAACATTACTAAGGAAGATGTGGAATCAGAGAGGATGTGGGATAGTTTAGCTTGATGAAGAATGGAACTCATCATGCAACTTAACGGTGTTCAAATTGTGGAAAATGGTTTTACCTCATCAGTTATTCTAGGTTGTCATTGCTTTTCATTTGGAACAGGAACAGAGAAATTGGGAGGCTACAGCATGAGAACTTGAGAATGGACACAAAGAAGCATTTCTTAATCTTTCCTGTAGAATAGATTTCCAAAAGAAATTTTGAAACTCTCTCTGGAGGTGTATATGTATCTTAGACAGCATGATTTGTAGTCTTAAAAAGTAGATGACTATTTTAGGTTGAGGTTCAGCCCTCATGCATGCTTATGGGACTCTGACACCAAATATCCAGATGATTTCTATTCAACCATCAGCCATTATTCACTGCAGTAGCTTAAGAATTGTCACCATTTTTCTCTCCTCATTCTGACACAGATCTCTCTGTTGGTCCCTGGCTCTTCCTAGTTGCTGGTGAGTGGAAGGTGCATATGCTAGATTTAGAGGGTCACTCACTTTATTTCTTTTCCTTGCATCTCTCGCCCCCCATGGTTTTGCATGGCAATATGGCAACAGTATCGTTGTTGTTTTTGTTTTTGTTTTTTAATTTTGCTTCTAGGCTTCCAATTCCATCTCTCTTTCTTCCATGTTCGTACCGAGTTATTTTCTCTAGGAGATTGATGTGATAATAGTTAGGACAGCTATTTCTTTGTTATCTTTTTGCAGTGTTGACATTTAGTTTGGTTTTCCACCATGGTCTTACACCTTTCCAGTTAATCCTCATGAGAGACGTGTCAGAATTTCAATGTTTGTCAATAAAGTAATCATGGACTTTATTATTTTTTTCCTGTGTTCTAAATTGAGGTACTAAAGAAGAGGCATTCTAAAGAAAAAGTTCTAAGACGTGCCAAGAGAAGATGGGCTCCTATTCCTTGTTCAATGCAAGAGAATTCCTTGGGTCCTTTCCCACTTTTTCTTCAACAGGTACAGTTCACTTTCCTTTCACTGTGAAAGTTTATGGTTTCCATTTTTCTTTTTTAAATTTGGACAATGATTATGCAGTTATTTTTAAATCAGTTCTGTTTGAATACATGGATGAGTATGTGTATTATATGTTTCAATAAATGGGTATAAATATATATCTTTATACCAGCATATACTTTTTCACAGTTTTAGTTATGCAAAGTCCATTTATGGAATTGTAAAACCCATCTAGCACTCTCAAACACATGGTTCCTTAATGAATTTTCATATTAACAAGCGTGTAACTTGGGCATAGTCTTAGAACCCCAAACATCTTCCATAATAGATGAAATTGCTAACACCAGGACAAATGCCATGAAGGGCAAAAGACACAAACTTCCTTCCTATTGTTTATCCCCAAGTCCACTACTGAAATCATACTGGATCTACATTTTATCTCTTTTTAAGTTTTAGTAGCAACCCCAGCAAATCTTTCCTTCTTCCACTATCCATTGCCATGACCATTCAGTCCTTGATGTGGGTTTCTTTTCTCTGAGTTCTTGAAATCTGAGAGGGAACTCTTCTTTATATCCCACCAACAAATTTAATACAGCTGAGAGAAGAGCATATTAAAGTTTGGAAAGAGATTATTTGAAAATAATTGTTAGTCATCCTGACATATAGTCAAGATCTTACTAAGAAAATGAAAACAACTTGGGAAAAAATTTCAAGTACCAGAATATCATACTTGCCAGGGTATTATGTCATTTGTATTCTTACTCATTTCCACTCCCCTTTCACCTTAGCTTCAATAATAAAAAAGATGCTGACAAATAACAGAAACTAATTAAAGAAAGCATTTCCCATGGTTTTTGCCCTGTAGACAGTAACTTTAAACCTAGCATCTCAGATGTTATGTATAATAAAAATTCAAGGTAAAAAAAATTGATGAAAGAGTAGTTTTTCATGCTCAGAATACTTTGTTTTCTCAGACAGTTAAAGTCTTAAATGTTTGGTCCACATAGATACCATTTAGCCTTTAAAGTATTTATCAGTTATTCTGCAAAACGAAGACACTACTACATTGTTTTCCTTATGCCTTGCTCTTGAAATTTCTCAATTATTAGGCTTCTTTATTCTATTGCTGTTTTTTATTCATATATGATAATAAATTAAAGGGGGCAATTACTTATTACAATGAAAATGGCAACATGATTGCATAAATATATATAGATGAAAGTTTTGCTAAAATAAAAATTTGTCTCTTCTGTATATAATATCTAATTTCTAGATTCAATCTGACACTGCACAAAACTACACTATATTCTATTCCATAAGAGGACCTGGGGTGGACCGAGAACCTACAAATTTATTTTATGTGGAGAGAGATACTGGAAACCTGTTTTGTACTCGTCCTGTAGATCGTGAGGAGTATGAATCCTTTGAGGTAAAGTCTGAAGTTTACATACTGTATTAGTCATTATTAAGTTTGGCTGTTTCATCTCCCATTCTCAATTCGTTTATCTTTTTCTGTTCTCTGAGCTTATTGTCTATGCTCTGGCTACATCTGATAGCACACACTTGAAGCAAAAAAGAGTTTTATAGAGTAAAGAGCATTAGATTCTTAGATTGGTCTTAGTATGATAGTTTTACTTTTTTTTTTTAAAGATTTTATTTATTTTATATATAGAGAGAGCACACCTGAATGGGGAGAGGGCCAGAGGAGGGAGAAGGAGAGGGAAAGAATCTCAAGCAGACTCTGTGCTGAGCATGGAACACCACAGAGGGCTCGATCTCATGACCCTGATTGAGATCATGACCTTAGCTAAAACCAACAGTTGACACTAAACAACTGAACTACCCAGGCGTCCCTAGAATTGAATATTTAGGTTTGGAATTGCTACAAGAATGCCTTCTAAGAACCTGTGATGTTCTGCTTTCTCTGAGAGCTGTTATGAGAAAAATTGGAATTGAAATTCATATTATAAAATTAAAAGAAATAAATTGTATGTGCATTTGTTCTGTTTCTGACTTTCCTTTTTTAAAGTAAAAAATTCTCATGAAGAGAATTATCTAAAGATGCATTTACCAATATGCATGAAATCCTAATTAGTAGAATATAAGATAATACTGTAGTTAACTGCACCTGGGGAACTTGGAGTCCTAAGAATCCAAAGTTATTGAAGATTCACAGAGTGGTTTTTAAAATCCATGCACTGGAAACTTCCAAAGAAAACAAAATAATAGAGAAATGGAAAGATATTCCAGGCTCATGGGTTGAAAGAACAAATATTGTTAAAATGCCCATACTATGCAAAACAATCTATAGATTTAATGCGATCCCGATCAAAATACCAACAGCACTTTTCACAGAACTAGAACAAACAATCCTAAAATTTGTATAGAACCACCAAAGACCCTAAATAGCCAAAGCAGTCTTGAAAAGAAAAACAAAAATTCCAGACTTCAAGTTACATTACAAAGCTGTACTAATTGGGGTGTCTGGCTGGCTCATTTGGTGAAAAATATGACTCTTGATCTCAGGGTTGTGAGTCCGAGCCAATGTTGGGTGTAGAGATTACTTAAAAAAATTTTTTTGAAAAATAAACAAAGGGCGGCTCAGTCGGTTAAGCATCTGCCTTCGGCTCAGGTCATGATCTCAGGGGCCTGGGATCAAGCCTCAAATCCGCATCCAGCTCCCTGCTCAGCGGGGAGTCTGCTTCTCCCTCCGCCCCTCCACCTGCTGGAGCTCCCTCTCCCTCTCAAATAAATAAATAAAATCTTTTTTAAAAAGATAAACAAAGCTGTACTTATCAAAACAGTATGGCACTAGCATAAAAATAGAGACCTATATTAATGGAATAGGATAGAAAACCCAGAAATAAACCCACAATTATAAGGTCAATTAATCTTCACCAAAGGAAGAAAGAATATACAATGGGAATAAGACAGTCTCTTCAACAAATGGTGTTGAGAAAACTGGTCAGCTACATGCAAAAGAATGAAAAGAATGAAACTGGAATACTTTCTTACACCATACACAAAAATAAACTCGATGGGGTGCCCGGGTGGCTCAGTGGGTTAAAGCCTCTGCCTTCGGCTCAGGTCATGATCTCAGGGTCCTGGAATCGAGCCCCACATCAGGCTCTCTGCTCAGCAGGGAGCCTGCTTCCCCTTCTCTCTCTGCCTGCTTCTCTGCCTACTTGCGGTCTCTCTCTCTCTGTCAAATAAATAAATAAAATCTTTTAAAAATAAATAAATAAATAAACTCGAAATGGATTAAATGTGAGACCTGAAATCATAAAAAGCCTAGACACAGGCAGGGCTCAATGTGACCCTAAGATCACATCTCACTACCCCGAGATCATGGCCTATGCTGAAGTCAGATGCTTAACTGACCGAACCACCCAGGCGCCCTGAACTCTCTTGCATTGTTGATGGGAATGCAAACTGGTGCAGCCACTGTGGAAAACAGTATGGGGATTCCTCACAAAGTTAAAGATAGAACTATTCCACAATCCAGTAATCACACTGTTTGGCATTTACCCAAAAAATACAAAAGCACTAATTACAAGGGATACAAACACCCCTATGTTTATAGCAGCATTATTTACAATAGCCAAATTATGGAAGCAGCCCAAGTGTCCATTGATAGATGAATGGATAAAGAAGAGTGGTACATATATGCCATGGAATATTCCTCAGCCATAAAAAAGAATGAAATCTTGCCATTGCAATGACATGGATGGAGCTAGAGAGTATTGTGTTAAGTGAAATAAGTCAGAGAAAGACAGATACCATATAATTTCACTCATCTGTAGAATTTAAGAAACAAAACAGAAGAGCAAAAGGGAAAATAAAAGAGAGAGGCAAACCAAGAAACAGACTCTTAATTATAGAGAACAAACTGATGGTTACCAGCGAGGAAGTGGATATGGGGATGGGGGAAATAGGGGTTGGGGACTAAGGAGTGCACTTGCGATGAGCAGTGGGTGTTGTATGGAAGTGTTGAATCACTATAGTACACCTGAAACTAATATAACACTATGTTAACAACTGGGATTAAAATAAAAAACTTAATAAAACAAAACAAAACAAAAAACTCCACAAAATAATCTTCAAGACTGTTCTGGGAAAATAATAGTAAAAGCTGTTACACTCATCCACAACAGGACAACTCTAGTAAAGAAACCAAAATTATCTATATTATTATATTAGATAAACATAAAATGCTGTAGTACACCATGAGATTAACCACCTGCTGTGACTTTAAGGTTATGTCCACATCCTCAAACAATAACAAATGGTGCCACTCACTCTGCAGTGCTGAACAGTTTCCAAAGTAAAGCCAAAGGAAGTTGGAACCATATTTTAATTTTGCTTTTTTCCTTATTTGACTCTTCACAGCTAATTGCCTTCGCCACAACTCCAGATGGATATACTCCAGAGCTTCCCCTGCCCTTGGTAATCAGAATTGAGGATGAAAATGATAACTATCCAATTTTTACAGAAACAACTTACGTTTTTACAGTTTTTGAAAATTGCAAAGTTGGTGCGTACCTACCTTAACAATGTATGGCAACTTAACGTTTTAATTCATAAATTGAATTTCACTGTGGCCATTGGGAGGCAGCTTATTCTGCCAACAAGAACAAGGGACTTGCCACTCAGGGTTGCTGTGGGTGGAATTTTGCACTGCCTTTCACTAGCTGTGTGCTGTGACCCTGGGCAAGTTTCCTAGTCTTGACAAACCTTAGTTTCCTTATCTGTAAAATGGGCTATTGATATGAGAGATTGTTGTGAAGATTAAATGATGCATCATACACCTGGAAAGCCAAGCCTAGTGCCTGAAAACTAGAGAAATTACTCAATTATTCCCTATGTGAGATAAAATAAATACTTTTAAGAGAACACACTCTACAAAGAATAAGTTTTTGAGCAATTGAAGTCTTAGCCTTCAAGAGATCTACTGATACTCCATACTGATTAAATGATTGACAGTACTCTGAGCATTATCATGAAGGTCATTGAGAGTAATACAAAGTTTTTCTCAATCTTATGTCAATGGACCCTATCAGCTGGAAGTCAGAATGCAATTTTTGAGTCTTCCAGAAAGATCTAATTAAACCAAGAGTTTTGGACACATTTTTGACCATTTGATCAATTTAAGGGCAGACTTACAAATATAAAAAGGTTAAAGAGTAGTTAGAATTCTTTAGTCTAGAAATATAAAGGCAATGGGTGGATATTATCAACATTTATCAAATTATACAGTAAATGCAGTAAATATGGATATGGTCACCAAATTCCCAAATGTTAGAATGCTGGGATATTTTTTAAAATGATACTGCATATAGAAGTCTGCAAATTTATAAAAACTATTACTCTGCCGTATAATTAAGTGGTCCAAAAGATTTTTGAGGTAGATGGAAAGGAATGAAATAAAGGGGATGTTGAAAATGTAAAAGGTTTGGAAATTAAAGAGGATTTTTCAATATGTAGGTTCTACCGTGGGACAGGTATGTGCAACAGACAAAGATGAGCCTGACACGATGCACACGCGTCTCAAGTACTCCATCATCGAGCAGTTGCCAGCACACCCCACGCTCTTTTCCATGCATCCAACTACAGGCGTGATCACCACGTCCTCATCTCAGCTAGACAGAGAGGTAACCTAAATATCAACAGACACAACCTGATTATCACATCGCCATCGAGTCATATCTGTATATATTTCGTATAGCACCTGTAGATGTGTTTGTGAAAAGCATGTTGTGAATCTCATTTTTGAAAAGTTATTGAGTGTGCTGATGGAGGTCGTTAACCTTGCAGTGTGCTAATTTTGAACTGCTAATTTGTTCTCCCTTGAAATGTACATTTTACAAAGTCAAGTGTCCTAATATTAACATTTTTACAGAATAAAAACAGGAAGGGTCAGATATGAAAAGTGAAACTTTTCCTCAAATTTTCTGGTCCCAGGACCTTTTACATTCTTAAATATTATTGAGGATGCCACAGATCTTTTGTTTATATGGGTTATATTTATTGATATTTACTCCATTAGTATTTAAAGCTGACAAAATTTAAAATATTTATTCACCCATTTAAAAATCATAAATGTATTACATGTTATCATAAATAACATTTTTATAAAAAACAATTACATTTTCTAAAACAGTAAATAATTTACTAAGAAGAATGACTCTATAATGCCTTTTTCCGAGCCTCTTTAATACCTGGCTTAATATAAGACTGATGGATTCTCATATCTTCTGCATTCAGTTTGTTATAATATGTAGTTTTAGCTAACTTATATAAAGAAAACCAACGTGATAGGAAGTTAGAAAAGAGGAATATTTTAATAGTGATTTTAGATCATTGTGGCTACTCTTTTTTTTTTTTTAAAGATTTTATTTATTCAACTGACAGAGAGAGATCACAAGTAGGCAGAGAGGCAGGCAGAGAGAGGGGGAAGCAGGCTCCCCGCCGAGCGGAGAGTCCAATGCGGGGCTCGATCCCAGGACCCTGAGATCACGACCCGAGCCGAAGGCAGAGGCCTCAACCCACTGGTGGCTACTCTTTTGATACTGCACCAAAACTCGACAAGTTTTGTTTCATAAATGTTAGTTTCATAAATGTGTTTTTTGCAATGTGCACTCTAAAGCGTTATCAAGGAGCTTTCATACTTAGTTATATTAAAATCCATTGGTCTGTCTTGTACTCTGGACAATTTATCCATGTATAATTTTGTAACATCATGTGTTGACCAATTGGAAAATAGTTTTTCACTGAATTATATAGATCTTCCATAGATTGACACATTTCATTAAACAATATAGGAAAAATGTCACCTCCTTACCTCCACTGATATCACAATGGTTGATAAAAGTTTTCCAGAGGTCTCATTTTTTTTGAAACTCTAATTTATCCTTGACAACACATCGTTGTTTTTGTTGAAGTAACAGATTCACTTTAATTCATTTTATTAAGATATAATGTCTTCCAAATACACTAGTCCAAATAATGATAGATGTCTTTCACGTAAAAATGGTATTTTGTGTAATAAGCCCCCTAAAACAATAGCTAGTTCAGTTCATAAATAATCACACAAGTACTTCCCTTGAGAAGGACATCATATTATGTGATGTAGCAGAACTATTTTATGCATACATCCCATTTCTTCTAGACTATGGGTTGAAATTATTAAAATTTAGTAAAATTAATCATTTTTATTGCATCTACAAGGACATTTCTTTTTTTTTTTAAATATGTTATTTATTTATTTGAGAGAGAGACAGAGAGAATGAGAGAGAGAGTATGAGAGGAGAGAGGTTGGAGGGAGAAGCAGACTCCTCACCGAGCAGGGAGCCCGATGTGGGACTCGATCCTGGGACTCCAGTATCATGACCTGAACCAAAGGCAGTTGCTTAACCAACTGAGCCACCCAGGCACCCCTACAAGGACATTTCTAAGTGAAATTTTATTTTATTTTATTTTATTTTATTAAAATTGTATTTTATTTATAAATTCATTTGTTTTTACTGTATTTGCCCGTGAGGAATACAGTATCATTTGCAGAATAAATGAATGAATAAATTGCTGTTATAGCTCCAGAACTTACACGGATTCTTCATGGAATTTATGTGCTCAGGAAAAGCAGGTTATAAACCAAATCCTCTTTTATCAAGTCTTAAGTAGCTTCTTCTAATAAGTCAGTTGAAAACATTGGATTAATGAAGGAATCTTGGAGTGTTTTTACCCAAGAGTGCTCTGGAGATACTTACCGATGCCAGGTTTCCAGCTTTCATCTGTTCCTTTCAACCCCTTAAACCCTTTAAACATCACAATTTTTCTTCTATCTGAAGATATCACAAGTTAATATTTAGGTCCCAAACTTCATTTCTTCCTTTGTTTTATCAGCCAGTTGATTATTTTGAATAAATCTTAATTCACTGCAAACAAAATATGTATTCTCTCCTTGAAAGTATACTAGTATGAGTTTTTAAATATGGCCAGTATTTTTCAACTCTGCACATGAGATAGATTATTAGAGAAGAGTACATCAGGAAAATCGTGTGTAAAAAGCATAGAGATAGAGAAATTTTAGTTTTATTTTTGGTAAGACATAATGGACAAGAAAGTTTAAGAAGTGACGGAATTAAGAGAAGGGTAAATGTTCTTGGTAGAAGGGTAGGATGGTTTTTTACATATTATTTTGTCTTATAAAAAGAGGTGAATTATATAGGAAGGGTATTAGTGTCATAATTTTATAGAAGAGAAAACCTAGCTAAAAAGACTTTTCCAACTGCCAGAGAGATGACATTTGTTGTTTTTAGAATTAGGAAAAGAACCTAAGGCTCCTAAAATTCATCCAGAATGCATTATTATTAGAATTGCTTTTAATCCTCTTGGGCCTCAATACTTAAGATAAATGAAACCATTATGAGAAGAAACACATTTTTTTTTTTAAAACTAGCAATGGGCCTTCTGCCATCCCTGGTGAATGCAAAGCCCTAAGAACTAGATTACATTTTCCATAGAGAGAAAAAAAATTACAGTTCCAGATCTTTTTATAAATGTAAATATTTAAAATCTGCCTTTTTTATGGAAGGCTATTTTACTTTATTTTTCAAGACTGGTATAAGAGTCACTGTTATATATTTTTCAATCTAAGAATGTACTTTGGATAGGAGTTAAGATTTCTATTAACTGCTCAGCAATTTAAAATGTGCTGGGCTACATCTTCCCTTTCTGGTGAGTAAAACTAAAACCAATTTTTCTATATTCTATATAAAGTAGCACTTTAAATTTGAGAAATTACTCTATTTTCATAAATTAGTAGACAATTACTAGCGTGAGGAAATTATTCTTTGGCCAGCACATGAAAACTATGAAATTTAATAGTGTATTTCTTAAATTTTTAATGCAAGAAAAATTACAGAGTGTAAAATAAGATTTCATTTACAATGTGGCTTTCTCTCAGTGATTAAATTCTTTCTTTTCAGCTAATTGATAAATACCAGTTGAAAATAAAAGTACAAGACATGGATGGTCAATATTTCGGTTTGCAGACAACTTCAATTTGCATCATAAATATTGGAGATGTAAATGACAACTTGCCAACTTTTACCCGTACTTCCGTAAGTATGTGATAGTCATAAAATACAACCCGGTGTTAATTGCTAAACATGCATAACTCTATCCATGCTTGCCCCATGATTTCAAATACAGTATCCCCAATCCCATGACAGTAATTTGGATTTAGGGCTTAAAAGCATGTATACATAGTCCTTGGGAATTAGAAGAACCGAGTTTATTTCCCATAGTGCTCTATTTGTGACAGTTACTAATTAAGGCTTTTTTGTTGTTTTTATTATTTTAGTATGCGACATCAGTGGAAGAAAATACAGTTGATGTGGAAATCTTACGTGTTACTGTTGAGGATAAGGACTTAATGAATACTGCTAATTGGAGAGCGAATTATACCATTTTAAAGGGCAATGAAAATGGGAATTTTAAAATAGTAACAGACCCCAAAACCAATGAAGGAGTTCTGTGTGTGGTTAAGGTAAGAATAAATTAGTAAATTAGTTATTTGTAGCTTGTAATATCATAGATTAGCATACTAGAGCTTAATGAAAAGAAGACAATTCTGGTAAATATAGGGATAAAATGTAAATATAAATGCTGTGTTCTCGTATCTATAATGGGATGAGTATATTCAAATTGGAGAACCTTTTATAAAGTCGCGGTATTTAAAATAATACTGTGTGTGTGTGTGTGTGTTAATAGTATTTACTTTGTAACCAACACCTCTTAACAATTAAAAACCTGGCACAGCTTTGATGTCTGTGGGACAGTGCCAAACTTTCCTAGCCCATTCTTTCTGTAGCTGGGTCAGGGAGCCTCCACTTACTGAATTTCCCAAATGGTGAGTTATTCCTGGTGAGATCCATAGGGACAGCATTTGTAGATCTATTTGTTTATATCTAGCATACATTACAACCTTGGCCTCCTTCTCTGTTGAGAATGGGAATCCTCAACCATTCAAAGATGCAAGTACTTGTGAAACCTCCTTCTATACTATTCTGCAACATCTCAGAAGACCTCTCTGCTAATTCAGGAACCAGTTAGCCCATAAAGCCACCTGCTTTGGACACAGTCATAGTCTTAATTCTGCTGCATCATTAAGTAGAATATGATTCTATCTTGGGTCCATGCACTTTCCCTTTTGTACATATTCACAAAAAGCATGAATCAAAAATGACAAATCCTTTTTCTTACAATGATGAGAGTTAACTGCAGTTTGTGGGTTAATTTCTCTGTTTCAAAACGGCAAAAAAAAAATGTATTTTGAATCCTATCTCTTTCCTCATCCAACCCCTGCCCTAATCCTTGGTATTCTAAGAAGCAATTTTATCTCTGTGAAGTCCAAGACCTGACAAAATTTCTGTCTTGGAGGAAATGGCTTTACCTATTCTCATTATAGCTACATATCAGGCAAGATAAAATAAAAACCTTCCGTTAAATTTGGTACTACCAGTTCTTTAAAAAGTAACTGGGAATGGAAGAGCTAACAAAGGAAAGTGTAATGTCCATGAGCTTTCTATTTTCTTCTCTGTCCTCTCTGAAAAACATTTTATAAAATTTGACCCACGTTTTCTACCCCAAACCAGGTACAAATAATTTTATTCATTTCAGAAGGATAGGATAAGCTGTCCCAAAATGAATGGAGTAGTAAATAACCATTGGTTAGGGTATGGGGTTCCTAAAGTAAGTAATCTCTCAAGTGTTAACCTTGAAACACCTTCATAAAATGCTTTTTTAATTCATTATCAGGACCTCTGATATTACTCACAGTTGAGAAACAGTTTTTGTTTTGTTTTTCTGGTTCCACCCAAATACTGAATCGGGTAGATTCCCCTCCTCCAACCACCACCTGGTTTCTGGGGATATAGTTAATATTCTCCTGACTATTCTCAACGCTAGTCATGTATGCCAGTTAGCATGGCCAAATCTTAAATGTCTTGATCTGATTTTCAACACATTTGTGTTTTGTAGCCACTGAATTATGAAGAAAGACAACAGGTGAACCTACAGATTGGTGTAGTTAATGAAGCTCCGTATTCTAAAGAGGCTAGTTCACGATCAGTCATGAGCACCGCGACAGTTACTGTTAATGTAAAAAATCAGGACGAGGGCCCCGAGTGTAGCCCTAAGGTGCAAACCGTTCAAATTAAAGAAAATGTGCCAGTGAGAACAAAGAGCAATGGATATAAAGCATATGACCCCGAAACAAGAAGTAGCAGCGACATAAGGTATCCTGTTTTTGTTAACTCCAAATTTACCATGTTTTTAAAATTCATAACTTGTTTTGATGCCAGAATTATAATTTGGCCTATGATACAGTTTGCTATTTTAATTCATCATTACTAACAGGTATAAGAAATTAACTGATCCGAAAGGGTGGGTCACAGTTGATGAAAAAGAAGGATCGATCACAATTTTCAGAAACCTGGACAGAGAGGCAGAGAATGTCAGAGGTGGTGTATATAATATCACGGTTCTTGCATCAGACAAAGGTAAGAACTTTGTGTTTAAGCCCGCTACCTCAATTTCATCTACTGACATCTTCAGTTTTTAAAACAACAACATCGGTTTGCAATCAGCTGCATATATTCTCAAAATGTATTTCTCCCCAAAAAACATAGAGCAGTTGAAAGGTTTGCTGTAATATATTAACTTATGGCTGCTTTCAGTTAACTCCCTCAGTTTTATGTAATTGTAAAATAATTTAGTAATAGAAATACTGGGAACCATAATTTATTAAAAGTACACAATCATTGAAAATTGAGAAAGATACTCTAGTAAAATTAGCTTCAATTTATCTAGTCATGTCTTTTAAAATATTCACTTTGGCAGGAAAATTCATTGCACAGAGAACATGCTTATTGCCGCACACTGTACTCCTAGAAAACTGTTCTATCTTTTTACAGGAAACTCTCAGTATACTTGGGGATTAAATTCTGATTAAGGATATTATGTAAAAATAATATAGTCATGATTAATGGTATATTATAAAATTAGAAAGACAAACACTGTGAATCCATAAAACCATATGAAAGGTAAAATGTTCTGTGAGTCCTACAAAATGGAGAGGAATATGAGCACAGTGGTTATGTATGAGATCTATTTAGTGCATAACATACATTTGAGTTCAGTGCCTCCATAATCTAAATATGCTAACTACAGCAAACATTAAGTTATTACACAATAGCTTTTACATATTATACAACGTTAGAGTTTGGAAGCAATTTTGGAAGATGTTTTAGGTATTTCACTTCTCTCTAAATGAATGAGAAATGGTTCCTATCCTTTGATTGAATCAGTAAGGTTGTAGCTATTATTAACTTAACTTTGATTAATTAAAAACTGTCCTTTAAGGCCTCAGCTTCATTTGTCCCTTTGTCAGGACATGCTTTTTGGTCAAAGGCAAGTGAAAAAGAAGAATAACATGAAAATAGAATCTGTTCTTTTTACATTTTTAACAGTGCTTGGCAAATGGTTTGTTGATAGATCAGATAATTTTATTGTCTGGAATTAAGAGATTTGGGATATAATTTTATTCTACGCTCTCCTTTGTTGCAGAGAAGATAAAATAAATGAGAGAACAAATATTTGTATGGAGTTTATTTTTTTATTTTTTTTAAAGATTTTATTTATTTATTTGTCAGAGAGAGAGAGAGTGAGAGAGAGATCACAAGTAGGCAGAGAGGCAGGCAGAGGCAGAAGGAGAAGCAGGCTCCCTGCTGAGCAAGGAGCCCGATGTGGGACTCGATCCCAGGACCCTGGGATCATGACCTGAGCCGAAGGCAGCCGCTTAACCAACTGAGCCACCCAGGCGTCCCTGTATGGAGTTTAGATGAGCTAATCATCATTGAGGAACAGAATAAATGCATCATGGGGCCCTTCCCATTCATTTGTGTTGAAGAGGGCAGAGGCTAAATGTTACTATTTATTTCATGAACTGAGATCATACAAAAGGGTTTTTTTGTTTGTTTGCTTTTTTTGTTTTTATCTTTTTCTAAAATCTGTGCTAATTTCCTTTGGACCCTATCAGCGGCTTCCTGATGAAAGATGCTGTCCTGTGAGCACTGACCTTGGGCCTGTTCTCACTTCCCATCCTCCTGCTTCTCTACAGCACTGCTTCCTCTTTCTGAAACCCTCTTGCAAGGCTTCTGTGTATAAATTTTTTCACACTTGCGTCTCTGGTCCGTATGCTTTCTGGTACCACCTTCCGCTCTCGTGAACACAGCTATTTCTTCAACTTTGGGTTCAGTTTCTCTCTTCTTCTCAGTGTCTTCTCAGATTAAACTCTCTTGGCAGTGTCACTCAGGTATCGCCTCTATATAGCTCACTTCTAGGTTTTTATCTTTGTTGTATTATTCCAGCTTTGGGGAGGAGTGTGCTTTCAAAATTTTGAAACCTTGAACAGGAGGGTGCCATGCACAAAAATCATGAAACCATGGGTGGTTCACTTTCCATGACTTCATATTTGGAATTAGTACTTACTCATATAGGATTGTATTAATGTTAGAAGGTGAGCATTGCATGCCTACACTCCAATGAATTAGACCATTATTTATTTAATCAACGGATGAAAAACGGAGCCGTGAAACACTGTGAATTACATGTCTAATCTTTGGTTTAAATATTATACACCAATATGAATCACAATGCCTCAAAAAATGGAGTGTATTGCACAACTCTAAAAGTTTAATGGAAGGGAAGTTCAGGCATCTAGGACAGTGGTAGAGGAGCAGACATTGTAGAGGTCAATTTTTAAAGACAATGCAATCAACCAGACTCAGTCAGTAAGCCACGTGCTTTCAACTCTGTGTGTGGACTCCAATGGCAAGAAATGTTCAAGACATTCCACGGTCCCGATTTTCAGAGAGAGCCAGAACATAGCACAGAGAGTGAGAACAGAGATTTTGAGAGGTGAAATTATTCTGCCCTCCGAAAAGTATGCCAGGTAGATAAAATACGGATCTCCCTGCTTTCTTTGTCTCGCTCTCCCCTCTCTTTTTTTAAGTTGTCCAAAGTGAGAGATTGTTGCATTGTTTCCTGTATCTCATTCCTTCTCTCCTGGTTCCCTTTTCTTCTTGCTGGTGTACATTCTTTACTAGTTCTCCCAAAGGTGCTGTCTAGGTGACAAACCCTACCCATTTTATTCTGAAAAATATTTCAGTGTCCTTCTTCTGCTTGATTTGATTATTTGACTTGATGTAAAGTTTTGAGGTAAGTCCTTCTTTTCCTCAGCACTGTGCGGGTCATACTCCATTATCTTCCGGCATCTCATGTTGCTGACGTTTATCTACTGTCAATCTCGTTATTGTCCATTGGTAGGTAATAAGTCTAGGCAACTTTTTTGGCTCCCTGGGTTGCATTATATAGTTTTAATACAATGTTTATGGTGTGAGTTTATTTTTATTTATGTAGCACTGCCATCAGTATATATTTAAAAAAAAAATCCGTGCTTCTCTTTAATTCTGGGATATTTTCAGCAATTATCTCTTTAAATAGTGTTTCCCTACCATTCTATTTAATCTCTTCATCTAGAGTCCTTATTAGAGGAATGTTGTTGTTTTCATTCTACTGGAATTTAAGCTCTAATTTCATTGCTCTTGAAACAGTTAACCTTTTTTTTAAATGTCTCTGAAGATACTAAATATACATGTTTCAAAGATGTCTTGCATAGAGTGAATTAATCTTCAGTTCGGTGATTTTGTTGGTTTTCCTTTTAGCATTGGTCTTGCTCATTCTGGAATTTTGATTTGCAAGCTTATATTACATAGGAGGTGTTCAGTTTGCTTTCTCTTTTTGGTTTCTTCCTCTCTCCCACTTTATCCCGTAGCAGTCTTGTAGTTGCTGCCACCTTGTCCTTTCCTGGGGCCCACAATTCAGAACCAGGTCTCCTGGCCCTTGATGACACTGCAGGTATCATAGGTCCTGTGGCCTTAGTCGAGGTCGTGACCCCAGGGCTGCGCCTGGTCTTCCAAGCGCTTTCCCAGGTTGGCAGCTTCACGTAAGACACAGCCCCACACAGCAGGTGGCATAGGTTTGTTTATCCTCTGGTCCATCGTTGATGTCCCAAGGCCTCCTGATTAAGCAGAAAAAAGTGATCTAGAGACAGATGTCCTGGATTTGTGTTCAGCTTTAGACTTCACAACTGTGTTACTGATTTGTGGCCTGGACCCACATCCACTTCATCTTCGAATCCCCTAGATTTTCCAGTACGGTGCCCTGTACAAAGCAGTTATTCAGTAAGTTTTTATTAAACATAGAGACAGATGTATTCCTTAGGCTACAGTCACTGTGATTAGTTTGGTTTACAAGTGATTTTCTACTTCTGGAGTCTTTTCACCCTTCAAACCTTTCTATGTACTGTTCTCATTTTCCAAATCCATATCTTCTCCCTTTTGGTTCCCCTGCTCCAAAACCTTATGCACTTTCTATGTGCATATGAAATTCCGGGCTCCTGAGGTTGGCTTTCGAGGACTCTTAGCTCTTCTCTGCGGTGTCAATTCCAGCCAATCTGCCTTTCCCCCTCATTCTGTCTAGAACATGGATGTACATACTGTGCTTTCCCACCTTCTCAAATTTCCTGGTGCTTGTAACTATACCAGAAGCGCCCTTGGTCATATTTTCTCTTTTCAAAAAAATCAGTCAAAACAACCTCCATAAAAGTTTCCACCTCTGTTGCAGCTATTTAGTGAATGAATGACAAATCAAATAGCAGTTATTTCAAATAGCACAACCTATTTGAGAGTGATCATTTTTTTTTAAACATTCTTTAAGGGCATAGCCTGCAATGGTGCTTGTCACCACCATTTTATATGTTACAAGTGCCACATTCATATTTAAAACTATTTTTTTGATGTAAATTTCCTAGTAAAAACTCAGAACATTAAAAAATTCTATTTTTACATCCAATTTTCTAGATGGGAGAACTTGCACTGGAACACTGGGAATTATACTTGAAGATGTGAATGATAATGGCCCCGCTATACCAAAACAGACAGTAGTAATCTGCAAACCCGTCCTGGCATCTGCGGATATCGTTGCTTTCGATCCCGATGGGCCTACGAATGGCCCACCCTTTGACTTCAGTTTGGAGAGTGATCCTGATTCAGACATAGAAAGAAATTGGAGATTGAGAAAAATTAATGGTACGTGAATACCTTTAATACCAATTAGTTCTTAGTCTGTATTTCTGACTTTAGCCATGAGAGGATCTATGGTGACAAGAATGACAAAAATGAAGAGGCCCTCTCTCAGCTCTTAACTCCTCAGTGGATTCCGTATCTCCTGACTGAACTACGCACGGGCCCTGAAGTCCTGGTCACCCAGCACTCCAGCTTTCACGACTCAAGATCTGCTATAAACTGAGGGGTTTTGCCTTTAAAGTGTCCTCGAATGTGAATTTCAACCCCATGCTTCCGGGGAATATTCCTCCATCTTCTTTTATGACAAATTAGAGCACAAAGTTGTAAGCCAAGGGAAGGGGAACAGGCAGGGAGAAGGAAAACGAGGACGCATATAAGCTACGGTGATGAGTTAAGGTCCTGTGTCCTGAGTCCTGTTGTCTGAACTGACAGCATTTTCAGTCTTTTTAACAATATTCCGGTGTGTGTGTGTGTGCGCGCATGTGTGTAAGGTTACCAACTGTTCTTTCTCGGGAAGAACTAACCTTACTTTTAGATTTTTCTCCTTTCTACTGATTTGGTATCATGACATTTCTTTTTAGATCATGTGAAAGGAGGTAGTAATTTTGTTTTTTGGGTTTTTTTTTTAAGGTATTTATTTATTTATTTGACAGAGAGAGAGAGAGAGAGGGAACAGAAGCAGAAGGAATGGGAGAGGGAGAAGCAGGCTTCCCACTGAGCAGGGACCCCAATGCAAGGCTCAATCCCAGGACTCTGGGATCATGACCTGAGCTGAAGGCAGCCGCTTAACCAACTGAGCCACCCAGGCGCCCCAGTAATTTTGTTTAATATTCCTTCTTCATACAGTAAAATTGGTAGGCTTATGTCAGTCAAAACTTTGTTACTTTAAAGTTCTATTCATCTATGAAATAACCCAAAAGTCTGGGAAATACCAAGTTAAGAAGAACGTATCCCAAAGAGTCTTTGAAGTCAAATAGACTGTGTTAAATGCCGGCTCCACTGTTTATGAGTGATATAAATATGACCGTGCTATTTATTCTCTTTGGGCCTTAATTTACTTATATGTAAAATGGGATTATTTGGGGGAGTAAACAAGATAATGAATGCATCAGACCATGGCACATTATGCATCTTAAATTTTGGTTTTGTTAGTCTTCTTATTTTTTACACATAGACTAACCAAGTTAACCATGCTTTCTTCTAAAATGGACTTATTCACTGATTCCTTTACCCAAACACCCAAATTTATATTTAGAGCTTCAAACACCCTAATAATAAATGGGACTGTCACACTAGACCAGTTAAATGGGGAGGGATTATTCTTAAGCATGGGCATGTGGCATTAACATTCAGAATAATATTATATCTTTGGGTCTGTACCCAAGACTGAATTGGATATTGACCTGGATATTTTCTACCCTAAAAAAATCAAAAACTAAAATCAAAACTAAAAAGTATACAGTTGGTCCCAGAGTCCTATAGGACTGTGAGACACTATAGCATCAGGCTAACTCACGCCTGCCAGTGTGTTCAAGGTCAACCATGTGCTAAGTTGTCAGAATCAGTCTCTGACAGTGAGTCATAACTTTATGTCTGTTTGGCATGATATATGAGAACAGAGTAAGGGGAAACATCCAGAATTTCAGATTATTGCTCTGATGAGCCACGTATACAAGAAAAGTGCACTGAATGGTGATATTAAAAAATTTCAAAGATATGAAAAAGACCAATGCCTTAACATGCCTATTACTTGTGATAGGAGGGTTTGTTTATGGACAGAAAAATATATTATTATAAAAGCCAAAGGACGTTTATGTAAGAGGCAGCAGAGAGAAACTTGGATACGCAGCAGGTTTACCGTCGCTGTAGATGAGAACTTCTCAGTCCATTCACATTCTCAGTCCCGTAGCAGTGGTGCCTTCTCATCAGGAAGACCTATTTGTTGGGAAATATGGCGAATATCCTAACGCTAGAAGAAATTAGTGACATTCTCTATCACTCAGTTTTATTTTCTTTCAGATACGGCAGCTCGTCTTTTCTTTCAGGAGGACCTTCCATTTGGATCATATCAAGTACCTGTCAGAGTCACAGATAGACATGGCCTGTCACTCATTACTCCATTAACTGTTATGTTGTGTAACTGTGTTACTGAAAATGACTGCACGCTTCGCGCAGATCCGAGGACCAGCAGCGGAGAAGTGAGACTTGGAAAGTGGGCCATCCTTGCCATATTATTGGGCATTGCCTTGCTCTTTTGTAAGTCCCTTCACCAACTCGAATAATAGCCTTTGCAATAACTTTCAGGACACACCCTTAGAATCGGCACTGCTATCTGTTAGCTGTTTATTTGTATATAGTTCTAGTTCTACTTAACACAACATACTGAATTTATTTATTGAAAGCACTGCTTTCATGGTGTCTCAGCATAGACATAAAATTCAGTGCAGAAACATGGCAATTAGCACGTCTTTGTGGCATACCTGCTTAGGGCAGACTTTCTCCACAAGCCACCATATTTATGTTTTCTGGAAAGCTCTCTTTGTGTTAGTCATCCTAAATTCATAACTCCATATTGTTTTATGATCAACTGAAGTAACTTCTCTCATCCTCCAGGTATCCTGTTTACCTTAGTCTGTGGGGGGACTGGGGCAGCTAAGCAGCCCAAAGTATTTCCTGATGATTTGGCCCAGCAGAACCTCATTGTGTCAAACACGGAAGCTCCAGGAGATGACAAAATTGTAAGTAGTTTGTTCTTTTTAAAATAAATACAAAGGACAAATTGGCCTCACCATCTATAATTATCTTTTCTGAGAAAAGTTCTTTTAAATCAGGTAACTGACAATATATAAAATTTTGTCCATCCTATGGACTAGATAACTTGATGTTGATTCCCTTGGTGATATGTGGCCTTTCAATGTGGGTATATAGTGTTACTTAAACAGTTAAAATCCTTTAGCATCTCATTATTATTTCTACTTAAAATGTTTCATGACTTCAACTTTAGGTCCAGTCTTTTTATATATTGAAACTGTTGTTTGTGCTGTAAAAATATTTCACTTAATTATTCACAGATCATCAGCATAATTATTTTAATTTTTTTCTGGTAACAGCAATAAAATGACTACGAGCTTTGATCAGTGTGGGAAGAACTTTAATGGAGTCTTTCTGGTTCTAATATGGGTTAGAAAGAAGCCTGAGGTCAAATATATGAAATGGCAATGCTAGCAAGTGACTACAGAGCTCCAACTTTGATTTCTAGCCTAGTACGTGGATGAGGAACTTGTAAATTTTCTACAAAAAGCATCATGATGATAAGAACAGGAAAGATTTAGGGACGCCTGGGTGGCCCAGTTGGTTAAGCGGCTGCCTTCTGCTCAGGTCATGATCCCAGGGTCCTGGGATCGAGTCCCGCATCGGGCTCCTTGCTCGGCGGGGAGCCTGCTTCTCCCTCTGCCTCTGCCTGCCTCTCTGCCTACTTGTGATCTCTCTCTCACTCTCTCTCTGACAAAAAAAAAAAAAAAAAAAGAACAGGAAAGATTTAGAAAACAAAAGTCGTTGAGATCTAGGAAGTATTGGAAAAAAAATAAAACTTAGAGTTCCCCACAAAAACACAGCTAGAAAGTTAGTGCCCAGAGCTTTGATGTTCTTATTTTCCCTGCTGATTTATTTTTCTTTATTGAGACCACAAGGATTTATTATTGCTGCTAAGATTTTTATGGCAACTCTTTTTTCTATATTTTTGTTTTCGTTGAGGGGAACGACATTAGACAGTGAATAAAAATACTGACCACCGTTTGTTTCTGTTCTAGTCTAGTCTAGTCCTTCTAGGTGAAGGGAGTGAATTTAAACCAAGCAGGGTAAATTTGCGTGAGATGTTGATGTCGGAATCCTGATTCCGAGCTTTGAGATTTTGGAAGGATTTGAGAAATGACCTTGTACAGTATTCTAAGAAGTTTTTAAAGAAGGAATATACATTTAGCTTTCTGATTTGTCTCAAAGTGTAGACCGCTTGACATCTGCAATTAGGACATGCGTTGGATGCTGCATCAAGTTCTGAGGTTACAAAAGTCGGGTATTCAGGATTGCCAAGAGAGATTGAGTTCTCGCCCTCAGGGAGCTTACCTTCTAACACAAAAATGTATGGCGTTATCTTCGTGGTTGTTGGTGTTCACCTCTGAATGCAAATTATTTGCCTTTCAGTGTTCCACCAATGGCTTCACAACGCATACTGTGGGCAGTTCGGCTCAGGGAATTTGTGGTACCATGGGATCAGGAGTGAAAAATGGAGGGCAGGAGACCATTGAAATGGTGAAAGGTGGACACCAGACTCTGGAATCGTGCCGGGGGACCGGGCACCATCACACCCTGGATTCCTGCCGGGGAGGACATGTGGAGGTGGACAACTGCCAATACACCTACTCCGAGTGGCATAATTTCACTCAGCCCCGTCTTGGCGAAGTGAGTTTCCCTGAGTGTCCTACAAATTTATTTTGATTTCCTTTCAGCTTTCTCAATTATTTCAATTTAGTGGCCTGACCCTTGTTTTCAGTTAATTATTAATCTTTTAATTGTAAATTGTTTTTCCTTAATTTTGATTTAGTAATGCTCAGTATTAAGTGGAAATTTACTTTTCCTCTATGTGTTTTTGGTTTTTAATTCTTACAGAAATAATATTAGATGATATTTATTTATTTATTGGATACAAAATCTCTTATTTATTTGGTATAAGAACAATGGAAAAGAATCTTTATCCCAGTTTATGTGTCTTTATTTTTAAAATATAGAAGTTATCTGTGCGATGATATTTTAATTATTTTTTTCCATGATTTTGTGTTAATATTTCCCATGTGACAAATCGTTATCTTAGAAACCAGAAGCATGGTACAAGGCAAATATAGCCTTATGGTCACTAAGCCTATCTGGAAAGATCTGAGCCCACCCAACTTGGGTTCAGTTTAATGGGTGCCTCTCACTTTAGACATGATTTTGAAACGGAAACTAATGATTACCTAACATGAACCCTCGTATACTGGCTACCACATATGTGAGTTTTTAGAAACATGCTATAGAGTGAATTTATAGATGATTTATGATATAGACCAATCATGTGCATTTTTTATATGTAGGAATCCATTAGAGGACACACTCTGATTAAAAATTAAACAATGAAAGGTAAATCAAAGCCATTATTTTTATGTTAGTAAGTTTTGGTGTTTAAAATAATAATAATAAAATATATTGTGTTTCTCCCCTGGCAGAAGGTGCAACTGTGTAATCAGGATGAGAAGCACAGACATGCTCAAGACTATGTCCTTACGTATAACTACGAAGGCAAAGGATCGGTGGCTGGTTCTATAGGTTGTTGCAGTGAACGACAAGAAGAAGATGGGCTTGAATTTTTGGATCATTTGGAACCCAAGTTTAGGACACTAGCAGAAGCATGCATAAAGAGATGAGTGTGTTCTAATAAGTCTGCAAAAGCCAGTAGCTTTATCTCCCTCCCACCCGCGCTTTTTTCATTACAGCCCAGGTTTTTTTCAAAAATAGGAAATGCTATGTTTCGGTTCTCCCCTCTTTATTTCAATGGTATCTCTTTAGCCAAATGCATATTTACAGAAAAATGCTGTAAATACGTATACAAATCTCCCAAGTTTTGCGTAGTTATTAATTAGTTGTCTTCAACCCAAGGAGACCTACAGATAGAAAAATTAAAGAAGTCTGTATTATTGTTTACATTTGGGTATAATGACAATAGCCAATTTATTGTGCAATAAAATTAATGAATTCAAGTGTGTGTCATACACTACTTAAAGGATAACCTAATAGAAAATTGTAGAGAACTCGCTTTAACATTAACGTCACTTACTTGCTTACTTGTTTGTATGGTGCTTGAAAACTGCTATTCTTCTAAACATTGTAAAGTGCGTATATTGCATCCTTGATAATGTTTTATTCTTATAACATTACCTTTCTTTCTAATGCAAAGGAAGAGTACCAGCCAGGCATTGACTAGTAATACAATTCCATTTTGGTGGAGTTTAGTTTCTATTTTACTCTATATAAAATCCTGCGCTGAATCTATGTTTCTCTGTTAATCTACCTTGTCAGCGAATTTAAGTTTAAAAACTGCTTTAAGGATGTATTTCTACTTCTGCAGGGTTTTGGTCCTTGGTCTCTCTGTTCCTCTCTCACTCTCTCTCTTTCTCTTCTCTTTATTTTTTAAATTTCTACTTGGGTTGGAGAATCTAAATATTTTAAAAAGCCATCTCTCTTCTCTTCTAAAGCGAGTGATTCTCTTTGATTTTATGTAAGTGTACTAGTCTCTGTTTTTCTTGAAATCAGTGTAATGCTGATGTTATTGTTTCAAGTATCTTGGTCATTGCCTCATTATTTCCCCAACAAAGGAACTTTAACTTTGTCATTGAAACTAAAAGTAAGTCATGCTTTTATTAGATGCAACATTCTGTGTTAACAAAAAGAGTATTTAAAATTAGAATGTGGATAGTTAGTATATAATAGCACGTTTACAGTTCCTATCTTGAGTGCAGGGATATAGTTTTTAAATGCGAAATAATGATGGTTTTTGAAATAAGCTTTGAGGTACAGGGATCGTGAAAGCTCTCAGGAGTAAGTATTTTATAACTTTTTAGCTGAAATGACTAGTCCTATCTATGTGTTTGAGAAGTTGTTGTTTTTGTTTTTTTCATATTTTAAGATTACAGTTTTTAAGAAATGTGGAGTGAGCCAAACTATTTATATTTTGAAACAATAAGACAAAATTAAACTAAACTGCCAACCAAATTCCAGGCCAGGTATCAGCTGATTTCAATGAATTTTCTATGTACACTAACTACATGGACATTTTAAATGTATTTTTGATAGTAACAATTGTTAATAATGTGCCTCTCTTAAATTCACAAGTCTGGCTTGTAACAATTATTTTAAAAGATTAACACTGGGTCAATTTATCTTTTTAATAGTTTTACTATTGTTCAGTCAAAGATATTGTTTCTCAAAGTTATTTTAAATAAATCATGTCTACAATGTGTGTATTGCTAGTTATGAGAAAGTAAATCAAATAGTTTCAAAATATTAGTGTGTTTGTTAATCATGTGTCTGATATGACCTTATAAGATTGTATTTGTCTTACTTTGAGAAGTGAGTCTATTCTTTAGAATTGTGTTCTATAGTTTTCAGAATTTCAGTTTGATGTGGAGAGATCATTGGTCCATTGTTATCACCCCATGTATATAATTTTGCTATTCTAAAGGTTGTCATGCTATGGGATATTGTTTAAGTTGCATGGTTTCTCTCTGTCCGTGTTTTTTTTTTAATTTCATCATAAAATGGGGGATAATAATATAACTCCTTTCCTAGGGTGGCTGTAAGACATTTAAATAAAAAATGGTTTTTAAGCATGAAATTCATATAGAGTTGTCCACCTAAAAGGCACTCCTATAATACTAAATGATTTATTATTTTATTTTTTTTTTAAGATTTTATTTATTTATTTGACAGAGAGAGACACAGGGAGAGAGGGAACACAAGCAGGGGGAGTGGGAGAGGGAGAAACAGCCTCCCCGCCAAGCAGGGAGCCCGATGCGGGGCTCGATCCCAGGATGCTAGGATCATGACCTGAGCTGAAGGCAGACGCTTAACCAACTGAGCCACCCAGGTGCCCCACTAAATGATTTAAAATACATCACATGTACAACCCAATTCATACTAACAAAGATCAATTAAGAAAATAGAATAACTGAAAGCTGTTTTGTTTTGCCTTACTTTAGAATGTTTGTCAGTTGAGAATATGTCTCTTCATAATGACTACCTGATGACTGGGTTTTATATAGCCAATGGTTCAGAACAAATATTGCAAAGATTTCTGAAGTATCTACAAAGGATTGCTTAATCTGAAATACTGTGAAACTATTTAGTTCCAATTGGATGGAAAGCAAAACATCTGCTTAAAATGGGCACTAATTCTAAAACCCTATGAAAGTTATATATGGTTAAGATTCTTCCTACCATCCCCTTCCTAGGCCTCTCTCCTAGCTGGAAAGGTTGCTTGTCTCAGAGACAAGCAATTGCTTGCCTGGGGAATTTAAGACAGTTGGCTTTCTTCAGGGTAACCCTAAAAGTACAAAGACTCCAGGGAGTGCCTTGATGCAAATCCCAACTCCACCCTTACTAACTGTAGGATTTGAGAAGTCACTTAAACTTTGAGTCTAGTTTCCTCCACTATATGACCTATATTTGAGGGGATTTTAAGAGTCCATTTCATAGTTTTGTTGTCAGAGTTAAAAGAGTTAATTCATGAAAAGAATTGGCACAGAGGGGACACTCAGTATACATTAGCTGCTATTATTATCATAAGAGAAGGGAATGCCTTAGTTGGGATAATCATAGCTTCGGTCTCAAGTCTCATTGTACCTTATAGCTGACATCTTGCCATGATGTTCCCATTCGTCTTTCCCAAAAGCCTAACTGCCTTTTACCTGTGATGGCCTTTTGGGAACTTGATGGCTCATAATTTTTCCAGGTCTCTCCTTCTTGGTATTTAGGAAGCTACATCTTATCCATAAACCATAAATCAGTGTGATAAATCTTGAGACTTAAATGAAAACCAGATACAATTTCTAGTTGCCAGATTTTGCCTCCTTGAGAGATTTCCCTAAGAAATGGACGGAGCTACTTCAATAGGAATGTACTGTTATTTCAATACAGTCTGTATTTCGGGTATCCCTGAAATCATTTTCTGCTTTATTTTTTTGGATCCCTTTTCTTAAAGGCTGATTTTTATCTTGTTCCTGATTGTGTTGTGCGACATTTGACTTTGACTATAGGCTTCCTCTTTAGTCTCCATCTCCAGCTTTTTCTTGAGCTCCACATTAAAGTCTTGACACCAGACTTTGCCCTGGTCAGTACCTTAGGCAGCAACATATTATGTTTTTTCTTCTCTGTGCCTACAGCCATCATATTTTCCACTTCCTTGAATAACTAAGTTCCAAGAGGTTACATAATATCCATGTAGACATCATAAAACTCAGTTCCTTTTTAACTTGTTTGCATAGCATATTCTATCTGTTTCCCCAAACTGCCAGACTTTCTGAGAATTTTTAATACAAGTTTATTTATTCATTCATTTGCATACAATCATCTAATGCCTTCCCAGTATAGCCATGTAAGGCCTTTCTAATAAAGACTGTGTTGGTATGAGAATGTACACTATGAATTAGCTATTCTCCCCACCCACACACTCTATTGCAAGACAAGATGTGATATAGTTTTGAGCAGATGTGACTATGAAATTGTCCAATGCCTGGAAAACGCATCACATGGTACCCGGCACATGGTAAATGCTCAATACAGGTAAAAAAAAACTCCAGATGATGCAAAAAAACTGTACTGTTCTAGTGAGTGAAGTTGTGCTTCCACTACTCCCAAGCCAAGTGTTCATGAGCATGAGAACCCTACCTCTATTGTCTTCCATACCTCTTCATATGTCTTCATATGTCTTCCATACCGGTTCCTCCCACCGGTATCCCAGCTCAACTCCTTGGCATCACTCAGCTCAAACAGTGGTTGTCTTCCAATCTCTTCCCTCTTCCATCCTTCTTCCTGCTGTCAAAGAACAAATAGCATCATGGCATTCTCCTGCCTGAGGGCCCTCTGCAATTTTAGAGGATAAATTTGAAATGCATATCACATTCAAATGCCAGTTCTCCTGCCCCCCCTCCCACATTCTCTATCTTGTGCCTTTCTCCTAATAGGGGCTCCTTGTGCAGTATCTTTATTCATTATCCACGTCTTTCTTGCAAAAATACAACTTTTTAAAAAGATTTAGTTCAAAAACCATCTCTAACCATATGACATGTGTCTAGAGCATATTGCTGTAAAATTTTCACTTATAGGTTATAGATATGTGTGTATTCGTGTATGCATTCATACATGCGTGTGTGTGTGTGTGTGTGTGTGTGTGTGTGTGTTCTCATGTGGGAAACTTACTGAAGACAAAGAAAGGTGTTCCCATTCGTATGCACATTGAACTCTGGCCATCAATGCATTCTGATGAGCCAAATTATATTGCCCAGGTCGCAAAGGGAAAACAAAAGGAAGATTACAAATTAAGTTGTTTGATTCCTAGCAAACCAACTAACTTTCCCATGACATAAATTTTCTATTAGAGATGTGATGTATTTTAGATTCTGCATTGAATTCTTTTTTCAATACTGTGACATTGAATACATAGAACATCAAACATTCGCATTTACTACTTAGAAAGTGAGGCGATGAGGTTTTGGAATCCTTGGGGTGAGAGTGACAGGTCCTATCCGTACATTGTAGTTCAGTTTAGCTAATTCCTTCCTACCTCCAACAATTGCGTGACCTCAGAACTAGCTACACCACACTGAAGTGTAGTCCTCTAAGGTTCTTGTCATCTTCACCACTGTGCGCCCAGCATATAGAACAGTAGACTTTCCATATGTTTGTTATACGTATGGTTGAATGAATTCACATAGGTACCTGACTGAGATTAGATGGCAGCTTTGCTTAAAGAACCATTTTTTTCCAGGGCACCTGGCTGACTCAGTCGATGAAGCATGCAACTCTTGAACTAGAGGTCATGAGTTCAAGCCCTGCATTATGAGTAGTTTACTTGATTTAAAAAAAAAAAAAAAAAAAAATTAAAGGAGGCATTTTTTTCCTCAGTGTGAAACTCATAGACCAGTGTAGAAATCTTTTTTGCAACCATCTTCTCATTACCAGCATGTTCTAACACTAGTGAAAATAAGTTTTGCTAAAGGGCCAACTACCCTCCTGTCTCTGAAGAAAAGCAACTAAGAGCCACTCATATCTTAGAAATTCAAGAAATGATTTTTATGGGTTTGCCAAAGCCAAGTTAATTATAAACTGTTGCTAGGCAGGCCTTGAGTCAAGAAGTATCTTGAGAAACCAGGAGCAAGAAAAGTGTAGATCTCAGAGCTTCCTCCGACTTAAGAGCGTGACATCACTCTGTCACAGGACACCACGGTGCTCAAGTGCATGGCCAGAAGGAAGCTGGGAGAGGAGAGGAAAAGACACATGTAGCTGTGAGCCTGGGAGGCAGTGACTCCACCGCACTGTGAGCTGGTAACGTGGCCTGAAGATAACAGAGGAGACAGAGACGCCTGTCCTGCTGTCTTAAGGAACAGACCCACCCAGTGAATGGTGGGCAAAGCTTAGTAAATAGCCAGTCAACTATGCTTCTGGATTTTTGGCTTTTGGGAATCGTTCATATGCCTTCTTTTATCTCCTCTGCCCTGGGTCTGGGTTTCAGTCTGAGAACTGAAATCTTAGAAAGTGAGACCCTATTTTTCCTTCCTAGACGGGTCTGCTGTCCTCACCTTCCCCTGCCCCTTCTTACTCCAATAGCTACAGAACAGCATAAGTCACTTTTGCTTCACTTTTTAAAATAGAGCAAATGAATGCATCATCCAGCTGCATTTTAAATGAAACAAACAGCATAGAGTCTTCACATAAAACAAACCAACATAGTGTTGACAAGACAGGAAATGAAAAGAAAACTAGTGCTTTGCATATAACTAGTGTAGTAAGCAGAATGCTGTGAGCTTATTTTATTAAAAAAGATGCACATCTTATTTTACAGAAGAGTATTGCTGTGTCATGGCTTTGGGACATACTCTTGGCTTTCAAACCTGTTGGGTACGTTTTAAATTCTAGGTACATATGAGACTAAGGAAAAGAATCTCACTGGTGGCCCTCTGTTGGTAGTGACGGTGCAAAGGAAAAGTCAGGGGCTATTTTGGGCCACTCTAGCTCCTCTGTGACAGTACCCTTGTGCCCCAGCAGGAAATCTGGACATAGCTAAGAGTTTAGAACTGTAGAGTTTCTACTAGCTGCCTCTTTTTTGTTCTTGTTATATTAGGATGCAGGAGAGAAGACAGAGCAGAATATTGTTTCTTTTGCAATTGACCAAGATTAGAAGTTTTCTGAAATATTTGCACTGTTTTTTAGAGTGTGGTTCACAGACCATCTGCATCCAATCACCCGTCGTGTTTGTCCAAGTAAAGGTCCCCTGTGGAATCAGAATCACGAGGATGACAGGGAGGAAGGATGTCAGCCTTTACTTTTCAGTAAGTTTCCTGTGCATCCTCCAGAGGTTGAGAACCATTGATAGGGACTTACTAACTGGGTCTATGTGATGGTTTGAAGGTTTATGACACTTACGTATTTTCAGCTTCCTTCTTCATATAAGATGCATTAAATGCTAGAATTGTACCAAAGAGTTGAAACACACTGATTAGTAAAATTCTACACTTTGAGTAAATGAACCATTTCAGAATGTACTCTCTACTCCACGGTTCCTCCTCACCACATGGAGGTGAACCAGAGGCATAATCTTAAAATAGGATTGTGAGACCAGGACAGTTAGTAAACACTCAATAAAAATTAACCGATTTTGCTACATAAGTGTGGCTAGCCAATAAGATGCATCCAAATTATATTGCATGTATTCCAAAAATAAATCAGGATTGTCGCATCTCCAGAGACAAATAGGACCAGAGAGGCCAAGAGCACGAGCATCTGGTGACTGTCCATGGGGTGCCAGCTCTTTGGCTGCACTGTGCTGTTGCATGGATGCCCTGTCAGGTAGGGTGACGGGTAATGTTCGTAGGGTGACTATCCAGGCCAGGACTTCAGAGGGGCCTATGAAACCGGAAAGGGACATGTGGGAAGAGTCAAGAGTTTTCAGTTCAACAGGTGTTTCCAGGGAGAGAGGGCCAATTGGAAAACTTTTAGGAACCAAAAACATGAGGGGAACTCATAAGGTATGAGATGTTCAGAAAGCCAGAGGTGGAGGGCAGGGGGTGGGTGTCAACATACCAGCCTCAGTGCAAAATCACCAGTCAAATCCGATGAAAGGAATTTATCCTAAAGAAGTAAGATAACGGCACAAAGATTCCGTATACATGCAAGGATGTTTGTCTCAGTGGCATTAAATTTGTGGATAATTGGAACTAAACCACATGTTCCATGACAGGAAAGTAAATGATTTATAATATTGTGATACAGTATACAACAATTGAGGGTAATGTATATAATGATCATAGACACTGACTTGTGGTCAGGAAGACATGAATTCAAGTTGTAGCTTTGTTCTCACTAACTAGGTAAACTTGGAAAGTCACAGAAGCTTCAGATTCCCTACATACAAAATGCGGACAAAATAGGACTAATGAGGAAATCAATACAAAGAGTCCGAGTGCTTCGCTCCTGAATATATCAATAAATGGCAGTCACTGCTATTTTTATGCTAATGATGATAAGGGAATGTCATGCAATCATTTTATTTTGAAGACTAATTAAATAAGGACATAAAATATAGTGTTAACGAAAAAATAGAATAATTCTCCAGATCAGTATAATCCCAAATTCATTTAAATATCAGAACGTATGTAATATACTAAAATATTGAACAGTAATCCCTGGGTGATGGGAATATTTCTTCATTATATGTTTCTGTGTTTCCATTTTACAATGAATATTATTATTTATAAAATCAGGGGAAATTAATAGAATGAGATTTAGAGGAAAAAAAAAAAAAGAAAAATCTCATAAGCTTCAGGGTTCTTGAAGATTTGCTGACCTGTGAAGAAAAACCATAAATCTAAGCCTTGCTATGTCAAGTTTACAATGAACATCTTATATTCATAGCAAATGACTGAATTGAAGCAAAAAAAATTCATCATCTTACATTATTATAATTATATTTTCATGTTTTCTTTTTACAAAGTTTTTTTTTTAAAGATTTTATTTATTTATTTGACAGAGAGATCATGAGTAGACAGAGAGGCAGGCAGAGAGAGAGGGGGAAGCAGGCTCCCCACTGAGCAGAGAGCCCGACGCGGGACTCGATCCCAGGACCCTGAGATCATGACCTGAGCTGAAGGCAGAGGCTTTAACCCACTAAGCCACCCAGGCACCCTACAAAGTTTTTTAGTAAACATCAGTTAAATTCCTTTTTTTGCAAAACACATATAGAAATCATATAAGGATCATTTAAAAAAACCTTCTACATAATAAAATATTTCTAAAGCTCTGTAAGGCTTTAGAAAATAAGCTATAGGACAGTAAAAGAATTTGGATATTTTCCCAGAAATTAGAACAGGATTTAACTTGCAGATACAGTTTTGTTTTTGACAGGTAAAGCTGAACATACCATTTCTTCCAAGAATAATAATAATTTGAACCCTGCCAAAACATTTTAGGTTTAAGCAGAAAAGAAAAAAAAACAGCACTGTTGCTTTCCAACATTTTGGTTTTGATTAACTGGTTCATTTATCTCTATAAAATTTATCTAAGAGAAAGGAATAGGAGTCTAAAATTCTGGGGTTTTATCTCAACCTTCTTATTTTCAGGTAAGTCACATAACTCCTTCCTTGGGTATATATGTTTCTTTAATAAAATGAGGAGTTGTACTACATTCAACATAGAGTCACTTCCAGTTATAATTTTCTATTGATTCTATTTTCATTAAATATGCGTGAAATGGTAATCCAGCATTAGTAAAACTTTGCTTGTCAAACTTTTTCCAAGTTAAAGAGATTGCATTTCGAATGTCTGTGGTATGTGCGGTTATACGCCAGGGGCAGGACAAGGGGGCTTGGATTAGTTTGGTTTTAGCTCCATACCTACGTGAATCTGGTAAGTGGCCCTGAGAACATGTTTCTGGTGGGCAAATGCACATATCTCTCTCTTAAATCTGGGACTTCTGACGCTTTGATTTGTTTCATTTATCTCACCTGAAACTGAATTCCTCAGGAAGCTCCCTTCTGCTTTTTTAGCCTAGGCATCTTTAATAAAGTTGCCAGTAATATTTTTGGCAATTTCTAGTCTCTTGTAATGTAGACAAAGTTCTTCTCTTGAATCTCAGCATTTGTATAGGAAATTTAAAATGACAATATCCTATCATTTATTATTTAGTCATTTTACCATGTTTCCTTTAAAGGAAGTCTAAGACTTGTAAAGTTGACTGCTCAGAAAGAAGGAACTGAATGGCCTCCCAGCAGATCTCCTAATGTAATCCAGGGTTCCCTGTGCTGATGGATGATATTGTAGGGAAGGATGGCCCCACATTCAAAAGTCATTTTATTTGAGATAGGACAGAAGTTACATATAAATGCCATTTGTATTCGAGGATATTCAATATTGGAATATCATATCTAAATAACGCTCTGAAGTTTTTGAAAAAGCATATTTGAAAACGAGATTCATTTTGTTCACCTAATGGTTCTCTTAGCATGCTAGTACAATGCTAAGATGATGTTTAACACTGTAGATGAATTTTCATATTTTCTTCTATTGTGCAATGAGAGCCACGTAACTCCAAAACTAAAAGTATGATAGCTTGCCTAAATATCCAGGAAGTTATAAGCAAAATTCAGGACTCAATGGTAGTAATTGACCCACTTCAGTTGCTTTACTGATACCTGATTTTTTTAAATCCGCTTTATATAATTTAATTTGATAAACCTTTTTCAAAAGTGGGTGGGATATAAACTTGAATTAAATAAACAAAATGCTTATCAACTCTCTTTTATTCTGATAATATAAACCAGTGAAGAGAGAAGAAAACACTAAAATTCTATCACCTATCTGCGAAAGTTTTTATATTTTAAGTAAAACAAGTCATTATTCTTTTTTTTTTAAGCAAGTCGTTATTCTAATTACTAGTTGGATAAATGAAAGACGCCAGACACAAAAGCAAAGATCTCTGCCTCCCAGTATTCATGCTTTCCTGTAATCACCTTTAGAGTATCCCTGGTGACTTCTAGCCAACAAAATTAGGCAGAGGTGCAAGAATGTCACTTTTGATACTGCATTACAAAACGACCGTGGCGTCCACTTTGGTCACCTTATCCTTCTTGCTTGTTTTGAGGGAATCCAGGTACTCATGTTGTGGGCTGCCCATGTGGCAAGGAACTGATGTCTCTGGCTAACAGTCATCAAGGAAGGCCTGTCAAAAGTCACGAAAGTGAACTAAGACACAGATCCTGTGGAACCTTGAGATGGATGCAGCCTCAGCTAAACACCTTACTACAGTCTTTATAAGAGCCCCTGAGCCAGAGACAGTCAGCTAAGCCACGCCTACATTCTACAGAAACTGTGAGATAACACGTTCTTGTTTTAAACCACTAAATTGTGGAATAATGCAAAAGTGACATCCAACAGATAAAATGTGGTGCACTGATAGATACCAATGTGTGATGGCAATGCAGTGTGTGATCCCATTTGTGTGAAATTATAAGGGAGTCAAAACTCCTCTGTGATTGAAAGCAGAACAGTGGTTGCTTTTGCGTGGGGATGGGTATTGACTTGGGTGAAAGAAATGTTCTATATCTTGATTTGAATGATGGTTAACACCATTATATATACATATATATATATATATTTGTCAAAACTTATTGAATGTCCATTTGAGGTCTATGAATTTTATTCTATGTAAATTATACATCAATAGAGAAAAGTAAAAGGGTCCAAGAGCATCACTGTTTGACCATCTGGGGGAGGTAAATTAGGACCTACTCAAGTGGTATAGATCAATCATAGTTGGAGCAAATCGATAACAAAAAATCTTTTTAAAAATTTTATATTTTTACCAGATGGAGAGGCCAGAGATTCAAAAAGACATGGAACAATGATGTCAAATACATTAACAAGCAATTTAAAACTTTACTTAGAATCTCTAAACAAATGGGGTTAGGGTACCCAGGTCAGGCTGACTTGTATTTCTGTTTTATTTACTTTTTTTTTTTTATTTTTTAAGTAATCTCTATGCCCAGCATGGGGTTTGACCTCATGACCCTGAGATCAAGAGTCATATGCTCTTCTGACTGAGCCAGCCAGGCACCCCTTGAATTTTTGCTTTTGTTGAAGTGGTTTTCTTCATTTTACTAATATTATGTTGTTGCCAAAACAGTCTCTTTTGTTTTGCCTCATCAGTGGCAAAGTACAAAGATTTCTGTCAACTAAAGAACATTGCCCCCATTTGTTCAAAATTAAAAGAGGGAATTAAAGGGAGAAATGAACTAGAGGCCTTTGGACAAACTTGGGGAAAAAGACCTAGCATATTCTTGGCCAATTGCCATAATACAGTACATCCTTCTGTGAATAGATGAATTTAGAAAACTGTCATGGGAAAGCCTGGTAGAGCAAGGCTCAGACCACCTTATTCTCAGGGAACTATTTATATGTTATAACAAAAGAACATGACAGAAAATAAGATGTCCTTCGTTTTCCATTATGTCATAAAAACTCATGTGTGCTTATCACTTTCCAGTATCTCCGGTGACAAAACATGACTCTCAAGGTACCAAGTGAGAAAGGAAAAGTTGAGATAGGGCAACACTGCTGTCAATTATCTTGGAAATATTATAGAAAGGCAGGTCACCATAGAAGAGAAAAGATGTCAAGGCCACATCCATAGGGCTTGCCCCTTCCCAACTTCTTCTTGTCCACCCATCCCGGATGAGAGGAGTGTGGCAGACAGCGGTCTCCTGTCTGCCTAGACCTGTGGAACAATACAGCGGTTGAGATCAGATAATGCAATATTAGATGGTTGAGAAGCAGTTCCAGATAATATCTGATTGCTACTTACTGTTCTCTTGAAGAGGCAATAAAGAAGTTATTATGGATGCCTCTGAGTTTAGAATCATTTATTCTGACATTTATAAAAAATATTTATTACTTTAGGGGCCTGGCAAGGAGATTTTGGTCCAAGATTCGCATTTTAAAAGTAAAGTATTATAGTTAAGATTAGACCTTCCTCTGACCACCATCTAAACAGAACTTGGAATATGGGAAAAACAGCCAATTTCATTGAACATGTTGAGAATTCTGAAAAGTTAGTAAAAAATGCGAGGGCTAGCTGGCTCAGCTGGAAGATCATTTTACTCTTGATCTCAGAGTTGTGAGTTTGAGGCCCAATGTCAAGCTTACTTAAATAAATAAATAAATTAATTAAAAAAAGAAAGTTAGTAGAAGATGATGACAAAATAGCTTTCCTGGTACATGCCCAGATGCCTACTAGGAATATTACCAGCCCTTGAGTTTTTGTGTTTTTGTTTTTGTAAAGCTTTGGGTAGGACCCTTGCATTAGGGTTGTTTAGAGGAGTAAGAATCTGGCATAACCTTACACAGGTACGTGCAGGTTAAGACTACAGCTTACCAGTTCAGAATGTGAGTAGCTTATAACATTGAAAGGCAAGCACAGATATGATGCTTGAAAACAGCGCAAGAAAAGAACTAATTATTATGGTGGCATCAGCTAAACAATTTAATAAACACTAAATAGCTCATTGGTGGAAAACCTCATCTAGTGATAGAAGGGCTTGGGAAACTGGGCAGGCTGGAAAGAAAGACAAATCAAGAATAATAAATCTTAAGTAAAAATAATCACTAGGTAATTGATAATCAGTATTATGAATTAATAACAATAAATGAATAATAGTTGAATTAAATAATTTACTGCCCATAGGAAACTGGTGGGAAGGGCTGCTTTTCTAGTCCTGAGCTAGCTGGTAGGCATTTGAGCCGGGGGATACACTGCTTCCCCAAGTTGGTGTTGAGGGACGGTCCTCCTAAACGTGTGGGAGAGAAGAAGGCTGATGGGGCAGTGAATCAGAGGATGATGTGGAGATAAATGACACATGGGATCTGGAAGTCAGCCCACTCACACCTGTAAACCTTCCTGCTTGAGCAATGCCCTTTGAACAGAGAGATGCACACAATGAGCTCCTGGGGACAGGAGAATGTCCAGGAGAAACTACAGCCTCACCCACTGGGCGGAGATTTCCACTCTGAAGGAGACTGAAGTGAAGAATTATGGGGTGATTCCACAATGAGAGGGACTAAGATTTCACCCTGAGTCAGGGCTTTGTTATACTGCTTTTGGCCAGTTCCTGGAGGAAGTTATCACCCATACAATGGGGTTTCGTTTTTTGTGTGGAAATCGCCATTCCTTCCAGTACAGCGAGAAGTCACTAGAAGACCACTTCCCATCTTAAAAAGGGCTGTTTGTAGAAGATATTTGTAAGAGTGTCTGAAGATTTCAGTGGAAGAAGAGTAAAACCATTATACTAGTTCTTGATTCATTAATTAATAAAGACAGACTAAAAGGAGCCTTTCTGAGCCTGGCACATTCTAACTGGATTGGATGATTGTCATGGTGTTATTTATATTGGATAATTCTGAATTTGAGAAATGTACACGTCTGAATTCGTATGATTGTTGCCAAGGTTAGACTAAAAAGCTACACCTCTGTGGATGGGAGTGAGTTTTCTCCTGAAGGGAATGTATAGTCCTTCTTTCAATTACTCTGGGTAGAAATTAATCCTTGAGTGTCAACTGAGGACCTTACAGACCCAACATAGAAAAAGGGAAAGGGACACTTCTCTGCCTTGGGAGGCCAGGGTCATTTTGGTCTAGACATGAGGTTCTCTTAGCTTCCTGGAGCATTTCCATGGGGGTGGAGATAGAGCTGGGAAGACGGGAGAGGAGGGAGGCAGACAGGGGTTCTCGGATGACTCTTGTCCTGGGCAGCAATGCAGTATTATAGGTTCTCCTTCTTCTCCTCCTTCTCCTTCTTTTCCTCTCTGCTCCCCCTCCCCCCTCCTCTTCCTTCTTCCTGTTTTTCATCTTCTCCTCCTCCTCCTTCTCCTCCTCCTCCTCATTCTTCTCTTCCCCCTTTTCCTCCTCCTCCTCCTTCTTCTCTTCTCCTCCTTCTCTTTCTCTTCTTCTTCCTCCTCCTCCCCCTTCTCCTCTTTCTCCTCTGTCTTCTTCTTTCTCTTCCTCTTTTTCAGTATTATAGGTTTTTCTTGACTTCAATTGTTTATTTATCCCCAAGTCTCCAGCAGTCTTTTTAAAGGACCAAAAAGTCAAGGCTGTTCTCAGTGGTGTTCTGGGAAATTAACTGAGGGCCTCTAGTCATACTTTGGAAAGGTGATACAGGAAAAGCAGTCTTTTCCTGGAACCTGAGGGGCAAGGGCAGAGGTGGTTACTCCTGGAGGAAAATGACCACTTGGTTCCCAAGTATGAGGAAGGAGTCTCTCTGAAAGAGCAAGTGGGTAGATTAAGGAGAGCTAATTTCCAAAAATAAAGTCTGCAAGGGCTCCTGGCATTTGAGTACACATATGTACAGTATTCCTCACTGCTGATCCAACAGATAATTTGCCCAATTACTGCTTATTACCATGACCATTTATTCTAAGCGGTAATCTCAAAGTGGCTTCTGAGCTACTATATCATGGCAGAACTGATTGTTATGTCTCAAGAAGGACGATTCAAGACCAATCTTTTACTTGGTTTTAGTTTAAGTTTCTTTTCACAATTTTCTATTTCTTTACTAGCAGGTGCACTCCAAACATCATACAGTTGCCCTGGTTGTATTTTAAAGGCGTCTTTGGGGAGACCCGTCACCGCCCACATAAGCCACAGAGGCAAGTAAGTGTGTAAGACCAGCACCTGTTGGCATCGAGTTGTGCAAAGCAGGTTTCTCAGTGGGCCTGGGGTTAGCTCCCGCCTCTTAAGATCATTACCCTTTCTGTGGCCAGAGGTTCCTCCTCAGTACAGACAACTCTTCTTAGTAATCTTAGGTTTGCTTTCTACTGAAAATTTTAGAACTTACTTGGATTGCTGAAGTTTTGTACGTCAGCCTAAAATCACTTCCCATTTTGATTCTTTAATATTGCTGCTCTTACCCTTCAAACTAAGAAAGTAACAAGGGAAAATAATATGTTTCTTTCTCATTTTTGTATATTATTGTTTCAGGAGTGACTTCCAACTGCTTTGGCGGTTTGGGAAATGGGATATTAAAATAAAGACATTTCAGAATAACTCTTTATGCTTTATGATGTCTCATAGTGATTTAAAGTTATCTTTTTTTTTTAAAGTTATCTTTATAGAAGGATTCAGTACTCACTATAAACTGAGGCTCATATTTTAAATAGATTTTCAATGAACTCATTTCATATTATAATTTACATACGAAAAAGAAAAGCAATTTTAATTTATCTTCAAGTCACATTTATAATTTTAACTGCCTATGATGATTCTTCTAAACTATAAAAATGCATTTTTCATTAGAACTTAGTGTACATGATGGACAAGCACAAGCTAAAGCAAAAGAGGACATGCCAACTCAGAACTAAAACTACACCCAGTTACTCAGTATTCTTTTTTTCTTTTTTTTTTAAAGATTTTATTTATTTATTTGACAGAGAGAGAGATCACAAGTAGGCAGACAGGCAGAGGGAGAGGGGGAGGCAGGCTCCCTGCCAAGCAGTGAGCCCGATGCGGGGCTCAATCCCAGTACCCCGAGATCATGACCTGAGCCGAAGGCAGAGGCTTAACCCACTGAGCCACTCAGGCGCCCCAGTTATTCAATATTCTTATTGCACTGAAAATTTGCAATATAAATAGAAAATATCCCCAATATGTTTCTTACAGGATTTCTGGAATAGGCTCCTATGACTTATTTTGTAGAAGCTAAAAATGGAAGCTCAGAGTAACTGTTCCAGAATCAGCAGGCTTAGCAATCCCCTCAGTCTCACAGCACAGCTGAAACAACCAGATAATAGCTATCTCATAGTTTTAGGCATTTGGATGACAATAATGAGCAGGTCGGACTCATGCTAGTAGATAAAACTGAAATCGCGGAAAAGTAGGGCCACTTAGAATAAAGAAAAACTTTTCAAAGACTTTTATTCCCTAAGTATTAAGGGAAAGCTGTATGAAGACATAAACAGGTTACGAATGAAGTTAACGAGTTCATTAACTCACCAAAAGTGATGATTGTGTAACTGTAGTTAGTAACCATTTTTACAGATTGAGTAGAAGGTTCTTCCTCTGTTCCGGGATGAACTTCAACTCCTCAGCGTAGTTTGTTATAAGCCTACCTTTCTAACCCAATTCCCAGGCATAGGACTTCTGAAAGCCAAGGGTTCTGAAAAACTCCCTTTCTGTTTCCCGGATGGAGGAAACGGTTACCAGGCTCTCTAATGCTTCAGCAGTGCGCTTGCCTTTGTCTGGAACAGGCTCCTGCCCTCTCCTTTTCTCTGTTGGTCCTTTTCTCAAGCATTAGTTCTTAGTCCTGGAGGCTAAGGATCCAAGAGTAAGGTGTTGGGCTATTTGATTTCTGGTGAGAACTCTCTGGTTTGTAGACAGCCACTTTCTTACTGTCTCTACACATGGAACAGAGAGAGAGAGAGAGAGAGTGATAGAGAGAGACAGAGACAGAGTGAGAGGAGGGGAGCTCTTCTCATAAGGACACTAATTCCATCAAATCAGGGGCCTACCATCATAACCTTGTTAATGCTAATTACTTCCTTATAGGCCCTATCTCCAAACACAGCCATATGGAGGTTAGGTCTTCAACATACGAATTTGGAAAGAACACGGTTCAACCCATGGCATCTTTATGTTACAGGAAAGCCATGATTCATTTGTGTTTCTAAAGGCTGGCTGGGGCCGGAGGTATCTCTGAGAGACTTTCCCTGAGGCCTTGGGTGGGTGGGGTGAAAATGATTGAAGTGGAAAGAAGTTTGGAGACTTTTCTCTGAGACTGGGAAAGCTCTTTTCATACAGAGGCCTCCAAAGGAAAGACAGGATTTCTGATGGGTGCCTTGAATGCCTCAGAGATGGGACTGGAGGCTGAGCTTGCTGTCCAAATCCTAAGAGCCTGTGAGTCTCAGGGAAACCCCAGACTTCAACCAGGCTACTGGGATGACCAGGGCAGGATGAATGAAGGCCGTGGCACCTTCCCTGACTAATTTGGACTATCTGAGGATTCCGACGTTGGAACTTGTATATGGACTTTGAGGAGCAGTAACACATCTAAGAAGGAGTTCCTTCTGAATCTGCCAAGTGGGGGTTTTGAGGACACAAAATTTCATCTAGAGAGAAATAAAGGAATGTGCCTAGGTGTTGTTGTAAGTTACCTCTCTATTAAAACATTTACCATGTTGGGCTATAATGCTTGCCTTTATTTCCTTCTAGACTTTGGGTTACTTGGGGCAGGAACTGGGTTTTGTACATTCTCTTTCCTCTAGCCCCTCACTCAATGCCCTGGGGAACTGAGCCTTGATATGTATGTTGAGTCATATTGAATTGCAAGCCTCATTTTAGAGTAGAGGGTTTTGTGTGATAGATTTTCCTTTTAGGGCAAACTGAAAAATGGCACCTTAGTACAACTACCATGTAATTACTAAATCAACAATTCACATACAAGAAGAAATTCTTAGAAGCTTCATATAAGATCACCAAATTGACAGTAAAGAAAGCTCTGAATGTAATCACTCATATTTTAGGTACTTAAAATGGCTGGATAGCCGAATTTCTTCTATTTGGTTTTAATTTCCGGTATACCATATACCAGCTTATTCATGCCACTTGGGATAATTCTCCCTCCGTCCTTTATCTTACCATGTTAGTCAAATTTGGAAAGAATATATAAATGTTGTATTAACCAAGAGACGCGCGGCCCAGCATTTGATCAGGAGCTGAAGGGAGGATCCCCTGATCCAATCACAAAGGTGTTCCTGGCACCCCGAAGCGCCCGTGTTGGGACGGGGATCCCTGCAGGCGGACTTGGGTCCTGCAGCGGGACTGCGCAAGCAGCGCGGGTAAGGGGTCCGCCCCGGGACAATCTGGGAGGCCAGGGCCCCGCGGACGGAGGGCGGGGCGGGAGCGCCGCCGGGCAGACGTGGGGCGTGAGAAAGCGGGCAGAGGGTGGGGCTGGGACCGCTTTCTCGCCAGCCGGCACTCGGCGCGGCCCCGGGGGAGCGGAGGGGCAGGCTAGGGCAGCTTCCCAGCTCCCCGCGTGATTAAACTTGAGAAATAACCAGGAGGGGCGGCTCGGCGTCTTCTCGGTCCAATCCCGTCTCAGGAGCGAACACGCTCCCGGGCAGGAGAGCCTGACGGAGGCCTAGGAGACTTAAAGAGGAGTGGCAGCGAGGCACGCCCGCACCGCGCGCCGCCGCCTCTCCGTGGGCTCCGGAGGCATCCCGCCCTGCGCCGCGATGGCCACCGCCGACCCTCGGAGCCCCCTGCGCGGAGCCCTCTGCAGGCTGCTGCTGCCCCTCGCGGTGAGTGGGAGCCCGGGCGGGAGCGGGGCTGCGGAAGGGCTGGACCCGCCCTGGTCCCGCGGGGAAGCCGACAGAGAGCTGACGGCGCGGCTCCGCTCAATCCTGCCTGGCACGACGAGCCAAATTTGGGCCCGGACGGGTGAGAGCAGAAAACGAGCCTTGGAGGGACCACTCGGGGCTGAGTTTTGTGTTTGGGACATCACGTCCGACGGTTTGAATTACGAGTGGCGCTCCGGCGTGGCTGCGCTCTCCAGGTCCTTCGCGGGCGCCTGGGGCTCGCCCTCTTCTCCTGGCTACCGGGCTAGCGGTGACGATCGGGGCACGTCTGGGTGGAGAGGGACGAACAGTACTGGGTCAGGTATATCAGGATCCCTGAGTGAGTAAAAGAGACGTGAGATGAGGTTCAAGAGGCCGCTCCACCCCAGGGTGGCCTGGGATGGGAACGTTAGTGAATGGAGGGGCTACAGTGGTGCCCCTCGGTCCCCGCGTGGAATTAACTCTGAACACCGGCTTCCAGATTGTTGCTTCTGCGAAAGCTTGTTCAGAGCTTACCCACGAGTCTGATGGCCCGGGGTGAAGTGTGCCTGAGGCACGAGGGCGTGGGAAGGCTGGATCTGGACTGAGGTTGGGGCCAGTGGTGTGATGCGGGGGAGAGGGGCTGTTGGGGTGGAGTGGAGAGGATAGAGTCGGGGTGGCTGGAGGGGTGGGATGGCCGTGGGTTTGAGTGGTACTTTGTCCGGACTGCGCAAGCCCGGAGCCCAGCTTCGGGTCTTCTGTGCCCTGGAAACCCGCAACTCAGGACGAGATTCACCTGGCGAGGAAATTAGGGACAATTCTCCGAGAATTTGGGAGACATAAACAGAGAAAAATCCGGAACTCTGAAGGCGCGATTACGCTTCAGACTAGACCGGGGTTGCGCTCGGGAAGTGCTGTGGAGAGGAGAGGTAGACCCGCATCCCGGCATCCAGGGATGGGGTGGGGTCCGGTACCGGGAGGGCCAACCTAACTCGGGAGTACGTCGGCTCTGGCTACAAGGATTCCTCTGCCCCCAAGCAGGGCGAGTGGATGGATCAAAGCCTTGTCTTCTCTTTAAATCAGCGAGTTATAAATACTGGGTTGGTATTTACGATCTAAGATATGGTTATGGGCCACTTGTACAAATGAGGGCATCGATCTGCGAGGCAGCTGTTCCAACAAAAGGAGCTGATGAAATGACTCTTTACAAATGGGAACTGGCCTTAAAGTAAGCTCTTTTGTGATAAATTTGGAAGAATTTCCAGTTTTTATGTTTAAAAGCATGAATTTACTTAGTGTTTTGTGTTTTCTCTGCGAAAGGAATTGGAGAATGGGGAGAAGAAACTGCAGAGGTACCGTGCTCGCAAGATCTCTGGTGTATTCTCTGGAGGGGAGGGTGTGGAATTCAAGCAACTGCCACGGTCACAGGAATGGCGCTGCAGGTGTTGGGGTGTGGCAAGGCAAGAAAGTGCGTGTCCGTCCAAAAGGAGATAGTGTCAGCTCTAGTATTAGACACACTCGTTTAGGATTATTTTAAAAAAGAATTTCCTCAAGTTTAGACTGAGTGGGATTATCTGGGGACTTGAATACTGGAGAGTGTAGTGTAATTTCTTTAATCCCAAACCCCCAGCGCACAAGGACCTTCAGTTTCTGCCCTGATGGGTCAGTGAAGACCTCTGTTGACCATCTACTGTTTGTATTTCCCTTTGACTCACAGGACTCAGTATAGTATTAATGGCATAACACTTTAGAGACAGTTTTCATTTTATAGATACTTTAATGGATCTCTCAAAAACAATTCCTTGTTTGAAGTGAGAGCTCTTCAAAGCAAGTCTTTAACACAAAACTGAGACTTTTAACAGGTTAGCCTTTCCACGGAGCTGTCCCATAAGCAGAGGCATCTTCCCATTTACACCCTTCTCCTGCATCTGCATCCCTTTCAGAGCTCTCTATCCTCAGTACACTCTAAACTACTGCCACAAAATAAATTCCCAATGACCACCCCTTCCCCTCCCGCCCCAACACACAAAAAGAAAAGAGCAGGGGAGTGGGGCGAAGACTAGAAAGTAAACATATCAGACCATCCCACTGCTGTTGAAAGTACTGAATGTCTCTTAAAACATTTCTCCTCTGAATGTAACAAAAATTGAGAACAAATTTGCATTAGCTCAGTTGCTGAGCTGTCCTGCCACATTACAAAGGACAGTACCTTTCGAAGATGTGTTTAACATTGTTCACCATACCAAATCCACTTTGGGAATTGTCATCCAGTATATATTTTAAATAGTATGTTCTTGGGCACAGTGAACCTTTGATTTTGCTAAAAGGACTCTTCAAAAGGAATTAATACAGTGTTTTCCTTTCTAGCATAACATACTGTTTTCCTTTGGAGTATCAGAATCCTACCTGCCACCTATGCTGACAAATGGGCATTCTATCTTTTCAGATTTTATAGCATTAATTAACAAGAATAATGTGACTCTTTTAGCAGACTTTTTGTTGTTGTTGTTCTTGATAATATTTGACATATGAACCTTTTAAAAATAAGAGTGCAATAATTTCTATTAATTTTTGCATTAGTGACAGAAAGACTAAGGCAAACAAAAGAAATAACTAGTTTATTTTAAAGCCACGATCCTGAGAAAGTCAAAGTTTTGTTATATATTTGATGGGTGCATTATCAGCTAGCTTTTTAAAAGGAGATTGTTGATGTTCATATTGAGATACAGCTAGATCCTGAAACACCTTCTGAATCACTAAATATATGTAAGCCTATGCACATTTTTTTGTCCTGTTGTAATCCCATTGGCAGTTAGCATTCCATATATGGAATCTATGGGCACCTGAGGTTAATCATGCTTTCCATTTAACTAGAATTCCTGTCTTACAAAGAGTTTGGTTAGAAAGAAATTTATTAGCATGGTCTAAGGACTGAGAGTAAAGAGAAGTAAACATTTTTATTTACTTTTGAGCTGGTAAGAATCTGAAAGGTAATATTTCCATTTTGTGGAAGGCAAGTGTCTATAGGAAAAATGACAATTTTAAAATTTCAAAACTATTATGCTCAGCTAAGAAGATCCTATTTGTTTTTCAGACTTTGCATGAATTTCCATTGGTTAGCTTCTTTTTCCTCTGTTGAAAAAGGGTGTCATTTTAGAAAGCTTACTGGTATATTCGCAGTAAAACTGTACACAGGAGAAAAGTAAAACAATTTCAAATAACCCCTCTCATTTTCCCTCTCCTTTTGGCATTGGATTTTCTTACCAGGATTTAATTATTTGTATGATAAGCTTTCTATCACACAATTAATAAAATTTGAATAATACTATAAAATGAAACAAAGTAATTAATTTTTTGCAGACTTTATGTTATCATTTTTTACAACTGAATTTGCTACATTTTAATTTAACGTTCTGTAGCTCTAGGCTTTGTAAATCAGATATTTAAAGTTGACCTGGAGTATTTTCCATTAAAAGACAATCTTTTATAACTCAAATAGTCAATCCATAATTCATTAATCTTAAAATTATTTTTGGATGTTGCTTTTTTTTTTGGATGTTGCTTTTTTTATTGGGCATTCTTCTATACAAAAGTTATTTTTAAAATACCTTTAAAGGTCATTAATTCACCATTGCTAATCAAATGGTGGCTTTACATTTTTATTTTATTTTCAATATACAGCCAATCTCCACAAATAGAATATCAAGTTATAGTTTCAAGAAGCATGACATAACTGAAATCTATATATGAATATGATCCTTTTCAAAAATTATATTAATGACTTAACTGTACCTTCTTTCTAATGATGTATTATATAGCACATATTCATGTACAAATTTTTGTGTGGATGTAGGTTTTCATTTCTTATGGGTAGGAGTGAAATTGCTAGATTATACCTTAAGTGTATAATTAACTTTTTAAGAAACTGCCAAACTGTATTCCAGTTTGTTGCACCATTTTGTTTCCATCAGCAATGCACAAGGGTTCCAGTTTTTCTACATCCTGGCAGCTCTTGTTATTTTTGTCTTGTTTGTTTTAGCCCTTAGTGGGGGTGTCTCATTGTGGTTTCAGTTTGCATGACTGTAGTGCCCAATGATGTTGGGCATATATTCGTCTTATTGACTGCTTCTATATCTTCTTCGGATAACAGACAGTTATTCAAATCCTTGGGCCATTTTTTTGTGTTGTTTGTCTTTTTATTGAGTTGTAAAAGTTTTTAATATTTTTTTGTATGTCCTTCATTGTTATGTGATTAGAAAACATTTTCTCCCATTCTGTAGGTTATCATATTACTTTCTGTGGTATGGTATCTTTTAAAGAGCAAAAGTTTTAAATTCGATTAAGCCCTGTTAATTTTTCTTTTATCATTTGTGCTTTTGGTGTTATAAGACATCATTGCCCAATCCAAGATCATAAGATTTATTTTCAGTTTTCTTCTAAGTAGTTGTGGTTCTTTAGGTCGTGATCCACTTTGAGGTAATTTTATATACAGTATGAGGTAAGGGTACAAATTCATTTTTTAATTGTAATTAAATTCATAATTTAAATTCATAATTTAAATTCATAATTTAATTGTCTCAGTACCCTTTATTGAAAAGACTATTTCTTTCCCTTGAACTTTCTGAAGTTTGCCCAAAATTGGCTAACCACAAATGTAAAGGCTAATTTATAGGAGTTCAGTTCTGTTCCATTTGTCTATATGTTGATCCTTATGCCAGTACCACTCTGTCTTGATTATTGTATCTTTGTAGTAAATTTTGAAATTGGGAAATGTAAGTCCTACGACTTTGTTGTTTTTCAAGTTTATTTGGGTCTTTGGGTCCCTTGCATTTCTACAAGAATTAATTTTTAATTTCTGAAAAAAAGGTTTTGGAATTTTAATAGAGATTGTATTGACTCTGGTGAACTTTGGAAGTTTATCTTCTGATCCATGAAGATGGGATGTCTATTGTGAATGGAAGTAGTTGCTTACTTTTATTTTCAGATTCTTTTATTGCTAGTATATAGGAATGCAGTTGGCTTTTGTATGTTGATCTTGTATCTTGCAACCTTGCTGCACTCATTTATTATTTTTGATTCCTTTGGATTTTCTTTCTTTCTTTCTTTCTTTTTTTTTAAGATTTTATTTATTTATTTGACAGAGAGATCACAAGTAGGCAGAGAGGCAGGCAGAGAGAGAGGGGAAGCAGGCTCCCTGCTGAGCAGAGAGCCCGATGCGGGGCTTGATCCCAGGACCCTGAGATCATGACCTGAGCCGAAGACAGAGGCTTTAACCCACTGAGCCACCCAGGCACCCCTCCTTTGGATTTTCTACGTACACATCAATTGCAAATAGAGACTTTTTGCTCCTTCCTTTCCAATGTAGAGACCTTTAATTTGTGTGTGTGTTTGTGTGTGTGTGCATGTGTGTGCATGTGCAATTGCCCTGTCTAGAAGCTCCTGTATGTTGGACAGAAATGGTGAGAGAGGGCATCATTGTCTTGTTGCTGATGTCAAAGAAAAGCATTCAGTCTTTCTTTCTTCATTAAGTATGATGTTGGTTGTAAGTTTTCCATAGATGTCCTTTATCATGGTGAGTAAATTCCTTTCTATTCCTAGTTTGTTGAGGGCTTTTAATTGTAAATAGAGGTTGGATTTTGTCAGTTGCTTGCATCTATTGAGATAATCATGTGGTTTTTGTTTTTTATTCTTTTTTTTAAAACCATTTTATTGAGGCAAGATTGACATACAGAAAGCTGTATATATTTAACATATACAACTTGATGAATTTGGAGATAGGTATACATCTATGAAATGATCACCACAATCCATTATCTCTAAAAGTTTCCTTTCACCCTCTTTATTTAATTTGTATTCTTTTCTTATGATAAGAACACTGAACATAAGATCTGTGTTTTTTGCAAAAATGTTAACTATATAATATGGTATTGTTAACTATAGGCACTATACAGTAGATCTCTCAGGTTTATTTTTCTTGTTTATCTGAAACTTTTTCTTTATACTGTATTAATATGACTTTTTAAAAAATTTTTAATTCTAGGTCTTCAGTTTTGCTTGTGAAGGCTGTGAAAAGGTGACATTTAATATACCTTCCAAACTAGAAGCAGACAAAATAGTGGGCAGAGGTGAGAAATTTCAAAACAAGTGTTTTTAAAACAGAAATTTAGTTTATTTATGCTGAAAAGAGCTTATTATCCAATCTTTGCCTTTTGGAATTAGCCTTAATCTATTTATACTTAGATACAATTCAAGATCGTTTTAAATATATATTTTATTCTTTGTAACTCCATTGAATTCTGTGGTTGATTCCCATGCAGATGTTCTAAATCCCCATTTTTGTAGTCATTCATGTTTTAACAGTTTAAAGATTACATAAAGGGTTATATGTAGGGGGCACCTGGGTAGCTCGGTCAGTTAAGTGTCTGACTCTTGATTTCAGCTCAGGTCATGATCTCAGGGTCCTGAGATCCAGCCCCACATTGTTCTCTGGGTTGGGCGTGGAGCCTGCTTGGGATTCCCTCTTTCTCTCTCCCTCTGCCCCTCCCTCCACTCTTGGGTACTCCTGCTCTCTAAATAAATAAATAAATAAAATCTTAAAAAAAAAAAGTTCCATGTGGAATGTAACCCTTTCATTACCCTAGTATTCTAAGCATTAGAGAAGTGTAGATAAGTGGCTGAGAAAATCAGAGCAGGTTTTTTTGTTTTTTTTTTAAATCAGTGCTAGAGCTGCATTGAGGAACATCACAAGATAAGCCATTCCATCCAAACTGAACTTAATCAGCCATTTTCACATGGAGAAATTGGGGGACTTTATAAACCTTCCCAACAGCTGGGAAGTTCTGCTCAGGTGGACTTTTCATGTGTTCTAGGGAGTATAACAGGAAAGCGTCGTGTTTTGTTTTGGTTTGTTTAAAGAGATCTAACTTGTCCCAGACATGCCAGATTTACTTTTTCAGCAAAGTGTCTCATACCTGGTTAAGTGCCTCATTTAATTTGTATTGAACACATGTCACTTTAATTCCTATGGGAAGGAAGAAAAAAGAGGGTGTAAAAGAGAGGGAGTGTTCCTTTAGGGGAGGGGATAGACAAGAAGTTATCATTATGCTAAAAATGTGAAGATGAGAGAAATACATCATCGTTCCTAAAGATGTTCACTTCTTTTTAATTCAACATTTCCATCTGTGACAGATTTGGATTAAAGTGACAAGACTTTACATCGGTAACAGTAATCCTTTGCGAGGTTATTACTTAAGTGGGCATTAATATATCAGTTTGGTTGTTGTTAAAACCGATAGTTGAAGAATGAGATGAATTTGATACTTTTGATATAAGTTTCAAAACACTTCTATTGATATTTATATTTCATTACATTTTACTCCCAGGAGGAAAGCTCCGAGGGAGAGAAGCCCCACATGCAGAGTTTCAGTGAGGAACTCTGGAAAGCTAAGACTAGGAATACACAGAGAACCGTAGGCATAAGGGGATCTGGTAGTTGGCGGGAGGTGGGTATGAGGATTGCCAGTGGGAAGATTTCAAAGAGAGACTTACTTGACTGTTTGCCAAATTCATACCCCCTGTGGCTCTTTGGGCTCATGTGTATAACTTCTGGCTGAGTCTTAAAAGACTCACACTATAGTGTTCAGGGGAAAACCTTCCTGTTTGTTGATTCAGCTGCGTGTGGGGGCGTGGAGATCAGCTTTGTCATGATTACAGCACACAGGCCTCCTTTATAGGAAGATCATTTTCGTAAGCCTCTAGAAATATATAAAGGTTTAAAAACACCTTACTTAATACATGGATACAATCAAGAATTATTTATTTTTTTTTTTAAAGATTTTATTTATTTATTTGACAGAGAGATCACAAGTAGGCAGAAAGGCAGGCAGAGAGAGAGGGGGAAGCAGGCTCCCTGCTGAGCAGAGAGCCCGATGCGGGGCTCGATCCCAGGACCCCGAGATCATGACCTGAGCCGAAGGCAGAGGCTTTAACCCACTGAGCCACCCAGGCACCCCAAGAATTATTTTTTAACTGAAAGACAGTTATTTTTTTATACATGTAAAGAATCTAAGATATTTGGTAAATGCAAAGTGATTGGTTTATTTGATTCTACTTGTTGATTTTGAAGAAGATGTATACATTGTTTTAACACTTCTCTTTTCTTTTTGCATTTGTTTCTACTTTGCAACTTGGAAACTTTTGCTTGCAGTTAATCTGAAAGAGTGCCTCAGGTCTGCAGACCTCATCCAGTCCCGTGACCCTGATTTCAGAGTTCTGGATGACGGCTCGGTATACACAGCCAGACCTGTGGTGTTGTCTGATGAGAAAAGATCACTCACCATATGGCTTTCTGACACCAAGACACAGACACAGAAAGAGATTAAGGTGTTCCTGAAACATCAGAAGAAGGTATTCCAAATACACTGATACGTTCAGGCATGCTTTTCTTTTTACTTAAATACTTTCATCAAAAATTGCAAAGAGGGGGGCACCTGGGCAGCTCAGTTGGTTAAGCATCTGCCTTCGGCGGCTCAGGTCACGATGCCAGGGTCCTGGGATCGAGCCCCTCATAAGGCTCTTTGCTCAGTGGGGAGCCTGCTTCTCCCTCTTCCACTCCCCCACTTGTGCTCTCTCTCTGTGTGTCAAATAAATAAAATGTTAAAAAAAATTTAAAAAATTTTAAAAATTGCAAAGAGGACAAAAAGATAAATTGGTTTTGATCCTCTTCTTTTCCCTCCCCTTCAGTTTGCTTTCCCTCCCTCCCTCTCTCTTCCTCTTCTCCCCTACCAACAGTTGCTAACCATTGGCTTTGGGTTTTGCTTTGTTAAACCTAAATGCTACCTCTTCCAGCGAGGCTTCTTCCACCTCTAAAGTCCAACTAATTGCTTTTGTGTGTGTTGTGTCAGTTTGGCTAGCCCTCTTTTATAAGCATTTGGAATTTTTTTTATTTGTGCAAACAATTTATCTGTAGTTGCTTGAAGGCACGAATTGATCGCTTTTGTGCTTATAGCCTTGCTAATACCCAATCCGTAGTCAATAGGTGTGTGTTACATTTATGTTAAGAACAGTGGTTTCCAGTGAGTAAGAGGCTGATTTCAAGTGCAACAGTGATTCTGATGTTAAAATAGGATGGGAATCCTGAAGTGTGTGTATGAATGAAAGGATATGTGGCATTGTCCCAGGTGTCATTGGCTGCAGTTCTAGATTCTGCATCGTGAGGAATGCCCTTGTGAAGGTCGTTACGAAGATGATTAAAGGTTTAGACTGGGTTACAACGAATCAGGGTAAAGTGAATTAATGAGAAAGGTAATTTAGATGACTATTTAGGACATTAATACATGTTCAATAAAATCACTTATTAATTAATTGTCAGGAAATAAAATAGCTTCCTTGCACCACCATGCGATGAAATGGAAATCACTCAAAAGTCCAATGGAGCTTTTTGTGATGATGGAAATGTTCTATAATCTGCACCGTCTGATATGGCAGCCAAATATTAATGGTCAGTGAGCACTTGGCGTGTGGCTAGTGCAACCAAAGGATGGCATTTTGTATTTTATTTAATTACAAGCAATTTAAATTTAAATAGTCACATACAGTTAGAGCTACCATGTTGGAAGGGCAGATGGGGGTGTTAAGGCAATGAAGAATGTGCCTTTTCTCGCCCTGGTTCTCCTGAGAGTGTGAGGGTTTAGCAGAAAAGAAGAGGCAGTCTTTAGAGTGTTATAAAGAGGACACGTTCTCTTTCTCAATGTGGGAAAGAAGAAGAGAAACTAAGAGCGCAGTGATGATTCTCCTAACCTGAAAGTATGGCCCATGTTAGAAAGGTATAAAAAAATGAAATTCTTCAGTTTATGAAAACTTTAAACTGTGGATGTGTTCTTTCTTCCCCTCTAATACAAAAAGACTTTATTATCTGGCCTTTAGCTTCAGCTTGGAAACTTGTGAGACAGCCTTCTGGGCGGTGTGAGGTTGAGGGACTGTGCACTCCTTTGCCACAAAGTCGTCTGTGATACTTTTTTTTAAAGACTTTTATTTATTTATTTGATAGAGAATGAGAGAGAGAGCACAAGAGGAGGGAGGGTCAGAGGGAGAAGCAGACTTCCCGCTGAGCAGGGAGCCTGATGCGAGACTCGATCCTGGGATTCTAGGATCATGAGCTGAGCTGAAGGCAGTTGCTTAACCAGCTGAGCCACCCAGGCGCCGGGCTGTGATACTTTTATTTATTTAATGTTCTTTCTCTAAATTCAGGTACTGAAGAAAAGAGATACTAAAGAAGCTGTTCTCAGGCGTTCCAAGAGGAGATGGGCCCCTATTCCCTGCTCAATGCAAGAGAATTCACTGGGCCCGTTCCCTTTGTTTCTTCAACAAGTAAGTTTTACATTCTTTCTGATTGGGAGTGTTTTAATTCCCAGAGTCTGTTTTGTTCAGGTTTCATAACTCTTGAGAGATTTACAGAGAACCCGATTTGATTGAAGGTATTCATGAAGTGTAATCAAAGTGAGAAAAATGAGAAAATCGCTAAAAAACTAATAATATGAAAAAGACTACAGCCATTAAATGATCTTCATGAGCTTATTCTTTCAAAAGCAGCTGGCTGTTGAGCGCCTACTATGTCCCACGAAGACACCGCTCTAAGTACGACCCTAGAATTGCCAAACCCTGGCTCTCGTGTAGGTTACGAGCCTAGTAAGGAAGACAGGGGTAGGCACATGGTTATGATACTGGGTGATGGGTGCTGTGGCAGACATGATCTGGGTGATCTGAGAATTCATGGGATCAGCACCAACTCCTGGTTTGAAATGTACAAATCAAGAAAACACTTAGGGAAACACCCTTTAGGACCTAGAACCTAAAGGATGGGAAAGTGTTGTGCAGGTAAGGAATTATGGAAGAAGAGGGCGGTACAGAGGTGAAGGCGAGCTCCTTAATGGCTCCCGGATAGCTCAGTCCTTCTGGTTATGATGTGGTGGGAGCAGGGAGATGAGGCAAAAGACGTAGGTAGAGGTCAAACCATACTGGACTATGTGTGTCCTATTAGGGAATTTAATTTTTTCATAAAAAGAAGGAGAAATGTTTAACCAGGTCAGGTTTACTTTTCATAAATATCTAGATGGGGCATATACAATGAAAGCAGTTGCTGAAGTCGGGCTCTGGTCCAGTGTTTGCCTTTTCCTATTACTGTGCTTGATGTTTCATTCCAACGGTGTGACCTGTCTCCTCCCTTCCAGGGTCTGCCATACTTTAGTGCTAGACTTTGTTTCTTATTTTCATATTTTGTACTTGAAGCACTCAGGAGGCATATTTAGAAATTAGTTTTTATTACCAGAGTTATACTGATCATAGCTAACATTAGCCTCTGCATTGCTAAGCCAGTCACCACTAAGCCAGCTTCCTTGACCTGTGTCCATTTGACATAGCTCATCGTTTTCTTCTCTTCCAGATACTCTCTTCACTTGGCTTCTAGGACACCACTCACCTAGTTTCCCACTTACCTCACTGACCATTCTTTCTTAGTATGTTTTGCTGGTTCTTCCTCATTCCCGTATGCCCATCCTCTCAAAATTTTGGGGAGCTCTAGGCTCAGCCTATGAACCTTGTCTTTGTTTATTTATATTCACTCTCTTACTAATCTCATGCAGTCTCACAGCTTTAAGTACCTCTATCTACTGGAGACTTAAGACCTTATATTTCTGGGACAGACCGCCTAATTGATATTTCCACTAGGAAACTTAATGGACATTTCAAACTTAGCATATGCAGAAAAGAAAAGTTTGGGTTTTCTCCTAAAAACATCCTCCCTATCTCAGTTAATGGCACCTCCATTCTTTCAGTTGTTGGGGTATTAGAGTCTCTGGGGTAAGGTTTTAGTTGTAGAGAACATACTTCTCTCTAAGCAGTAAACAGGTAGGGATTTATTACAGCATATAAGCAGTCTACGGAGTTGTTGAGGGGACTGAAGAAACGAAATTTAGATTGAACTTTCAGGAATGAATCCCCAAGCCACACTTTAGAATCCACAACCAGGGGACATGCTGTTTTCTCCATGATGGGACAGTCACTAATTCAGGAACTAAAGTGCCACTGAGTGGCATAAGCATGACAGAGATTTATTTATTTTATATGGAAATGTGATTTGGTAAAGAGATTCTAATTTGAAAAATCACCAGGGACCTAGACTTCTTTCTTTTTTAGTTTGGCCTTGAATTCTGCATGGTCAAGATGGCTCCTTATTGTGTCCAAATGGGGGAACACATCTCTTCACTTTCTAGAGCACAGTCTAGGGCTTGCGTACGTTAATTTTGCTCATATCCCATTGACCCGATCTTTTCATGTAGCCATCCCTAATTGTAAGGGAGCCTGAGAAATGTATTTCTTTTGGGCAATCTTGTACTCAGCTATAAATTCCAACACAAAGGGACATGGGAAGAATAGATATGAGGGGATATTAGCACCCTTGACATAGTGTCATCTTCACACCACATATCCAACCCATCAGCAAATCCTGTTGGCCGTACTTGCAAATTATATCCAGAATCTACGCATTCCTCACCATCCTACTGGTATCATGAATTCTTGCACTAACTAAATGGTCTTCCTGCTTCGTTGCTTACCTACCCACCACGTTTAGTATTAACAAAACACCAAGTATTATCTTTTTAAAGTATAAAGTACATATATAACTCTTGTCTAAATTTTCCAATAGCTTCCCACCTGACTACAAGGATAAGTCAACACCGTTGGAATCATTTACATCATGTGGCCTCATCTCCTACTTCTTGCCCACTACCTTTCTCTGCTCCAAGCACAGTGGCCTCTTTACTGCTCCTTGAACACTCTGGGGACAGCCCTAACCCGGTCCCTTTGTACTTTGTGTTTCCTCTGCCAGGAAGAGTCTTCCCTGCTTATTGCCATATGTCATTCTTCTAATTTTTGCCAGTTCCCCTCCCTAAGACATTCAAATTAACATTCCCTGCACCAGTATTTGAGTCCCTGATGGCCTAGCTCCTGCTAACAATGGGCATTGTTGCTCTTTTCTATTTTGCCAAATCTCTAGATGGGAAATTATGGTTTATTGTCTTTAATTACATTTTCTTTGGTTACTCTTTATGTTGGACATTATTTTCATTAAATCTGAGGTTTAAAAAAACTTTTGCCAAATGCTCCTTACTGTTTTGTGTGCTGATGAAATGATAAATGTAATTATTATTTTATCAAAGTCTCTTTAAAATAAAAATGATAGAAATGCCTAAGCTATATTTAAAAAAATGGCATTTTAACAGATTTTAATTTAAAATTTTTACAAATGTGTTTTTTTCCTCTTAGGTTCAGTCTGATGCAGCACAGAACTATACCATCTTCTACTCAATAAGTGGGCGTGGAGTTGACCAAGAACCTTTAAATTTATTTTTCATAGAAAAAGACACTGGAAATCTGTATTGTACCCGGGCTGTGGATCGTGAAGAATATGATATTTTTGATGTAGGAATTTTATCAATATACATGATTTTAAGTGATTAAACTATATTTCTTCTGATACTCCATGTACTCTTTCCTGTCTTCTTGCATTCTTTTCTTAGAGTCAAAGGAAATAGGTTGTGCAATATTTTGGAATACTTGATCTGCTCTTTATTGTAACTCTGTTAGGTAAGCCTAAAGTGAAGCAAAGAGGTTTAGTTGTATTTGGATGTAAATTCCAGTACAATTCCAAGAGTTGGTTTTGTTTATGAGATACTTTCTCTCTCTGGTCATGCTACATTTTCCTCTCTCTAGGATGTGGCCGCCATTAATTGGAAGGGTCTTCATCCCTCTTCTGCTTTGTTTTATTTATTTATTTATTTAAAAAGTTTTTTTTTTTTGGTTCTTCCACTTATGTGATTCTCTGATCATGTCTGAGAACTAGATAAGAAAGCAAAAGTGGGAGACTAAACCCAATAAAGGTCAATAAGCCAGGCTTCTGATATGAGTGAGCTTACAGTCAATGAGGAATAACTTAGACAATTTTCAATGTAACATGGTCAATTCTGTGGGGTCGTGTGGTCATCCCTGTGGTGCAGGGGGGATGTTTCTCCATAAGAAAGAGGGATTCTTTTCCTAGAGAAGGAAGAGGTGCTGGTAAGCAAACGTAACTGATGTTTACCACATGCCGTTGCTTTTGGTTAGAAAATTTTCAACTTGGTGTTGTAATCACACTCTGAATAGCAATACTCTATGTTGACTGATTGATTTTAAATAATAAAAAAAAGAAATACATTCTATTTGACATTCCATTGTCCTTTGATTAATTGGCAATGCAGAAACTGGTAAATGTGTTTTGTTAGAAAATCTCTTACAAATATGTGATCTATTAGGCAAAACAATAAAAGGGCTTGTCAGTTGCAAGATTGAGAATCATGGCTTTCTTTAGATGATGTAGTAGGGATCTTTCCCATTGCAGTGAGTTTAATTGTTCTCCCCAATAGAACTTGCTGATTATGGAGAGAATAAGAACTATACTCTGAGTCTAATGGACAGAGTCGTCTCTGACTTGACTGTACTCTGGAGTTTTATTTGAAGTGCAGTCATTTTTCACCAAACACTGGATGCTTCTTGTTGCACTTAAAGTGTTCTTCCATTTGATGCTTTGATGATTAAAAAAGAATTGAATAGAATTTTTTAAGTCGTTAATTACTGAAAAGATTTGCAAAGAACGTAGCAGATAAAGCATAGTGTTCTTTCTTGCTAGAATCGTATATTAATGGACTATTGCTCTTGCTTTTTCCTGTTTTCCAGTTGATTGCCTATGCCTCAACTGCAGATGGGTATTCAGCAGACTTACCTCTTCCACTGCCCATCAGAGTGGAGGATGAAAATGACAATCACCCTATTTTCACAGAAGCGATTTATAATTTTGAAGTTCCAGAAAGTAGCAGAGTTGGTAAGATAATTTTTTTTTAATTGAACTTTTCTGTATGTGCTTTCTTTTGCCATTTGTATTTTTTCTCCTAGGAAATGTATGTTCATTTCCTTTGCTCTTACTTTCCCTTGGTGTTTATATTGCTCTTAACTGTTTTTTAAATCTAGTTAAAAATGCTTTTTACATATTGAGGATACTAACCTATTGTCACATTGCAAATATTTTCCCAGTGTATTGTTGCTTTTCAATTCTATTAAAGCTACTTTTTTGAGGTAAAGAAGGTCAGGACTTCCATTTAGTTAAATCTATCCTTCTTAGACTCATAAAGGCCTTTTTCTTTCATACTTTATCGTAAGGGAACTTTTGTTTTTTTACTTATGTTTTTAATTTAAATTCAATTAATTAACATACAATGTATTACTTATTTCAGAGCTATAGGTCAGTGATTCATCAGTCTTATATAATACCTGGTGCTCATTATATCACATGCCCTCCTGAATGCCCATCACCCAGTTCCCCCATCTCCTCAACCCCCTCCCCTCCAGCAACCCTCAGTTTGTTTCCTCTTATGGTTTGTCTCTCTTTCTCTGATTTTATCTTGTTTTATTCTTTCCTCTTTGCCCTATGATCTTCTGTTTTGTTTCTTAAATTCCACATATGAGTGAGATCATATGATAATTGTCTTTCTCGGATTGACTTATTTTGCTTAGGATAATACCCTCTAGTTCCATGCACGTCATTGCAAATGGCAAGATTTCAAGATTTCATTTTTTTGGTGGCTGAGTAGTATTCCATTGTATATTTATATACCACATCTTCTTTATCCACTCATCTATTGGTGGACATCTGGGCTCTTTCCATAGTTTGGCGATCGTAGACATTGCTGCTATAAACATTAGGGTGCAGGTGCCTCTTTGGATCACCACATTTGTATCTTTGGGATAAATAAATAGTAGTGCCATTGTGGGGTCATAGGGCAGCTCTATTTTCAACTTTTTTTTTTTTAAGATTTTGTTTATTTTTTTGAGAGAGAGAGAGCACAAGTGGGGGAGAGAGGCAGACTCCCCGATGAGCAGGGAGCCCGATGTGGGATTTGATTCCAGGACCCTGGGATCATGACTTGAGCTGAAGGCAGACACTTAACTGACTGAGCCACCCAGGCGCCCCTATTTTTAACTTTTTGAGAAATCTCCATACTGTTTTCCAGAGGGGCTACACCAGCTTGCATTCTTACCAATGGTGTAAGAGGGTTCCCCTTTCTTTGCATACTCGCCAACATTTGTCATTTCCTGACTTGTAAATGTTAGCCATTCTAACCGGTATGAGGTGGTATCTCATTGTGGTTTTGATTTGTATTTCCCTCATGCCGAGTGATGTTGAGCACTTTTTCATGTGTCTGTTGGTCATTTGGATGTCTTCTTTGCAGAAATGTCTGTTCATGTCTTCTGCCCATTTCTTGATTGGATTATTTGCTCTTTGGGTGTTGAGTTTGATAAGTTCTTTATAGATTTTGGATACTAGCCCTTTATCTGATAAGACATTTGCAAATATCTTCTCCCATTCTGTCGTTTGTCTTTTGGTTTTATTGACTGTTTCCTTTGCTGTACAAAAGCTTTTTATCTTGATGAAGTCCCAATAGCTCATTTTTGCCTTTGTTTCCCTTGCGTAAGGGAACTTTTAAAAGTAAAATGTATTATGTTAAATATGTTTGTCTACATTTTTTGAGACATTGAGTTTTTTTATACCTAAGACCAGATTATCCTGAGATGATACTGAACCAGTATCTATTTCCCAGAAAACATTTAATCCTATCACATCCAAACAGAGTGTAACCTATAGGATAGTACAGGAATCTCGTGTTGTCAATACGATTCCAATTAATTATAAAAGCAGATAACAGTTATTCAAGCTTTGAATCGTATTTAGTTTATATACGTTATTTCACTTTATCATTTTGTGGGTTTATCATTAGTCTCACCTCCAAGAGAAGACACACAGAATAAAATCACAATAAAATTAAAATTAATATTGATATTTTATAAATGACATCTACTGAAAACACAATTTTTTTAAAGCTCTTATTTATATTAATCTCCTTTCTTAAAACTACTACTTTACTACTTCCAGTTTAGAATGAATACGGGGATAACTTTAGAGATAGTTACATCACATGTTCTAAACACTTATTCAGACATATGGAAAACCAAAGTGTTCAGGTTAGTTGGCCCTTCAAATGTGGCATTACAGTGTCTTCTGAGACTTACAATATGGAAAATAACCATTCACAATAAAGTTGAAAGAATGTGGATTCATTTATAAAGGATGACTTTGCTAACTTGCCTATTAAAAGTTTCAAGTCGTTACTTAGATCTTCACTAGATTTTTATATTCGCTATTCTCCTTTATATTTTACTTTGATAATCTGATGTCATAGATGTTAACCTCTTTATTACTCATATGGTACAATTAAAAAAATAAAAATTGTTGGTTTGGAGTTTAAGAAACCTAGTTTCTGATTTGGGATCTGCTATTAATTCACTGTGGGAAATGGTGGAAGTCCCTTTGAGTTCCCTGAGCTGTAAAAGGAGTTAATTACATTAGATGACCTATAATATTTTTAGCTTCACAGTGAAAATGACTCTGGTACTATTTTCTTTTTTTCAAAGAGAGATTATTGGTTACAAAGACTTTCTTGAGGATTCTGTTCTCTATGATAGTGACAGACGAGAATCAAGGGCAAATTCTTTGATGCCCAGATTAATCTAAGGCATCTTGAGGCATCTCACACGAGAAGATTTGAACCAGTTTGGGCTGTGATATTCTGAACTAGTAGGTGTTCCTTGACTTTGCCTTAACTCACACACAGAGGTTTGGGCGAAGGGTGCTCAACTGATATTTAAGTATAGCACTCATGAAAAGGACTTTTGAAGTCAACATTTTAGGAAGATTTTTCAGTGGTAAGTAACGTAGTTCTTACCCAGAAAATTAAAATAGTGTTTGTGTCCTGTCAGTAAAATTGCAAGAAGAAAATATTCTGCCTTACAGAGATTAGAAACTCTTTTTCTATGCAAACATAGATGAATGACATTTGTTTTCTTATCATAAGATGATTAGTTCAGGGGCGCCTGGATGACTCAGTGGGTTAAAGCCTCTGCCTTCGGCTCAGGTCATGATCTCAGGGTCCTGGGATCGAGCCCTACATCGGGCTCTCTGCTCGCCAGGGAGCCTGCTTCCCCCTCTCTCTCTCTGCCTGCCTCTCTGCCTACTTGTGATCTCTCTCCTCTCTGTCAAATAAATAAATAAAATCTTTAAAAAAAAAAAAGATGATTACTTCATGTCTTCATATGGATCTGCTGCAAAAATCTTGTCATTACTCATAAATATGTAATTGGATATTCTCCACTATTTTTTATATGTATGTGTATATATGCATTTATTTACACACACATACATACAAATTTTAAAGACATATTATAGTGAAAAATTATTTAAAACTAATATTTTCTTACATTAATTGGTTTTTATTTCCTTCAAATACAGTATTTCAACAAATCTGTATATGTGTGTGAGTATGTATACATGTGTGACTGTATCTATCTGTGTGTGGTTCCCCAGGTCAGTCTTACATATAGGGCTATAGGCAAAGTGGATCTATGTATTGTATTTTCATGGGCACCGGAACACTGTCCTTAACACTATACAATACCACCACTTTGTACGCTTCGATAGCTGTAATCCTTTACCAGAGCAATATTCTTACATTCCATACAGATGACAAGTATTAATAGCTCCAACTGAAGAAACAGTTGACTTAAATTCCTCCTGAAGGGTGAATAGTGTGAAATCCCTTCCTGAGGATTAAGTGGGGCTGAGGGCAATGGGGTGTTGATGCTAAGCAGGTGAAAGAGAATGAAGTAAGTTAGAGACTAGTAAAAACATCAGAGAATGGAGAATAGCCTGCGAAAGCTCAGCTTGACCATCTATACAATTATACCCCAAGTCAGTCTTGATTTATCTATTAATCAGAAATTAAATTTAAAAATTTGATTTACATAGGAAACATGGTTTCTCTTTCCAGCTAGATTTGTTACTGAAGTGTGTGGAAATAATGTGTTGAAATTCTTCTCTCTTTTTTTTAAAGATTTTATTTATTTATTTGAGAGAGGGAGAGAGCCGGAGTGGGGAGGGGGAGTAGGGGTGGGGGGCAGAGGGAGAGGGAGAAGCAGACGCCCCGCTGAGCAGGGAGCCCACGTGGGGCCCCATGCCAGGGCCCTGGGTTCATGACCTGAGCCGAAGGCAGACGCTTAATCTACTGAGCCACCCAGGTGCCCCATGTTGAAAATATTCTTGATTGCCATTTAAATAAGTTTTTACTAATGTACCATCAAACATTTTTAACGGTGAACAGAGTAAAAGTGTACCTTGATTCCCAGCATCATAGTGTTTTACATTATAAATCTGAAGTCATCTTCATTGATAGAATGAAGATGGAATAGCTCTGATAAGAAATGCACTTAAAATGAGATTGCCACTATCACTGTTAAAATTTGAAAAGTGTAAGTACTCCTAAATATGTTTTGTAGTTCCGGAAATTAAAGGCTCTTTTTTTTTTTTTTTTTTAAACATGTAGGTACTACAGTGGGAGTGGTTTGTGCCACAGACAGAGATGAACCAGACACAATGCATACACGCCTGAAGTATAGCATTTTGGAGCAGAGCCCGAGGTCCCCTGGGATCTTCGCTGTGCATCCCAGCACAGGTGTTATCACCATAACCTCGCATTATCTGGACAGAGAGGTAGCTTTCCACTCTGTGGAACATCATTTTACTGGGGGCTGAGATCCCTACCTCATTTACTGCAGCTTGCTCTACTGTGGTCTTAGGTGTTTCTAGACAATAAGAATTCCTGGTCTTGTTACCTGTTTGTTTATTTGTTTGTTTTTAATATTTCTTCTATTTTCTTGGGTAAGAAGGCTTAATGCAGATCAATTGGTACTTAGGAGTAGGAACAAAATATATTTCTTATGAAAGTTGCTATTGTTAACTTTATTATTCTATTCTTGTGTGTGGCTAGCTGGTTCTAGCTCAGTAAAGGCTTCAGTTCTCACTTAGAACAATTAATTTTGCTTGTTCTGTGAGTTTAGATCAAGGACCGATCCCTATCCACTTACTGTTGATATGTGCTTTTGACGAGGAACGAATTAGTTGATACAAAGTTGATGGATTATTAGCAAACCTGTCACACTGCTTGGATGATAGTACTAGCATATTGTCAGGTAGGGAGCACTTTATGTTCACATTCCTGATGCATAATTCTATTCAGTCTTTATAATTTCTTTGCTTGACTAGGTAAGTGTTCCATCCATTCTGTAGAGGACAAATGTGACAGACAGAAAGAGTGATTCGCCTGAATCAAATTACTGCTCTGAATCTTCCGATTTTTGTTGTTGTTGCTCTGTCTATATTGTCAGCCTGTGTTTAACTCGGAGCCCTGAATTATTGACTGAGGCAGGTTAATCGATTTCATGTGCACTAAAGAGCTCAATTACCACATCTCGGTGGTTCCCACTGTAACCAGATTATCACAAATAGAGGGATCAGTATGATGTGGAGAGATAATGTACAGAAGAAATCAGTGGAATTTGATGCCAAAGAAAAAGGGAGGGGATGATGAGAACCCATGAAAAGGAATCGAAAATTGTATAAAAGTTCTATTTGTCATTATTTTTATTTTTGTGTGTGGTCAGGACATTATATGCGAGAAAACACAGGATGGCAATAACAAATGGGCAAGTTTGAAGGGGCAATAGGAATGTGTTTTTGTATATGTGGGATAGGTAAAGTCTATGTAGTAATCAAGTGAAGACAAGCATTTTCCCTCATTTTTTATACATGGAGAAATGAGGCTTAGAAAATTTAAATAATTTGAGGGTACACAGCTTATAAGGTGCAGATCTGTTGTCAAACCCAGGTCTGTTTTCTTGATCAAAAAAAGTCCCAACAGGGGACACTTGGGTGGCTTAGTTGGTTAAGCTGCTGCCTTCAGCTCAGGTTATGGTTCTGGGGTCCTGGGATCGAGTCCTGCATCAGGCTCCTCGCTCAGTGGAAAGCCTGCTTCTCTCTCTGCCTCTGCCTACTACTCTGCCTGCTTGTGCTCTCTCTCTCTCTCTTTCTCTGACAAATAAATAAATAAATAAAAAGTCCCAACAGGATTTTTCGGGGAGCAACCACAAAGTGTGTTGTGAGAACAACACAGAAAATAAAGAAATGAGTAAGGGATATAAAAACAAACAAACAAAAACCCCAGTGCATTTAAAGGAAGAAAAAGCAGGGTATCAGACAGTGGGGCCTAAAGGAGGAGCATTTCAGGGTGGGAAATGTTGGTTTCCCATGTGGAAGGGGGATAAGCAAAGTGAACACTGGAGGAAGAGAGTGCAGGACATTGAAAATGGAGAAAAGTAAAAAAGTGAAAACAAAAGAAAAAAAGGAGTGGCTACTGGATAGTGAAAGAGAAAGGAAAGGCAACAGAAGTAATTGTGTCATAAAATAATGAGTTCATTTCATTATCACCACACCATTTGCAAAAGCTCTCTTCACTGAAGTCAGTGGTGACCCCCTAATGGTCACACCCACCTGTTGCCTGGAGCCCCTGTCTGTTGTTGGCACTTAATAAAACTCTTCTCTTTCTAGGTTCTTTTTCTGTTTCTCTGTCTTTTCCTTTTTAGTGTGCATAGCTTAGTCTTCTTACTTCCCCATGCTTGAAATGCTGCTGCTGTTCCTACTATCCTCAGCTCTTCTCATCCCTTAACCTCTCCTAGCTAATCTGATTCCTGCTATAATTTCAACCACCATCTACATACTAATGACCCCCCAGACTGGTATTTCTGGCTATGAACTGTCCTGTAAGTACGGGGCCATACATCCAAGTGCCTTCTGAACCTATCTCCTTAGATTTCCCGTAGGCGCATAAAATCCAGTATATGCCCAACACAGCTCATTCCTTTTGGCCCTTCTTGCTAAACTTGCTAGTGTTCACTTCGGTGGAGAACGGGCTCTCCTGCATTTGCTGCGATGGTTGATGATACACACCCTCTGCCTGTCCGAGTAGGACGGCTGAACATCATTCTCAGCTTTCTCTCTTACGTTTTATATAGAATCTACCATTACATCCTACTAAAGGCTAACTCCCAAGGAACTTGCCCGTCACCCTTTCTGTCCTCATGACCACTGCCTCAGATTTGGATCACCTGTCTTAGACAATTTCTTTGACTTTCAGCTCAGTTTACCACAAACGATGCTAAATCTTGAAGAAACTTCTTTCTAAAACTTAGATATTCTCATTTCGTGCTCCCCCTAGGATTCCCACAAAACTTTTCCCAATTACCTGCTACTTAAAGTATAAATCTAAATTCTTAGGATGGCTTTTTGTAATTTAACCTCTATTTACCTTTTCAGCTTCTCCCCGTCTTCCAATTTCTTAAAGTGCAAACAAATATGGAATCCAATAAAAGCATGGATATGCACAGATAGAAGAGTGTACAATTGAGGTTTCATTTGTAAGTCAAAGCATATGTTTTCAAAACCAATTAAATATTTGCTTTGTTTTCAGACCATAGACAAGTACTCACTGCTAATGAAAGTGCAAGACATGGATGGTCAGTTTTTTGGATTGATGAGTACATCAACTTGTATGATCACAGTAAAAGATTCAAATGACAACGCACCTACTTTCAAACAAAATACGGTAAGTATATAGTTTCAGAATCTACCTCCACTTGTCAACTGTCATTTGTTATTTAATATGAATTAACAAAATGTGTATCATACTTTGATGTAGGCTTATTTTTTATGAATAAAATTAAAGTTTAAATAGCTGACATATAAATCTCTTTTATTTATTCATAGTAGTATTTATGGTATCTCCTAATAAAAGCAGGTAATATTCGTCTTCATTTATCATGTAGTTCTTTCATTTCAAAAATAATCCTTAATGAAACAACAGTCCTTGTAATTCATGGCTTTAAAATAAACTAGATAAAAACTGTAAGAACCAGTATTTTTGGAGTAGAAGAAATATTTTACTTCCTTTGTAGAAGTTCTCTTTATAAAGTAAGTTTTTAATGAGTTCTTTCCATTTCAGTATGAAGCATCAGTAGAGGAAAATGCATACAATGTGGAGATCTTACGGATACCAATAGAAGATAAGGATTTAATTAACACTGCCAATTGGAGAGCCAATTTTACCATTTTGAAGGGCAATGAAAATGGACATTTCAAAATCAGCACAGACAAAGAAACTAATGAAGGTGTTTTGTATGTTGTAAAGGTACAGTAATAATGAATAATTGACAACTTGGCAAGCTCAACTAATGGTTTAATCAACTAAATAGTTTCAGATCAAAGACTCTGGAAGTTGGAATAGAGCTTAGTCTGTTTAGTCCAACTGTTCCCATCTAATGCTGTCCTTCTTCTGTAATTTTATTGCCAGTCATTTGTCACCAAGCTTATGCTTGAACATTCTCAGTTCTAAGGATCTCCATATCTACATTGCAGCTGATTCCATATTGGGAGAGCTTTGCTTCTCAGAAGTCTTTACTTCTACTGTGCCCAAATTATTCTCCTTATAGCCCCTGGTTCTGTCTCTAATGGTCTGGGTTCCATCTCTCATGGAAGAAATAGAATTCTTTTGAAAATATTGCTATATTCTTTTGAAACTTACCTTCTCTATGGTAAATGTTCCTGATTTCCTTTATTCCTTGCATGATACAGTTTAGATTCTTCTCATTCTCTCTCTCTCTGGAATATGCCTGGTCGTATCTCATCCTTTATAGGTGATATTGAGGGTGAAATATAGTGTTATATCAGACAGCACTGAAGGAACTTACTCTTTATTCTATGTATTGTATTTTTGGTTGCATTGTTTTATTCTAGGGCCTAGGTTACGAGTGCAGAAAAGACCCTTTTTCGAAAGGACCCTTGGTTTTATATTTGTAACCCAGAACAAGAGAGAAAATTGCCCTATGGGCAGGTAAAGGAGTCATCCATTAATTAAAGGAAGCTTTCCTGCCAACAATATGGTGGAGACTTGGATACATAAATATCTATTTATAATTATTTCCTCTGTAAAAATTTCCAGAGATTATGTAATAAGCCTCAGCAAGTTCTACCCAGATGTGAATAGTCAAATATATTTGTTCCAAATTACTTTCAATGTCACATCTCTATTTCAGTTTTCTCTAATGTGATCTGCTCAAGTTGAAGACTGAAACCAATTACTTAAGAAAAATGAAACTTTATAACTGATAGTAATAGGAAAGGAAGTAAGCAGATGGTATTGATCGTTTTTCCTCTTTATTAATCCACCTCAATCCAGTCTTCATTTGGACTCTCCAGAAGGCAGCACCCAAGACAAGGAACTCAATGAAGGGAAATATTTAGAAAGCGGATCCCAGGAAGCCAGAGTAAAAATGGGAAAGAAAGACAGGAAAGAATGAAAAACCAATCAAGTCTGAGTTATTGACTTAGTCGCCTTGGGTGTTCAATCCTGCAATGAACCATGTAGAATGTACTTCAGAATTAGTTCCTCAAAAAGTGGTACCTGGGGCATTTATCCATCAACTCCCATTGTTGATACCCATGCGTCATTGGTTGAAGGTTGCCTCCAGGGAACCTCAGCTCTTGCACCTCTGGGCTTCGCTGTGCCTCGTGGGGGGAGAGCACTCTGGCTTTAGGGCAAACTTTGAATCTGAAGAGCTGAATCTTTGTGTGCTTGAGATGTGAATCTGTCAGCATAAATGGGGGAGTGTCCGCCACAGCTGCAGCTGAAGTCAGGTAGGCCGAGGGTCTGTGGTGTATAATTCTTGTGAAAAGAGCTGCCATGTGTCAATTTCCAAAGTTAGACACACCTACACAGTATAGGCATTTGCCTCAAAATTGATGTAATTGGCAGCAGATGTTCTGTTAAAGATTTCTCCTGGACACCTCGTCCATGCACCCCTCACTCCTACCTTGACTTATTTCTAGAAAAGTCAAAGGAATAGTTTGAGATCTGAGATGGATAGATTATGCCAACTGCAGTAGCTCAAGTCAAAGACCCAAGCTCAGACCTTTTAGAGTTCTCCAAATCTGCTGCTTGATTAGAAGGCTACTCTTCCGTTCTCTCTCATTCAAGTACATTATTAAAGACCCTTTTTTGTTATTTTTTAAATCTCAGAGATTTTATCTTGCTTCAGAAGGCAAAGTTTAAGTAACACTAGGAGTTAAATTTTTATTGTGAGTTTTTTTAACCAATATAAAATGAATTTTAGTATACTTTCTCAAAAGAATGTATTCTAAAAACATCATAATATGTTAACACATTCCATTTTTTTTCATATTCAGAGTGGATTTTTTCCCTCAGGGAGTGTTGATCACAGAGACATTAAGAAACATGTTTCCAATATTTTCAGAAATTATAGCCTGTATCCTAGAATATTTCTCACTCTGTGTGACTAATAAACATCTGTTTTATTTCTGGTGAACAGCTTTTGGGTACCATCTCAGGATTCCCCAGGAGGGAGAGCAATTAGATGGTGATACTTTACTTTTTTGTCTCTGGTTCAGTTTAAGTTAATTTCACATATGAAGAATAAAGAAAATCCCCCCAATAAAATTTATATGCATTTATTCCCATTATCTTTAAACATAAGATAGTCACACTTATATTTTATAATTACATCCTAGTTCTTATATCTAGGAAATGCTTTTAGAATTTTCTTTCTTTATTTTTTTATTTAAAAAAATATGGAACGCTTCACGAATTTGTGTGTCATCCTTGCGCAGGGGCCATGCTAATCTTCTCTGTATCGTTCCAATTTTAGTATATGTGCTGCCGAAGTGAGCATGCTTTTAGAATTTTAAAAGCAGTTATCAAGTACTGGTCACCTTTCATGTCTGTCACAGGGAATGAGGCTAAGCACCTTATGTAGGTTATAGCTGGTTGTCACATCCCTTTTAGGACAAGATATTATTATTATCCTCCTTTCACAATTAAAAGAAGATACAGTTTTCTTCTTTTGCACATTTTCTGTTAAGTTTTTATGGCAATATTAGGCTTGGCTTATAAAAATAATTTATTTTGCTTCTTTTCCCAAATTCTGAAATTGTAAACAAAACAAAAATACTAGATTCAAAAGATTTATTTTTAAGCTTTGGAAAGACCCTGTGGTTGTTCCTGTCATTCTTCCCATTTCTAGATGAGGAGGCTGAGTCACAAGACTTGAAGTCACTTGACCCCTTCTCTACAATTGAGAGGCGGTGGAGCCAGGATGTAACTCAGACGTTCTTGATAAAGAACCTTCCTCAGAACCACTGTGTTGCTTTTCCCTCTGGGGACCCTTGGGTCATGTTCCCCTTGTCTCTCCTCTTTTCCATACTAGGGTTACTAGACCTGATAAAACAATGATTTTAGTTGCATAAGGGGTCTTTTTTTGGAATTTGAATTAATTTCTACTTCTGTAGGTTTACTTTTTAAATTATCTCCTTTCTCTGTCATTATTAGATCCTTGGTAATTTTACCTTCTCTCTTTCTTTGAGCCATTCATAAGAGTCTCTAACATTTTGGTCAATAAAATTTGCATTTTCCATGGTATATTTTCCTTTCCATGTTTTATGCAAACCGTTAGAAAACTTGAATTCCTCATACAGTTCCTTTGGTGGCCACATTGGTCTTTAAAGGTGTCTTATTCTTCTCCTTCCTAAAGATTTGTGTTTGTGTACGTAAGTTATATCTTTAAGTACTTTCTAACTTTGATGAGGCATCTTCTATTTTAAAATCAAACACTGAGGGCACCTGGGTGGCTCAGTAGGTTAAGTATCTGCCTTCGGCTCAGGTCATGATTCCAGAGTCCCGGGAAGGGAATCAAGCCCCACATCGGGCTCCCTGCTGGGTGGGGAGTCTGCTTCTCCCTCTCCCTCTGTTCCTTCCCGCTTCTTGTGCTCACTCACACTCTCTCTCTTTCTTTCTCAAGTGAAGTTTTTTAAAAAAGTTTAAAATCAAACATTGTATAATCAAGGCATTCTGAAATCTATCATCCTTTCACATAGGCTACTACTTACATAATGATGGCTAGGAATGAACTTTATTCATCTCTTTATACCAAAAAGAATTAAATAATCGGTAAGTTAAGCCAAAGATTGCTCAAATATACTTCTTTTATCTGAACAAAGCTTCCAAACATTGCCTAGTTAGTTGCTGTCTCCTATTATTGCATTATATTAACTGTTTTTTTTTTTTTAAAGATTTTATTTATTTATTTGACAGAGAGAGAGAGATCACAAGTAGGCAGAGGCAGGCAGAGAGAGAGGGGGAAGCAGGCTCCCTGCTGAGCAGAGAGCCTGATGTGGGGCTCGATCCCACGACCCTGATATCATGACCTGAGCCGAAGGCAGAGGCTTTAACCCACTGAGCCATCCAGGCACCCCTGCATTATATTAACTGTTAACAAAAAATAACATCACTTTTTTCTTTCAGTTGCCTGTATGACAGCCTGAGAGATTCTTATAACCTATAGTGGAAAGCACTCACTGTGGGCTTACAATGTTAAATGTTATTCTTATCACAGTTGTGCAGGAAACAAAACTTAGTCTCAGAGAGATTAAGAAACTTAGCTGAAGTGGCACAGCTAGGATGTAGTAGGACAGGATTTGAACCTAGGTCTCTTTGCTTGCAAGTACCCGCTCTTAAGCACTACGTTAAATTGCTTTGCATAGCTATGTGATTTTGGAAAGTTAGCCTCTGTATTATCTATAAAACATAAGAAAATACTTCTCTCTGCCCCCCTAATAGCTATTCCATTATAACAATGAAAATGAAAACACTTGGTAAACTATATTATTATTCTGTTTTTAGAAGTCTTACATGTTCATGGGGCTAGTGTTACAATTTTCCATATTGGATAACTTTTCTGGAACCGTAGAGCATGAACTGATGCAGTCTTTAGCTCAAGCCTGGGTAATCTTTCCATCCCAGCATTTCCTTTCTAACAGGTAGTGCACATGGGCTTGAGTGAAGAAGATACTGCTCTCAGTCATTCTCAACACGGGGGGGTCCACGACAGAACTGCACTTTGTATTCTAGGGAGCCATTAATATCTCAGTGCAGATATAGGATATTTTTGAGCTTTTTTTTAAAAAATTGATTAAAACATAAAGCTCTCTTGTGGTGGAAGAGAATTCCTGCTTTTTCATTAATCGCTGATTTCATCCCACCAGATTTCCAGTCTTGCAGAGTTTTAAGCCTCTAAAGCAATATCCAGTGTAAGCCTCAAAAAATTACATAAAGCACTTCTAAGGCTTTAGCAAGGGGCCCTGGCTGGAATAACTACACCTCCTCAGAGCAGCAGCTGTTTTGTGAATTTCCATCCATGTCTCCTTGCCAGCGGATAATCTCATTCTCTG
>CM052889.1:36537112-36610232 GCA_028534135.1 Potos flavus
GTGCTCTAAAGCAAGACCGTAAAAACACTGTTATTTTTTGTTTTGTTTTGTTTTCCCATTATCTCCAGGTTCAGAATAATTTTCCTTAGTAAGAATAAACTATAAAAGTATTTCAGCAATTATTGTTCCACAACTCTATAAGGCCACCTGCAGGAATTTTCAGACCACTCCTGCTAAAGGCTTTGTGAAGAATCACCTCTCTCTTTAGCAAAGGATAAAAGTCAATATTGATTGAATAGGAACATAGAATTTACGCGGCACTGTTCATATTTACAGAAAGTCACTTGTTATTTGAAATACCGTATGTATTTTACACTGATGCTGATATCCATATGCTTTTTTAAAAAGCCACTGAATTATGAAGAAAACCACCAAGTGATCCTGGAAATTGGAGTAAACAATGAAGCTCCGTTTACTAGAGATGTTGCACTCAGAATGGCAGCCATGAACCGAGCCTTGGTCACAGTTCACGTGAGGGATCAGGATGAAGGGCCTGAATGCAGCCCTGCAGCCCAATATGTATCGATTAAAGAAAACTCAGCAGTGGGGTCAAAGGTCAATGGCTATAAGGCATATGACCCTGAAACTAATAATGGCAACCACTTAAGGTACAAAGAAGTCTGTAACCACATAGGAATAATGTATTTGTAATAATTAAAATAGTAACTTACTTTAATGCATTTTATATTGCTGAAGACTTTTTATTTTATATTAATAGGTACAAAAAATTGCATGATCCTAAGGGATGGATCACCATTGATGAGATTTCAGGGTCAATCATAACCTCTAAAATCCTGGACCGGGAGGCCATGGCTCCCAGAAATGACTTATATAATATTACAGTCCTGGCAACAGACCAAGGTAAGGAAAAAAAAAAATTTTTTTTTCTTAAAATTTTAATGCGGTATTTTAGAAAGGAATTGGAGAATAAACTACAGTTATTATTGTGCAGAATTTTTGTGATAGATATTTGGAATTGTCAGAAATTACTTTGAAGGCTGTTCTTATTTCTCTTAATTATCTAACAAGGGTGAACCTTATAAGGTAAGCCAGGTCTTATTTACCTTTATATCCTCAGCATGGTGCTGAGTGCTTAATAGATCCATAGACCTCAAGTGCTTTTAGATCCATGTTGGAAGGCAAAGACGAAACTCAGGTCTAGGATCAGATGAAATGGGCTCACTAGACTCTTCTATATCTCTTTATGCCACTTTAAATAGAATCTTTGAGAAACTCAACTGATTATTAGGTCAAAGTGGTCCTTTTCGTGAATTCTGTTCTTAAAACAACCCAGAGGTTCTTAACCCCAGCTTCATATTAGAATATTAGCATATTAGAATAACTCATAATTAGAATAATATTCTAACTCAAGTAGAATAATAATAATTAACTTGGGGCCCTTAAAAAATCATTTTGTAGACATGACTTAGACACACTGAATCAGAGTCCTGGGTTGGGGAACCCAAGCATCATATATTTAAAAAAATCTCCCTAAGTGGCTTAAATGTGTATCAGGATTAGAATACCTTTCTGTAGCCTTTTAATGTTCATTAACATCTGTACCAGAAGGAACCTGCCCGAACCACAGAGTTTGCAATTCACACATTGATTTTTACTGTTTTTTTTTTTGTTTTTTTGGTTTTTTTTAGATTTTATTTATTTATTTGACACAGAGAGAGAAAGATCACAAGTAGGCAGAGAGGCAGGCAGAGGGAGAGGGGGAAGCAGGCTCCTGACTGAGCAGAGAGCCCGATGCGGGGCTCGATCCCAGGACCCTGAGATCATGACCTGAGCCGAAGGCAGAGACCTTAACCCACTGAGCCACTCAGGCACCCCTGATTTTTACTGTTTGATAATAATCCTGGCATAAGGGTTATTGGCAGTTGTGGCTGATATTATCAATGGTGGTTCTCATTTTAGATGATCTGTAGGTTTTATTTATCCTTCTACATTCTTATTTCCCATTTTCTGTAATCATCAGCTTATTTAAGCAAACATATATCATATATAGAATGTAATTAATTTGTTTTATTGGGAAACTGTAAAAGAAGGCAAAAAAAAACTACACTAAACCTCTTCTCTTTCTTCCCAGATGGTAGATCATGTACTGGAACACTCGTGGTTAACATTGAAGATATGAATGATAATCCACCAGAAATACTTCAAAGTTACGTAACAGTTTGCAAACCAAAGATGAAGTATGCCGACATTTCAGCTGTCGATCCTGATGAACCTATCCATGGTGCTCCATTTCATTTCAGCTTGGCAAACACTTCTCCAGAAACGAACAGAATATGGACCCTCACCAAAGTTAATGGTATTTATTTATTTATTTTTAATTATTTATTTATCTGAGAGGGAGAGAGGGAGAAGAGTGTGCATGAGCATGTGAGCAAATTGGTGGAGGGCAGAGGGAGAGAATCTTCAAGCAGACCCATGGGATCGTGACGTGAGCTGAAACCAAGTGTCGGACGCTTAACTGACTGACCACCCAGTTGCCCCAAAAATATTTAATAGAAAACAATGATTTATATGCTCTAAAATAACTGAGAGTGCATTTCCTTGTTTACTGTAATATTCTCATTGATATATTTGAGGAGACTAAATCTTTTACAAATATTATAGGGGGTCTGTGTTATATGTTGCATATAAAATGAAAGAAATCGTAATTTTTATGAAGGCAAAATTTATATTTACAACAAAGACAAAAAAGCTTTATTAAAATATTGGGAAGCTTATCATTAAGTTGTTTTTGGTGTGTGTGTGTGTGTGTGTGTGGTTTTTTTGAGAGAGGGAGGGCGCGGGGGAAGGATAGAGGGCGAAAATCAGGCAGGCCTCAATCTCATGACCCTGAGATCATGACCTGAGCCAAAATCAAGAATCAGACGCTTAACCAAATGAGCCACCCAGGCGCCCCTGCTGTATATTTAAAGTGACATCAGTGAGGTGAGGCGAGAACAGAGATGGGCAGTTTAAATTTTAGTGTAACCGAACTCTGGAAATGAGGAATCTGGGTGTAGGAGGCAAGCACTCTATAGTATTCTGGAAGGAAACGTGGTGGGATACGGACAGAGGCATGGCGTTGGAGCCCTCGGAACAGCCTCCTATGATGGTGGTTTCTGCGGGGGGGGGGGGGGGGATAGTATTCTGTATTTCACCCACCCTTCACTGTTGTTTTGTTACTGTGTCATGCTCTTTCATGCAAGTGGACTTTTGCGTATGCTGTCCCTTCTGCCTAGACCAGTCCCTTCCCATGTCATAGTTCGATATTAACTCATGATACCTGGGGAGCACCTCCCATGTCCCATGCACTGTTCTGACTCTGCAGATATATGTAGAGATTAACAAGACAGACATGACCCCGGCTCAGATGCTCACATCTATGAAGTCTTTCTTGAAGCAAGAGTAGCATCATGACCTTTTCTGCCTTTATGATAGCTTCCTTCAGGTTGTATTATCATCCGTTAACCTTTCTCCTCTAATACATGAGTTTCTCAGGATAATTCATCTGTGTATTTCCAGCACCTAACCCAGTGCTTAGTAGATACTAACAGCCTAAGAAGTGTTTGTTTAATTGATAACTGGTTAATAAATATGCACCAAGAAGGAAAATGCTGGGGGAATAAGGAAACCAGTGTTGTTAGTGTTTATGTTTTAGTGCCTAGAGATTGGGTGGGAGGACAGACGGAATTTGGTCGTGAAGAGCCTGACTTTCGTACAGTCGGTGACAGCAGGTGTGCACTGGGAAGCGTGCCAGGAAGGAATGCTGTGCCCAGATTTATGTCTTAACAAGTTGGCATTGGTGACAGGATAGTTTGATGGGGGCAGAGTGGAGTGGCACGGATGTCACAGGCTGCTGCACTACTACTAATAAACGAGGTGTGACTACAGCTGAGCTCGCGGTCTTGAGGGAGGAGAGGAATTTGAAGGATTTTATCTTAGCCACAACATGATCTGGGAGAGTTCTACCTAAACCTTAGTAGTAATTCACATTCCTCTGGGGAGCTTTACATTTGAGATGCAGCCAAAGATCTTTGCAGTTCTTATCAGCGGTAACAGTGCATTTAAGAAAGGCTTAGAAGTTACAGATGGCTTCCAGAATGTGCATTGGGCACCTGTGTCATTTCACTTACTGTGAAACTTGGAAGGTTGTAATTGGCATTGAAGTATGTAGAGCTTTTGGTCACTTGATAATGAAGTCATTCAAATAGGTATCAAGGCTGTTGGGGAAATAGCACAGTTGATAAAAATGTATTGTGATGATACAGATCCATCCGTTTTTATGTAAGGCTTATTTCTGGCCTGGGTGACATTAATTAGCTTTCTGGTATTGAGATCACTTCTAGAGGGAAGGCATTTTAACAAAGGGTCTATTGTACTTTGGAAAATTACCTTATGTGTAAAGATAATGGACAGGTACCAGAAAGTAAATGGACAAGAGAATATCAACTTAAGACATACTTTGTACATAACCATTGTTGTTAATTCTTTGTGAGTACCATAAACTGGTACCATAGAAAAATGCTTGAGGTGCCTGTCAGGGGCCCATCAACCATCATTGGTTTGTAGATAAGAGAAAGATAAGGGAATATTAAATATTGCTGAAATGCTACTGGATACTCCAATGTCAAATTATGAGTTTCAACCTCTCTTGTAAAAAGTTAAAATGGACATACATGGTAATACTAGTGCTGAGAAAGGTTGAAGGTAGTTCTCCACTTTAATTCATTTTCATGTGGCAGGTGGTTCCTTGAGAATAATATGTGTAGAAACAAGTGTGACAAAACAAATGCTAAGGGACAAGTAAATGTCCATTAAAGAACTAATTCTCTCATTTTCTTTCAGATACAGCTGCCCGTCTTTCATATCAGAAAAATGCTGAATTTCAGGAATATAGTGTTCCTATTACCGTAAAAGACAGAGAAGGTCAATCTACAACAAAAACCCTGAGAGTTAATCTATGTGATTGTACTCATCCAAGTCAATGCCTGGCAGCTCGAAGGAGTGCAGGAGTCATACTTGGAAAATGGGCGATCCTGGCGATCCTGCTGGGTATAGCATTATTATTTTGTAAGTCCTTTTACTTACTTAAAGTTAAAATGTATCATAAATATCTGAGTGCAGAAAAAGGCCTTTAAAAAGTAATCTTGTCCAACTATCCATCAGAGGTGGGCAATTTACAAATTGCTTTTGTGTTATTATCTGAGTTCTGACGGAATATTTTTAGGGAGAGGGAGTAAGATCCTTTTTGAGATACGATTTCATACTTGGACAGAGTTGTTTAAAATTCCTTGGACTGTACCAAATCTGTCAACATATAGTTTTCTTTTTTTGGTCCTGGTACTACCCCATTTAGGGCTAAATAGTCTAAAATTTCTGCCGTATAGAAGTCCATGACAAGCCACCGTGATCTCTTCTCATCATTTAGCCATGGCCTTATGGGGATGACTTGGATCACGGCAATATCTGTTCTTGGGTGTATCTTGCTAGTTCTGATTTTTTTTAACCTTCTCCTTGCCGGTTGTATAGTTCCCAACAGCGTCATATTTTTTCCCTCTTTTTATTTCTATCTACTCCTCCACCCTGGATTAGCCGTTGGTCCTTTGTTCTGTGATAGGACTAGTGGTTAAGAGCAAGACTCTGGAACCAAACTCTCTGGGTTTGTAACCCAGCTCTATCATTTGCAAGCCATGTGACCTGGGGCGAGGTACTTAACTGTGCTTCAGGTTCCTCATCTGTAAAAGGGGATAATTGGAGTAGCCTGCTTTATGGGGCAGCACTGAGCAGTAATTGAGTTAATGCATGTGAAGAGCTTAGAATAGTACGGTGTTCAATATTTTTCAGCAGCTCCACAAAATAAATATCTATTGAAGACCTACGATGTGCCAGAAACTGTCTAGGTGCTTGGGAGTCATCAGTGAGCAAAACAGACAAAACCAAATGCAAACATTGTGCCTGGTGACAGTAAACTGATAAAGAAACTAAATGCTGTGGAGGAAAAAATAGAGCAAAATAATTAGGAGCTGTGGTCCTGTGGAGCGTGTGTGGGTGATTGTGGGGGATTACGGCGAGTGACTGCAGCTTTTGGTGGGTGGTTTAGTCAGGGCTAACTGACAAGGTTATCTTTTTTTTTTTTTTTGGTCTGAAAATGTTCCTTTTCTACTTTTTAAAAAATTTATTTATTTATTTATTATGTTCAGTTAGCCAACATACAAGGTTATCTTTGATGATTTTTGGGAAAGGTGAGAGTCAGCTAAGTACATTACCTGGGGGAAAGGTTTTCAGTCGAGGGGAAAGTCAACTCAAATACCCTTAGGTGAGAGGGTGCCTGGAGAAGTCAAGGCATGGCAGGGACACCAGTGTGGCTGGAGCGGAGTGCATCGGGAGAGCGGGGTTGGACATGGAAGCAGAAAGGTAACAAGGGGCCACATAGAGTGCGTGGGCATTGGCACCCTTTTTCCATAAAGGGCTAGATCGTATATATTTTGCATTTTGTAGGCCATGTGGTTTCACTTACAACCAGTGAAATCTCCCCATCTAGTAGGAAAGTCGCCATAGAAAATATTTCAGTGATGGGCATGGCCGGGTTCCAATAGAACTTTATTTATGGACGCTAACATTTGAATTTCATATACTTTTCACATGTAATGAACTTCTGTTCTTTTAATTTTTAAAAGCGATTTAGAAACCATAGCTCACGGACCATACACAAACAATGTGGTGGGCTGGGTTTGGGGCTGCAGCTTGGCTACCCTTGATTAGAAGGGCTTGTAGAACATAGTAAGAATTGTCATTATTAACCGCTAACTTTATTATCATATATTTCAACCTCCCAGAGGTATTATGTAGAATGAAAATTCTGAACAGACAAAATACAGAGTAGTTTTATTTAAGGTACTTGGAGATAAACCTGTGCTGGTGAGAACAGTCCATCGTGTTTTCATATAGGCAAACCATTCTTCTGGGAATTAGTAAATCTCCTTAAAGTCTCTGTCTTCAATAAACGTCATTGAATTTTTTGAAAATGTATTACTTAACTCACAATTGTAAATACTTTAACATTATAGATACAATTCAAACTCTTAAAAAGAACTATAGTCAAAATATACATATAGTTAATTCAGATTTTAAAGTCTAAGCTAAATCATGGCCTATTAATTTAGGAAAGCCAAGGTAATTCACGGGACTATGCTTAGTGGCCTTGTTTTCCTCCTGTGTACCTGAGGTAATAAAAAACAAAAGAGGAGTATTTTATTCTATGTAGGTTAAACTTTTTTTTTTTAATGCAGCTGTATTGCTAACTTTGGTATGTGGAGTTATTGGTGCCAAAAAAAAAAAAGGTTTTCCTGAAGATTTAGCACAGCAAAATTTGATTATATCAAACACAGAAGCACCTGGGGATGATAAGGTGGTAAGTAATTTTTTAAAATGACTATTTATCTCCGAGTATCTCCCATAATTTCTTTTACTGATTCTTGTGAAGTTATTTTGTAATTTAGGAGTTAATATTTATATTTTTAGTTTGGTCAGCTTTTGTAGGCAGAAACATTTTATCTGTCAATATTCAAATATTTATGTAGATGGCATTTATTGAACTTCTTAAATCAGATGTGTTGTTTTAATTATCATTTTTCCACTCTCTAGTGTTATGATTTGAGACTTCTTCTTTGATGTTGTGAAATTATAATAACAGTCTTTTTGCTGCTCTCTTCCGTGTACATTTCCAGATATTATTTGTTTATCTGACTCTTTTACCACTTATAATAGGAAAAAAAACTTATTAAAAGTTTTCAAGATAAGCTAAGAAAATATCAAAGAGATACATATATTTTTACAAAGTGTGTGGGGGAGGGTAGCTTAGTCAGAAGAGTATTGCCGCTCTCTTTCCTTATATATTTCTTGAGACCGCGAAGGTGCTTAGTACTGGGCTTCTTGTTTGGGGGGATGTATATTTAAAAAGTTCTTACAGGGCACGTTCTTCCTTCAAAAAGATTTCAAAGTATTTATGAGAAATTGGATCTACTTTTATGGGAAAAATAAGTAGGAACATGCCAGTATACCATTAGCACCAATGTGATAGATCACTGTTGTCGTTCAGAGACACTTGTGGTATGTAAGTGCGTTCGTGTTGTCTGGATCAACTGGAAAGGCTTAGTGAAAGGGGTACACTTTCCTCTGTAACTTAAAGGATAGGAAGGGTTAGAAAGTGGAGAGATGGTGAGAATAGCTGAAGAGGTAGAAAACAGCCTTAAGGATAAAAAAGGAGATGACAACGTTTGGGGATTATTCAACAAATAGTAAAGAAATTGATTTGAAATGGAAGAAATGATGTTTCACAATAGAAGCTTGACACTTAAGTTAGGCTTTTGGGGGGACAGGGTGTAAGAGAGGAGTAGGACACGGGGCTGGCATATGCCACACTAAGGATTTGGGATTTATTCTCTTGGTAGGGAAGAGCCAGTGAAGGCTTTTCTTTGCAGAAGGGCTTAAAGGGAGCAGCGTGATGCTGGATTTGTAGGGTGGTTGGTGAGAAGACAACGTTAGGGACAGGGAGGTAAAGGATTAGAATCTTTCAGCAGTTGAAGCAGTGGATAACTGCTAGGATGGATAGTAGTCATTGGATACAGGGATAATAAATATTTTAACTGTGTAAATGATAAGATGGTTAGCTTTTGAGTAACAAAATAAAAATGAAGTCAAAGCGACAGAGGCCATAACGAAGGACAATGACTTCACATCAAGTCTTTTCTGTATCTCCATGTGAAGGCATCTTTCTTATTGACTTTCTCTCTTTATTAACCACCTCCCACCGTCATGGAAAAATCATAGCCTACCTCTGCCTCACAGGCCTACATGTGGAACCCTGTAATTATTTCTCCATTCAGAAAATACGTTTAGTCCCTTAACAGTCCCTGACTCATAGTAAGTTCTTGTTTTATATCTGAGAAGGGAATCGTTGAGATGTTCGTGATATTTGTCCCTTGCCATTTGGTGCCAGAGCATTAATGGGCCACTCCACCAATCATGTACTCACCCCTGTCATTGTCTGTTCTCCGTTAGGAACATTTCTCAAGAGGACTCAGAGTTACCAGTTTATACCAGAACATAATTTTAGGTCTATTTTTACAAAATGTAACAAAATTTCTTCGTGAACGTGTAAGCTCATTTTAGTACCGTGAGTACAGGTGATGAGGACTTCGGTTCTGGAGCTAAGTCTTAAGTCCAAGGCATTCAGGCGGGGTTAGGAGCTGGTCGAAAAGTCAGGACTGGAGAAGGTAAATATGGAAATCATTGACATGGAAAAGGAGTCATTGACACCCTGTGAGAATAAACTTCGGGCAACACACGTGGAGATGGTCAGGAAGGAACAGAGAATAGAGAGAATGTGAAACAGGGCACTGTGGGCTCAGCCTTGGCTTTAGTTTAGTTTCAGTTCTCCTGGTATTAGCTTGCATGATCTCTGAACATGTATTTGTAATGACAAAAATTATACCTTCAAGGGTATTTGATAATGAGGGTGTTTTTTGTTTTAATGGAATTTCACTGTCGCAGCAACCTAGGCAAAAAATATAGGGTAGCAGTGCCACCAAATGGCTACTTCTCAGTTCTCTTTTCTGGTATAATTTTCCAAGGCAATGAGATACTATGTATGACATTTATAGATACATTTCAGATTCTGAAATATCCGAAACTTCAAATCATCTGAGCTTGAACATCTTCCAGTTTAGAGACTCTGCATATTAGATAGCAGAAAAACAAATTGGGAACAAGATGGCACAATGGAGCCTGATTTTAATGGAGGTCTTGTCTGAAGTCTCAGTTCATAATTAGAACTGATATGCTTGAGTTTACTGCTCTAACTAAACTTCTCACCGGCAGCCCAGAGTTCCGTATGAGGTTCCCACATTAAGTCGATGCTTAGTCAAGTCTTTTTTATCTTCAAACATTCCCTCGACTCTGTCCTCCTCTAGTTCCCTTCTTATTTCTTTTTCTTTGAAACTGAGCTTTTTGAGAGATTTATACTCGATTTTTCCATGATACTACTTCCTGTTCATTCAGCACTTCTTGGAAATTCTTTTGACAAAGATCACCAATGGCCACTTTTTTTGCTTGAATCTAATAGGTGGATGACTTTATTCGAACCAGTTCTTAAACTACTTTGATGTTTTCTCCTTACCGTAATCCTCTCTGCGTGGCTTGAGTTGTGCCTCTTGGATTCCTCTGTTCTCCAAAAGCTATTTCATATCAGTTCTGTTCTCTAATTCCCTTAATCGCCCCTTAAAACGTGTTTTTTCTTGTGGTTCTAGTCTTAGCTTTCTTTTCGTTTAGTCTACCATTTTCTCTGGGTGTTGTAGTTTATTCCCGTGACTTCAGCTACCTCCTTCATGGTGGTGACTTCTGGAATTCTAGCTCCAGCTCGGCTCCCCCATCTGAACTCCAGACTTACATATTCATATATTCATTTTGGACATCCATAGGTTTCTCAAATTTACCGTGTCCAAAATTGAATTGTTCACCCTCTTCTCTCCCATGAGTGTATCCTTCATCCCTAGTTAAGTGAATTATACCATTTATCTACTTGCACAAGTATTGCACATAGGAACAATTCCTGACTCTTCTCTTTGCTGTTTCATCCATGGACCACAAGTAAACTTTGTATGGAGTCCAACCACTTTGAATCATCATTGCTTCTCCTTTGGCTTGGGTCTTTATCATGTTTCACCTAGAATGATTCAGTGACCTCTCCAATATCCATGACACTCAACTTGTCTTGTTATTTGTCTTTTACGTTATTGCCTAGAATGATTTTAAAAAATACGTCTCTTCCCTGTTATTAAAACCCTTCTTTGAGTCCCCATCATCTTCTTGATAGTCTAAATTTTTTAGCGTGGCATATGGATCTTTATGTTCTCTGGCCTTTTGTAACCTCTCCACTTCCTCTCTCACTTTGAACTCTAAGTGGTAAGTCGAGGGCCCCCAAAGTACCCCGTTGCCTTTGTGTGTAAGCGTTCCTGCAGATAGTGCTTTCTTTTTCCCATTTCTCAAGTAGGAGTCCTTCCGTGCAGTGTTTTCTAGACTGTTCCACTTACTCTGTCTGTGCTTGGATTTTAATGCTTTTCCTCTCTGTTCCTATAGCATTCTATGTTCACCTACATATACATTCTTAAAGTAATCATCTGTTTTTCTGCCTCACTGGAATAAGAGCTTCTTGGAGCCACTGAGGGATCATGTCCCTCTTTGCATCCCTACACTGGGCACAGAACTCGAAAATACAAATGTCCGTGAATGAATGGATGAATCAATAAAAGGTTAAATAAATGTTCTCTCTCCCTTGTCTTCTTATGACTTTACTTGGAATCAATTTCCTCTCGATACCAATGGTCTTATTTTATTTTATTTCAGTGTTCTGGTAATGGGTTTATGACCCAGACAGTCAACAACTCTGGCCAAGGTTTTTGTGGTACCATGGGATCAGGAGTGAAAAATGGAGGGCAGGAGACCATTGAAATGGTGAAAGGCGGACACCAGACCCTGGAATCGTGCCGGGGGACCGGGCACCATCACACCCTGGATTCCTGCCGGGGAGGACATGTGGAGATGGACAACTGCCGATACACCTACTCTGAGTGGCATAATTTCACTCAGCCCCGTCTTGGTGAAGTGAGTTTTCCTGAGTGTTTTGCCTTTGCATTTAAATGTCCAAGTGTAGAACAGTAGGAAATTGCAATTAACATAGAGTTTCAGAAGCTGCTTTTCCATATTTTTCAATGTACCCTTTCTTTTTCATTCTCTGGTCATTCCTTGCACTCCCCCCACCCCACACTCCATGCCTTTGATTTTGTTACATTATTTAACATAAAAGATTTTATTCCATCTGTCATATTTCTTTTAGCTTCTAAAATCTCGTGAGAATTGGAAGTTTTTAATAACTTATTAAACTTATTAAAGTGACATACCATTTTAGATGTTGTTTACCTCATGAACTTATTTAATATAGACGAATGTGAAAAAAAAATCTCATTCCCTACAATCACAAAACTCCCCCAATCACATCTGCATTTCTCTCTGAAAACAAGACATCTGTACACAATTCTAGGGTGATCATTCAATAATATGAACTATAGGAACTCTATTTAAAGAAGCACCATTCAGATATAAAGTGTTTTTATTCAGGGCAAAGCAAGGATAATCAAGGGAAAGAGGGATTAAATCATGGATTTTCATTCCCAGCAGCACATCAGAGTCCCCTGGGGAGCTCTGAAATGTTGCTAATGCCTGTGCTCCACCTGGAAGGATTTGGGTATATCTTGTTTGGCATCTTATTCTTATTATTACTTTTAAAGCTCCTCAGGTGATTCACATGTGCCACCGCGGATCAAACATTCTATCTGGTACTAAGTTTTCTGTTTATCAGAAATAGTACCTGTACTATTGTAACCCCCACAGTGGACCAGAAGCCCTTAATCGTTTAATGGGACTGCAAATGGGCACCAGTGACATGGCTGCAGCTGGTCACATGTCCATAGCGTATTTTTTTTCCCATCAGATTCAAGTATTCATCTTTGTTCTGTGTCTAGACAGTCAGTATGCATGTAAGATCAGGTTGGGAAGGAGTAGAGCTTAAGAGGCGTTCTTAGGGGTGTTCATTATTGTGCACCTCAGGTAATGGGATCTGAGGCTGAAATGGTCGTGAAGAAAGACATTTATTTGGTAACATAAGCCAAAGAAAGAAGCTGTGGGTTCGAGAGGGAGAGGGCCCCCAGGTGAGGAGGGAGGAGGCACAGGAGTTCGACAGGCTGGCAGCCAGGCCGAGAACTGATGGTGAAGCTGAATGCTTGGGCGCTCCATTCCAAACGCCCGGTTTCTGCAATGTGGGTGACGTTGATGAAATATTTTTAATTTCACTAAAATGTTTGGTGCATCTCTTTATTTTGTCATGTTTTGGCTCTCTTGGAAACTTGATTCTGAAGCCAACATGGTAATTCTTGCCTACTTTATAACTGTATGTCATAGTGGTTTTAGTTCACATTTATTGGATATTTACTATGTGCTGGGCAAAATAAGAGAGTTTTTGGTGCCTTATTTTTTCATCATTATTGTGAGATAGTCACTGTGTATATTCCCATTAAACATAAGGCGAGTTAGAAGGGAGACTTGAAGATGCTTAGTAACCTGCCCAAAGTCCTAGACATAGTTGGGAAAGCCAGAGCTTTGACTCAAAATCAGGACTGTTTGAATATCCAATATCAAATTCTTGACCGCCATGCGTACTGTCACCATTTTGTGGACTAACCTGACCTCTAGATATAAACTTTAAGGTTAAGCATTTAATGACGATTTAAATGTACTTAAATATAACATTAGTATATATATAGTTTTTTATTTGTATGGATTACTAGAAATGTAAGATATACTGACTTTGCGGTTCAGTTATGCTATCGACCAATCATGTGCATTTTTTGTATGTAGGACTCCATTAGAGGACACACTGGTTAAAAATTAAACATAAAAGGTAAATAAAAAATAAATTTTATGTTCGTATGTTTAAGAGTGTTTAAAACAATAATACAATCCTTTTTTTTTTATTTTACAGAAATTGCATCTGTGTAACCAGAATGAAGATCACGTGCCATCTCAAGATTATGTCCTTACATACAACTACGAAGGAAGAGGATCTCCAGCTGGTTCTGTAGGTTGCTGCAGTGAAAAACAGGAAGAAGATGGCCTTGACTTTTTAAATAATTTGGGAGCCAAATTTACTACATTAGCAGAGACGTGCACAAAGAGATAATGTTAAAGCGCTACAATTAGACATGCATTTGCCAGACATTCTGGAGGTTTCCAAAAGGAAAGGGGTATTGTAAAGTTCAATTTCAATTTCTAATACATATATGGATATACATTAGAATTTCAATTTCTAATATATATAAAGATACATATATATAGATATTTTTAATATATCTATACATTAGAAAAAATATGTAATTTTTCTAAATTTTGAATTGTACTGTTTACCAATTTGTATTTTAATAGCAATTTGTTGCTTCTGTTTTCCAAGGAGTTTGAACTGTTAAAATGTATTTTGTCTTCTTTACGGCCGAGTAAATAGACAGCTAGAAAATCTCATGCTGTATCATTGGAATTAAGGTCTATAAAGAACCTGCTATTCTTTATAGATATTTTACCAGTGAATGCGTTGAGTTAATATTAGTCCAATGATAGCTAAGCTGTACTTGATTGAATATAGAATAGCTATCTGGGCTAGAAATTCTGTTCTTGTTCCGGATTTAGATTTAAGTAGAATAGGATTATATCAAACATTGTGTTAAATTATATTGCATTTTTTAGCTCTTTAAAAAATCAGTACCACTGAGCTGGTAGCTCCAAAGACTGCTAGAATTTCATTTTCCTTCTAGTTAGCATTTAGGTCACGAAGAACAGTTCTGTCCACTTGATTGCCCTAATAAGGTCTTAAAAAATACATAGCTACGGTGTTAAACTACACCAGGAAAAGTGTAGACCAAAAGATTGTGGTGTTTTTATGCTTTTGAATGTGTGCTTTATGGTTTGCAAAAGGATTATGATGAGGAATATATCTAAGTTTCCTTATTTTCAAGAAACAGAACTATATTCACTATACAGAGAATTATTGTCAGTATTTTAATGAAAAATACCAAAGATCTATTGAGATTGTAATCACAAGTCTTGACATCTTTTTCCATGAGATTCAGGACTACTATTGATGACTTGCAGTAATGAAAATTATGCTGAGGAAAAAGTTGCTTTTTTTCTTTTTAATATTGTACTTGCATATTTTTATTTGCAGGTTTAGCACATATGGAGTTTTATTTTCTCTGAGTAGGAGTTATTTGCAATTAGAATATGTTATCCTTAGATGGATTGTGTCATGCCCCATATTCTGAAGAAACGGTCACAGTTATGAGATGCGTGTGCATTTCTATTCACTACCATTTTCACACAAATTACTCCTTATTAGATAAATATTTTAAAATGCTGTAAAGAATCAAAAGAACCTTTGGTGCAATTTAATATCCTCCAAGATGTTGCTTAAAATTTAGTGCGTCTCAAATTTGTTCATGTGATAGAGGCCCTGGAAGGACTTGCAAAATATCCCAAAGCAGTGGTGTTTAAACTTAAAATAATTAACACCTGATCTTATGATAAATCTAATACCACATTGTTGTATACTCACTTCAGGTGTTAGTTTAAGAAATAGACAAGATAGGTATCACCAGTTAAAGAAAATTTTGGAAGAGAAGACTAAATTAACTTAAAAATTTTTCAGCTTTTTGGGATTTACCAAAGAATTGGGACTTACCCCCCACTGTGCCCCGCAAATTTTTTGACTTTGAGGCAGAATTTGTGAGCTAGCCCATGTAGTGGCAATGTCCAGTATGAATATAAGCTTAATTGACTTTCTCTTTCTCTTTCTGTATACATATATATATAGAGAGAGAGAGGAGAGAGACAGTGGTAGCCCTCACTTTTCAAAAGTTTGTGTTTCACGAAAGACCTACATTAATACCTGTTTTTGCTAACCTAAGATACCTGAAGAAGATTTTTGCTTATATGAAAAAAGGCAAAAAGTGAAAATAGCATTTAGCGGGTGTCCTGCACTGAGCCTTACAGAGGCAACGTGCCCCCTGGAGCAGCAGGAGGGGCCCCGCCAAGCTCCTCCCCCCATTGTCCTCCACTTCTCCGCATCCAGCTGCCAGAGCTCTGAATTGTTGCCTGCGAGCATCTGTGTTTTATCTCCATTTATTTTGTGCATCCTTTAGTAAGATATGTCCTAAGGTACCAGAAAAGCCAAAGAGAAGTTAATTTGGGGGCCTGGAAATACTCAAAAATTTTCCATATAAATGAATGGTAATTGCTTCTTTGCTTTATGCCATTTCGGCTTACAAAAGTTTTCATAGGAATGCTATAAGGGTAGACGCACACACACATATATATAAATATATACTTACATAAAATTATTAGTCAATGCCACGTTTAAAATAAAATGAAAACCAAAGGGGGGAAGATGATAACATAAGGCTGGGTATGACCTACAATGGGAATCCAGGGTTTTAGAAAGAGAGAGCCTCTTACACTTAGGTCTTCTGTGCTGCAGAGCTGAGCGTATCAGGAAATAGTTCGTGTACGTTTGTGTAATTTCTTTAAAGTTGTAGACAGCTAATTAAATGTCTCTGGTTTCAGTGGAAAGGAGAGTGGAAACTAGGTGGAACAGTAGCTTTGCTTTGCAGTTTCTCTCTGCATGTACACATTAGGAGCAAACTGGAAAGGCTGTTACAGCTAGGGCTGCCTGACGCCCGGTGGCAGGGTTCCAGAGATGAAATGCTTTTCTTGGAGCTAATACTGAAAGCTTTTTTAAACCTAATTCTGGTAAAAGGATTCTATTACCATTTTCTTTTTCTCTCCTATCTACCGACATTTTAAAAATTTAGAGCTGGATAACCATATTCTGTTGGTCAGATTTCAGGGGATAAAGGGAGCTGGGGTGGGAGCACAACTCTTACTGAAGGGACTGAGTGGGGCGTGACCATCTTAAGGCTCATCACCATGTGCTGTGTTCTAATTTGAGTCTGGAAATGATAAAAGACCACTTTCCTACTCACTGCCCTGGTTTCTACTGGCACTGGTGTGATTCAGAGAAATCCAGCTCTCCCAACAGTCCCCTTTCTTTAATCTCTCTCCCAATATTGTCGATAACACTTAGGTGGCAAATGCTCCAGGCTGTCAATCACCTTTTAGTATGAAGTAATTTTTATGCGATTGCTTTCTTATAAGGATTTTTCAAGTAACAGAAGAAATAGAAATTTTGAATACAGGAAGGAAAAAGACCAAATAGTCATTTGGAAACATGGGGGACTTAGGGAGAGTGCAGGCCCAAGTAGGGTATTTGGACAGTTAGCAACATGAAGACCCAAGCCTTCAAGGGCAAGGAGAGAAGCCAAAAAAGGGACAGGAGTGGTGGTAGAGACAATATTGTTTGCTACTTAAATTTTCCTAGGCCAGGCTCTCTCTTTTCCTTTTTTCCTCAGGCTAGTGGCAGCTCGCATTTGATTCTGGTGAACCCTTTCTCCATGCCTCACCTTATTTGGAGTGTGGAATCAAGGGAAGAGTTGACTGCGTGGTACGTCCTCAGGCGTTTACAGGATGCGCCCAAACCGGCTGTGCAGAACAAACAGGGCATTCATGGGGAATGCTTTCTTCCTTATGTAGCCCTCTGGGCACTGACATAGAAGGTCTTCACTTAGGCGTGTGTCTACATTATTGACTTGATGCCACATTTCCCATTTTCTAATTCTCCCCTGAAACCTAGATTTTTCAGACTTAGGCTTTTCAAAGGGTTCTTTTCCTTTTAAAGTCTTCTCATGTTTAATGTAAACATTTATAACGTGGTCTTCATCTTTCCTTACATGTGTAAGGGGAAAATTATGCTATTTCAATGTGAAAATAGCTCTCATTTTTTCCCAATGAATATTCTTGAATTTTTAATGTAAATGTACAGATTGTTTTTTCATATTTTTATAAGGAAGCAGTGAACTGTCTAAAATGCAGTGAAGTTTGGGTTGCAGCATTTTTAACAGAACTTTAAGTCTGCTATTAAAAGAAGTTACTTCGCTTTTCAAGAAACTTGGCAGGTTAAAATAAGCAAAAATTGGATGTGTAAAGTAATAGTTCCAGGTACAAGTTGTAATAAAACTGTTGACTTGTTATCGTGTCTTTGCTGTATTTAGAGATTAAATGATTCCAAGATGATCATGTTGTAAAATTGTGCTTAAGATTGGCATGAAAATAGATCCTCAATAATGTCTTCATTGTATTCCTGGGGAATATTTTAGAGAATGGGTCATTACCGGGTTGTCAACATCATTTACATATTAAACTATTTGGGGGGAGATCACTGGGGCACAGCTTTACAAATGATATCTAGCTGTATCTCTTTATCTATCTGATTGTTGTTGGGTAAAGAAGTGTTGGAAGGTAGTTGTAATTGTAGAGTGTTCCAGAAATAAAATGCTGATACAGCATTCTCACCTGGAGCAGTGTAGTCAAGGGCAAACATTATGAGTTAAAAAAAAAACAAACCAAGGGTTATTCCAGTCTTTGTTCTGTCACTTACAGAATATGTGACCTTCAAGCTTTGTTCACAACTAAATTACAGTGCTGTGTATTTCACAGCGAATCTTTTCCCTGGGGGGGATGTGTGTGTGTGCTTTCCCACAAAGGTAAGGCTGACCATTTCAAAAATGTACGAGTTGTATCAAAAGGTTTAAATTGTAGTATAACTTGAACAATAATTTCAATTTCAGGAAATTTTATTGTGATTATTATTTTTATTTCTAAATATTTGTCTTTAAAAATGTTCATTGAATTTTTGTTTCTGATATCAAAACATTCGGTAAATTCCAAGCATATAGCATATTTGACTTGGTGAAATACTGGCTCACAGAGGTTGAGAAGGGACACGTTTGGTCTAGAGTCAGACTGTTTGCGTGTGAATCCTGGCTCTGCCACTCACTATCTGTGTGGGTTTAGAAAGGCTATATTCCCTTTCTTAGTCTGAGTTTTCTCATCTTTAAAAGCAAAATAACAATACCAACCTCAAAGGGTTGTTGGCATGACTAAATGAGTTACTATATTTATAGCATGTAGAGCACTGCCTGTAATAGTGAAAGATATATAAAGGTCAGGTATATAGGCAATAAAATCTTGTAGTTGCATATATTACAATATCTAATCTCTTTTTAGGGAAGAGTGTGTGTGTGTGTGTGTGTATATATATATATATATATATATATATATATATATATGTGTGTGTATTTAATCTGAACAGATTCTTTCCTGACAGAAGGAAATTCTTTCCTGAATTATAGTGGATTTATATTTTATGTTCGTTTTCTACAATGAACATTGAAAACATTTTTAATTTTTTTAAAAGTGTTAATCCCAGCTCTACACAGCTTCTTTATGGCTTTTGTATTAGTCAGGATTAGGATCGGCTGTGTGGACAGAAAACAAAATGGCAGTGACTTAAACAGGATCCAGATTAAGTTTGCAGGTCTCGCTATTCTGATGGCTTATTTTGATTCCATTCATTTGAGCCTTAGAACTTTTTGTTTTTCCTTTACTGTTTTTTTTTTTCCTTGAATTATGGTAAAATTCACATAACATAAAATTTGCCTATTTAAGCCATTTTAACGATTTGATTTTTAAGTGATCTCAACACCCAACGTGGGGCTCGAATATACAACCCTGAGATCAAGAGTCAGGTGCTGCACCGACCCAGCCAGCCAGGTGCTTCTCCCTGAGCCATTTTAAAGTGTACAATTCAATGACATTCGTTCAGAACGTTGTACAGCCAGAATATTTTCATCCTTCTGTTTCCAAGAAGAAAACCTTTTAAGCTGCTACCCCCATTTCCCCATTCCCTCAGCTCCTGGTGACCACTGATGGGCAAGAAGAATGGTGGTTGCGGGGGGGTGGGGGGGGACAGAGTGGGGGTGGGGAGGAACCAGGGGGTTGCTGTTCAATGTGGATAGAGTTTGTTGTGCAAGATGAAAACGCAACAATGTGCTTATAGTTAACAATACTGTGCACTTAAACCTTTGTTGAGGGTGGGTCTCAGGTTTAGTGCATTTCACCACTTTGGAAAACAAGGACAATGATAAAAGAAAAATACTTCCTTCAAGATAAACTGATTTTGCAGTGTTCTTTGGGCGAGGTAAGTTCCACAGGTCCTCGAGCTAGGAGAGGCTTGGTGTCTGCCCGTGCCTCCCAGCTCCCAGGGTCCATGGTGCCTTTTCAGCTATCTGTAAGAGAGTGGAGGACACAGTGTTGAGTCACACCTGCCTCCCCCATGCTTGAGCACAAACAGGAAAGGACACCTGGGGCAGCATGAACACGTGGGCTGTGCCCCAGAAGCCTGTTGTTCCATGTGACTTCAAGATCAGAAGGATCTTTGGAAGCCAATTTGGAAAAAAACAAACGTTGGCAGAAATACCTGAAACCTTTCTCTTCTATAATTGTTCTCTGTCTCTTGCGAACGATGCAAGCACAGTGGGAGGTAAATCTGCACTGTGGATATTATGAACCCGTAGCTTACATCCAGGGAAGCTAATAGATGTAATATGATGCCAGAAGAAACCTGAATATTTGTTACTAAGTTCCCACAAAATTTGTATTGATTTCATTATTTTCAAAGTACATGAAGGGAAATATATGCTGTGTGACATTAGCGTATTTACATTTCGTTTATTAAAAGACAGATTTACATTCCAGCTTTAATAGATCTACTTCCTGATAGAGATAAATCTGAGTCTTTGGAGTTAAGTTACATTAGTGGTTACAGAGTTCTGCCGAGACTGGCATTCTGGCTCACGGACAGTGCAAGTTGCTCTGACATGATGTGACAGGTTCCAAGCTAAAGGGCAATTTCACAGAAATTCCTAGTTTCAAATTCTAATTGAATTTTTTTTTTTTCTTAATGTGGATCATCACAGACAAGTTAAAGCAAATATATAATTATATAAGATTACTTGGAGAGAGGCAAGAAAATGGCTCAAGTATAATGAGGTATGGGAAGAGAAAAAAACAGTGATGTGATTTTATTGGAATCAAACCAGGTTAGTCACATTTCTGTTCTGTGATTCTAACTTGGCGAAGCTGGACGCATCTGACCCACAAGGGCAATGTGTCCCTGAGTGAAACAATACCCTTTCCAGTCCAATTCTCAAAACACTGTATTCTTTACAGGGGGCGCTCACTCCCCCATACCCTCTTGATTCAGAAGGCTCTTCAGTGAGTCAGTCCTTCAATTATTTCTTGGTCATCTACCACATGCTAAGTGTAATTCTAGGTGCTAAAGATATAGCTGTGGGGGCTCCTGGGTGGCTCAGTCAGTAAGCGTCCGACTGGATTTTGTTTCATGTCATGATCTCAGGGTTGTAAGATCAAGCCCGGTGTTGGGCTCCACACTGTGCATGGAGACTGCTTAGAAGATTCTGTCTCTCTCTGCCCCTCCCATCCCTCTCTCTTAAAAATAACAGATATATAAAAGATCAAGACCCAGCAGTGAATAAAATAGCCAAAGTCTGTGTTCTCACAACAATTGCATTCCATGAAGGGAGGGAAGACAGATCACGAACAAATGCACAAATATGTGTAAAATGTCATACTGTAATAAATGATAGAAAAATAAAACAGAATAAGGGGCAGAGAATTATGGGAGATTTTTACTTTATTAAGAGTGGCTACAGAAAGTCCTTATGGGAGGGTGGCATTTGAGCAAAAAACCTGAAGGAAGAGAGTAAGCAAGTCATGTTATTATGAGGGCAGGGGAGGGGAGAGAACATTCTGGGGAAAAGAAACAGTTAACGCAAAAGCCCTGAGGTAGGACTTTGCTTGGTATAGTCTATAAGCTAGTGCAGCTGAACTGGAGAGGAAGAGATGAAGAGTGAGAGGAGGTGGGGTGGGGAGGGCAGCGGGGAACCCCGTCCTTCAGGGTTCTGTGGCTGTGAGAGTGGTTTGGGATCTTAGTTTGAATAAGGTAAGAGCCTATTGGAGGGCATGAGTTCTAAAATGCCCATGCCATACGTGAAACGAGCATGTATAAAAGGTTTTCTTCTTCCTCTTCTTTCTCTTCCTCCTCTTCTTCACCACCTTATCCTCTTTTTTAAATTTTGTTTTCCTCCTCAGTTTCTTTCTTCATTTCTTCTCCTCTTCCTGTTCCATCTCCTCCTCCTTCTTGTCTTTTTTTTTACCCCCTCATTTTCATCTTATATTTACTGCTTCCCAGAATTAGAACTGAGTTCACCCTAACTTTGTGACTTTGAAATATTGCAGAGAAGACATAAATAGGCATGAACTAGCAAGTCTTTTTGAGAACCTAAACTGCTAACATCAGCATTCGGCCTCTTGTTCTTCTAACAATGGGAATCTGACTTTTCTTCTGACACGTCTTTACAGCGATGAGCCTGGTCTGTTGAGATCCCGTGTTTGCCTCCTGGCTGATGTACATTACCCTTGAGGTTTCGTCTCCACCCCAAGTCAACCCATTCTGGCTCTAGTGCTTGAAAAAAAATCCCTTTTAAACAGAGCCTGCTTGTCTTTCCTAAACTTACATCGTGACTTGGGCCCTCTATATTCCACTGTCTAGGTTTCTATTCATTTCTATGCCAGCAGCTCTGTAATTTTATGTGCTGGTAAGAAAGGTAAAATATGTAAATAGTCATGCTCCAAGGAGCCTACTAAATAAATATCCAGAACGATCTTGATGATTAAGCAGATTTTAATCGGCAAAGATCTCAAGGAGATAGAATTTGGCAATATATCTAAATTTATTATTAATTAAAAATCATCTCCATTGTGTGTACTGATGTTCACTTTATATAAAAAGAGATGACATTTGTCAAATTGTTTTACTAGAGAGCTAATTTTCCCTTTGGGATGATTAATGTGTCCAAATAATATGTTTTAGATATTTTAGGAAAGCATCAATGTGACTAGTGTATGATACAATGATTATTAATGCATTTTATCTATTATTAATTACATCAGCTGTACCCAAACTCACAGTTAATTCGGTTTTCTTTTCTTTTTTTTCCTTCTCCCTTCTCTCTTTAAAACCAAACGCTTTATTTCACATGCCATAAAAGCTCAGTGCAATTCATGTGTGGTGGATAGATATTTATAAGTGCTTTCTTCCTGCTACTGCTGCTTATTCCAAACATGAATCAAATAAATGTACTTGAGATGGTTTCTATGAGAAAATTAATTTATTTTTCATACCTTGCCAACATTAGGTGAAAATCCCAGTTATGGGCTATGAGCTATTTTCTAAAATTATATTTTAAAATTAATGAGGTTAAGAATTCAGGATAGAGACCAATATAAGTGGCTTTTTTCCTGCTCGTTTTATTCTCCACCTAAAATAATACTAAACATACAGATATTGTCCACGCATGCCTCTGTTGGTGAGATGACTTTTTCTCCCCCCCAAAATCAGGGCAGGTTCAGAATCCCCGTATTTTGAGGAGTCCGTAGGAATTTTTTTTCCCCCCAAGGAGAGTTGTGTATTTTACTGATTTCACTATGACCCTTGAGACGGAGATAATGGACAATGGTACCAAATACAGTACTTTATTCTTTATGCGAGGCAGTTTTAACTGGCAGGTTTCTTTCTATCCTTTAATAACAACACTACACAGCAAGTTGGCATAATTTCTGGACTTTGAAATTTCTCAGAAGAATTTTGTAAAGTAGTTTTCGGGAAGTGACATATAATCCATACATTTCTTGTCAGAAATTTCACTCTGACTAAAGTGAGAGTCCACCGGTGGCTTTCAATCAGGGAAGAGAAGTGAGTTCCCACAGCAGGACCCACCTCACTGGATTGCTCTGAAGATTAACCTGGCCAGTACACGCACTACGCTTAGCCCGGTGCCTGGCCTGGAGTGAGCATTCAGGAAATGTGAGCATTTGTTTGGTTATTCGGTATTAGCAGACCTAACGTCAGAACTGGGTTTGAATTCCCAGCTTCATCACTTACTAGACTCCCTGATCTGTGGTACTGTGGAGGCCCTCACAGCGAGCTGAGTGACCTTAACGTCTGGGCTCTACGAACAAATTCATTGACGGTCATAAACCAGCAGGTTACACTTAGAAGCTTGACCTTCATTGCTATTTGGCATCTTATCCCTAAGGGTCCAAGAACCTAAACAAACAGAAAACCTATTTGGTGATTCATCACCTGAATGGTTTGGGACAAGGGTTAAGATGCTATGTGTCGAATAATAATGTTATGCTCTACATCATATAGTTTATACCCTACAGTGATCCTTGATCAAATTCCTTCTATTAACCTAAAATATCCCTGCCCCTTTCAGTGCAATTGGTGATGCTTTTCATCTCTGGGAAGAATAAATTACATTAGCATTAAATAGAACGTAACTTATTAAATCAGTTAGTTGAGGAGGTTCCTGGGAAGGAGAGGGCACAATTGCATCCTCAGCTGAATATCCTCTCCCTCTTTTCAGCTTCTTGCAATTACGGCTCTTCCGTGTCATGCCTTTTATAATCGTGCATTCTTTGTATCTACCTCAGAAACTAACCTAGGTCCTCAATGGTAACTACTTACCCCAGATCCCATACAATATTTGAGAACACATTCTAAAGCTTTTGTAGGTTAGCATGAGGTCTCACTTCTTTTCTTTTCTTTTTCTTTCTTTCTTTTTTTTTTTTTTAGCTCTTACTTCCAAAGAATGTGCTTTAATTGGCACTGAGGTTTTCCCCACCCACTTTTTAACTCCCTGCTTCTTTATTCCTCAGGTTTCTATTTGATTTCACTGGTCCCGATTCACCGATTCACTGATTTTACTAGTCCTTGTATGTATTTTGTTGTCTGAGATTTTTGTATGTTCATTTTCTATGGTCATGTGAGAAATGACCACAGATTTAGAGGCTTACAACCACACATTTGTTATCTCCATGCCTTGGGGCAGGAGCGTGAGCCCAGCTTAGCTAGGTCCTGTGCTCAGGGTCTCATGAGGTTGTAATTAAGATGTTAGCTGGGCTATGGGCTTATCTGGAGGCTTGCTATGGAAGAATCGCTTCCAAGCTCTTTCAGGTTGTTGGCAGAATTCATTTCCTTGCAGCTGTAGAATTGAGGGCCTCCACTTTTGGCTATTGTCTGTATAGGTTGTCCTCAGGCCACGCGAGTGCTCAAAGCCATTCCCTGTCCTTGCCCTGTGGCTTCCTCAACACAGCTGCTTGCTTGTCTCCCTCCAGTCCAAGCCAGAGACTTACATAAAGCAACCTAATCATGGCGTGATGTCCCATGGTCTTTGCCATATTCTATTGGCTAGATGCAAATCACAAGTCTAATCTGCCTGCAGAGGGAGGAGTGACACAAAGCCATGGACACCAGCAAATCCTAGGGGATCGCTTAGGTTTGTCACCACATCTTGTCTCCTGGTCTCACTGAAAATGGAGCTTCAGGATTTTAGGTCTATGTTTTGTTTTTAATGTTTCTTACTGCTGTCTTATGAATTCTGAAAGGAAAGGTAGAAAAACACTGACAGATCTCTCTGTCTAGGGAGGTGGGTGGGAAATGGACTAGATGGGTGATGGGCATTAAGGAGGGCACATGTTATGATGAGCACTGGGTGTTATGGGTAAGTGACGAATCACTAAGTTCTACTCCTGAAACCAATATTACACTATATGTTAACTACCTGGAATTTAAATAAAAATGTGAAAAAAAATAAAGTCAAAATAAAGATGCATTGACACAATTAAAGAAAAAGATCTCCATGTTTATACTGAAAGCCCATTGATAGAAATTTTGATGATTTATTAAGGGACATGATTTCTTTAGGACACATGAGAGTTCTGGATATGTAACATCTTATATCTGTGTCGTAAGCACATGGCATTTTCTGTTGTAGCTGTTCTATCTAGATGCAACTGATTATAATTTGCATCTGTAATTAGTTTAGGATGATTGGAAAGAGGAAAGGAAGGAAGAAAACTAACATTATTGAGTAGATGTTGGATAGTTTAGAATTTAATTCTGACATGTTGCTATATTTCTTTTCTAGATCAGGAAACCAAGGTCAGAGATTAAGGAACTGGCCCAGAGCCATAGATACTGTCGCGAGAGAGCGTGGGGCTGAAGTAGCTCGAGTTCATACCTCAATCTGTCTCCCTAGGATTCTTTTCAGTTTCTATATTTTTTGTTCCTAAGTGGTTATGGTGCTGAAAGTCCTACAGAAAACTTCTCAGATCGGTGCAGTCAACATTTCATTATTTGAAATTGTTCAAAAATGAGATATTCTACTGCTTCTCAGAATTGAAAAGAAAGTACATTCTGTGTTTTGTGTATGTCATTTAGGTCCATACGGCTAATCAAGTTGCTCAAACATCGTATTTTTTTTCTTTGTCCACCCATTCTATCACACTTCTGTACTGAGGGAGGTTAAAACCTCCTACTGTCAATACGAATTTGTCTTTTTCATGTCTCTGACAATTTCGTACAAATTTGGAATTTTTATATCTTCCTCTCGAATTGGTCATTTGGCCATTATGAGGTGTTTCTTTTATCTCTTGTAATATTTTTTGATTCAAGTTCTAATTTGTTTAGCAGTAATATAGCTTTACACCAGCATTCTTTTGCATTTCTCATTCTCTTTCCTTTATTTTCATCACATCTGTATCTTATTTATTTATTTTATATATTTTTTAAAGATTTTATTTATTTATTTGTTAGAGAGAGAGAGTGCACAAGCAGGGGGAATGGCAGGCAGAGGGAAAGGGGGAAGAAGGCTCCCTGCCCAGCAAGGAGCCCCATGTGAAACTTGATTCCAGGACCCTGGGATCATGACCTGAATAGAAGCCAAAAGCTTAACCAACTGAGCCACACAAGCATCCCTATTTATTTATTTCTTAAAGGGATTTTTTTTTTTCAATTTATTCATTTGAGAGAGAGTGAGCAAGGGAGAGCATGAGCATGGGGAGGGTCAAAGGGAGAGGCAGAAGCAGACTCCCCGCTGAGCAGGGAGCCCGAATCGGGGCTCAATTCCAGCACTCTGTCAGGACCTGAGCTGAAGGCAGATGCTTAACCGACTGAGCCATCCAAGCTCCTTAAGATTTGATTTGATTTGATTTGATTTTTAGAGAGAGAGAGAAAGAGAGTGGGAGGGGTAGAGGGAGAGGGAGAGAGACAGAATTCCAAGCAGGCTTCACACTAAGGATCCATCACAGGATGGATCTCACAACTCTGAGATCATGACTTCAGCCTAAACCAAGAGTCAGACACTTAACACACTGAGCCAATCAGGCACTGCTAATTCAGTTTTAAAAATATTATTTCATTATATCGCTACTACTAGAGTTATATGTATATATGTGTGTGTATATATTATATATCTGTAAGTATGTATTTATTTATATAGCTTTTTATATGAAAGTCACTATCATACAGTTCACGCATTTGTAATGTGCAATTAATTGAATGGTTTTCACTATAGCCGTCACAATCAATTTAAACACATTTTCATCAACCCCAAAAGAAATCCCATATCCATTAGTTATAATTCTCCAGTGTCTCCAGCCTTATGCATTAACTGACTAGCCTACAGATATGCCTATTCTGCACATTTTATTTCAATGGAACCATATAATATGTGATCCTTTGTGACTGTCTTCTTCAGCTTAGTGTAATATTTTTAAGGTTTATCAAGATGGTAGCAGGTTACTTTAGTCTTTTTATGGTTGAAAACACTCTACTGTCTGGATATACACATTTTGTTCTTTTATTCATCAGTTGATGGACATTATGATTGTTTCCATTTTTTTTTTAGCTATTATGGATAATGCTTCCATGAATATGCATGTACAAATTTCTGTGTGGATATGTTTTCATTTTTCTTGGGTATACAGCTAGGAGTGAAATTACTGAATCACATGGTAATTCTGTGTTTAAATTTTTAAGAAACAGTTAAAGTGTTTTCCAAAGCAGCTGTACCATTTTACATTCCCACAAACGGTGGGTAAGAGTTGTGATTTCTCCACATCCTTAGCAATGCTTATTATCTGTCCTATTATAGCCATTTCAGAGGATGTGAAGTCATATCTCATTGTGGTTTTTATTTCTCTAATAATGTTAAGCTTCTACAAGTAAGTATATTGGCCATTTGTGTATCTTCTTTGGAGACATATCTATTCACAGCCTTTGTTTTTAAAGTAGGTTATTTTTCTTTTTATTATTGAGTTCTAAGTGTTCTTTACATATTCTGCAGTCAAATGCTCTACCACTGAGCTATACTCCCTAAGTGTTCTTTACACATTCTGGATATACATCTGTTACCAGAAATGTAGGGCTCCTGAGTAGATCAGTCGGTTAAACATCTGCCTTTGGCTTAGGTCATGATTCCAGGGTCCTGGGATCCATTCCTGCATTAAGTTCCCTGCTGAACAGGGAGCCTGCTTCCCTCTCTTCCTGCACTTCCCTGCTTGTGCTCTCCTTCTCTCTCTCTCTCTGTCAAATAAATAAATAAAATCTTCAAAAAAAAAAAAAGAAATGTAATTTGAAAGTATTTTCTTTCATTTTTCGGATAGCCTTTTAACTTTCTTGATACAGTTCTTTGTGCTTTTTTGTTTTATTTTTAAAGATTTTTAAATATAATCTCTACGTGCAAGGTGGGGCTCAAAATCACAACCCCAAGATCAAGACTCAAATTCTCTACTGACTGAGCCAGCCAGGTGCTCCTGATGGTGTTCTTTGAAGTACAAATATTTTTAGTTTTAAGAAGTTCCGTTTATCAGGGCGCCTGGATGGCTCAGTTGGTTGTGCAACTACCTTTTGCTCAGGTCATAATCCTGGAGTCCTGGGATCGAGTCCCACATCGGGCTCCCTGCTTCTCCCTCTGGTCCTCCCCCCTCTCATGTCTCTCTCTCATTCTCTGTCTTTCAAATAAATAAATAAAATCTTGGGAAAAAAAAGAAGTCCAATTTATCTATTTATTTTCCGTTTTAGCTTATAGTTTTGGTGTTATATCTAAGCAATTGTTGCCACATTTGAAGTCACAAAGATTTATTTTTCTATATTTTTTCTAAGCATTTTATAGTTTTAACTGTATATTTAGGTTTTTGATCCCTAAGAGTTGATTTTTATATACCATATAAGGTACAGATCCTGCTTCTTTCTTTTAGATGTGCTATCCAATTGTCTCAGCACCATTTGCTGAAAAGACCATTCTTGCTCTTATTGAATGGCTTTGGAGCCTTATCTTAAATTTTGATTGACTCTAGAAAGATATATGGGTTTGTATCTGGGCTCTTCATCTTATTATTTTGATCTCTATATTCTTACACCACTAGCACACTTCTTGATTACTGTTGCTTTGTAGTAAGTTTTGAAATCAGAAAGTGTGATCCTTCAACTTTGTTCTTCTTTTTAAGATTGGTTTGGCTAATCTGGGTCTCTTCAGTTTTCATATAAATTTCAGTGTCATCTTATGAAGTTCCACAAAAAAAACAGCTGGAATTCTGATAAGAATTGTATTGAATCAGCAGATCTAGGATTTATTACCGTTTTAACAATATTATGTGTTCTGATCCACAAAGGTGAATTTTTATTTATTATGATCTTTAATTGCTTTCAGCAATATTTTTCAGTTTTCAGAGTACAAGAAAGAGTTATCTTTCTCAGTCTTTACAGAGTAGTTTGTGTGGTTTGGGGCGGGGATGGGGGGCGGGGGTTATGTCTTTCATGGATTAGCTAGGTTTACTCCAAGCTAGGAATCACCCAGCGTGAAAGTTTAAGGTTTTCTCAGGACTTTTTGAGCATGCTTCTTGCCTGCATGCATGTGACTTCCTAAAATCCTCTGTATAAGCAGTTTTGTTTTTGGTTTTTTTTTAGGATTTTATTTATGTATTTGAGAGAGAGAGCACAGCAGAGGAAGAGGGAGAAGCAGGCTCCCTGCTGAGCAGGGAGCTCAACGTGGGGCTCCATCCCAGAACACTGGGATCATGACCAGAGCCAAAGGCAGACACTTAATCGGCTGAGCCACCCAGGCACCAGTAAGCAGCTGGTTTGGGATGTCCTGATTTCCCAGTTTCACCCTCAGATTTGCCTCCAGGCCTTAGATGGTCTATTATATGTCTCTGTCCATAATCTTTTACTCCAAGTGCTGTGGGTCGGTAGTCCCCTTGTAGCTTTGATGAAGATTGTTTGCCACTTTTTCATGTCTACATTACAACTTATGGGAGACAGGCTAACAAGTCAGTTGTTCAGATATCCTGCAGCCTTATTAGACAGACATACAGAATCATGTCTAAAGATTAGGGCAACTGGGAACTGGGTTGTTGATATTCCCTAAGACCAGGGAAGAAGTGGGATGAGGGCAAATAAAAATGCAAAACTTCCCTGCCATTTTGGAGTTAGTTTTCTCTTCACTGGGGCTTTGCTAGGTACAAATCCTTTGTTTCCAGAGCTCTTACAAAGTTGGTTTAGATAGCTTCAGGTTGTTTTGTCAATGTTTTATGTGGGAAGGAAAGTTAGGACCATCCTAATTTGCCATTTTGCTGATATTGGATTCCATAAGGGTTTTTAGCTACCCAAATAATTCTAGTTTTTTTCATGTTTCTCCCTACTTTCTAGCATTTCATATGTGGAAAGATGAGCTAGGGAATAAAAATAAAATCAAAGGATACATTGTTTACTGTGCAAAAGAACAGCTTTATTCCCCATCATGCCACAAGTAAGATACCAAGTCCTAAAAATTCAGGTTCAATGATAGCATTTTCCCATAGAAGTTATTTATGAAATGTTTTCTGATTTGGGTAATATTTATGTAAAACATCTTATGATGCTGTATTTGATTTTCCTGTACAGTTGGTAAATATCTTTATATTTCAAATGCTTTAAATGAACTTCAAATATTGCTTATATTTTATTTCAAGTCATATAATTATTTGCTTTCAATTTAAAAGCACTTTCTTTTTCAAAGATTTTATTTATTTATTTGACAGAGAGAGAGAGTTCACAAGCAGGAGGAGTGGCAGGCAGAGGGAGAGGGAGAAGCAGGCTCCCGACTGAGCAGAGACCCCGATGGGAGGCTTTACATGGGGCTGGATCCTAGACCCTGGGCTCATGACCTAAGCCGAAGGCAGATGCTTAACAAACTGAACCACCCAGGCACACCTAAAGGCCATATTTTAAGATATCCCATGGACTGTGGGAGTTTTCCTTTCCACAAAGGTATGGATTTTTAATCTCTGTGTTAGAGTAGTGAAGAGGGTAAGAATGTTCAGACTGAGAAGATAAGGCATCCTACCAGGACACAGATATTTTTCTGATGCTTGGTAGTAAGTGGGATGTCAGATGTGGCACAGTTGAAGGGTGTTTGATGAAGAAAATAAATATATACAAGGTGATAAAGATGGCATTTGAGTATGTGGCTAAGAGCTTCAGAAGAAACTAATAGGCCATTATCAAGAGAAATAGTAGACAAACATTCTAAATTGTTACTCTGAAAACCAAAAGCAGAGTCAGAAATTTATTAAACAAGCTAGTATAGACAGAAGTAAAAACAAAATAGCCAAGATCCTTATCTAAAAGAATATACTCAATGCCAGAGTTTAGAGAGAGTAAAGGAAAACTAGAACTCTGGAAGCAAAAGCATTCGAAGGGACAGCATTCACACTGAGGGCTTACGTTATTTTATATCACAGTGGAATCTAGTAGAATTAAGGAGGGTTTTACTGAGGCCCAATGGAAAAGAAATTTTCATTAAGAGAGGCAAAAAGAAAAAATAGGGGAGGGAGATGGAAATTCCCAGCTATAATTAAAAAATGGTATCAGGCGGGCCAACCAGATAACTTAAAACCATGAGTTTGGACTCACGTGTTGATGTGGTTATGTCCTCAAAGTAGCAATGCATGTAGAACCACAGTAAAAAAAAAAAAAAAAAAAAAGTGGGAAGAAGGTACAGCTGTCATAAAATCAAAGTATGGAAAAAATCTAGAATCCAGTGGCAAGATATGAGGTAGTGCTAGTCAACAAAAGGAAACTGAAATTAATCTAGTCAACAAATCAGGTCAGGGTCAATACTCCGGACTCTTACCATGTAATACTGATTGGTTGTGAATGCTTCTTCAATTTTGTGGCTAAAGGATAGGATCTATATCTTTCTGTGTGACTGTGAACTCTTCTCCAGATCATATAGGTCTTCTTTTGCTTCTTGTAAGTTTGCAAAAAGCAAATGTAACAATGCAACCATCTTTAACCTAAACAAGATGTGATGGTTTAAAAACTCTTAACCTAAAGCACTTTGGTTACAGCCGAAATACTATGTATAGTAAGGGGACATGGATCTCAGTTCATCGCATTTTATACTCCTCTTTCTAACTATTTACTCTGTAGACATTGATGATCTAGCATCTGTTCCTGGAACGCAAGCAGGAAAGGGAGGCCAGAAGCTGACACAACGATAGCAAAGAGACCTGTGACTATCGTCTTTCATCTGATGGTGCCAAGAATTCCTTTGAGTCAGATTCAAAGGCCTGACGAGCTGTCACTCAGATTGACCCAGAACCGCTCAAAACAGCCTTTCCCTCTGCCTTCTGGTATACTGTCCTGTAGGGTACAAGCTAGAAAAATAAAAGCTACATTTCTCAGACTGAGTTGAGTTTCGGGCTTTGGCTGCAGTTTAGGTTCCCATCCAGCAGACACTTTTGCACAGGAGCTGGAAGGTAGAAGTCAGGCAGAGGCCTGGTTTCTGTTTCTTCCATGAAAATAAGTCTTTTGGAGGCATCTTTTCCCCCTCTGACAACTTCCTGATAATTGATGCTTCTTGACTGTGGCTTTGGCCCGATCGTGGTAATTTCATGACTGTGGCAGGGGAGGCTTATGCCCAGAGCCAGCCACTGTGAGAGTAGCTCCCCTGGGACCCTTGTTCTTCAGGGCGGCTCTGTATTATTTCCTACATATTCGACCTGTTTGGTTCAGTTCAATTCGATTCAGTCTGTTTCCTCAGGCTTCACCAATCCATAAGCACTTCATTCCCTTCTATCTTTTGCTAAACCTAGCTTAAATGTGTTGTTTTCCCTAAACCCTGACCCATACAGCACCCTCTTCAATGACAAGTCCAAAAATCTAGTATTATTGCTGACTGAATCAGTGTGATTAAATATTGTTAAAATTAGATACTGGCCGGGACTTCAGGTGGCTCTGGAAATTCTGAGGCTGGCTGCTGACACGGACACATGGGCAGATATCTCTAGTGTGCCTGGATTGCACGTTATCCCATGTATTATCCAATCGCTGAGACACTTCCTTACTCTTCCTTTGGAATGATACTAAAGACATTTTATCAGGTCTTGAAGACATGGTGGATGTGTCATTCCAGTTAGAAGGGCAAATTCCAGTCTCTTGTGTGTATGAACGTGTGTAGTAAGAGTTAAATCAGGTCTTCAGGATGACCACAAACCTCATCAAGAAGTTTCCTCTCCTCTGTGGTAGGAAGACTTCTAGAATGGTTCCCAATAGCATCCCTATCCTAGGCTTCACACCCTTGGGTATGAGCTGGACATAGTGACTTGATTTGAACCAATAGAGTACAACAAAGTTGATGAGATGTTATTTCTGTAATTTGGTTACGATATATTGTAGCTTCCATCTTGCTTGAAGATTCTATTGCCTTCTTGCAATTTTTGTACTTTTTGATGAAGCAAGCCTCCATGTTGAGGATGCCCATACCCAGAAAGGCACCAAATCCTCATAGCCCATGAGGACCTGAATCCTGCCTACAACGCTGTGAGCTTGGGAGCATATCTTTGCCCACCTGAACCTTGTGATGATTATAGCCAAGCTAGCACCATGGCTGCAAACGTGAGAAGCTTGAGAGCATGATAGCTGACTGGGTTGGATTTCCTAAACAAAGAAACTGAGATAATACAGATGTGTCCTTCTAAGACACTGAGTTTTGGGGTAATTCGTTATTCAGCAATAGATATTTTTTTACTTAATTTTATTTAGTTGTACTGAGTTTTTAGTTTGCATATTGAAAAAGCACCTAACTTTTTGGTTGGCAGGCTGGGATTCTGATAGCTTCCAAACATCTTAGCTTAGAATTCCAGAGATCCACAGCAGAAGGGAAAAAAAAATCAATAAAATGAAAAGACAACCTACGGAAGGGAAGAAAATATTTGCAAACTATATATCTGGTAAGGGGTTAATCCCCTAAATACAAGAGGAACTCTTGCAACTCAATAACAACAACCCCACCCCCCAAAAAACCTGATATAAAAATGGGCAAAGGACTTGAATAGCTACTTCTCTAAAGAGGCCATACAAATGACTAATAGGTGTGTGGAAAAAATGCTCAATGTCATTAGTCATCAGAGAAATGCAAACCAAAATCATAGTGAATATTACATCATATTTCCCAGGATGACTACTATCGCAAAAACAAGTAACAATAAGCTGGGATGTGGAGAAATTAGAACCCCTCTACACTGTTAGTAAGAATGCAAAATGGTGCAGCCACTATGGAAAACAGTGTGGAGGTTCCTCAGTAAATTAAAAATAGATCTACCCTATGATCTAGTAGTCCCACTTATGGGTATTTATTAAAAAATGAAATCAGGATCCCTAAGAGATATTAACAGTCCCATGTTTATTGCAGCACTATTCACAATAGCTAAGACGTGGAAACAAACCAAGATTCTGTTGACAGATGGATAAAGACAATATACTATATACACTCACTGGAATATTTATTATTTGGCCTTAAGAAAGAAGGAAATTCTGCAATATGCAATAATAATGGATGAACAATGAGGACATTATGCTAAGTGAAATAAGCCAGTCTTAGGAAGAAAAATATTGTGTAATTCTTATATGAGATGCCTAAAATAGTCAAATTTAGAGACACAAAGAGTATAATGGTGGTTGCCAAGGGCTGGGGAAGGGAGAAATGAGGGGTTGCTGTTTAGTGGGTGTAGCGTTTCAGGCATGAGTTGAAAATGTTCTAGCGATCTCCTGTACAACTCTGATCCTATAATCAACAATACTGTACTATACACTTAAAGTTTTAAGAGGGTAGATCTCATGTTAAGGGTTCTTACCACAATAAAATAAAATTTAAAAAAATCCCAAAGATTAAAGTTTTTGAAACAGATGGGGACACTTCTATCATTTTAGGCAAGTTTTGAAAATTTGAAACTCTGTGGAGTGAGGATTGATTAAAAATAATCGCTTTGAAAACAACGGTCTCTCTCTGTCTCTCTTTCATTCTCTCTCTCATTGCTTCATAGGCCAACTGTCTTAAACTTTAGTCAGTGCTCATATTACCATTATTTCCTATCATAATTTTATTACATATCTAACTTTTTTCCTTTTGTACTTGCTAATTGATACTTATCTTTCCCCAGGGACTTTTGAACTTCTTCCCAGATGAACAAGCTATGAAAACTTGCCCCCCCAACTTCTTCCTACACTCTGGATGTAGTGAAGAAGGTAGTTAGTGTATCCTCGAGGGAAGGGTTACTCTCTAGGTCAGGACGAACCCATCCAGAGTGGGTCAGCATCATTTTGAGTGACGCCACTGTCAGCCTTAGAAGCTGACCTCAACCCTTGTGGTTTATGGACAGAGACTCCCAGGCACTGGCTTTTGAACAGTGTGAGTGGAGAGATCACACGATTATATCCAGAGCCCTCAACTGTCAACTGTCCTGCTGCCGTGTAAATGCGAGGGTCACATTGTCTGTCCCAAGAAAACTTGCACTTCATGTCCAACAGCTGAGTGGGACGAACAGCCTGCCAATGTCTTAAGGCTACGCCACATTTTTATCTCAAGGGGATTTCTGCTCTGTGATGTTCTCACACTTAAATCTCCAAGCAGACTTCTGAACACCAGGTGCAGTGGGTATGTTGTTGCAAATGGACTCTCATTTTGGTACTTTCGGGGTTGGGTTGGGTAGTTTAGTTTACTTAGTCTAGGGAAAATGGGGAGTAGATACCACTGAAGTATAACCAATCCCGAATTTTAGTAACATAAAGAGACATAGCAAAGTTAACGCAATTCACTGGAAGAAGTACATGTTCTAAAAAAGTTGACCTGACTGCTCAGGAATGGTGATGTCATAATTGTTGAGGAATGGTGATGTCCATATATTACCAGCTGATGCTCCTTTTTACACTGAGGCCTTTGAATACGTGTTTTGGTCTACTTAGAATTCTCATTCCCTTATAAGTCCGATCCCCTTTATTCAAGCTAATTTCTATTGATTATTCAAGAATCATCATAAATGTTATGTCTTCCAAACCTTTAATATGGGATTAGATATCCTTGTTATTGCTTATGCTAGCTGTGTACCTGGAGTATATTTACCCTCTATTCCCTTCCATACCACCATCATCACCGTCACTACCTAGCACCTACTCTCCTGGGGTAGGAGAGTGAGTTGAAGAAGAAACCGTTTTTACTTCTTTTTACCTAAACAAATGACCAGAGGATATTTTGTTCATGAATGTGATCTGGCTTAGGAAGGGGAAAGCTCCCAATAGGTTTGGTTTCAAAAATGTCTTCTGTGTCTATATGAAGTTAAAAGATAGTCATCAAATAGTACTTAGTCCCATAATTGACTCAATTTATTACTTGCTTGTCTTACACAATAGAAGGCCCTGGGACATAGCTTAAAAAAAAAAAAAAAAGAAAAACCAAAAGGGAACTGCCACTGTTCTTTGGTACACAGAAAATATTGCCTGTGCTGGGGGGAACTGAGGGGTTGCTTTAGGAAAATACGTCTTTTCTTATTGTGAATTTAGGCTGTCTTGCGCTGAGAGTTAGTATGCGTGTATGTTTATGTGCTGGAAGTCCGTGTTGGGTTCATCGCCAGCTGGCTGGATGCCCATAAGAACAGAGTACCTCTGAACGCCTCACTGGTGGACCATCTCCGAAAGATACTGGCTTTAGGGGTAGACATCCACTCTCAACAGTTTGGGGAGTCTTGCTGGAGAATGACAGTTTTTGGTTGGTTGTCTAGGGGGTCTTAGAGGTGACCCACCCCTGAAGGCGGAGTGTGGGATTTTCCTAAAGACAATACAGGTTTATGTAAGGGTTTGCAAAGTCAGGAGTTATCTGCGAAGAACATGAACCTGAGGACAGAATGGCACTTCTAGGAATTTGGGTCCAACCCCAGAGACGTTTGTTCCGAGACATATACCTCTTGGTACTTGCCATTTTTGACTATGGTCATGATTATGGTTAATGTACAGTTTTTCTTCTATGTTGGAATTCTTTCTATTTATCCCTAAACATTTAGTTCTGTCTTATGAATGCTTACAGTGTTTTGTCTTGGTATTTTGAGACACCAAGGAGGAAAACAGTGAAGGAATTGTCCTTCACTGTCCCACATTGACTGAGTCCTGTGGTTGACTGCAGTCCTGTATGGGATGGTGGTGGATGATACACGCTGTGACCAGCGGGGAATAGAGGCAGAGACGTAGCTGCTGGTACACAAATGGGTGGACGTGTGAAAACCCCTTCTTCCCCAATACACTCAGGAAGGGGGCTAGTGAATGGATGGAACTGATTCTTAGGTTAAATTCTAATTAAGTACTCTCTATGCCTTATCACCCCTCAACGCTTGTTTCCTCCTGCAGAGGCCCATGAGGCAGAGATTGGGTATATCCTGTTTATTATTTATTTCTGCTAACTAGCATATCATAAGGCACGAAGTAGGTATTTAATAAGTATTTGTTAAACGAATGAAATTATAACTATTTTTAAGGCTTAAATTAGGCACATTCCATCACTTGGGGAACTAAACACAAGTTTAATTTTCATTATTTGCCATTAGCCAATGTATGATGACTATCACTTCTGAAAAGCAATGTGACAATCACTAACTTGACATGATTGGTAAATTTGTAAATTAAATGCATATAGGTAGAAATATGTATGAGCAGGCAGATCAAAACCAGCTTAACACCCAACCCCCTCGAAATAGTAAACTTCTTTACGCTTAGAGGCACTCAATATACATGGAAAATTGGTCAACGAAATAATGAAATAGAAGATTTCTGAAATAAAATTCTCATAGCAATTAAACAGAATCATAAGTTTCTCATTAACCTGAGTTCAATGATGATCTACTCTAAAATTCTCTCTCTCGACTGAATCACTGTGAAACACCTCTAAGTCAAATGTCCACTCCATCTAGTCCAAACTGTGATTTAAAAAATGGCCACTAGATGGCAACATATATTGCTAAGTTATTTTTCAAGGTTAGGTCCAAGTGGTCATTACGTGGTGCACAATTTTCACATTGTTATTTTATTTTTTAAGTTTTGTTTTAGGTAAACTGAATTACACATTATTTAAGACCTATGAGAAATTTTCAAAATAGGGTTAAAATTGTCTCAGGAATTTTGGAATTTGATGAAATTTTCAAGGTTAAATATTTTGAGTTGACAACTGAGGTGATTGGATAATCAGTATTTGTGATGTTAAATGCCAGTTTTGAATGTGAGAGATATTATGGATCTTGAAGTGTAGTCTTAATGTTTTGACTTATATGTTTTTAAATCAGCATTTATTAGCACGTAATAACAGTAATTAAAAGCTGCATTTATTAAAGATAAACTAGTTATTTGTAGGACTAGTTATTTGTAGGACTTTTCAGAGATTTAGTATGTTAATATGTATTCCTTTTCTCAAAAGGAAAAGTACGTAGTGGAACATCTTTTGTGGAACATTTCCTTACAGAATAGTGTTCTCCAACATCCGAAGGAAAATGGAGTTCTAAGTGAGGATTTCTAAACATGACAATTAATATCATTAGAAGTGATCATAGTCATATGAAGAAATAGGAAATATATGTAAAGTAACAAAATATAGAATGTAGTGGTACTAAATCTAAACTAATTTTTGAAAATATTGCAACTTTTATACTTTAAAAAATACCTAAAATTCATTGGCTAGTTCATCCGGCTTGAAGATAAATTATATCCTGTTCTGCGAGGAGATGATGGGAATATTGAAAATCCCGCGTTAATGAGCCAAAAGAACTTAATATAATCAGGATGGATTTTTGTACATTTGAGTTTCTTTTTTATGAGAGAGGAAATGGCACCAGAGACAAGAAACTGGTGGGTACTGATTACATGGACGGGTATTTTACATTTCTTGAAGCTCTAATACTTCTCACTGCAAATTCGTGTTCACACCGATAACGCCATGACCCTACAAGACATTACAGCATAAAAGACAGATGCTGTTACGTTTTCTACTGGACTAAATTGAAGTTACTTGGTGAGGAGTCATTGCAACTACACACGGGTGGACTAAATATCACACACATTTTCCCCACGAGTGAATTTGTTACCAGTTCCATGTGTTAGGCACCAAAAGGATTCACATCTGATTAATAACCTCTAGTGGATGATTTTGAATTAAGCGATCAATTTTGATTTATCGTCCTATGCTGCCATCCGGTGGTTACTTGAGAAATGAATAAAGTGGGGAGATACCATGTTTAAAAAAAGGTCTGAACTATTTGCTTCTGTGGCATGATGGAAATAAGGGACTCCAGCCGAGCTGTGCCCGTCTCCCAGGAAAGAATGATATTCAGTGGCATTCCTTCATTTATTTTCTCTAGCTTTCACCTCTGTGAGATAGGATGAGTTTAAAATAGTTGCTGCATAATGTATGAAGGAGAAAAATCCTGAGAGGACTTAACAGTTTGGAGAAATAATTGTCTCTTATTTTTAAATATTTCCCCGGGGGGTGGGGGAGGGAGAAAGAACATCTATTTTCACCTTAATTTTCATTTGATCAGGAGAACTCATTCCTTTCTGAACAGTTTGTCTAAACTAGGCTTTGAAAAATATCCATCATATCCATATAGTAATGAAAAAGCTAAAGCCGATCAGCAGAGAGCCAGGCTGATTTATTCTGGAATGCGACTACTTCAGGTTTTATCTTTTTTTATCTTAATGAAACATGGTGCCATTATGCAAGTGGTCTTGCTATTACCTGCAAAATAATCTACACTGTGATGGAATGGAAGTCTCTTTGAGCCAATTCAATGCGGAAATGCTTTCATTTATTCACAGCAGATAATGAATTATCTTCTAAAAGAAGGGTAGCTTTTGATCACCTGTTTTTAATTTAAAACAATTTACTTGCTCTTTCCTAGTTGTAGCTAATGAAAAAATAACTTAATGAACATTATATTAAGGATTAATCTTAATAATATTAGTTTTTATGATTGTATTAATTGTCAAACCAATTAAAGTCATTAGTCTATACTTACTGAGAATTTTTCTGTTAATGTTTCTATTTTACATAAATAGATATGATGAGTTTTAGTGTGTAGATCAAAGTCATAGAAGAAAACAGAAGTGAGAGAAAATTAGAAATCTAAACTATTGATTCAGCTTTATGTTTAATTATTCATTCATATGGCCCTTGATACTGCATTTCAGAAAATATTAAATATTTCAATTTTCTTATTAAATATTCAGTTCTGGCACTTTTATGCTACAATATTAACAAACCATGGCTTTGCCTAATCAGAAAAAGAGTCATAATGCTAACTTGCTAAAGTTTACTTTATTCCATTTCTGCCTTCTAGTTGTCTATTAAATAAGGACATTATTTTTCAGATATTGTTGAAAATCTAGTTGGGTAGAACATTACCATCTTTGTAATGCATGTAGAGTTTAGTAAACATATTAAAATGCAGTCACCTTATCAATGGTAAAAGCGTAGTTACATCATCACTGTAAATTGACTTTATTTTCTTCTGTAGGGGAAAAAAACTATATGCATAACAAATCAATATAAAATGAAAAAGGTAAACAACAGCTTGCTAAATAAATAACATAAAGCAATTCTCCATCAAAGCCTCTGTAATTACTTTGTGGAACAGGCTGCCCTTAATACAACAATTAATTAATTTTTCCAAATGAATTATGCAAGCCAATATTTTTTCTTCATTAATGTTTTGTTGAAGTCATTAAGTTTCATTAATGAATAACAAAGAAGCAATTGGGTCTTTATTCTAACTGATATATATTAATGTGCTTAACTTGAACTAAATGTGTTTCTAGTATGTAATCAAATTTGAATCAATCAAGTCAATTTACCAGTCAAATGTCCTTTTGGAGCTCCAGCTGCTTCATGTGGATGGCTCTTCACAAAGAACATGCTAAAAGTGACCCAGAAGACTCCATGGTTCTGCCAAATATCTCATCAACTCCTAATTACAATCCATTTCATTTTCTAAAGGAGGCTACTAGTGCCTCACATAGAATTCTGATTCTAATTATGATGAATGTGAATAAAAGCTTAAAATTAATCATTGTAAAATTATGACTATTAGCCAAGATGCCAGTTCCTTTTCCCAAGGAAGAGAACAGACACATTCATCTTAATCTTAGTTCTGTGAGAGTACAAACATAGGTTTACTATTCCCTTTTCACAAGATGTGTGTCTGAAGAGCAGCAAAGCTCATCTTGTTTTTATACCATGGCTGTGTATATGAAAATAAAAAAAAATATTGATTACCGAACTACCTGATGTATAACATTGTGACCTATTATCTCACTACTTGAACAAAGCCTGACCATACCCTTATATAATCTGTGGAACATCTGAATGAGAGCACATTCACCAAGATACCTGCATCTGTCTATGAGCCTGCCTTTTTTAAAAACCAGTTTTAGTAATACCTAAACTAGCTCTTGGTATTTTAAAAATAAATCAAGCAAACTATATCAAAAAATCTCAGCAAGATTTTTTAAAAATTTAATTAATTAATTAATTAATTATATATTTTTTGGTGGGTCAGGCATGCTCATTCTAAAATTTATTTTGGCAAGATTGTTGCCAAACAATCTTTACAAAGAAAAATAAAGTGGGAAGAATTACTCTACTATTATTAAGCCTTATCATATAGCTATAGTAATGAAGACAATGTGGTATTGGTGGAAGAATAGGCTTATAGATCAGTGGATCAAAAAAGAACACCAGAAATACATCCACACAAATAGACTTAGTTGATTTTTGACAAAGGTATAAAATCAATTCAGTGAAGGAAAAATAGCCTTTTAACAAATGCTGCCTGAAAATTGTATATGCATGGGAAAAACATGAACAAAAACAAAAACCAAACAAAAAGACCCTTGACCTAAAATGCAAAACTTATACAAAGATTAACTGAAAATAAATCAAAGAGTTAAATGTAACACGTAGAAGTATAAAACTTTCATAAAAAACATAGGAGAAAATCTTTGGGATCTAGCGCTTGACAAAGAATTCTAAAAGCACATCCGAAATTGATAAATTGGTACTCATTAAAACATAAACTTTTTTCTCTGTGAAAGCCCATGGAGATTGGATGAAAGGATTAACTATGACTGGGAGAAAACATTTCCAAATCTCATCTCCAATAAAGGACTAGTACATAGAGTATATAAAGAGCACCCACAATTCGACAGTATAAAACCAAATAACATAATTAGAAAATGAGCAAAAGATATGATAGATATTTTAACAAAGAAGATAATACAGGTGACAAACAAGCATAGGAAAGATGTTCAATATCATTATACCTCAAGGTAATGCAAATTAAAACCACAAGATATCACTACACACCTGTCAGAATGGTTAAAATAAGGAGTGAAAAGAAGGAGTGGAAGTAAGGAGTGAAAATGCAACCACCACATAACTCAGCAACTGTACTCCTGAGCATTTATTCCAGAGAAAATGAAAAAATTGTACAAGGGTTCTCTCTGTATCATTTCTTACAACTACCTGTGAATTTACAATTATCTCATTAAAAATCTCAATAACAAAAAAAGAAAACAGAAGAATTAATTGGGAATAAATGGAATCATATAGTTGAATTTCATGTATTTTATTAGGTAGTCAAGTCAAAGTTAAACATCAATGAACATAAATTATAATTAGGATATTTATTTCTCACAATTCTAGACTTCAAATTATATTGTAAAGCTGTAGGGATCTAAGAAGTATGGTACTGGCATAAAAATAGACACAGAGATCAATGGAACAGAATAGAAAACCCAGAAATAAGCCCACAGTTATATGGTCAATTAATCTTTGACAGAGCAGGAAGGAATATCCAATGGGAAAAAGAGAGTCTCTTCAACAAGTGGTGTTGGAAAATCTGGTCAGCTACATGCAAAAGAATGAAACTGGACTATTTTCTTATACCATACACAAAAATAAATTAAAAATGGGTTAAGACCTAAATGTGAGATCTGAAACCATAAAAATCCTACAAGAGAGCACAGGCAGTGAGGTCTCTGACACAGGCTGTGGCAATATTTTTCTCAGTATGTCTCCTGAAGCAAGGACAATAAAAGCAAAAATAAACTATTGGAACTACATCAAAATAAAAAGCTTCTGCACAGCGAAGGAAACAATAAAACTAAAAGACAACCTACTGAATGGGAGAAGGTATTTGCAAATGACATATCTGATAAAGGGTTAGTATCCAAAATATAGAAAGAACTTTTGAGACTCAACACCCAAAAAACAAATAATCCAATTAAATTATGGGCAGAAGACTTGAAGAAACATTTCTCCAAAGAAAATATACAGATGAACAACAGACATATGAAAAGATGCTTAACATTGCTCATCATCAGGGAAATGCAAATCAAAACCACAATGAGATGTCACCTCACACCTGTCAGAATGACTAAAATCAAAACACAAGAAACAAGCGTTGGAGAGGATGTGGAGAAAAAGGAACTCTCTTGCACTGTTGTTGGGAATGTAAAGTGGTGCAACCACTGTGGAAAACAGTATGGAAGTTCCTCAAAAAGTTAAAAATAGAACTACCCTACAATCCAGTAATTGTGCTCCTGGGTATTCACCCCCAAAATACAAAAACATTAATTCAAAGGGATACATGCATCTCTATGTTTATAGTAACATATTTACAATAACCAAATTATGGAAGCAGCCCATGTCCATAATAGATGAATGAATAAAAAGGAGTTAGATATATATAATGGAATATTATTTAGCCATAACAAAGAATGAAATCTTGCCCTTTCCAACAACATGGGTAGAGCTAGAGAGTATAATGCTAGGTGAAAACAGTCAGAGAAAGACAAATACCATACGATTTCACTCATATGTGGAATTTAAGAAATAAAACAAGTGAACAAGGGGAAAAAAGACAGACAGAGAGAGAGAGAAAGAGAGACAAGACAAAAAACAAATTCTTAACTATTGAAAACAAACTGATGGTTACCAGAGGGAGGTGGGTCAGGCGGATGGAGGAAACAGGTGATGAAGATTAAGGAGTGCACTTGTGATGAGCACTGGGTGATGTATGGAAGTGCTGAATCACTATATTGTATGCTTTAAACTAATATAACACTGTATGTTAACTATGCTGGAATGAAAATAAAAAAGATACGTATCTAAGTAAGTAGACCATTTAATATTAGTTCCAATATCTATACTCTAAGTAAGTACTGAAAGCTTTCCTTACATGTAACTAAAGAATGTATTTCTATGCTCACCCCCTTTGAAACTTCATCTTTCACCTGATTCTGCACTGCCATGAATTCTCATATGCTTTCCTGATGATCTACTTTTTTATTTTTTATTTTTGTACACTCTGGTTCAATCTTTTCCTTTTATCAAGGTTAGTAGGTCTATTGTTTGTGGTAATTACTCCAAGTTCAGAATTAAAAATTACCATTAACAATATTCCTATAGTTCATGTTAGGTAACGAATAAATGTATACAAGTACTGGAGATGAGATTCTACTCCAGGACTTAGTCTTTGGAAAAGTTAACTCCTTGTTGGGAGTTGTTGGGGTTGTATGTGGTTATCTCACCTTCTACCCTTCCTCATTTAATTTTTCTCTTTTCTTCTTTCTCCTTTTTCTCCCACTATTAATTTCTGATTTCACAACAAAGAATGGTGGATTTCACAAATAAACAAAATAACTCTAAATATTAAATAAGCAAGCAAACAAAACAGAAAATCCTCATAGTTATATATTTGATTGGCTACTGCTGGAGTATTATGATGAATCATTTCATTCCTATTCATGTGGGTAACGCACAATGAACCTTCCAAATAATTGTTGATATAATTTTGACTGCATGGAAATGTGTTTGACCAAATTTCTGTGCTTTCTGTTTATGGTCATCAGGTGGTGAATAATATTATCAAGTGATTAATTAGTTAGATGGATAGATGCCACACATCAAGTTAGTGATATGTTTTGAAAAATGATTGGTTTAAGTAAAACAAGGATATATAAATGAGTGAATAATGATATCTCCAAGGCAAATAGCTTGATAAATAGGCAAAACCCTTCTTTGTAAGGGAAGACCCTGAAACTACCAAACTAGTAGAATAGGATGAGTGAGAGGCTCTACACAAAGGAAAAATCTGACTCATTAGGGTATTCTTCAAGCAAAAATTTAATGCTAGCATCTCTATTCTAAGATGTCTTATCCAGGAATAGGCCTTGTGAAATAACCGGGCAGCGCCATTACTGAACCAGGTTGCTCTAGGCTTTATATACACCCAGCACACACACCATATTCGGTCTTTTTGTGAAAAAAACAATTTCTTAATCCTGTAGCTTTCCTGTCTTGTTACCTGCCTAGTAGGTAGATTTTGTTGCCATAACTTTTCTTTTGCTGTGTTTTGCCTTCAGTACTAGGAGCCTGGACCTCCATTCATCTTATTTAGAGCAGAAGGTGTTGGATTAACACTAGCTCCCTCAGTCCACGGAGGTGACTGCGACAGCAGTGATATTTCTCATTTTTCTAGGCTCTTCAGAAAGAAAAAACTGTTAAGATTTCTCACCAATACAACTTTCCATTTTCTAGTTTATGTCCTTGTAATGAAGCATTGTAAGTTTTTAATTATAGGCTATCACACAGAAGCTGATAGTGCATCAAAATCAACATTACACTCCTGAAAGAGCAATGAGTGCTTTGAGGTCCATTTAGAAAAACTTGAGCAGTTCAAGTTTGGTTGTGTTTATGTTATGGCATTTATAATGACAAGCAATCTGGATGAAAAGTAAAAGTTCTGTGAATCAACCAGATGTGTCCAAGTATCTAAATTTTCAGCATCAAAAGACTGAGTGAATTTTTATCTTAGGATAATTAGCTTCTTGTTTGACTGTAAGATTGGGAGATTATTATACTGCCAATGCATGCAGCACTCAGATGCCATTTAGCCATCATCCCTTGATTGTAAAGAATTAGCAGAGGGCAGTGCGTAGGAGTGGGGCTTTGGGGGTTAGCCAGTACCTGGTTTGAATTTGACCTCTCCCACTTGTTAGCTGGGTGCCCTTGAGAAAATTAAGAAACTTTGCCGTCTTCATCTACAATACAAAGATTTTAAACCTGTCTATCTTCTAGAGTTGAAATGAGGATTATATATACTGTCTAACATAAAGTACTAAGTCAGTATTAGGTATTGTTGTTGCCTGCATGTTTTATTTTCCCCATATATTAATATCTTTAATGTCAGGAACTGGTTTAATATCTTCCACAGTGCCTAACATACAGGAAGTCCTTAACAAATGTTTAGTAAATACATTGTAACAAAATTTCATTACGTTACATCATTTCCCCGTTTTAATATAGCTTAGGTTTTTAAGTTCTACTTCTTTATTTTTTTAAGATTTTATTTATTTATTTGGCAGAGAGAGACACAGGGAGAGAGGGAACACAAGCAGGGGGAGTGGGAGAGGGAGAAGCAGACTCCCCGCTGAGCAAGGAGCCCCATGTGGGGCTCGATCCCGGGACCCTGAGACCATGACCCAGCCGAAGGCAGATGTTGAACAACTGAGCTACCCAGGTGCCCCTCTACTTCTGATAGTACCTATCAATTGATTTGTGGTGTCTCCTTTGGGTAAGGAAGTCACAGCAGATACCATTCTTAGGAGAAGTTTAGTTGGGAAAATTAGAAATTTCTTACTACCAAAGTCCAATGCAAGGTCAAAATAGTTCATTTTACTTTCTGTTATTATGATAAAAGTCTTTTCACTATCGGTGAGCACAGCGAGGTTTAGAAATTGCTGAAAGTTGTGTACTTCAACATTTTTTAAGAGAGTATCTCTCAGACGAAGTGTTCTTGCCACACACACACAAAACACACATCTACACAAAAAACATAAATACATAAAAACAAAGGAGACACAAGGCTACTCTGAAAGGCGTTAGATATAACCTTTACATTGATTGTGGTGATGGTATCATGGGTGTTTGATATGTCCAAACTCATCAAATTGTACAGGTTGAATATGTATAGTTCTTTGCATATCTTTTATACCTCAATGAAGCTGTTAAAAAAAAGAGCAGACACAGAGGCAAAAACAACCATGGCCCATTTGGTAAACTGCACATCATTCAGTTTGAATGTCGAAGAACACAGGGAAGAACACAGGGAAGGAAAGTTCCTGGTGAGAAATGGCTGTAGGTGAAAGCAGGGGACAGATGAAGGGGGGCCATGAGTGTCTTGCTTTAGTGTATGCACTTAACATGGAGTCAACATTAGCTACTGAAAGGCTCCAAATCCAGATTTTAAGAAGTATTCTATTAAGAAGAAGGAAAATTGGAAAGACTGAAGACTGAGACACCAGTTAGGAGACTCTTATAATAATCTAGTTGAAAGGTGATCATGGCCTCAATGAGTGATTCTCAGTGTTGGCTACAGAGTAAAACAGCCTGAGGAGTACTACTCCGCTATGGATTAATGAAGTCAGATTCTCCAGGGGTAGAACGTGGCATGGGTATTAAAAAAAATCTCCAAGTGATTGTAACATGTAGCTCATTTTCAGAACTCATGGCTTGGATTATGACAGTAGCTGCAGAGGTGGAAAGAAGGTGTTGAATTAGAGAATTTCCAAGGCATGAATCATAGAAAAGTGCCCCTTAAAATGTACTGTATGGAAATAAAAAGAGAATCTTGCAAAAAAAAAAAATGCAGATTCCTATTTAGAAGGTCTGGGGTGAAGGCTGAGATTCTTCATTTTCTGACAAAATTCCAGCTTTTAGTATATATATATATATATACTAAAAGCTTTGACATCATATATAGTTTTGCTCAACATATATATAATATATATATTAGGGGAGAAAGAGAAAAATATAAGTCACGAATGGTTTCTTAATTCTGACTAGGATGACTAGGACAGTCTGGTAATAAAAATTGGGAGAAAGATCATAAATTCATTTTTTTAACATATTGAGTGTAAAGTGCCTGAGAACAACACGAGAGAACATGCACATTCTAGAGCCTGGCCTTGAAGTTTGGGCAGGAGACAAAGCAGTGTGTGTCATCAGCCTCTTGAGAGCAGTTGAAAACATAGGCGTTGGTGAAAATGCCTGGGTAAATGTGATGTGTAAGATATAGCCAAAGACAGAATCCTGACAACAATAAGAACAGGACACTAGGGGACAAGTTAACCTGGGAAAGCATAGTAAAATTTTCCGAACTAGAAGAGGATAAGCAACAAGATAGCGGCATCGCAAAAGCCAAAGAAAGAGGAATTGAAGAGCATACTCCACTCTGTCCGAACCTGCTTGAGTCCTGAAGATTATTGAATGAGGTCCATGGGGTTTACCAATAAAAAGCTCACTGTTGATCTTGCCAAAAGTGGCTTCAGCATCCCAGGGAGTGGATGAGTGAATTTAAAGTCAAGAAGTAGGACAATATTTCCGAGATGCTGGCTGGGCTGCGGAAGGAAGAGGAAGAGGCAAATGGGATAGGCAGTTGCAAGGTCCAGAGAAAGATTTTTTTTTTTTTTTTATCGAGTTGTTTGCACATTAATTTTGACCATCTCTCTCTAAGTTAATTATTCCCTTGAACATATGACAATATATATTTTTAATTGTTTCTGGCTTGACCCATTATTTTAGTTTATATTCCACTGCTAGTTTAAGTCACCAAATACCTCTCTGACGTCTCTCTGTTAATCATTCTGGTTTAATTCTGAGTATAAATTGCTCAACAAGGGCTCATGGTTCTAACGCAGACAGTTTTCCCACATTCCCTGGTTGCCAGCTTTCCTGGCTGTTCTCAGTGCCCTGCTCCCAGGCAAGTCTCCTGCACGTCATCGGGTCTCTGCACCTTCTTTCTCTCCATGGTAATAAAAACAAATATTACATGTTTATACTAACAGCTAAAACATGTTAGTATGGAAAAAGCAGTTTGCCAAACCCTTATAACTGGCCTCTGTTCTAGTAATTTGCCAACAATAGCTTCTCATTTCAGAGTATCAACAGCTCATATTAATTCTGTGTTTGAGATATGTAGGGTTTAGGTGAAGTTATACTTAAAATCCTATTTCTGGCTGTGCCTGTGACCATTGATTAATCTGAAGAGGTTTTTATTTTTCCTACTATGGGAATAGATGACCCCTTAGTTGCTAAATGATCACTGCAATTTAGATAGTGGCATTCATAATGTTATTTAGTAAGTCCAAATGACCATTTAAAACCACCAAATTTAAATGGCATTTCATGTCTGAACAATTGCTGAGTTCTCAGCAATATGAAAGCCAAAAAAATTTCATCAACCAGACAAAAAGCTAACTCAGGCAGAATGAATTGGGTGTAGTTTTGTGTACATTGCAATCAGTTTTAGTAGTTTTCAGTCTTTAGAAATGATTGAAATTAGAAATTAGAAAGTGTTTAAATTCATTTTAAGTTCCTTTTATAGAATGTTACAATATAGTAAGGGTGGATGTTATTACCCCTACAATCAGTCCACATTTATCACAGTAATTATGAACTTCTTGTTGTGCTCACTGTTGCTTTAATTTGATTATAAATGCCAAAATGGTTTTAATGAAATACTTCTTTGTTGGTAAAGACACATTTACTATGAGGTAGCTATACTGAAACTTCACAGTTTGTTACGCTAATATGTAATCATTGTAAAGTGAAAAGTTAATACTCGAAAAAGGAACAACTATTAAATATAGGTATTAGAATTTATTGGATAGCTACTTGTAATTTATATTGACATAACATAATTTAGCTTAGAAATGAATACCTATTAGTTTGGAGAGAAGATTTTACTTTTTAGGCATTTTCTTTGACTCTAGAAAAATATTTTCTTGTTTGTGAAGGAAACAATGTATTCTGTGACCTACGTTTCTCCTCATCTGGTCCACTCACTGACATCAGCGGGCTTGGAACTGCGCTGAGTGGCGTGAGTGTCGCATGTGGCTAGCGAGTCCCGGAGGTGTGGCCAACCTGAATCAAGAAGTGTTGATTCAGTTTTTGGAGAGTTCGTATGACAAAAAGGAATATAAAATATCTTATTGATCTTGTGATATTGATCGTATGTTGCAATTATAATATGCGGCTATGTTGGTATAGATAAAGAGTGGGTAGCAATCAACATAGCAGGACCCTGATGCTCATCTTAAGGATTTTGGATTTTTTCCTAACTGCTTAACAAGAAGTCATTGACAGGTTTTGAGATGATAGTAACATGATTGGTTTTTGAAAAGATCATTTGGCTTCCTTGAGAAGAACGGAATGCGGGGGGACATGAGATGGGTGTAGAAAACCAGAGTTCTTGCATTAATCCAAGTGGCTTAGGAAGAGTGCCAAGGGTGGAGATGGACAGAACTTACAGCTTTATTTTGAAGGAAGAATAAAATGAACTGATGATAGAAGCCATATTCTGGAATGTGCTTGTAAAAAGACACACTGAGGAAAAGACTCAGTTGGTTTGGCATGCAATATCCAAATTTGCTCTCTTTATTGACCTTATTACCAATCTCTTGAAATTCAGTGTCTGGGTATATAGTTCTGTAAAATATCAGAAACTCACTTAACTGGGCTTAAGGACAACAAGAAATCTCTCTAAAGAGCTTGTACTCTACATGTCTTCTGAAAGCATTAGGTCATCATGAAAACTCACTGACCCTCCATATATAGTAAATGGTATTTTACAGGAGTGAAGGTGATTTTGCGCTATGCTATCAATCTTTTTGAGCCTAATGATCACCAAAAATTTAACAAGAAGGTAAAACTAATTATCTAAACATGTGGGGGGGAGAAAATCTGTGCCTTCCATGACTTATATATTCTGTCTATTTGGAGTCTTTGAATTGAGCTTGTGTCCTACTCAGTGGTATGCTTAAAAAAATGAACACAACAGAGACATTTTTACTTTGAATGCCTCAGTCACTATTTAACATTCCATCTTCATATACTGTCTACATTGTTAAATTGCCTGAAACTGCAGAGCAGTCAAGCAGTACACAAATTAAGCCACAAAGTAATCGGATTTCAATCACTAAATATTCACAGCTCAATTAAGTTATTTACTGAGATGTTTGTCTTAGCTGTTGAAATCTTTGCATATTTATAGGCACTTCACACTAACCTTTTAAAAATATCCTGATGTGAAAATAAAAAGCCACATTTGTTTTATAAGGTAGGTTAAAGTTACCGCTCCAGGTATTTAAATATGAATAAAAAGTCAATTACCTTCAAGTTTGCCAAGAGTATGATTTGGTATCTATAACAGAAAGCTGACTACAAATTGCCTGATTATGCTTCTGTTTCTGAAAAAGAATATTTAAAAAAATGTGAACCAAGTTACAATTTAATCTTCTATTCTTCCTCCATTTTGCAATATTATAGATGGATCATATTTTCCAGATTCAGCACTTCTATCTTTGCTTCATATTTAACCATAAAATCCTGAGAATGGCTCTGGATAACTTGGTTCAATTCTGTTGTGAAGTTTCATTTCCTTCCTACCAACGAGGGGATAATAACAGTTACCTAAGTCAAGGTGGTTCCAGGATTCCTCTGATAAGAGTAAAAAACAGCGAACATAGGATATTCAGAGTGTATGATTATAGTGGCTAATATTTGGAGCAGAGCCTTGTTAAGAATTAGAACTATTTAAAGTGCTTTACAAATACTTCCTTGAATCTTTTCAAAAACTCTATTTTCAACACCCATCTTACAAAGGAGAAATATTTACGCTTGCGAATTAATTGCTGAGCCTAGTCGTACATGACAGGAGCAGCCGATTCTAACTAGGCCTGTATGAATTCAAAGCCTACGCTCTCAAATATTACACTTTATTGATTCTCTTAAGCCAAATGATACAACCCACTGTATTAGTTTCCTATTGCAACTGTAACAAATCACTACGAATTTAGTGGATTAAAACAACACAAATTTATTATTTGGTAGTTTGGAGGTCAGAAATCTGAAATGGAGCGTAAGGGATTAAAATCAATGGCTTAATTCCTTCTGGAGGCTGAAGAAGAGGATCCATTCCTGCCTTTTCCAGCTTCTAGAAGCTGCCTGCATTCCTCTCAGTGTCTTTTCTCTGACCTGACCCTCCTGTCTCCATCCTACATGGACCTCATGACATTGCAGTGAAAGAGCCTTAATTTATTCCACCTGCGAAGTCATCTTTGATGTGTAAAGTAATATATTCCCAGGTTCTGAGAAGCAGAATATAGCATCGGGGGGGGGGGGCATTATTTTGCTTATCATGTTCATATTGAAATAAAAAATACATTTTAGAACATATCTTGGAAAATCACTACTATCTTTATGTATGCCAGTAAAGTATCTATTTCACAGAGCGGTACAATTCAATAGGTATCTTTGATGATGAAAGCTGGAGTAAATCTGATCATCTAAACTCTTTTTGTATCTGTGGGTTGTAAATGGACGCTTGAGAATGTAAAAAGTTATCAGCAAGGATCCTACTAGGAGATAAATCCTTTAATCCGAGCGCTGTATGCATGGGGCAACTCCCTATCAGTTAATATCCATCAGGCTTCGAGAAGTTGCTTTATAATTGTATGTGATAATTATATCACGCCATTTGACATTTTCTGCACAAACTACTCTTGGTGTAAAGACTATTTACTTTATTACTAAATTATAGTTTTTCAGAAAAATTATTTAAGGTGAAAGGGTAAGAGAGAATTGAATATTTTTTAAACATTTCTTAGAATTAGAAAATATTTAGAATAGGGACACCTGGGTGGCTCAGTCGGTTAATCATCTGCCTTCGGCTCAGGACATGATCCTGGGGTTCTGGGACAGAGCCTCGCACTGGGCTGCCCTGCTCAGCGGGGAGTCTGCTTCTCCCTCTGCCCCTCCCCCCACTCGTGCTCTCTCCCTCTCTCTCTCTCTCTCTAATAAGTAAATAAAATCCTTTTTTAAAAAAAATTTTAGAATATTAAGATATTGGAAGATATTAATAAGTTTGAAAAAATCATTAACTTAAGAGATTTTTTTAAAGATTTTAATTATTTGACAGAGAGAGAGATTGAGAGAGAGAGTGAGTAGGGGGAGGAGCGGAGTGAGGAGCAGAGGGAGAGGGAGAAACAAATCCTCACTGAGCTACGCAGGCACCTCCTAACTCAAGAGATTTTGTTTTACCTAAAAATAAATAGAATATATCCAATATTACTGTTGAAAAGTGATGCATATTAACTTTTCCATGAATGGTGCAAAGGGAAAAGATCATTATTGGCATTAGCCTTTCAAATCTTAATTTCATAATGGAAATTCCTGTCCCTCATCCCATCCTCCAAAGTGTCAATATTAGTAAAAACCTTTTTGTTATATTCTTAGAGGCTAATCCCTGTTTTTTCTTCTTCCCCTCCCTTTTGTCCTTCCTCCCTTTCTCTCTGGTTCACAGAGCCTCTTCCTGTGACATATATACAAGAAAATTATAGTGTAAAAGGACATGGTTGGAATCTCTACGTGCACCTGCTTAAGTAATATAACATTAAATTTTCCCCCAAAACTAAGTGTGGGAGAATTTTTTTCTCCTACTCCCCCTGTAGCTGGTGCATGGTACTTGCCAATTCCAATTCTGTGTCCAGATACTTTCCAAGTTAAGCAAACTAAGGGCGGAGAGAGCTCCCCTCTACTCAGTGCAATTCAAAACAAAGAAAGGCGCAGACATTTTCAGCATACTGTGGGAAAGAAATGCCACCAGGCAAAGGATTCTGAGGTCCTTTTCAGCACCAGAGAAAGTAAAACTGTTGAAAAGAAATCCTTGGGCCTTTGACTCTGAGGCTGAGGAGAGGAGGGACCTAGGAGGGAGAGAGAAGGATGGAGAGAAAGGGTTTAGGAATCTCAGCGGGGAGAGAGAACATGTTGAGGAGGGTTTAGGATACTATAGGTAGGAAATCCAGGCTCCTCACCAGTCAGGGAGCCAGTGGGTGAGCTGCAAATTCCCTGTCTAGGGAGCACTGCTTGCTTTGCCATCCCTGGCTGGAGCCTGGAGTTGGGAGCTTTCCTGAAATCCCTTTTGAGACCTACCTCATCCATGCTACTGAGAAGCAAAATTAAGGTTTTGTTGTTGTTATTACTGTTTTCAGTTTTTCTTTATAGGAAATGAATATGTTGCCCTGACTTTCTGATATTAAGTGCATAGTAAATAGGGGTTACACAAGCATTCAACTTATTAGAAATAATATTTCAAAGGAAAAAGGCTTTCTTTGTTGGTGAAGGGCTTGGAACATGATTTGACCTGTCAGTGAAAACAAAAACACTATTGTATATTCTTTGAGGCGGACAGTCCTAATTCCTCCCTATAACACAAGCAAGGTGGGAGCTGATAAACAGTTGCTGGTTTTCTGCATTCAAAACTACCTTCTAAACTGCTGAATCATCTTACTATGCTATTAGCCTTATTCTCTCTGAGATAAGATATTAAAAAAGTCTTACTTTCTTTTCCAGGGAAATGAAGTTCTTAATGGGAGCTTAGAGCATTTTAGAATTCAGGGCAATGTGTGTGTGTGTGCGTGTTTTAAAACTTTCAATAAAGTGATAACATAATCTGTTATAATTATTTTCAACTCTCAAATTTTATGCTTCACTGTAATGAGGCATATTCCTTCATTGGAACAGTGCCTTCATAGTATTTACTTGCTTACATGTTCGCCTTATCATTAGGCTAACAACTCATGAAGAATAAGGACTAAGATTTTAGTTCTGTTACATAAGAGAAACTAAAAAAATGTCCCTTGATTAAAAATTAAAAATCAGCTCTCTTTTGGGAACTGGAACTCAGATGGCAAGTTCACAGCGTCTGGTATGGGTTGAATTGTGTCCCCTCTTGGAAACGTATGTTGAAGTCCTAATTCCTAGTACCTCAGAATGTGACCTTATTTAGAAAGAGGATTAATACGGATGTAATTGGTTAAGTTCAGATGGAATATGGTGGGCCTCAACTCCAATATGACTGGTGTCTTTGGAAGATAGCCGTGGGGAGACAAAGACACACAAGGAGAAGGTCATGTAATGACCAGGGACCAGAGGGATGCATCTGCAGGCCAAAGAATGTCAAAGGCAGCCAGCAAGCCTAGATGCTAGGAAGAAGCATGGAAGGACTTCTGTATAGGTTTCAGAGGGGGTCCCAATACATTGATTTTCAACTTCTAGCATCCAGAACTGTGAGTCAACAAATTTCTGTTGTTTTAAGCCAACCAGTTTGTATTACTTTGTTATAACAGCCCTGGGAAATAACTAATGAAATAATTCTGACAGGGTGCATGGTACTTGCCAATTCCAGATACTTCCAGATACTTCCAAGATACTTCCAGTATCCTCCTTGTGAAATATTTCTTAATTCTAAGTCTGACAGGGTCTTAAGGAATGTTCCCTTTTATGATGATAAAGTAGTATATTTTAGAGATGGTATGTTATGAGCTTATCTAAGCCAGTTTGGTGGTTTATGTATTGTATTTCCTTCTGCTCATATCAATAGCCTTTAATTATTAGAGGTAGCTGATGGTTGTAGGCTCCCCCACAACCTCACTATGTGGTCATATATTAAAGCAAAGCAAATGGCAAAAAAAGTTGCATATTTAAAAGCATATATGAGAGGGCAGAGCAGGCCCCCTAACAATCATTCCTGTTGTTCTTTTCAGCTCCATGGAAGCCTAGCTCTGAGTCTCTGGGCGTCAGTCCCCTAAGACTGTACCCAGGAGCCCTGAGGTTCAGACTCTTCCGCACATTTTTGAGCAGAAGGCTGAACAGAGCCCTAAGTTGTAAACATCACAGCCTATTGGGTGTGTTAGATTCTATACCATGTTCATGCCAGGACTGACGGGCTTATGATGTGTTTCCAGTCAACCCACCTTTTGTGGACAAAATTCCCTCTACCAATTAATGATTGTCACATCCTTTCTGCCAACTCATACCCTTTAAGTGCTTATGACAAAATAAAATTCTTAAAGCTTTTGTAGAAACTGCCTCTGGAATGAGAACTCCTGATAAGAGTGTTTAAAATGCTAACTAACCGGTATGTAATCCTGATTAAAATATTGTGCATTTTATCAAGTTGCCCTAGGCTGAACTGTTATACCAACCATCATAGAAATTACATTCAAGTGTTTTAAAAATAAATGTTATAGTATATGAGAGTTAATGGTTTCATTATTCTATAAATATTTATTGAACATTTACTATGTGTCAGACACTATGTTAGAACCTGGAAATACCAAGACACATAAAATATGTTCCTTGCCCTAAAGTTGTTCAAAGTCTAGTGCTGAGAAATATGCACGTTAAATAGGCAATTACTTGTGTACCCGTGTGCCTTGGGAGTTGAGTAGGTAATGCAAAGCTACATATGGTGCATGTAATAACTCAGATATGTGTCTTTATAGTATCTCTATGCAAATGCATTCCCAGGATCATATATTGGGAATCTCCTTAAATAGTCCAAATCCCTTTGCAACAAATGATTGGACTTCATGGTTTTTGATATTTAATTGCTGACGGTTTTAAGCTTCACCCCTCGATTTTCTTCTCTACATCCGTGCGAGTTAAGAAAGTCTGGATTCTTCCTCCTTTGTCACTGGTGGAAAATTCAAACCACATTAGCTGTTGCCTGGGCGTGGGATCCCTCAACCTGGCTTCAACTCCTAAGCACAGTAAAATCTCCAAACCAGGCTACCTTTCTTCCTCTTTCAAGCAAGGTCAGACTAGCTTGGGAGACCTGCCTGGTCTCCCTGAGAGCCTCATTATATAAAAACAGAGAGTGGAATGGTGGTTGTCAAGGGTGAGGGAGACGTTAGTCAAAGGGTGCAATCTTCTACTTATAAGGTGAATCAGTTCTGGGGACCTAATGTACAGTATGGTGGTTATAGTTAACAATACCATATTATATACTTGAAAGTTGCTAAAAGAGAAAATCTTTAATTGCTCACCACACACACACACACACACACACACACACAATGATAATTGTGTGAAGTGATGGAGGTGTTAATTAACTATATTGTGGTGTCATTTTGCAATAGATAAGTGTATCAAATCAGTGTATTGAACATCTTAAACTTATACAATGTTATATGTTAATTATATCTCAATAAAGCTGGAAAAAAAATAAACACACATGTATAACAAGCAAAGACAAAATATGCAAAATTACCAGAGTCCTGATTTCTGTAATTGATCATAAGGTCATAGTTGATATCTGTAGCTTTGATTTTCAACTACCCATTCCATATTTCCCTTGCCCACAGCCAGAACCCCAGCTACTCTTAGTTCCTTATTTGGTGGGAGTGATCCAATCTTTCTTTCCAAAATGATCTGAATTCGTAATCATTCTGCCTTTTTCTGGTTCTTAGAGTTTTCCATTCCATTCCATGACAGCAAGAAAATGGAATGTCATCTACACAGCTGCAGTGAACTGAATTCTACTAACAGCCATATGAGCTGGGAAGAGGATCTTGAGTCTCAGTTAATAATGTAGACCTGGTCAATACTTTGATTTCAGTCTCGTGACACCCTGAGCAGAGGATTCAGCTAACTTGTACCTAGATCTTTGACACACAGAAACTGTGAGATAAATAAATTTGTGTTGTTTGAAGCCAGAAACAAAATAAACAACCTCCCCACCCCCCACATACACACACACGTTTTCTATCTGGGTTTGACCTAATCAGGGGAGCCCTTTGAGAAAATAACTTGAGGTCACAGAAAGGGGAAGCAATAATAGCTGTTCTCTTGTCGACCTGAACAAATAATCTGTGGTATGTAGAAAGGGTTCCTGGCAGGGAACTTTCAGAAGCTTCTAGAAGTTAACGGCCTCTGTTCTACAACCATAAGAACTGAGATTAGTGGATTTGGGAGATGAACACAGCTTTCAATGAGGTCCCAACTCTGGTGACATCTGCAGCAGAGGACTCAGCTAAGTCATGCCTGATCCATGGAAACTGACATACTGTATGTGTATCATTGTTTACCAGCTAAGTTTGTGGTTCTTACACAGCATAGAAAATTAATACACATGTTTATATGAGCATCTTGGCATTTTAGAAAAATTTCTTGATAATGAGGTGAAAAATAATTCAGAGGGATATGTGTTAGTTTCCTACACTGCCTCAACAAATGACCAGAAGCTTAGTGGCTTGAAACAACACCACTTTATTATCTTACACTTCTATAGGCCAGAAGACGGACATAGGACTCAAAACTGGGCTAAAATCAAAGCATTGGCATGTTGCATTTCCTTCTGGAAGCGCTAGAGAAGAACCTATTTCCTTGACTTTTCTAGCTTCTGAAGGCAAGCTGCATTCCTTGGTTTCTGGCCCCTTTCTTGATCTTTAAAGATAGTAATGTTGCATCTCTCTGACTCTTCTTTGTCATTACATCTATCTCTTTGATTACATCCTGGAAATGTCCCATTTTTAAGGACTTGTGTGGTTTGATTGGGCATATCTCAAAAACCCAAGATGATCTCTCATCCCAAGGCCTTTGACCTTAATCACATCTGCAAAGTTCCTTTGCCAAGAAAGGCAACATATCCATAGGTTACAGAGATTAGGTGTTGCAGAGTCACTGTTCTGCCTACCGTGACACAGAGTTACAGACAGGGACGTGAGTTTGGAAATTAATAAAGAATCTTGGTAAGAAATGATGAGAACCCAAGGGAAGTTGTAGTGGCCAAGAAAGAACAGCTTAAAGAAGTGCTAGCAAGTAGAATGCTAGACCAGACTTGTACATGAGAGTGAAGGAAAAAGGAGATATAGAAGTCTTGAATAGTTACTAAGTAGGTGAGAGGCAGCATAATTTATTGAAACAGGCTCTCATGATGAGAAGATAGAAGTAGAATATGAAAATGAGATCAGTGTTTAATAGACTGAATTCAAGTTTTTGTAAGACATCGAATTATAAATGGGCAGCAGATGTACCTTCAAAAATAATCACCCTAGACATCTGCTGGTCAAGAAAAGGAAAGTAGAGCATGTGAGCTAATTAGAATGTCCTAGAAGACAGAAAGGTGAAAGTGACCAGCAAAAATGAGAGTCAAAGTAGTGACGTGAGATTGTAGGTGAAGGTTGGAAAGAGACATCAGCTGGGGACAGAACTCTGGAAATGACTCAATGAACAGGCGATAAAGAAAAGAAAAGCCAGCCAAGAGGACTGGACTGGAATAGAAGAAAACATAAGAGGAGAAATAGCAGAGAGCACAGACAGTGAAACATGAAAGAAACAGATTTTCTAAGAAGGGGTCAGGGGATAATAGCAAAGGGATTAGGTCAAATAAATAAACATCAGACTTCACATTCAGTAAATGTAGTTTTCAGTGGAGGTATCGATAGTGGCTGCTAACAAGATGGTGGGTTAAGAGAAGGTGTTTTGCTTGAGCCATAGAAGTTTACGTCTCCTTTCCTTAAAAAGTTTCAAATAACTTTGGTAATCATAATGAAAATTAGAGTTTTTGTGTTTTTTTTGTTTTTTTGTTTTTTTAATTTTATTTTTTTCAGTGTTCCAAGATTCATTGTTTATGTACCACACCCAGTGCTCCATGCAATATGTGCCCTTCTTAATACCCACTACCAGGCTCACCCATTCCCTCACCCTCTCCCCTCTAAAACCCTCAATTTGTTTCTCAGAGTCCACGGTCTCTCTTGGTTCGTCTCCCCCTCCGATTTCCCCCAATTCTCTTTTTCTTTCCTTCTCCTAATGTCCTTCATGTTATTCCTTATACTCCATAAGTAGAGTTTTTGTCACTGTCTTACATATATATGGACATACACTTTTGGTTTTTCACATTGGCATTCAAAGTAAATGATGGGAATGTTAACAGAAGGATAAATACATAGTAGTAGTACTCAAAAGGGAAAAATATTGAGCCAATTTTCAGCATCCTTATTAATATGGCCAAGATGGGTGTTTTAAGTGTAAAAATTTAATTCAAATTTTGCATAAGTGGGAGTTGCAATTCTTTTCTTACACAAAGGGGTTCCTACTTTGAAGAAATAACTTCTAATTACATTCAGTTTAATTTGAATGTAAATGTGTTCCTGGCATTAGGACCCTGCTGAATCTAACACCTGCTGTCTCAAAAGGCAAATCTTTTGAAGTTGTTGCAGCTTGAAACAGTCCCTTTTCATAGCTCCTGTTTCTGAAATGACCATTTTGAAGCTCTCATGTTTGAAATTCTAGGTTTTCTGAAAAATTTAAAAAAAGAGATTTTTAAAGAAGCGATGGCACCAACAGAATGGTGAAAAAAAGAAAAAAAAAGCACGTTGAAATATGTTAGTTTTAAAAGTTAAAAAAATTTTGGTCTTCTGCTAAATGCTAATGAGACATAGCCCTTGGGCTGATGGAAAAGATAAATCAGGTTTAACATTCTCCCTAGTTTCTAAGAAGGCTATTATATCTGAAAACACATTTTAGTCTCACCTAAGTAAAGCATATACTTCCTGTTAAGATAAGGTCAACCCTGTGGTTTGTGAATGACAGCCCTGGCATTGTTCCATTAAGAGCTGTTGATTCCTTCCAAGGCTTGGTTTAAGTCCCAAGAGTCAGCTGATTAACAATGAGTGGTTTTGTCGAGCCATCTAAGAAGGATGGCATCAGGTTCCCAATTAGAATTTTTTTGGTTCTAAAACTCTCTTTTCATAGGAAAGGGTGGGTCTTAACATCCAGCTACAAAATGATAAATGAAAATTACTTGTTCTCAGGTTGTGACAATTTTGACTTTACCCCTTAGAGAAGTTTTCCATTAGGTAGTAATTTTCTTCTTTTGGTATTAAATACACATTATTATGGCATTTGTTAATTACATAGAATTTGTTATGTGTCAGCCATTGTTCTAAATGCTTTACATATACTCATTTATTTGCTAGTTATGTAACATGACAGTGCACTTGGACAGAAATATGTCTTCTTTTAGAGATAAGTAAATTTCCACATATAAGTCACAACAGCTTAATTATTATCTTTTCAGTTAATGTATAATTGCTGACTTCCTATATTATGCTCTTGGAGTTAGTGGGGGATTGAGAGATAATACAGTGAAAGGCACTGAATAAAGGTAAGATAATAAATGGGTTAACATTAGATTAGTTTCATTTAATTATGTTCATTAATATAAACTATGATAGCCCTAAAGATTTTTTTTTTCCATGTTGGCAAAAAAGAAAAATGATTTTGACATTCAGTTGACTGACAGCCATTTTTTGTGTTGATACTTCTAGTTGGATTTGGATGATCCTAAATGATTTTTACCTTTGGGCAGGACTTAGCTAGCTTTTTAAATAAGGGCCACTTCCCTACAGATTAATCTGTTTCCAAATCTGATTAGTAAGAGCCTTATTATCTTAAAATGCATTTAGTATTTTATCAATTAAACACAGTATAATTGCTATGGCATAAAATTAACAAATTCTTCAGTCCATGCAATGTAAACCACTGATTTCTTCCTCCTTCATTGCTTGTATAATATCATCTAGACTTCTATTTTTTATTTTTTATTTTTATTTATTTATTTATTTTTTGTTTTTCGTTTTTTCATCTAGACTTTTAAAAAAAACATGAATGCAAACAGGACTGAGAGGTACTATTAGAAGTCAGATGTAGATTCAATCCCCAGCCCCTTTCCACTGTTTCTTTGCGGTTGGAAATAAAAGGCGGCCACTCGAATGAGAACATGAAGAGGCTAATCAGAGTTTGCTACAGCAAAGGAATCAGCCACTATCACTTGCATTTGTCAGAGACTCAAAGGCAGGTAAGGAAGTGGGAAAATGGGAAGGCTTTAGGCACATCTGATTGGAGAGGACAGGGCAGAGAGAAGCTGGCTGTCAATGATCAGATCATGACTGTTGTGAGCTGGTTGCTACAGAGGCTGTGGCTCCGAATTTGACTGTTGTATGTGTCTGACTACTGTCCCTTTGTATATTCAGTCTCTCACTGGAATGTGAGGGTTGGGGCAACAAAGATTCATTTGTATCTATCACATATGTAGGCACAAGTCTAGACCCCGAGGGATTTTAGGGGTCTATGAAGACACCTTGAACTGGAAAAGATACATTGGATGCAAGACATAAAGAGAAAATCTAAAGAAACAAAATAAATAATGTTTAACTAAGTGTCCACAAAATGTAATACTATGTCATCTTTGTAATTTGAAAACAGTTTGTGGGCTAATTTTTTTTCAATTGGCAACAGTTGCAGAGAAATAATAGTCAATTATCATTAAGTGGTGGGCTCATAGGCAAATAATTTTAAAAGCAAATTCATGATACTCCTTCCAAAACTTTCAAAGCAAATCTAATGTGGTTCACAGGGGCATGTGATGGATTTGATACGATGTGGGGTGAGGCCTCCCACTGCCAGAGGGCCCTGTGCCTGTGGGAGGAATCCACCAGCTCCAGCTTTTGGCCTTGGTGAGACCTTAAAATGGCAGTTCAGTTGGCAATAAGGATAATGGTGAAGGTACACTTTCACGTTGCCCAGACTCATTCACTTAACTCTAGTTAAACTAAAAATTCTGCTATCATTCAAGCATCATTATAATTTAGATTGTGGAGGAGGAGCCTTCTGGGATGCTTTGGTTGCATCGGAGTGGCAAAGACATATTGTGCAGTTAATTAACCTCACAGAAAGATGAAAGAAAACTACCCAGCAGCACAAACTTGACTTATGTTTATTTTTGTATTTGTGCTTTTGTCCTCATTTGGTTTTCTTCTCCCCAGCCCACTGCCATATGCTGCTGGGACTCAGCTGTAATTATCTTACCCACAGACGAAACACCAAGTGAAATAAAGCAAACAGAAACTTCACCATCACAATTCCAGACCCTGTTCTACAGAAAGTGTCTGCAAGTTAGCATGAGACAGAACAAGTTCTTTTACATGGACAAAGAATATTGAAAACGTTTTTCATGCAAACTTACACGTATGGCCACAGTCAACCCATGACTCAGATGTCTGACCCTGTATTGAAACCCATGGAGATTTAAAAAAAAAAAAATCCTACTTACCACAGATGCACATTAGAAATAGCTGGGGTACTTAAAATAAATTCAGCCCCCAGCTCTACCACGATTAAATAAATCAGAATTTTCTTTTTGTTTGTTTAAAGATTAGATTTATTTATTAGAGAGAGCATGTGGACACATGAGTGGGATATGAGCAGAGGGAGAGGGAGATACAGACTCCCTGCTCAGCAGGGAGTCTGATGCGAGGCTTGATCCTGGGACTCCAGGTTCATGACCTGAGCCAAAGACGGACACTTAACCGACAGCCACCTAGGCGCCCTTAAAGCAGAAATTCTGAGGGTAGGACTCAGGCATTGGTATTTTTGCAGCCCTGTTTTCCACCTCATCTCTGCCACAGTTGGCTAGTGATTCTAACACACAGCCAGACCGAAAGCCACTGAATCAGGCTCTCTCTCTGTCTTGAGATCACAGCATAGCTGTGTGTATTCTCAGTGTGTCTTCTCATTTGGGATAGTTTTTGTTGATGAGTAATTAATTAGTAGCCATTCTCTTGTGGAAGAGTTAGTAAAGATAAACCATCCAGTTGATTTCCAAATCTAAGCAACTCAGAGCTGCAGATGTGAAACATTACAAAGTGAAATTTCAGAGCCTTTCCCCCCCCTTTTTCTCTTTTATATTGCTACAAGAGACTTCTAGAAGTTGAATTTAGTTATTCTGACTGAAGAGATAAATTGGCCGAACAGAGGAAATTCTTTCATATTTTCAGTAAAGTGATCGATATGGTGTTTTTGCAGATCTACTCTGCTTAGAGTAAGTCAGTAAGGTTACTTAGCAAATAGATTAGAAGGTCGTAATTTACAACTATGCAAAGATCGAATTTGGAAGCCAATTACCAGGAATTCCATTTTTTCTTATGTTTAGATGACAAATAATAGTGGCGTGTTTAATGCTTCACTTATCACTTACTTATTTAATATCCAGAGAAACTTTACCAAAATTTGTTGCCTGATAAGCGGAGAATGATTTATTAAACTTTGGCTAAATACTATCAGTGACTGTTACAAAGAAGGGAAAGGCCCACCTAAAAGAAAATTGTAGGGCAAAACTTTATGCTACCTCCCCAAAGAAGATACACAGAGGGCAAGTAAGCATATGAAAATAAGCTCCACCTCATACGTCATCAGGGAGGCACAAATTAAAGCAACAAAGAGATACAGGTACACACCTATGAGAATGGCCACAGTCTAAAGCACTGTCAACACCAAATATTGGTGAGAATGTGAGCAGCAGGCACCCATTGCTGCTGGGAATGCAAAACAGTGCAGCCACTTTGGAAGGAAGTTTGATGGTTTCTCACTCTTACAATATAACAACTGTGCTCCTTTACATTGACCCAAAGGAGTTGAAAACTTATGTTTGTACAAAAATCTGCACGAGGATGTTTATAGAAATTTTATTCATAATTACCAACACTTAGAAGCAACCAGGATGTCCTTCAGTAGGTGAAGGAGCAAGGAAACTGGTACATCTAGATAATGGAATACTATGCAGTGTTAAAAAGAAATGCACTATCAAGCCATGCGGATACATGGAGTAATCTTACAGGCATATTATTAAGTGAAAGAAGCCAAACTGAAAAGGCTACAGACCATATGATTCCAACTATCTGACATTCTGGAAAAGCAAAACTGATAAACAGGTCAGTGGTTGCTAAGGATGGGGGAAGGAAGGGATGAATAGAATGAGCACAAGTGATTTTTAGAGCAGTGAAAATATTCTGTAGGATATTATAATGATGGATATACGTCCTTGTACACTTGTCCAAACCTATAGAATATACAACACGACAAATGAACTGCAGGTAAACGATGGACTTTGGGTGATGATAATATGTTGAGGTAGGCTCATTGTTGGTAACAAATGTGCCTTTATGGTGACAGATATTGATAATGAAGGAATCTCTGCATGCATAGGGGCAGGGAGTATATGGGAAATCTGTACTTTTTTCTCAAGTTTCAAGTGAGCCTAAGATTACTCTAAAAAAATAAAGTCTTAAAAAAAACTCATGCTAATTGTGGAATAGACAAGAAGGCTGCTATCTTCTGGCAATTCTTCAAGTTTTTGTGTTTTTTTTTAATCAGAAAAGTTGAATCCATTTTAATGTATCTAAAATCTCAACAAATGCAAACAATTTTAGTAGTTTGAAAAATGGGCTTATTCCACTGTTGGCTGTAATATCGTTAGCAACAGTCAAATGAAAAAGATTAGACCTTAAAATGCAGGGCTAAAGCCTTCTTTTAAATTGTCTTGTGAAATTCTATCTCCTATCTCTGAGATTACAATTCAAAGCAATGAAAGAATGTATCTAATTTATAAAAGTTCAATTCTCATATACTTGCTTAGGAGCATGCAAGTTCTCTGAAAGTGAAGTATGCCTATAGACCTGGGCTAATTTCTTGTGCTTGCTAAAGCTGAAAGGGGCTATCTGCTTTTTAGGATAGAAAAGAAACTTACAGGCAAGAAATTTTTTCCACTTAGACAATACATACTCTTTCCCCCCTTTTTTCCTTTTTTTCACCTGAGAAGCCTTGACATCATCAAGGTATATATTTGATCAAAACCTTTACTATGAGAGCCTTTGTTCTAAGTTAAAGTACTTTTTTTCCCTTTCTTTCTTTTTCTTTTCTTTTCTTTTCTTTTTTAAAGAAAACGTCCAAAGAATCTGTATCTCAAAGTCAAAAATAAAGTTGCTAAACTATTTCAGGTTATATGTCAGCTTGGGTTATGAACTAAAAATAAAATAATGATGGGTATCATGACTTCTCTGAAAGAATAAAGATGAAAACTGAAAGCAGGAATGAAAACTTGGTGAGCATTAATGTCATAAAAGGGACATAAAGAATTGAGTAGGCCTGAAACACAGAAGGCAAGTGCTTTGCAATCTTAACAAAAGCAGTTGAGTCGCAAGAAGGGTCTGCTGAATGGGATGGGGTTAGACCCTGAACCCGACTCTCATAGACAGGACTGGCTACATAATTTACAGGGTTCACTGCAAAATGAAAATGTGGGGCCTCATGTTAAAACATTATTAAAATTCTAAGCTGGTGACAGGAGAGCATAAAACCAAGTGCAAAGGTGTTTTATATGTGGGTCACAGGCTGCAGGTTGGTGGAACCTACTCTGCTCAGCAAAGGGCTCTGCGTAAAGAGTTTTGGTTGAATTGGAGTTTTGATTGCAGAATAAGAAAAGTTATTGGGAAACAAATGTCTAATTTTTCTGACCTTTGAACCTGGAGGGTTTTTGCGGAAGAAGCTCTTAACAGTCTATCTCCTAGGTTGTAGACAACTATTGAGTTCGGTGCTGTAAGGCAAGGACAGAAAGTAGTGGTTAGGTGGTTGAAGCTGATGTTAATGGGACTGTGGGATGGATTGCAAGGGACGGAAGACTGAAGACAGAATAGATAAAAATGAGGCTATTAAAATCGTTTAGGAATAAGGTGAGAGAGATTTGAACCTGTACGCCGTCAGAGAAAACAGAAGTTATACATATGATTTGGAGGAACTGGGACCGTCCTATATTGGTGTTGAGAAGGTAAAGTGATGCTGGTGCATTTCCACAATCTTGAACGCCGAGTTACCACGTGACTCGGCAAGCCCCCTCCCAGGGCTAGGCCCAAGAGAAAGGAGACATCTGTTTACACCAAATCCTTACAAGTGCTCATAGCAGCATTATTCATAATAGCCAGAATGTGGCAACACCCCAAATGTCCATCAACCATTGAATGACTAAGCAAAATGTGGTCTATCCACACAATGGCATATCATTCGGTACAAAAAGAAGTGAAGTCCTCATGCTGATGTGCAGACGAACTTTGGGAACATTCTAGGTGACAGAAACCACACACAAAGGCCGTGATCCCATTTGTATGAAATGTCCAGAATAAGCAAACGCATAGAGACAGAAGGTAAATTAGTGTTTGCCAGGAGCCAGGAGGAGCAGGGAATGGGGAGTGATTGCCAGTGGATATGGGGTTTCTATTTGTGGTGATCTAATTGTGAAACGAGATAGTGGTGAAGGTTGCACAATTCTGAATATACTAAATTGGATACACTAAGCTGAATTGTTGGCTTTAAAGGGTGACTTTTGTAGTATGTGAATTATATCTCAATAAAGCTGTTATAAAAAAAGTAATACATAAATAAAAAATGACCAAAAATGTAGAATGGATCACACATCCATTATACCTCACAAAACTGTTTAAGAAAAACCTTAAAAAGGTAATGCCTATATAGAGGATGAAAAATGAGAAAAAATTAAATCTTGAAATACAAAATATTTTTAACTATTTATAAATACAAAGATTTCTATGTGGTTATTGAGAGAATTTAGAATGATACAAAACTGAGATTAATACTTAAGAGATTCTTTTTTTTCCACTATAAACTTCTTTTATTTGATAATGTAAAACCTGAGAGAAAGTGCTTACTCACTGAGTGGGTTCTAGTCTAAGTAATAAGGAATAAACTTGACATAGGTTGCTATGTGAACAGAGGAAAAGTCACTATTAGCAGACAGAGAAGAAGTTCTTTTAAATTTTAGATTATTTAGGGCAAGAAGCTTATTTCTCTTGTTCATTGCTGAATTTAGTAGCTACCACAAGAGTAAGCCTTCCAGTCCACCATTATTTTTTCTATGGCCCATGACAAAAAATCAAAAGAAAAATAATAATTCATGATATTTTAAAATTATATGAAATATAAATAAAAATTTCAGCATCTGGAAGTACAACCATTATCACGTTGTAGCTTTTGGGCTACAATGGCGAACTTAAGTAGTCATTACAGAAACATAGAGCCTGCAAAGCTGGAAATACTTATTATCTGGATTTTATAGGAAAAGTTCGTTGGTCCCTGATTGAGAAGAAAGTCAGCACATAGGGGCACCTGGGTGGTTCAGTCGGTTAAGTGTCTGCCTTCAATTCAGGTCATGATCCCAGGGTCCTGGAATCGAGTCCCACGTCGGGCTCCCTGCTCAGCAGGTAGCCTGCTTCTCCCTCTGCCTGCTGCTCCCCCTGCTTGTGTTCTCTCTCTCTCTCTGACAAATAAATAAAATCTTAAAAAAAAAAAAGTCAGCATGTAGTAAGTATTCAAAGATTAATTGTTGAATGAAGGGCTGAAAGGAAAGAGAGATGGACTGTGGAAGGGTAACACATTCTCACGGATGATTCCATTAGCTTGAAGTTCCAGGGGATCATGGATTGGCAAGTGTCTATCAGCCACTAGGAGACAGAGCAATGGCACAAGAAGGAAGGGGATGGGATAAAGGCATTCTCTACAATGGAAGTTACAATATCACTAAAAAAAATCGCTTCAAGGAAGAAGAGTAGATAAGTGGAGAACTAGGATGTGGGGAGCACCCTATTTTATGGACTGGCAGGAGAAAGCAAAGTCAGAGAAGAGGTAGAAAAGAATCTGTTAGGTAAGAGGAGAATGCTTGACAAAAATAGTCACACAGAAGAAAGATGTTTCAGGAGTTTTAGTTTTGCTTAGTGTCAATGCTGTGATTATAAAGTCGTTGGTGACCTGGAGAATACAGTTGTATTACAGAGGAGAAGGTGGCCTTGGATGCTTGGATGAAAATGGCAGCCAAATGGTTTTACTAAACATGATATTGGCTAAAGCACTGAGGATTTAAAAAAAAACCCTTTTCAAATAGTTATTATATAGGAAGCTCTGAAAAGGAAATCATGCTGTGTTCAATCTCTCAAGATATTTTGATCACCCAAGCACAAAGACACACAGGATAGCGATGCATCATTAAAAATAAATTGTTAAATTAATTCCTTCGTAACTCAGGCCAAGAAATCCAACCCGAAGCACTTGGCCACAAGCTTCTTTTGAGCTCAGAATGTCAGAATAAATGTATACGCCTTATGCATTCCTGAAAGGAGAGAGATAAATACTTTAAACAACAGGCATTTCCGCCATTTAATCTTCACTATTATTTTATCATTTACAATAAATGGTTCAATAAAAATAAAATATGATTTTTGTCATCATGTTGAGGTTTTCTTCTGATGTTCAGTAAGCATTGTGTTGAATACAAGTCATACAGCTTTCCCCTAAGGTCTATTGGCATTAGGTAGAGATCTTGATTGATAACTGTTTATATGCAGCACTAAACCTTCTTGTGTTTTGCTTATTTCTAGTAAGTGAAAGCAAATCCCTCTAGACCTTGAGGCAAAATTTAAACCAGTATTTTACCTCATGCTGTACTATCTTGCCTCTCAACTGATCTCATCCTGACACACCAAATGCTCCTTTTCTATAGCAGCCAAAGTGATCAGGCAAGTTTAATTGCTTTGAAGTAATGCAATTGAATTTATACTTTTATTGGCTAATTTCCAGTTCTAGCAAAGACTCGTAGTCAGAGCACTTGCTATACTCAAGTCACTCTCACCCAAGTGCTTACATCCGGTCTTTTAGTTTTGTTCTTTAAAGTACGCAAGTATTAGCAAGTTCTGTTACAGGGTCACCAAAGAAAAGATGTAAAAATGAACCTTCTTTAAAGGCTCTTTCATTTATTTTGGTTATATTCTATCTTATCTTTTTCATTTCAGACCCATTAGGGGCAGTAGAATGCAACTCAAAAGACTGGATTATAAATACAGTGTATCTTTTTCATAAAACTGCTTAGTTCAACAATAATTTGTCTGAAAGATGAATATCTTAGAAGTGTTTCAATAGAAATCAATAAATGTCTCAAATATAATACATGTAGGAAAGAAAATAGTATTCATCAAAAAGAATGCTTATAAAACAGAAGATAAAGAATTTACATTGGCTTATTAGTAATGTAAGATAACCTGTTTTTAATATTAATGTGTTGAATTTCATTTTCATTTTATCCATTGCTCCTTCTTTTGAGCTACATTGAGCTTCCACCGTTAGTTTGGTGTGATATTATTATTTGATTTTTTTTTTTTTTAAGATTTTATTTATTTGTCAGAGAGATAGAGGGAGAGAGCACAAGCAGGAAGAGGAGGCAGGCAGAGGGAGAGGGAGAAGCTGACTCCCCACTGAGCAAGGAGCCCCATGTGGGACTTGATCCCAGGGCCCTGGGATCATGACCTGAGCTGAAGGCAGACGCTTAACTGACTGAGCCACCCAGGTGGCTCATAGAAGTCCCTTAACTTCTATGTATTTGACTTGACTGAGAATGTACTTGGTTTGCTGGGTCCAGACTGAGACTTGTCAGGGTACAGCTCCTAAAAGCTGAAATGGCAGGAATCTGAAGAACAACATGCCAAAAGGGAATTTGCTTTCTTTTGCCACTTTCCTGGATCTGAGCTTTTCCTTCCAGCCATATAGTTGGTAGAGGTTCTCTTCCTTTAACAGCTACTGGGGAAAATGGAAGTACAAGTTACTTTGAGTTAGAGCTGTGGCTAAAACTTTGCCTTGAAAGTTTTAAAATCATGAGGGTAGGTGTGGGGGAAAAGAGACACCGAAAACTTTCTTCTTTTAAAACTACAAGTAGTTTTCTATCTTAGAAGCAAAGCTTTGAATACACTTCAGCAAAAATATAGTTTTTAGTTTTTTGTTTTTTGTTTTTTGTAATGGGCAGACCAAAGCAATGGACTGTTTTCTTAAACAATTCTATTTAAGTAGTCCATAAACAGTGTGTATTAAAGGGTTAACCCAGCTGGTCTAGTTGTCTCAACTGTACACTCTGAATGTCTTTAAGACTGGATCTTTACTAGCTCCTGGGGGATAACCTCAGAGTCCTCAGGAACATTCAGCCCGATAAGAGTAACTTTATATACTTGGCACTTGGGTCACACAGATAGTTTACGCTAATAATGTGATTTATGGTGAATGCCTGGTTTTCTTTGTTTTGGGTCAGAGACTGTGCTATATCAGTTTGGCCTCTAGGGGCGCTAGAGACTGAATAGCTAAGGTCAGTAATGCAGAGGCTCCACATCTCAGGGGCGGAGCCCCAATGAAAACCCTGAACAAAGCTTTATGAGCTTCCCTGGTTGGCGAGACTTTGAATGTCTTGTCACACATGGTACCGGGAGAATTAAGTGTTGTTCTTGTGACTCCGCTGAGAGAGGACAATAGGAAGCTTGGATTTGGCTTCTCCTGGATCACCTCATGTGCGTTTTAATTTTGCAGATTTTATTTATTTATTTATTTATTTATTTATTTATTTATTTATTTATTTATTTATTTATTTAAGATTTTATTTATTTGAGAGAGATTTGAGATTTGAGAGAGGGAGAGAGATCACAGAGATCACACAGAGGAAGAGGGAGAAGCAGACTTGCTGCTGAGCAGGGAGCCCTGATGTGGGGCTTGATCCCAGGACCCCTGAGATCATGACCTGAGCGGAAGGCGGATGCTTAACTGACTGAGCCTCCCAGGCACCCCAGTTTATTGATTTTAATCTGCATTCTTTTGTGCAATAAACTGTAATCTTGAGTGAAATAGCTTTTCTGAGTTCTGTGAATCCTAGCTTGTCATCAAACCTGAGAGTGGTCTTGGGGGTCCTGGGGTCTCCACCAAAAGCAGATATTGAGATATGTGAGCAGTTGGGACTCCAAGAAGTTAAATTACCTTAGATAACAATGTATAATATTTTTGTGTTGTAAGCAGAATTTCATCTCTATATTATGTGTCCTCTTGAGAAAAGTATCTTTTTCAAAATAGATTTTAATTATAGTGTGATTGCAAATTGTTGCTTGTTTTTTGGAGACACATATATTTTCGTTTCAGAAGCAGCTTGGAATTGCCTAGAAGTGAGAGACTTACAAACTGCAGAAAGGGTATGAGTTATGTGCTTTATGTTATTTTAAGGGAGAAACCCCCATCTTTCTGGATTTGTGAGGCTCTAGCTGGATTGTAGGACATCCATAGTTATCAAAGTTCGATAACCCAAATATCGAGAAATGTAAAAGAGGACAGAGTTGTCCTGTCTTTTAATAATTTGGGAGAAATATGATAAAATTAACCCTCTGCTACTGTACTCCTTGTACAAATATTAGCCTGTTTCAATTGCATATTATTATTCTGCAAGGGCCATAGGTTAAAGTCAAGGTAGATGGAGAGGAATCCTCTAAAGCAAGGGTTCATTCCAATTTCAATCACAATGGAAAGCAGCAAGACTTATGACAGTAGATAAGCCTTGGGGCCACTGGTTTTCCTTTTCTAAGTCTGGACTCCAGAGAGTGCAGATGTGCTTAGACTATCCTGGATGTGGGGAAAAACGGTGTACTTCTGTCATGGAAAAAAGTTCGGAGCAAGGAAAGGGGAGAACCTGCCTGAGGTAGGAAGGCAGATGGGTAGGCATCCTCTGAAGAGCCAACATTTTCAACTCTGGGAGCAATGTTGCCAAGAGCCAGTTGTGAGAGATTCCGAGGATATTTTTCTTTGGCTGGCATTCTCAAGTGCTTTGTAGAATATTTTAAATGATATAGACTGATTTTCTCTGTGCTGTGGGAAATTAAAGAACTCTGCCAGATCTTTTTTGTTTGCCCCTCCAGATCTACTTTCCGTTCTTCCTCTCATTGTGTGCTCCAGGGAGCAGACCTGCGGACAGCCGCCACACTTGCTTCCTGGCTTCCATTGGGCGACAGCCATGAGAGGCAATATTAGGAAATCGGAGGTTGGGAAGAATTAAGCCCAAGATTTATTTTTTTTAAATTTTTTTAATTTAAAAAAAAAAATTTTTTTTTTAAGCCCAAGATTTTTATCACCTGGCTCCTTCTCTGCTTGGATGTAGCAGGTTGGCCACATCTTTCTGCCAGAGGCCATGCCTCCTTTCAGAGCCTTTCAGAACTAATTTTCTCCAGGTTCAGGTAATTATTCCCTCCCTCTCATTGTTCTTGCCCACTCAAGGATTGTAACAGTTCCTAGTGTTGCTAGTCCTAGTATGAATTATTCTCTATTGATTTCCCTTGACCCTGCCCATAACCTGTGAGAGTTAATTACCTTCTTGGAGTGTGCTATGTCCTGCCAGGACCCTGAATGGGTCAGGAATGACCTGTGTAGTGTGGAGATTCCTCAAGAAATTAAAAATAGAGTTACCCTATGAACCTGCAATTGCACTACGGGGTATTTACCCCAAAGATGCAGATGCAGTACAAAGAAGGGCCACATGTACCCCAATGTTCATAGCAGCAATGGCCACAATCGCCAAACTGTGGAAAGAGCCAAGATGCCCTTCAACAGATGAATGGATCAAGAAGATATGGTCCATATATACAATGGAATATTATGCCTCCATCAGAAAGGATGAATACCCAACTTTT
>CM052889.1:36610732-36684736 GCA_028534135.1 Potos flavus
GGGGTGGGGGGTGTGGGGTTGGGTGAGCCTGGTGGTGGGTATTGAGGAGGGCACGTATTGCATGGAGCACTGGGTGTGGTACATAAACAATGAATCTTGTAACACTGAAAAAATAAAATAAAAGTATTTGGAAAAAAAAAAAAGGAATGACCTGTGTAATCTCAAGTATTCTATGAAAAGAACTATAAATACACTGAGAGAATATGTGAATTATAATTTCTGCCCAGAACATCTTCCTTAAATCTTCTTGTCTTCTTAGGATTAGTTTAGTAATCTTTCCAGACTCAGGCTGGGCACCTCTTTCTCCAGAAAGCCATCTCTTATACTTTTCCCCATTTTCTATCTCTCTGTCAACCTTTCTTTTCCCATCATCGAGTTTTGTTTTGATGCTTTTTCTATATTTACTTTATCATACCTGTATTGTAATTATCTGCTTATTTGCCCGTTTTTAATAAACAGACTATAAGTTCTTGGAGTACTATGCCTTCATTTCTCTTAATTGCTTGAACTTTGGAGAGTTTTTCTTTTGACTCTATTTATTCTTCCTTTTGTTAATAAAGTAGACTATTCTTTTATAGAGAGTTATAAATATAATTCAGGAATAAAATGACAAGCAATTGTACTACAGTGGTAATTATGCAAACGTAGAAGGAGGATCAAATACAAAAGGCATTGCAAATGAAAACATCAAAAATGAGGTAACTTAATGGAAATATTTGGTAAGTTAATGGAATAAAAAGCAGTTAAATATACGGGTAAAATGGCAATGTACATGATTTTTTTTCAAATACAATACTAGCAAGATGTCATTGTGTTTGCAAACAGAAAATCTGTCCAAATCATAGTATGCCTCTTATTCCTGAGTTTAATGAGAACTATATTAGTTAATAGCATATTAAATACAATTACTATATTAATAAATTAGATTATTAGTGTTTATTAAGTATGTACACAGTACTGAGGAGAACTTGAAGAGCGATGTTAAGACATGGTTTCTGATTTTTAGGTGTTATGATCTAGTGATGAATACAGGAACTAGACGCAGAAAGCAGGTGAGTAATGATGTCACTGGAATGCAATCAAATGGATTGATAAAATGCATTCAGATTTTAGAAAAGGGAGATTACTGTGCACTAGAAAGGATGGAAGGACCAAAGTAAATGAACTGGCACTTCAGCTGAGCTTTGAAGTAAGGCATGGATAATGAAATAGAGGAGAAGGACATTTCAGGTAGGAGAAACAACTGAATATAGACGAGAAGCAGGAAGGATATGATGTGGTTGAGTGACAGGGGTCTTACAGGGGAAGGGGAAGAGGCATGGCTTATGAAGAGAAGTAGTCAGAGAAATCAACTTAGATGGTATGTTGTAACTAAATGCATAGAACCTGGAATACTTTGCTAAGCAGTTTGGACTTCACCTGCTGGAAAAGAGAATGGTGAGTACTGAAATTTTTTGAGTGGGCTATTGAAATGAAATGGTGTTTTAAGGTGATTGATCTGACTATAATGTGTAAAATCAAATAGGAAATTTGAATAAAAAGAAGCTAGAGGCTAACTAGTCAGACAGGAAACTGATGCAGCAATTAAGTTGTGAGGCGGTGAGCACCAGATACAGCTGGTGCCCATGGAATGAATGAAAACGGAGTCACAGATGTGAGGACGTGGAGGAAGAGAAAGGGAGAGCATTGTTTTAGGTGAGGCCTATTTGGATTTAAATTCTGTCTCTCACACTTAGAAGTTGTACAAGATCTTTGGTGAGTAACAACTCTAAGTTTTAATTTTCTCATCAAAATCATGGTAGCCACTTCAAGTGTTCCTGGCTGGTGCAGTTGGTCGGGGGTCAGACTCTTGGTTTTGGTTCAGATCTTGATCTCATGGTCATGAGATTGAGCCCTGCCTTCAGCTCCACACTCAGCACGGAATCCACTTGAGGTTTCCTCCCCCTCTGCTCCACATCCGCCCACCCGCCGCTCTCTCTCTCTCTCAAATACATAAATAAGTCTTTAAAAAAAATCGTGATGGCCCCTTGAAAGATTGAAATATTTTGAATTGAATGACTACAGGGTTCTGCTTTTGTCACCACGGCCTTCAAGGTCTTGGAGAAGTATGAGGCACTCAATCAATAATATTTGTTGGATGAATATGCGTGTGCATGAGTAGTAAATAAAACTATTTTCACTGCTCTCATTAGTAATTGTCCACGGAGGAATTTGATGACTGACTGGATTACATGAATGGCAAGTAAAAATGATACTCCCAAAGTCAAGAACCTTTGTGTTTATAAAGTCATGTTCATTTATCTGTGATCTCTATGAATGGTCCTCAAATGTAGATCAGAGGCCTCCACAACGGTCTGAAAAGAAAGCACAAGGAATGGAACACATGGCTAGATGGACACATTTTGCACTGGGCTCCCATCTCCAGATTGCTCTTAAGCTTCCCTGGAGGGCACAATAAGACGGTATGCGATTGTCTGTCGAGAATATTTGCATCAAGAGATCTTATTCCTGTCCCCACTCTAACACTTCTTAGCTATGTGACCTAAGACAAGCTATCTGAACTTTAATTTCACTATTGATAAAACTAGATCAATAAAATCTACATCACAAGTGGTATACAATGAAATTTTGTATTCTATAAGAAAACATAAATAAAAGACACTATCATTGCATTTGTGGAAATACTGTAATTATTATTTCAAGTGGAAGAGGTAAATTGCATCAAACAGGTTATTTCTTTAATTTATTTTTTCTCACCATAGCACATATCCTCCCCAATGTCCATCACCCAGCCACTCCATCCTTCCCACCCCCCCAAAACAGGTTATGTTTACTTGAGAAATAGGCATAAAATTTGGTTATGCAAGAATCAAGTGACAGTTTGAAGAACTGGAAGTGACTTAAATTGCAATCATAAGCCAATATTTTTTTGTTTTGTTTTGTTTTCTCAGAAGGCTTTTCAATCTTGAGGTTTAGCTGGCATTACTGACTCTCCTGGTTCTCCGTATGATACAAAGTCTCTATCATACGGATAGTATTAAGCAATATAGAAATTATTGAATACTCTTCCTGATACAAACGATTGTTAATGTTGTATCTGAGGTATCTCATTACAAAGCAGGTCCTCAGTGTGATAAGTGAGGATTTCCTGACAAAATAAATATTCAACATCAGTGCTCTCTGTCAGAAAGTCTTGATTCAACATGCCAAAGCTGTAAGTGTGTCAAATAATCCTTTAATTAGATTACAAAATGCAGCTATTATATGTCAAATATCTATTGATCCCAGGAAAAAATGGCTTGAGGTTTCTTAAGTATGCAACACCAAAATTCATTTGCCATGCAATTAACTCCAAATTACCTCCTTGGGAAATTAATATTAGAAAACATGTTTAGGCATGTAAAAGCATATAATTGACATTTAACAAAAACCTTAGTGATGAATAATACAGGGTTTTAAAAACATTTATTGTCAATGTATACACAATTTAGAATTTTGCTCTCTTATTCCTGGTTTTCAGATGCATTTACCTAAGAATTTGTATGTTTAGATCACAAATATAAAATTATTTGAGCTCTGGGAAGAAGGGAATTTTTCTTAGAGCGACACAACATTTGAGCATTAACTCTAATTATGCCAAATACATTTGAAAGGACACATGATTCTGGTAACATAGTACCTACCTCAGGCCTAAGTGAGGCAGTAATTATGGGAGGAGGAGTGACAGTGGCTTAGGCAGGACCAGAGCAATGGGGCAAGCAACAAGGGAAAGGGGATGCATACACACAGGACCTCCTCTGGATAACTTCCCATTCTCTTGTTGGGTTCTGGCATTTTGGTGTAAGAGCTGGACTTTATTGCAGGAGATGGATGGGCCAGTGGCTCAACACAGATGCACTTGCTAAGGAGAGGTGGAGACAGCACTGGTTTCTATGGAATGGCCAATACCAACGCTGAGAACTGGAAGGGGGGCAAGGACAAAAAGTTGACTAAATGTCCAAAGACATGTGAGCGCGGAACGATGCTCCTGAAAATCACCAATGCGGCTGCCTTACCTACTAGGAAGCAGACCTACAGCAACAGCAGGCAATGAATCAGGTCCCTGGGTTGACAACAGGAAGCTGAGACTGAGAATAAAGTTTGATCTCTGCATTTAGGATGAGATTCAGAGGTCAGGGAACAGATCCCTGCTTTATTTCCATGTTTTCCCTAGAACTTATAAATGATATTGAGAAATATTTATTATATGACACACTGGGCTCTTTACTTCTAGAGGCTATTCCCAATTTGATGTTGACACTGTCGTCTGAATAACATCTTTCACACTGTGCAAATTTAATAGCATGGTAGGTGTCAGATTGCCCAGCAGACTTATTATCTAAGTTTCTGGGTGGAGGTGAGAGTGACACTGCAGATGGTCATCTTTCCTACTACCATTCTCCGTTGCTGATGAATTCATTAAATATATTTACACAGTTGTCTACAAATATATGTGACATATTTCCCCAAATCCATACGGTTGCATTAAGGTAAAAGAGAGCGAGAAAATACATATATTTTATGCTGTCTACAAACACAAACAAGGCCACCAAATTTCTTGGGAGACTCTGTAAGCACCAATCTAGAAAATTCGAACATTCATATTTTAAATGCTCTGAAAGCCAAATACCCCAAGGAGATAAAGGACAGGATAATTGATATAAGAGGAACTAGAGTGATGAATAAAAAATGAACAAGAAACAAAGGAGAGAATGGGAAGATAGAGAATATTCTCGGCAGAGGTTTGCATGTATTATCATTGCTGGATCATTTCCCAGAGAAGATATGCTCCGTTTACTTATAAGGTTTAGGAGAGAGGACTGTGACAGTAGCAGGGGAAGAGAAAGTAATTAAACAAAAACACAGACGTCTATTAATTTCTCAGTTTATCTGGGATGCGTTGGTGATACCCATGTAACAAGTGAATAATGCAGAAATTTTTAAAAGGGAATAAAGCAAGAAAAATAAGGACGGATTTAGGAAGAGAGGAAGAGTGAAGAGAAGGCAAAAAGAAGTCATTTAAAACAGTGTTACGTGCTAACACTGCGGACTCCGTATGGAGTTGGTTCAGTTTCCGCTGACTGTTAATCAAGTGCTCATACCTGGAGACCAGCAATGCTGAAAATTAAAAGCTTCAGAACTGCTGTGAGGGAGGTGATTCATGGCAATATTTTGCTTCCCACTCCAGGCAAATCTCTATTTATCTCCTACAGAGTTAGATAGTTTGGGGTTGACTTCTAAGACAGGCTGTCTTTCCCAACAGATAGCTCATCTTTCCGAGAATCCAAGGCACCGCTTTTTAAAAAGACAGTGTTTATATTTGGGTGTGGGATTTATATAAGGAATTTGATGAGTCTAGGAGGTTTTTTTTTGAAGCGGGACCTTCTCTCCCATAGTTGTAGTTTAAGATCGTATCACCATAGTTCCAGACAAAAGTCTGACAATTCTAATTCTAAGAAGAACAAGTGAGATTTCAGTTGGTTTTTGCAGTTTTTATTAAATTATGACCTGAACCTTAAGACAGCTATATGAGAAGCTAGCAGATTTTGAAAGAAAGAAATGAAAAGTTATATGTTACAGAGTGAGATGTGTCTGATCCTTATTAAACATATAGTTTAAACATGCTTTTGGAGTAACTGTTGTGGTTTTTTATTGGCATTTGTTGGGAAGTAGATGTTGGACAGTTTACTCCCGGCCCCCACTTTTCTTAGCCATGTGATCTGTTCTACAAAAAATATCGGTTTACTCATTTGCAAAGTGGAGTAAGAATAGTACCTGTCTCATAAAACCGTTTTGAGGATTAATGTCAATCTTTCTGCATAGGGCTTGGTACTGAGTGAACATCCACTATTAGCTATCTGATTATCTGCATAATGCCTATATTTCTATCTATGTAAATGTGTATATAGCATATGGCACCATTTAGAAAACGTTCACATTTGCAATATTATTTTTCAGTAGCTGCTATTTGAAAATTAAAGGGGCAAATCAAAGGATGACTAGTATTTATTCCAAGTGCCTACTAAGTGTGATAGAGAGCTCTACTTGTGAATTTTATATTGCCTCATTTAATTCTCAAAACTGTCTTATCCTTTGTATTGTGCCCCTGAAATCAAGATGGGTCCCCATCGGCTCTACTGGAAAAACCCCCCTCCCGCCGCATGAGAATGCAACCAGTTTTCCACTCTTTCCATGTGTGCTCACACAGCGTGGTCTGATCTGGAAATACGACCTCTGTAATTCCTGCCACAGCTTCCAATCACTACACACGGGATATAGGCTTTATCACGTGGGACGAATCCACCTTTCTTGAATGAATTATCCCAGACAATGCTTGCTGTTTGGACATGGCATGTAAAAAACAAAACAAAACAAAACAAAAAAAGCTTCAATTAAAAAACAAAACAACTGCTTCATAGCCTTTTGAAGTAGATGTGTTTTACTCAGCTAGATAGCCCAGGCATAGGTGAAGACAGAATGATTTTCCAAAAGGAAAAGTTGGTAAAGCCTTGTATTGGGATTTGAACCCATCTTTTTCAGCTCACTCTGCCCATGCTCTTTCCATGTTGCCACTCCACAACTCCCATGCAGAACTGAGAGAGATTTTGTGTGTACAGAATAAATAAGCTTAATATGAGAAATGGATACAGTCAACATCCACACATTAGTGCTATCTTGGTTACTTCCACTGAGTGCCTAATGTGATAAAACATCTGTTCTTTTGTTTTTATGGAGAAAATGGGTGATAACTTTAATAGACGTAGAATGGTAAATTAATAATGGAGTGGAAATTTTCTTGCATTTTTCTATTTTCCTTTCGAAATGCAATGAATAGGAATTGAATTTTAAAAGATGGTGCAAAATCATTGTTATATAATTGTACACTTTAAGCTTAAAAGCATTTGGACTCAGTTTAAATACAAAAACATTCATGTCGTTGGGGATTAAGAGGCTCAGAAAGTAATATCCTTGGGCTATCTATGGGGGATGCATTTCAAGCTATTCTGATGACAGTAATTCTTCATTTGAACCAAGCACAGAAACAAGATTTAAATGTGGATCCAACATAGTGGATCTTTGTAAGAGGATTTAGATGTTAAATTCAGAAGAACCATAATTTAGTTATTCTTACAAAATCATGCTATTCATTGTCTTTTTTGGAGCTCATCTTACTTCTATCTACAGCGACTAACAGATGCTATTATGCGTGCCCATAGGAAAACCTAAAAACTCTCTGAATTTTGTATATACTAAAGCTTAAGCTTTAGACACGTTACACTTTTAAAAAATACTTACAGCATGTGGTGGAATTAAGGTCTGTAGCTCAGGGACACTGTAGAAGTTGCTAAGGAAACACCGTGGGATATAGTATAACATCTCTAAGAGCTGCTTTTAAAATAAAGGTAGTATAGAAATGGATAGCAGAAAATGGCTAAGATCAAGATTTTGTTTAGGTCAACTCACAGGCTTACTTTTGGGTCCTAGAATTAATAATGGAGACTTTGCTGTAAGAAAAGATTATTCTGACTGTGAATGTTAAGAATCCAAAGAGAGGTTACTTATAAACTAAAGGATCTCAAGCAAAACCCAATAAGTAGTTGAGACAATTAGATGGATAACACTGCTAGGCTTTAGGCTTTATTTCAGGGCACCATTTAAATGTTTGCCTTAGTATCCAAATACAATGCCTTTGGATTGAGTTCTCTGAGTTTCATCTCTCTCTCTTTCTCTTTCTCTCTGAATAAAGACAATTTCATAGCTCTGCTGTGGATGTGGTACTCAGATGTGTAGGGCCTAAGGTCTAAGCATTTTTACTGTAGTATTTATTTTAGAATTTTTTTGATCATCTAATAAAAATCTCTAAAAGATTTTTAAAAACTACCACTTCCTAAAATGAACATGTAATCTAGCGAGTGCCAAAGTCACATTATAATTGTATACGGGATTGCGGAATAGGTTTAGTCGCTAATAAACATTGAAATGAAGGGCTGAGGTATTACTAGTGCTGTTCTTATGCATTCATCATGGCACCACGGCACCCGGGCTATCCCTCACTTTTACAGCACTTAATGCAAAACCATAAGCAAACAATAGAACCAAACAATGGCACTAGTGACCAACCAATAATAAACACTGTTTCTTGATGATGAAACTTTATTGACCTTAACCACCTAGATGAACTTGTGATTCATCGTTGGATGCAAAAGTGACAGTACTGTAAACACTCATTTTAACTTTGGGTACTTAACAATGAAATAAACACAGACACTCATAAGGTTATATAAATTTAATAGGCAATTTTGATTTTTTAAAAGATTTTTTATTTTAGAGAGAGAGACAGAGAGTGAGCGAGTGCGAGCAGGGAGAGGGGCACAGAGAGAGGGAGAGAGAGAATCCCAAGTAAAATCCTCACTGCGGGTGGAGCCCCACAGGGGACTCCATCCCACCACCCTGAGATCATGACCTGAGTGGAAACCAAGAGTCCGTCCCTTAACCTACTGAGCCACCCAGGTGCCCCTGGCAATTTTTATTTTTATCTCATCTTGCTCTCATTTTGAGAAAAGCTGTGGTGAATAATAGAGAAATTGTGAGCAAGTGATGAAAGAAAAATGTTGTCCTAGATTCAAATGCTATCATAGCAACACGACTTGGGAGAACACGTATTTCGCTTATTATTAGACTTCAGTGTGAAACAGAAGCCATTAAAGTGCCCTTTCCTTAACATTTTGTTTTTAAAAGAACATTTGATATTTACATATAGTTTACTTTTATTAAAATGGTATTATCAGGGGTGCCTGGGTGGCTCAGTGGGTTAAAGCCTCTGCCTTCGGCTCAGGTTATGATCTCAGGGTCCTGGGATCGAGCCCCGCATCGGGCTTTCTGCTCAGCGGGGAGCCTGCTTCCTCCTCTCTCTCTGCCTGCCTCTCTGCCTACTTGTGATCTCTCTCCTCTCTGTCAAATAAATAAAATCTTTTAAAAAAATGGTATTATCATTTATATTCCTTCCTTGTGAAGGTAACTTATTATATATGCATATCAATTTCATAGCTGGATATAGAGCATTTCTTTAGACTTCTGTTTTTGTTTCACTGGTTTTAGAACTCATCACTTAAAAAACTATCCTGAATATCCTATCTTTGAGAACTTAATTTTACTTCATTTTTTGGTTTGATAATGATATATCTTGAAGTATTTAAAAATAGTATATGTTTACAGCTCTGTTCTTATTGTTTCACACTTGACAAATGGTTTAATATGAAATACGCAGGTCCTAAACTGTCCCCTCTTTGTAAAAATGAAACTTTATATTTTGAGATTGTTATAGATTTGCGAGCCGCTATGAGGAATAAGATAGAGCCCTTGTACCCTTTATCCAGTTTCCCCCAATGGTAATAGCTTATAAAACCATAGTACGACATCACAACAAGGATGTTGACATTGATACATTCAGGGTACAGAAATGCTGTTTACATTGCTGCAAGGTTCCTCATGTTGTTCTCTGATAGCAATATCTACCTTTCTTCTGCCCCCATGCTCTCCTTAAACCCTCGGAACCACTGATGCGTTCTGCATTTCTATCATTTTGTCATTCCAAGGGGGTTATGCAAATAAAATAATAGAGTATGTAATCTTTGGGGGTTGACTTTTTTACCCCTCTGCAGCACTCTTCTGGAGATTTTTCAAGGATGTTGCGTGGATCGGTAGTTTGTTCTTTTATATTGCTGATTAGTTTTCTGTGGTATGAATGCACTATAGTTTAACCATTCACCTGTTGAAGGACATTTAAGTTGTTTCTAGTTTTACACTATTATGAATACACTTCTGAGAACATTCCTGTACAGGTTTTGTGTGAACATATTGTTGATTGATATGAACAGTCAAAGGTACAATTTTTCGGTCTTATTGTAGTGGCATATTTAGTTTTATAAGAAACTGTTAATTTTACAGAGAGGCTATACCATTTTACCTCCCCCACCAGCAATGCATGAGTGATCTAGTTTCTCTGCATTCTTTTTTTTTTTTTATTCTTACCAGATTTTGGTGTTGTCACTGTTTTTCATTATAGCTTTTTGATGGCAAATAGTTTTATTTCGTGGTTTTAATCTGCATTTCCTGAAGGCTAATCGTGTTAAACATTATTTTTTTCCTGTGCTTATTTGCCATCTGGCATATCCTCTTTGTTGAAATATCTGCTAGTATATTTTTCCCATTTTCTAATTGATTTGTTTTATTACTATTGAATTTTGAGAGTTCTTTATGTATTCCAGATACTAGTCCTTTGCCAGATATGTGGTTTGCAAATATTATCTCCAAATTTGTAATTTGTGTTTTTATCTAATTAATACAGACTTTGCCAAAATAAAAGTGTTCTTTTTGCTAATACCAATTTTTATCAAATTTTCCTTTTTTTGATTATGATTTTGTTAACAAGTCTAAAAGTTCTTTATCTAGCTGTAGATCTCAAAAATTTTCTCATTAAAATTTTTTTCTCATTTAAAAAAATTTTGTAGTTTTACATTTTACACTAAATCCATCATCCACTTTGAGTTTAGGTTGAAGTTCATCGATTGCCTAATAGATAACCAATTGCTCCAGCACCATTTATTGAAAAGGCTATCCTTTTTCCATTGAAGAGGCTTTGCATCTTTGTAAAAAATCAGTTAGGCATATTTCTTGGGTCTATTTCTTGGTACTACAATTTGATCCACTGATCTAAGTACCTATCCTTTAATAATAACAGATGTTTTGATTACTGTAGCTATGTAGAAAAGCTTAGTATCATGTAGAGTGACTTCTCCCACTTTGTTCTTTGTAAAAACTGTTTAGGTATCCTAGGGCCTTGTTGGAGGAGGTCATTGAGAAGATGTGGCCACTAGTTGATCCACAAGATGTACCCAGGCAACTGGAGGCTCCTTATTCCTGTCTTTGGAATGTACATTCTGCCCACCATTTCCACATTAAGAGCTGTTTCAAACAGACAGCCTTGAGAGAGTAATGTGTTGTGGCAATATGAACTGAATACATGACTGAATCCAGTTAAGACCCTATATAAACTTTTAAGATTCTGGCAGGTGGATACAGATATCTACTGGTCTTGTGGCCACCCAAGACAAGCCTTGTATTTCAGTTCCCTTACTTATTAAAATTGCCACCTACCAATCTGGAGTGGCATGACTTTTTTTCAGTCTCTTCTTGCCCTCTGTGTAAGGGGGCCAGTGTATAAACCAACAGTGTTTTTCCATATGAATTTTAGAATAAGCCTGTCAGCGTTTACAAAAATCCTTGCTAATATTTTGGTAAGAATTGCATTAGATCTACAGACTTATTTGGGGAGAATCGACATCTTTAGTATATCGAGCCTTCTAATCTTTGAACATGGATTTGTTCTTACATTTATTTAGGTATTCTTTGATTTTTTTTAATCAGCAGTTTGTAATTATCAACTCTTGTTTTGTTGAGTTTATTCCTAAGTATTTCATTTTTTGAGGTGCTTGTAAATGGCATTGTGTTTTAAATTTTGATCTCCACATATTCATTGAAGTCTGATTCTCTTTATATTGTCTTTCACAGAGCAGATGTTTTTAATTTTAATGAAGTCCAGCTTATTTCTTTCATGATCGTGTCTTTGGTATTGTATCTAAAGTCTTGTTACCTTGGCCAAGGTCATCTAGGATATTTCCTGTTTATACTAGGAATTTTATAGTTTTGCATTTTACATTTAGGTCTGTGATCCATTTTGGGTTAATTTTTATGAAGAGTACAAGGTCTGTGTCCAGATTCACTTTTTTTTTTTTTGCACGTGGATGTCCGGTTGTTCCAGAACCATTTGTTGAAGAGACTATCTTTTCTTCATTGTAATGCCTTTGCTCCTTTGTCAAAGATCATTTAACTTATATTTATAGGGGGTCTATTTCTGGGCTCTCTGCTTTGTTCTATTGATCTATCTGTCTATTCTTTCACCAATACAACACTGTCTTGATGATTATGGGTATATAGTAAGTCTTGATGTAGGTCAGTGTCAGTTCTCCAACTTTGTTCTTCTTCAATATCATATTGGCTATTCTGAGTTCTTTGCCTCACCCATAAATTTTAAATTCAATTTGTCAATATCCAAAAAATTGCTTGTTGGGATTTGGACTGAGATTGCATTTGAACCTATAGATCAAGTTGGAAAGAACTGACCTTTTGACAATATTCTGTCTTTCTATCCATGAAAATGGAGTATCTCTCTATTTTGTTCTTTAATTTTGTTCATAAGAGTTTTATAGCTTTTCTCATATAGATCCTGTACATATTTTGTTAGAGTTATATCTAAGTATTTAATTCCATGGGATATGAATATAAATGTAAATGGTACTGTGTTTTCAATTTCAAATTCCACTTGTTCATTATTAGTATATAAGCATTTGACCTTGTATATTCTCCTTGTATTCTGGAATCTTGCTGTAATCACTTATTAGTTCCAAGAATATTTTTGTAATTCTTTTGGATTTTCTACATTGATGATAATGTCAACTGTGAAAGAGTTTTACTTCTTCCTTCTCAATTTGTATATCTTTCTATTTTATTTTCTTACTTTATTGAATTAGCAGGAACTTCCAGCAGAATGCTGTGTTGGTTTTGGTTGATCTTTCAACTCATTACGAGTAATCATTTGAAGCCTCTTTGCATGTTGGTAATTTTTTTATTGAATGCCAGAGATTGTAAGTTTTACCTCATTGGGTGCTTGGTATTTTTGTATTTCTAGAAACATTTTTGAGCTTAGTTTTGGGAAACAGCTATGTTACTTGGAAACTGTTTTTATGCTCAAGTCTTGTTTTTAAGGTTTGTTATGCACAACCAGAGCAGTAATTGGTATAGTGCTAATTTTTCTCCTTTACTGAGGGAAGACCCTTCTGAATAATATGGCCAATTCTGTATAATTTAGGAAGATTTCTAATCTGGCTGTTGGTGACAGAACATGGTTTCTTGCCTTGTGTAATTTTTGAATGCCAGTCCCTCTATTTCCTTCAAGATTTCTAATCTGGCTTTTGGTGACAGAACATGGTTTCTTGCCTTGTGTAATTTTTGAATGACAGTCCCTCTATTTCCTTCAAGTGGTTCTTTTATGGGCCATAGTTAATTTCCTTATGCGCATGCACAAATTATTACTCTGCTGAATCCTGAGGTGGACCTTCTGCATATGTCCAGAATCTTGTTCTGTGTAGTTTTTACTTCTGCAGTATTCTTCCTTGAAAGCTCTAACCATTTTGGTCTTATCGGATCTACCTGTATTCTGCCTCCTATACCATAGCCTGAAAACTCTGTTAATGCATTAAGCTGAAACAATTTTAAGAGTAACCTTATTTCCTTTCTATATCTTAGAAATTACATTTTATTGTTGCCTGATGTCCAATATCCTGAAAACCATTGATTTTGTATTTTCATTGATTTTTTAGTAGTTTAGATAGGAGGGTAAATTGAATCTTTATTCATCTTGGCAGAAGTGAAAGTTTATTCTTATTTTTTATTATGATATTTGATGCATAAAAAGAATATATGTAACTTACACACATTGTAAAGAATGTAAGTAACATCAGTAAATCTACCATATGATCCAAGAAATATATTACAAATGACTTATAGCTACCTCTGTATATTTCTCCTATGCCATCTAACTTCTGAACACTATCATTCCTGCAGTATTCACAACTACCTCATTTTTATGTCTATTATTCCTTTGATATCTAAAAACAGCTTTATCCAATGCATGTATGTTTAATTAATACAATATTTATTGGATTTTTTGAGCTGTACAAAAATGAATATTCCTTCTATTACTTAATACAGTATTTCTAAGTTTCGGCCACATATTTTAGTTGTGAATCATTTATTTTTCTAGCTTATTAATATTGTATTTTATGACTATACTAAGATTTATTTAGCCATTCTCCTGACAGTGTACATTTGTGAGATTTCAGTTTTATGTTATTTAGAACATTGACTTTTATTAACATTTTTGTCTAACACTACTCTATTTTTTTGTAAGTCACTTGGTTGCTGTGTTTTCGCGCCAGCTGTCTGACTGATGGTAGGACCTTACTGTTGTCATTAACGCATTACAACAATGTGTAAAAATAAGTCTCTCACATAAGGTTTTGCTTTGAATATGTTGAATTTTTAGAATTATCAGATGCAATTCTCTTTTCTTTGGGAAATATCTTTTTAAAAATGTCTTTGAGGGACACCTGGGTGACTCAGTCAGTTAAGCAACTGCCTTTGGCTCGGGTCATGATCCCAGGGTCCTGGGATCGAGTCCGCATCAGGCTCCTTGCTCAGCGGGGAGTCTGCTTCTCTCTCTGCCTCCCACTCTGCCTGCCTGTGCTCTCTCTCCCTCCGACAAATAAATAAATAAAATCTTTAAAAAAATAAATAAAAAAATAAAAATGTCTTTGAATATTTCTTCTGTGTCATTTGTTTTAGTTAGTTCATAAGGAAATTTATCACATGTAAATAAAGATTTCCATTCTCTAGTCTTCTTATCTATCAAATTATCTTCCATTACTTTTATCTATTTATTTTTCCATTTCAAAAAAGCATAAGTTTACAACTCACAGAGTTATTTTCCCATGAATTGAATGATTTAACTCATATTTACTGAGTTCCTTATATGGGTGTTCATATCCTCTAAACTTTGCAACCTCTAAAGTAGTTTCTAATTTTTGTTTATTTGTATCCTTTCTTATTTCATCTACCTATTTTTCTTCTCATTCTTTCAATATTCCATTTTATTTTGTTGCGTTCTCATAGAAGCCTTAACTTCCAAGCTATTGTTAGTTTTCTGCCTTTGTCTTTTGGATCTTGGACTAAATACAATTCAGATGACAATTCTTTTTCTGATTAAAGTTCTTTTTCTTTCTCTTTTTCTGAACTTTTCCATAGTTTAAAAACAAAATTGATTAGTTTCATAATTTTTTTCTATATTAACTTTCATATAAGACAGTATCGTTCCTCGCTCAATATATGTTAAATAAGAGACGGTTTTATTGCCTATGATTCTACTTTCTCTCCATCACAGGGGTGAAAAATTATATTCTCAGGGAACAGATGTATATAACTCATAATTCTAACTTTTTAATAGTCAGTCAGCAGTTGGAGTTCTCCTCTACTCTGGTGTTATTTTCTCCTATCTACATGACTTTGCTCTGTTTCCCACTCAAATAGTTAGCATAGTACTATATATTGTTATGGATGGCTTTCCTTTCCTTTCCACATCCTATCAAAAAACTTTAATTTTACAGCTGGAGCTCTTACAAATCAATATATGGGTTAGTCAATTTTCAATCCTCCCTTGGTAATTATGTCAATGCTTTACAAATTAATCTAGACATAGAATTTACTTCCACTTACAATAGGATTTTATCAACTTGTTAACATCATTGTAAATTTAATATCAAAGAACGTACACAAGTATATGCAGTGATATTTTCCGAAGAATTATATTCAGTATAAAATAATTCAACATAGCATGGATAGCCACTTAAAAGAGACTATTTAAATAAAATATGCTAGTCGGTGTTATTGTTTTTGTGGGTTTGGGGGGTTCTGGAATGAAATAACCATCTTTCACTAGAGACCTTAATGCAAGTTGTTCAGTTCCCTTAGAGATATAGAGATATCCTAATAAGAGATTTCTGTTGACTGCTGTTTTTGGATGTTGGAAAGATGACAGGAACTAACTGGCATTGTTTTCCCTTGGTATTAATCTGTTAACTTCCCTGTATCCTATGCTTACTCAGTATTCTTTGGTAACTACAAGCTTAGAAAATTTCCAGGGCTCAACCAGGAAGAATATCTGCTATATATTTTGTAGCCATCTACACTATATGTTATAAGTTTCAGATCTTCATCCCCACTTTATTTCTTAGTACAACTTATCTATCTTTTCTCAAAATACTTCATAACATCTAGTCCACTAATCTCCTTTTCCCTCTGCTATTTTCAGCACTTTTATGATTTATTCCTTTATGTAACTTTTCAGTTTCATTTCAATAAAATTTTGGTAGGGTTAGTAAATAATGCATGTGTTCAGTCTACACCCTTAAACCAAAAGTATAAATTCACTTCTATAAGAAGAAAAATGATTTTACATTTTGAAAAAAAAAAAAGCATGTAAGCCTGGAGCTAGTAAATATTAAAGTCATTTCCACTTTAGGAAAAATATTGTTTCACTAAAAGGTTCTGATTCAATTTTTAAAAGGTGCTATATATTAAAGGATTTAATATTTCAAATCAACTCAGGAAGGCTATGTAAACAAATTAAACTGTAAGATATAGGGGTAATGGTGGACTCCCTGACATTCAAATTCATATGTAGTCTGACGAAACATGACTCCTACCTGGAGTCTGCCTGCAAGGAGAATGTAATCCTTGGGGTTCACAGAGGTATAGCCAGATTCTAACTCAGGGGATGTTAGAGTATTAGAGTGAGGCCAGGTCATGACTATAGTTAGGGCCAGTTCTAGGTATGGGAATGAACACACAAAGCACCTTCTTTATGCATCCCATAATCTGGCGTGTACATTGTTTTCTGCTATTTTTCATCATAATCATTAAAAAAATGCCTTATCAGTGTGTTACTCTGAAAAATTCTATTAAAATATTGCTTTTTCTAGGGAATGTGTTCCTTCCCCCACTGACATGACCCTGGGTATAATGAGTCAAAGAGAAGTTAAGTTAGAATGGTTAAACAGGGAAAAACACTTTATTGAAGACTAGCAATAGGGGAGAGAGATGGAACCCAAGTCCACTGAAACAGAAAGCATGAAGAAATTTTAGGCACTGGTATAAGCTATTGCACTGTACTGTGTATGATTATGCTTTTTGTGGTTGCTAATTGTCACTATGGAGTAGTCACTTGTCACTTGTCCCTCAAGGACTGGGAGAGAAGGATACTGTGTCTTTCTTGATGATTATATTTCAAAGCAATAGCTTTCAGGTCCTCAAGAAAGATATTCCAGGGTTGTAAGACTGGCAAGAAGCTGGGAAAATATTTACATCTCAAAGTGGTAGAGAAAGAATAATTAAGTAAATGCTCTAAGCAAAGGGAGGCCAGTGGTCTAGAGTCAGGAAGCAACCTGTCTACGGTTTAGCCAACCTGAGGGTCATGTTAAGCCCATCTTGGTAAATGGGAAGATGAGGGAATATTTAAATTAGTTATATAATTTTTTCAGTAATATTCAAGGTATTTTAAATTAACATAAATTACACTTCTTGTAAAAATCATTAAAATTTTGTAAGTAAATTTATAAAATATGTACCAATGATAACAAGGTCATCATTATCATCATACAGTAAATAATGAAGTATAATACTTTGGAGAATAGTTAGAAAAAAGCACACAAAGTCTTGTTATTTCTTAATATTTTCAGAAGATATTAGCACTTCTGGAATGTTCAACCAGTTAACAGAGAGATATATTGGTTGAATTCATATATAAGTGTACTGATTGAATTCATATATATAGATGATTGATTTCCAATTAAAATATTAAAATTAGATCAGAAAACTTTTTCCTTTCCAATTTTTAATTAGGATGTTCTAGTTAGAAACACTTTTGAAAACACTGTGATCCAGAATAGCTGAAATGTGTAAATAGTAAAATGAACAATCTGAGGGTTTTAGAAGGGAAGAGTGTGGAGGGATGGGTGAGCCCAGGGATGGGTATTAAGGAGGGCACAGATTGCGTGGAGCACTGGGTGTTATATGCAAATAATGAATCATGGAACACTACATCAAAAACTAATGATGTACTGTATGGTGACTAACATAACACAATAAAAAAAATAAAAATAAAAAATAAAAAAATAAAATGCATTAAGATGGAATCTTAATTGTATTCTATTAAATCATCTATTCACATACACACAAATAACTTCATATCTTTGGTTTGGTTTGTTTTAATCTTTGCTTTTGTTTGATCATAGTTGATGACTATAGTTAAATTTCAAAAGAATTGGATCAGACATGTTGGATTGTTAACTTTGAGAATAGACTCTGAGGACTGCGTGTTAAATTTATACCATTTGACTATCAATTGTACTGATTTTTAATATTTTACTTTTAAGTTAAAGATTCTCTCTAGACAATATGATTAAATGTATCTAATTATAAATTAACAAAGTGCTCTCACACCGTATGAGAAGATATTGTTTAAGTCAATTCAACCCAAACTGACTTCTACATATATATTGTTAGTTTTCAATTTATACAAACTTCTTAGTGTAGAGAAATAAAAATGAGTTGGGGGAGCCCTGGCAGATGGCAGGGGGGGTTGCATACCTTGCCTGAAACATGCCTCTTCTGCCTACTATCTCTCTGATTCTTGGGATCTTGTTTGCATACTGCTTCCTCTAATTATTTTTCATCATAGTTGTAGTAGTCATTTCAATATATTATCTTTAAAATTTTATTGATATGGAGTCAATATTGAAGAATCTTCTCAGTGGAGCATCTCTTGGCTAGCTAGAGTCATGGTGAAGTGAAACCACTTGCTCAGTGGTGGTCTCAGGGGAATGGTTCTTTCTATGAAACACAATACACATGTCTAAGCTTCACTCCTTTAATGTTGCTTTCTTTTTGATAATTCTTGCTTCTAATTTCCAGGATATAAACTCTTTGAAAGATATTTAAGTGTAATTTCTTCCCCACTATCCATATTATGTATTAGTTGTTTGCATGTCGCTATGCATATCATGTGTTAGTGTTAAGCATAACTTAATAATACAATTAGCCCTATTAACATGCTAGAACAGTTTGCCTTTTCAGCATTCATTTCCTGAATATGGCTCACGGTTTCTTATACCAATGGCTCAGGTGCCAAGTGTTGGAATTTCCTTTTTTTTTTTTCCCCCTGTAATCTCAAGAACACAAGAAGTTCTAAAAGCTTTGGGAAGAATTTTCTTTTTATTTTAATTTTAAAAATTTTTATAAAGATTTATTATTTATTTATTTATTTATTTGAGAGAGAGAGAGAGAGAGAGTGTGCGTGGAGGGAGGAGCAGAGGAAGGAAGAGAAAATCAAGCAGACTTCCCATTGAGCGTTGAGTCTGACAAGGGGGCTCAATCTCATAACCCTGTGATTACGATCTGAGCTGAAATCATGAGTCTGACGCTTAATGGACTAAACCACCCAGGCGCCCCTAGGAAGAATTTTCTTATAGGTTACAAAATAAAACTGTTCTATGAAAACATTTTGTTTGTATCAGTATTCCTCTGAGTCTCTTTTCTTTTTTTTATGCTTTTTAAAAAACCTGCATATATCCCTTACTGTTTCTTACTTTTTCCCTTGCAACTGTCCACTAATTGGCCTAAAATATAAAACAGAATTGTATATTAAATCAATTATTGCATTTTTAATAAACATGCACATCCTATATTATTTAATTATAATGTTTCTCTTTTCTTTCCAGAAACAAACTAAAGCCCAAATTAGGTTGGGGTTTCTTTATGTGGTCCACAATTAGTATGTATTTTTTTCTGTGCATCAGGAGATCTATCATTTGTCGCTATAGTACTAAAGCTTTTTACTTTGCTCTTGGTTCATTATTGATGATTGGTAAACCCCTACTGTGTCTATTTCATGCCAAAGGATGGTTAGAGATGCCAAAAAATGATGAATGCAGTTAGGAAGTGGGCACTTCAAAGCATTGAGAGCTGTTAAATATAACACTAACTTATGCATGGGCAGAATTACTGCAAATGGGTTGTTATGGAGTCTGACACCGTGGCAGCATGAATGTGTATTATGGGGACAAAGAAAGAATGAGACTTTATATTCTCAATTCATTTTAAGGAAATATTTGTCATGTGACTTCATAAGCAATTTTCTGTGATAGCAGTAAAATTGACTTGGACAGGCATCTCTAAGTGAATTAACATAATTAATATGATTTTATTAACACAGCCAAAATGTTTTCCTCCCAGAAAATTGACAGAACCTAAGCCTAGCAGTACTTGGCCACTGGCAAAGTACAACTGTGTCTCCCTCCACGGCCCCTGCCACGTCCCCATCAGTATTGGTCCAGTGAGTTTTCAGAGGCAGAACTCTTCAGGCAGGTGTCAGATGCCAGGAATATGAGAGATCTCAGTTAACTGAATGTGACAATTAATAACTTTTATTGAGTGCCCAATTTGTTCGGAGCCCTAGGCACTGTGGGTGATCAGAAAGAAGCAGAAGGAAACAAATAATCTCTTTCTGCCTCTTAGGGGTTTCTAGTCATGGCAAAAAGAGGTCCTCTACTGTGTTCAGGCAACAAGAGAGAGTGGAAGTTAGACAAGACATCAGTCTAAGGTTTATAATGACCACATGGAGGTTCAAGGGACAAGAATGGAATTGCCAATTGAATAAATGTGAGATTTGTGACATTTTTGTGGCATTTTATTTTTTTGTAATTTGCGAGTCCTGTCCCTATTAAATTTAATTCAGCAAACATTTTTAAGAATATGCTGCCATACGTAATATACCACCTTGGGTCTCCTTGTTACCATAATGGTAATTAGAGTTTTATCTCTAGCTTCAAAAATTAATATCCTTCTCTCCCTTTTTATCTCTGTGTTTTTCTCTGTCTCTGTCTCTCTATCTCTACACACATACACCGACCCACACACATACACCGACCCACACACATTTATGTATCTAGGTTATATTTACACATAAACACACACATATTTAATGCAGATGTTGGCGAGAACAATACCTATAATTACAAAAAGAAGATTATGATAGCATAGAGAAGGGAGCAAGTACTTTCTGATAGGAGAAATAAATTTATATGGGGAATCTCTATATTTATGTTATTGTTTAGAAAAATCTCATATAAATGTTAATTACAATGAAGCAGATGTAACCATAAATTCATAAGCAATAAATGATCAGCAGAATAATGAATCAAAAACTGATCTATTGAAAACAGAACAGCACACAAGCAACTAAGTGATGGATGGGAAAAGATGGTGTGGGCTGCGGGCAGTAGGTAAATTAGAGACGTGTAAGTAACAGAACAAGCGTGGGAGCTACTTTTTGCCAGCCTGGCACGATGCAATGTCATGCTTTGCATATCATATTTATTTTATTATTTTTTAAAAAGGTATTTATTTATTTATATGAGAGAGCGAGAGAGTGGGGGGAAGAGCAGAGAATGAGGGACAAACAGACTCCTCACTGAGTGCGGAGCCTGATGAGGGGTTCGATCCCAGGACCCTGAGATCATGACCTGAGGGAAAATCAAGAGTCAGACATTTAACTGACTGAGCCAACCAGGTCCCCCTACTTGTCATATTCAATGTGATTCTTCTAACAACTCTATGACCTAGGCATTGTGTTCCTGTTTTACATATGAATTAATAGATTCAGAAGATTTGCTTGGCTAACGACACCTATAAAGACTAGACAGGTGAATGAGAAGTCAGGGGACTACTTACAACATCCGATGGGGGGAAAGATTATTTACACGGATTTCTGGAGGAAAAGGAAGGACACTACTGTTTGGTACTGCTAATTGGAGCAGATGAAAGCAATATACAGAGTACTACATGTGTAATTAAACAGAGACAGAACTAGACCAGGAAGTCTTTGGGCAATAGAATGAAAACAAACTGAAGAAATGTGAATGTTATCTATTCTCCTCCTCTGTATTCTGTGGAGATAAATTTTAGACTCCGCATGTATAGTTTACATATTGCTTCTTCAACTATGGTAAAATAGTATTTTTGTATGCTCAATGGTTTGCTTAATAATATGGTTGGTGACCAAATTATTATGAAAAGAACTGAAGGGTCAATGTTATGTTGGTAACAGAGTAAATAAATAAATAATCTTTCTTCTTTCCCCAAACTAAGGGAGAAGTATCAGAATTTGCACAAGAAGACAGGCAGAGTGCCACACCTATATGCTATTCGATGTCATTTTATCTAGGCTTAGTGAAGACACTAGTTCATACAGTATTTCTTTGAGCTCTTTTATGATGCAAATGGGACAAAATTGTGTTTCTAGGAGCTATTTTCAATACATTACTAGCAAAATAAAATAAATTGCAAAAGTGTCAAAATTCTGAGCCTGATTTACTTGACAAAAAGCTCCAGATTCAGCTCTTTTGATGCATATCAGTTGCAAAGTTTCAAGGATTTTGTGATTTATAAAAGTGGCTAAGCATTCAGAACTCTCCATTATTTATACAGATCTGTTCGAAATAGTCAAACTCTTTAGTTTTTACTATTAGCCCAGCAATTTTAATGACAGCAGACAGGATACTTTCTGAGATGTACTTAAACAAAAAAACAAAGTGTTTAGTACTTTTCCTACTTGGCCAAGACCAATTCTTTAAGATATATCACTGTAACATAAAACAAGTGTCAAAGCAAAGGATATCCTCATTTTCAAGAATCGGTGAGAGAAAAGAGTTTATAGAAATCTGAGCATATTTGGCAGAACTGTATATCTTTACTTAGATCATCTTCAAAGAGTACAATTTTCCGTGACATTCTAAGACTCTTCATGAATTTGGAATTAGAATACAAATTACTTTATTCCCCCGTAGGCTTCAGGAATTCTCTATTAGTGAGGCTCTCTATGCACTCTCTGTGAGATCTTCTAGCATAGAACTTTTCTATTTCTTCATATATTGGGAAGAGAGAGTCAGAGAAACGGAAGGTAAGTAAAATCACTCCCACATTTTTCAACATGATCTCTGAGGGACAATTAACGACAAATTTTTCATCTGTTATGTTCACCGCTCCACCCTCAGAGCTTAACAACATTGCTTAGCACACAGAAGCATTCCATACGTATTTGTTGAATAAATGAAAAGTGAATGAATCTGTCTTAGTCATACATAGCCTTTCAGGATGGCATCAAGCCAAATAATTAGTGAAGAATTAACTTTGCTGCGGACTTAAAGGATGAACATATAGGTCATTTCTTAAAACACAACATTAAATAGTAATGAACCTTATATGTTGGTAAAAGGAATAAAATGTTTTTCTTCATTTTATTAATTATACTTGTTAATATATTTATTTTAAACTTTTATCTTTCAGAAAATCTCTGAACATTAAGATATCTCAATTTTGTAGTCTTTCCAGAAGGTGAAACTGGATCTACTGTTGGGAATACCAAAAAGGGGGATTTTGACTTGAAAACCAGAGACCTTTATCACTTGGAAAATAAAAGATGACCTCAGAAGGATTCCATATTAGTGGATGTTCCAAATAATAATCCTAAGATTTCTTCCTGTTAGAACAGCTTCTGACGTTATGATTCTTTTCCTGATTTCTTTGATTATTATTTCTTCTGAATTCCTACAGATTTTATTTATCCAAAGCTTAATTTAACCATATATTTCTTAACTGCCCATCTTTACTATAAATCCTTAAGGGCAGAAATTATGTCCTCTACTTTCATGGTATCCCTTGTAGAGCCTAGCACAGTGTTTTCTACAAAGTATGCCTTAAGTATCTACTCATTATCAAGTATTTGAATAAGATACAAGAGAGTCTTATTTGCATCAATAGGGCTATAGATACTTTACCTATATTACCCAATTTAATCCTGACTACAACCGTATGAGATTAGTAGAACTGAGATCAGAATTTGTCTGTCCGAATATATCTCTGTATAATCTATGCACTTTAAATGATTATCTGTCAATATTTCTAAACTGAAGTTTTGAGTCCTCTTGAATTCTGTAGTTTGACCAAGTCATATATAGAAATTCTGATTCCTCTAGGCATTTCTTAGGCATTGATGAAGTAATATCTTTTCTTACGTATTAGATGTTTGGGTGGAGGAAAAACCATGATGAAGCATACATAAAAACTATGAATTGTGACTCAAAATTGGTTATGAATGCCAAGAGTTATCATGGCTAACAGTTTTCATCTCTTCCAGTTTCTTGAATTAAATACAGCTATGATTTAGTTTGGCATAAGTGAAGGAAAGTATTGTTTAAAATGTATTATTCACGATCTCATTTTTTTCCTGGTAATTGGCAAGCAACATAAAGCAATTTAAAACTTACTTAGTAAGTGCTTGTAGAGTATTTAATAAAAATACATGGTGTTTTGGGTGCCTGGGTGGCTCAGCGGGTTAAAGCCTCTGCCTTCAGCTCAGGTCATGATCTCAGGGTCCTGGGATCGAGCCCCACATTGGGCTCTCTCCTCAGCAGGGAGCCTGCTTCCCCCTCTCTCTCTGCCTGCCTCTCTGGCTACTTGTAATCCCTCTCTCTCTCTGTCAAATAAATAAAAATCTTAAAAAAAAAACTAAAAAAAAAATACATGGTGTTTTAATTTTCTTTTCAGACTATGTCCATTTTAATTACTGGTAGAATTACCAATTTTTAATTCTAATGATTATTATAAGAACAATTGTATGCAGAGAAATAAGGCTAGTCATTTTATATAGGAGAATTAGAAACCTACTTATCTCTTGCCTAGTTTCGTGCTGGTGTAGACTCTTGTTTATCATTTTATCATATTTCAATGTGACCCTCAGGTTTTACTAGCAGTGTTTAGAAACTCACGTCGGTCTTCATTTTGCAAATGGTCATTTATGTTATTATGCTAATAAGTCGAATAAGTTTAACATTGGCCTAGGAGTGAGTTTGAGTAAGCTTCTGGGAAACCTCCACAAATTCACAAAGTTAATGGCTTGACCTCCCAATTCTCCAATGTAAAATAAGCTATAATGATTTTTCAGGCTCTTAGCTCCCCTGCATTTCAAAAAAATGTGCTCTCATTTACTTCAAATGACTTGACTTTCCTTATAATCTAATTGTAAATGAATAATCCTTTATTTATCTTCTAAAATGATTCTTGTCCATGTTTGGTTGGGAGCCTTCTTCACGACAGAAAAAAGTTTCTAGCAGATGTTCTGAACAAAAACAGTGAAATCTCTGGAATTTATGATATGAGGAGGATATTTCAAAGAGACAGCTCATATATTTGAGCAAATACCCAAAGAAGAAATATGGTAAATACTTTTAATATTTATTTACGTGATTTAGCAGAAGGTTGGTAGAGTAGGAGGGAATGTGTGTAATACATAAAGATTTGGCATGTATCCTTCTAAGAACTTAGAAAGGAAAAGTTTAATTTTCATTTCTTTAACATTACTAAATTCTAAAAATTCCTTTTTAAACTGAAAATTTGCCTGTTATATTACATATATAGCTCTGTTCTTAATGAATGATTATTTATCCACAATTAATATTGGAGTAAACGGGTGCTGTCCTAAGAAAGTCTCACTATTTTTCTGAAGTTGGAATTAATGTAAATAGGGAAAAAATAGCAGGGTGATTTTCAAATATTGTAATGTTGGTATCAAGTTATATTTTTGCTATACAAATGAAAAAATATTATTAATAGCAGAAGCTAATAACATAGGTTCAAAAAAAGAAGTTAATCAAATACTTATATAATGTGGTAAGGATTGATTTCATTCTGACCAACAATATTTTTTGTGTTTATGAAAGAGATAGTAGCAAAACCTCCTATTTATGGCTCTCTAGTTGCAAGAGACACCATATTTGGGAATGATCACATTATTGGGTATATTTTGATAGGGTTTTACTCTTGTTTTTTCTCCATCTCTTGATGTGGAAATTTACAAAGCAACAGATAGATTATTGTATTAGAAGAAACAATGAGTATCAGTGTTCCCTGATATTAGAGGGGGAAAGGGAAGGCCAGGAAGTCTTTCCTTTTAATGGGTTCCTTAAAATTATTCACTTACTCTAGTGTTTTCTAATCAACATCTTGATCAGTTTTGAGTTTTAGGAGGTAGGTATGGAAAGACTGGTTATTATAGCACAAGCTTCCCTCTTAAAAAGATTTATTTAGAACTGACTATAGCTTTTTTAATCTTTAAGGTCCTGGATCTGGGCAGAAAGAGTTCATATACTTAATTTCTTTCCTAAATTGTAACAGCCAAATAAGGCAGTGCTATAGTTAAGCAAGGATCTTAGGAACTAAACATTGTGCCTTCCGTCCTTTAGGATTTGTCCCTCATGCCATTTCACATTAAGAATATGATTAAAATCTAAAGGAGAACAAGGGGCAACTTTGAATGGAAAGCTAAATCCCAATGTGAAATATCCTGTTTTCCTTGGATTGACTAGAAGGGAACAAGGGTAAGGGAAGACATTAGAAATAGTCATCTAGAGCCTGGTTAACAAAACAGATGGTTCTTTCTTTTTTTTTTTTTTTTAAATTTAATTTTATTTTTTCAGTGTTCCAAGATTCATTGTTCATGCACCACACCCAGTGCTCCATGCAATACGTGCCCTCCTCAATGCCCACCACCAGGCTCACCCAACCCCCTCCCCCCCTCCCCTCCAAAACCCTCAGTTTGTGTCTCAGAGTCCACAGTCTCTCATGTTTCGTCCCCCCTCCAATTTCCCCCAATTCACCCTTCCTTTTTTTTGTAAACTGAATGGCTGTGGCTCTGCTGTCTCAGGCTGTTGTGTGTTGCTGACAGATTCACTATAAGTCTTCAACATAGACAACTGTGCTGAGAGGTACTTGTTCAGATAATCAGCTGTAAAAAGTAAGTAAATAAAATCCTCCAAGTTGCAATTTATGTTCCTAACTGATAGTTTGAAACTGGGCTACTCTTTGGGAAACTTAAGGTATATTCCCTTAAAACAACATTCTTATCTCTCATTAACAGCATCTTTGAAAAACATGTACATGTTAAAGTGATATTTACAACAAGGATAATTTGCAAGAAGACAGGGTTATAAGAGTAGAACTAAGAAAGTACAGCATCATGAATGTTGGTTCTGAGAACTTTATAATGAGGTTTTAATGCAGACTGTGAAAAATTAAAGGGAGATATAAATTATGGAATATTCACTAATATTTCTACCTGGTGGTTAATTTATATACTTTTTATAGCAACCTATTATTTTGCTCATATCTTTGCATTGATTAGTGGGTTCCTGTAGTCAATAATTTTAAAAAGCTGAATTGCAATGATTGAAACATATGGAAGCATTTCTATTCTGGAAAAAGGGTCACTTGTTTGCCATTATAATGATATATAGGACACCTAAATGTCTATGCTTGGCGTAATTTTGGTTTCTATAGTGTACACAGGCATATTGGAATTGTGGTTTTAGGCCTTTGAAATCAATGACTTTGGGGCTTGGGTAGGGTTTTGTCACTAATTTATCTGGAAATTTCTGGCTCTAATTGGAACTTCTTTCTGTAGAAAGTTTTAATCAATGTAACAAATAGAATCACAGAGAGGAAGGGACTTCAAGAGATCATTTATTCCCTCCCATGTCTTCAGGCAGTGAAAAAAACTAACTCTTTAATAACATCAAGGTCTACTTATCTAGCCAAAAGTGAATGGAGATTGTATAATTCCCCAGTGAATTTAGGTTGACATTGTAGACAATGTAGGTATTTTTTAGGGGAATAATTTCATTTTTGCCTGCATGATCCATCTTAAATTAACTCATAACTTTCTGTAGTACTCCATGTTGAGGTAATTCGGAAAGAATGGTTACATGACTTGAGGTTTTTTGAGAAATATAAAATATCAACAATATGTGTCCTTTTTCCTTTTTCCCTTTAGAACTGAGTCCTCCTGTGTTCACACTTAGACTCTATGATCTTCCTGGTGTGAATGGCTGAGTATATAATAGTGGTAACTGACATTGCATTCTCTATCTCTCTCTCTCTCATTAATAGTGACCTCTCCATCCCCTGTAAATCTTTCCTTCTTACAAACACCACCCATTTGGGTTGTCACCTATTTTCAGAAGTCTTAGTAAGATTATTTATTTATTTATTTATTTTGAAAGTAGCCTCCACACTCAGTGTGGAGTCCAACATGGGGCTTGAAATCACGACCCTGAGATCTAGACCTAAGTTGAGATCCAGAGTTGTCCTTTAACTGACTGAGCCACCCAGGCACACGCCCCTCCCCCCCAACCCCCCCATCAGATGTTTTCTAAATGGATTCACCAAAAATATCTTCTGCAAAGTTCTCTCCCCAAGTACTGGAGATGCTTTGCCAGACATCACAATCAAAAATAACCAAGATTTCAATTTCTAACCAAAAATAACCAAGATTTCTCCAATATTGCACATTTAGAGAGAAAGCCTTGCTCCTCTTGTGAGATGTTCCTATAGGTATAGGTGGGCGGGAGTTTTCACGTGCTACAGAGGTTTAGTGCTATAGCTTTCTCAGTTTTTACACAGTTTCCTTGATCTACAAAAGAAGTGTTTAGGAGACAGATCCAAGGGACAAAATCAGGCTTTCAGAATCTTCCTACTGTTAATAGTTGAAGAGGCATGTGTGGTTTAGGATCATGTTGCCTGGATTCATTTCTCCTCAGAATGAGTTCTGAGTCTTCCTGAAGACAGACTTCTAGAGAAATCCTTTCCCTATTTTGCAGACTGACCCGCATATATCCAAGTACCACTTAGATGCACGCTGGGACCTCCTCCACACTCTGCTTGCACTGTTAGTTATTACATGACTTCATGAGTTTTATGAATTTGGTAGCAAATTAACTTTTCCTTTATAATTTCTATAATTGCTCAAGGCTTCAGTTATTTTACTTATCTGAATTAGAGCGTAGAAAAGAGCACCTATGTGTGTTTCACATAGTTTTTTATTTGGAAGGTATATGTACTTAAAGAGCTTGTGATTTTACTCACACCTCTAGATCTCTTTACTTCTCCCTTATGATGTGACTGTAAGATTGGAGACATGGTTTTCTAAATCATTCCAATTGTAACAAACTAGAGCTCACACTTTCTCTTCTGTGAAACACACAAAATTTGCTCTTTTGGAGAATTTCCATGTTAGAGGAATAGCTAAAAGGTTATACCTGGAGAAGCTTAGCAGTTGGAACAGAACTCTATCGAAGCTGTGATGTTTCTTTCCATGTGCTATTCTCGGTTGACGCATTTAGTTTATTTGTCCTAACATGCTGTTTGCACTACTTAAAAATTACTTTGACTTCATTGATATCAAGGTAAAGAGAAAATAGGATTTACATAATTTGTGTAAGTGCCCAGTTAGGCTGACACATGTCAAAGCGAGCTATCCATTCACCAGGATCTGACATTTCTGCAGACAGAAGGTGGTGCTGTTGATTAGGAACGATACAGGGCCCCACATTTTTCTATCAAACTCCTGATCAAGTTATCGCTGCAGTAAAGTCTCTACTGAGGAGAAAAAAAAATCACAGTCAATTGGAACTTATTCTGGCATTTGACTTCAGTTACTTCTCGGCTTAGATTAGACCCAAAGAATGCTCCAACCATGTTATTCTTACTACTTTATGTAAATCTTGGAAGGTGTGTGCAAAAAATAAGTTCTCAAATACAGGACATTTTGTTTCCCTTCATGCAGTGAGATTTAACATTCTGTGCAAGACTGTAAAACATCCAAGGGCCTGGATGACTCCCTGGTTACAAGAAAAAGACAGATATTTAAAACCAGCGCAATATTGTTGCATTTGAACATGAATATTTCAGGAACATACAATATTGCAAAGGACAGTTTTTGACTCTGGTTTGTTCACCACATACATACATCTATGATGTCGTACTCCAGCAAGTTCAGGTGCTGGGAAAGAAGCCTTCCCCTGCACATGTCAACAATATTGTGGTCATATCGCAAGACCCCTTGATGTGGTTCTGGGGAAGGATGACAAGTACCAGACACAGGCATGGGCTCATGTCCTCGTGAAAGACCCCAGGAAGAATGGGGAAGACCCAGGGGAGAACAGAATCACCTAGAATCATCTACAATATCATGGAAACAGGTTACTATTGCAAAGCAGTTTTTTAAAGTTTAAAAGTAAGGTACAGGGCTAAAAGTCAAATCAAAGGATCCATGGGCTGACTAAACATCCAGGCAGCAAGAGCCACAGTACATAAGGGCTTGTTTTATGTGGTTGCACAGAGTGAGGTCCAGATGCCTCTTATTGACATATTGGTTAACACCAATTTGGGAGAACTGTGTTTTAGCTCGAAAGATCTGCTTATGTCTTGCAATATATGGTGACATCCTTTGGAAGAAGCTCAGACAAGAAGAGAATCTTAATTAGCAATAATTGTAAGCTTGAACCTTTCCACTGAGCTGAGAATATCTTTGCTCTCTTGTTTGAAAAATCCCCAACATTTCTTCTTAACTTTTCTTTCTCCAGGGGTTGTAGGTGACTCTTTTTGTCTCATTCTGGTGGGAGAAACCAGCCTAAAGATCTATGGTGGGAGGCAAGGTAATATACGGGTTTAAAAACAGACTCTGAAACCAGAATTCTGTATTTTTTCTTTTGTATTATTGATTGATTGATTGATTGATTGTATTTTAAATCCAGTTCCACTGTCTGTTGACTTCTTTTTTTTAAAGATTTTATTTATTTATTTGACAGAGAGAAGAGATTACAAGTAGGCAGAGAGGCAGGCAGAAGGAGAGGGGGAAGCAGGCTCCCCGCTGAGCAGAGAGCCTGATGCGGGGCTCAATCCCAGGACCCTGAGATAATGACCTGAGCTGAAGGCAGAGGCTTTAACCCACTGAGCCACCCAGGCCGCCCCATTTGTTGGCTTCTTTTCTGTGTCTCAAGTTCTCATCTGGGGATAATGAGAGTGCCTAACTCATGGGATTGTATGGAGTCAATGAGTTTACACAAGTAAAGCATGATGAAAATTCTCTGGTACTTGCTGTTACTACTCCTGTTCCCTCAGGGAAGGCTAGGAAAGGATGCAAAAAGCAGAAGCTTTACCAGTGAACATGCTTTCTTTTAGATGAAACCCATCCTCTATGCCAGGTCATGATCCCTTTTTGAAATATGTCCTGGGATTTCTGGCATCACTGGTGTTTTAGGCTCCTCGGTGTAAACATACAGACAGAAGGAACAAGGATGTCAATGATGGCCGTAATTTAACACTTGACAGCCAGAGACAATGAGCTTGTAAACTGTATACTTAATAAGTCTCTAAATGAATTTCTGGACAGAAATACTTTTAGAGGGGCGCCTGGGTGGCTCAGTTTGTTAAGTGTCTGCCTTCTGCTCAGGTCATGATCCCAGAGTTCTGGGATCGAGTCATGTGTCTGGCTCCCTGCTCAGCGGGGAGTCTACTTCTCCCTCTGGCTCTGCCTCTCTCCCTGGCTTGTGCTCTCTCTCTTTCTCTCACTCTCTCTCAAATAAATAAAGAAAATGTTAAAAAAAATACTTTTAGAAAGAAAAAGAGAAATGTTTGGTGTAGTTGTACTGAGATCATATTTAAGTGGACATGCATATGTGATCTTAAACATGAAGACAAAAAGAAAAACAAAAGGATGTGTTTAGGGATACTCTGGATACTAAGGATCTTTTTCAGTGAGTTGGTGAATCTGATACTCTTCCATCGGAATTCCCACAGAGCAATTGTCTTTTTTCCAAAGTGCCTTAAAATACCATCTCCAAAGAGTATCCCCTTAGACTGACATACTTTGCATCTGTATATTTATTTCTGATACTAATGAGTGTTTGATGTAGGCTTTATATTTTTCTTCAATAATTTAAAAGTTTCAATTCCTTCAAATGCTTTCCAATTTTGTTTTATTTTTTTTTAAAGGTTTATTTGAGAGAGAGAGGGAGAGTATGTGCAAGTGGAGGGAGGGGCGGAGGGAAGGAAGCTCAAGCAGACTCACCAATGAGCACAGAGGGGGCCACGGAGGCTCGATCCTAGACCCATGAGATCATGACCTGAACTGAAACCAAGAGTTGGACGCTTAACTGACTGAGCCACCCAGGTGCCCCCAATGCTTTCCAATTTTAGACACTTTATCCACCCTCCTCCCTTTTTTTAAATTGAAGTACAGTTGACACACAATGTTACATTAATTTCAGGTACAACATAGTGATTTGATGACTCTACATGTTGTGCTACGCTCACCACAAGCATAGTATGATAACAGTGTTTCCTACTACATCTGTCAATGCACCAAGCTGTTACAATACCATTGACTATATTCCCAATGCTGTGCCTTTCATCTCTGTGACTTATTCATTCCATAACGGGAAGACATTACCTCCCATTCCACTTCACCCATTTTATCCATCACCTCACCTCCCTCCCTCTGGCAGCCACCAATTTCTTCTATTTATGGAGTAGACACTTGATTTTTATGGATATATATATGCTAGAGTACACCATTTAAGGATAAAACCTCAAGGGTAAAAAATGGAAACCAGAAATGGGAACTAAGTTAAGAATTTTTGAAAGTGGGATGCTGCCAGGATTATAGTTTCGTTCCTGAACATTGGTCTACAACTGAAGGTCAGGACAGATAATTAAACAGAGACCTTCAATTCAAGTCTAGGTGAACAATTTAATTATATTATTGTTTAATAGAGTTATTGCTACATGAGACTTGGTTTTATTTCCTCACAGACCATAAAGTCTCCCCAATTAAATATTTTTTTCATTACTCATGGATCAAATACTAGAGACCCTAGAAATATGACGAGCAAGTATAAAATAATTTCTAAACTTCCCTTTAGAAATGTAGGATGATACTTCATTTTTATCCTTCTTTTTAATACTGCTGCAAAATTTTAAAGGCATGATGAGCAGTACCATACCACTGAGTTTTGCCTGTAGTTGCTATCAGCCATTTTAAGTTTTCTTAGTCAAAGTAAAGAAATTAACATAGAAGTATCAGATGTTATTATAATTTTGGGCACCAGTCAAAATCGAACTTTTGTTTTTTTCTTACTTTACATAGCTAATTAACGATCTAAGTTGACAGCAGATTTTTTTTCCTTATCGCATTTTTATGGAAGATTGTAATTCAAGGGACTTTGGGAAACAATGTAATTCTGAATTTTAGATTCATGTTTTAATAAAATGTTTAGTAAGCTCATTTTTTTCGTAAAAGCTTTTAGATAGCTCTCTAAAAGTACCATCAGTGTCTTCAATATTTGCTACTTGTAGCATACGTAGGAAGTATTTCCAGGGTCTGCATATTAATCTTGTGATTTTCTCTATTTGAAAAGAAAAAGAATATGCATGACCTGGCAGTCAGTCTGAAGGCAGTATTTTCCCTTGATGAATATCTCATCTTTTTTCTTTAGCACTGCAAAGTACTTTTGTCCTTTATTTGCCACTAATGCTTATGATAAAAAATTAAATTACTGTTCATCCTTTCAATACGTTTTCCTCAAAGGATCTCTGCCGAAGAACAAACATTTAAAAGAGGATGCAGAAGGTTTAGTTTTATACACAGCCCTGCTATATTATTCATTGCAATGCATTTTTAATGTTAGAGAAGGAAAAGTAAAATATATGTTAATTTCTAGGGTGAGACAGGCAGTGATCGAGGGAATGATATATTCACAGAGGCTGGAGATGTGTGCGTGATAATAAAATGAGAAATCTTCTCTCCTGAATCCTGGGCTTTTTTTTTTTTTTTTTTTTTTTCCCTGTATGTGGAAGGGAAACTTGGAGGTCTTTTTGAATGAAAATCTCAAGACATCATCTCCCATAGTTAATGGGCCTCTGACACTTCATATTTCCAGCTGAGAAAAAGGTCACCAGACCAAGATTATTAAAAACAAAAATAATACAAGCAAAACAAAGTGGGACAAAGAAACTCTGTCAACATAACCGATAGGATTTTGCTACATCGTATGTCAGCTTCCTAGCTCTCATCTCTCCAATTAGGTTTACATTTCTCAACAAAATTTGCACCCTTGTTGTTAAAAAATGAGCCACTTATTTTTCCTAAGTAGGTGAAAAGATTTCAGTGAACATTCTCTTAACTTCTAAAGCTTGATACTATTTTACAAAAACAGCAGAATAATGTGGTTTATTTGGTCTTTGAATTTTTGAGGCTAATGGTTTTCTTTGTGTTGTGTTCTTTTGGAAGCCAACAATTTCTCTTTAATCTGAAAGGATTACAGCATCTGGTAAGGAACCAATTGATAAACTTCTCATAGTATGAGAGAAGATTCAACTTTCTGGAATCTGTTCTTCAATCTCCCACAAGCTTTTCAGATCTGGAGAAAGGGATGGGCAGCGTTGTTTGAGGTAAACAAGAGATAGTGAAAGCACTTGGGTTCTAGGGTATTTTCTCAAATTCTCCAAATCTATATGCAATCTGTTGTTATCAGAAAACACATATTTTGAATTTGGGGAGGATGAATGTGTGAAAAAATAAAACCGTCATGTGGAGAATTGTCTGTTTTTGGTTGTCTCCAAACACCAAGTCCCATTTGAGTCAGTGGTTAAAAAAAAAAAAAAAAGAAAAAAAGAGGGCGTTTTCCATTTTCTTTTGTTGAGTACTGATGAGCAAAAATTGGAGGAACCATACCTTTAGGAAAACATGTATAAAGCATGAATTGCTTTTTCAAAATATTTAATTTTATAACCCTTAAATCAAAACCAATACACTTTATTATGTACAGTTAATCTCACTATGGAACATCTTACATAATTCAGTTTTCCGTTCACTCTGTGTTAGCACTTCTTTTCACCTCTTTCAGATGCATTAATGTAAAATTGGAAATACCTACTTTTAGGACAAATGTAATTTTATTTCACTGCTCCAACAATATATAAAGTAACAAATGCCTACTTTTGCAGTTATTACCTCATTGATTTTATTCTAGACATGTAGTGGTCTGAATTTTATTTTACTCATTTTATAATGACTATTGCCATAGCAACTAGGCAGATTTTACCAAAATGATAAAACATTCATTATATGTAGCTACCTACAATGATTCATGATAGACAGGCTACACACCAATACTGAATAAATGATAATAAAATTCAAATTATCACTCACAATCAGACTAACAAAGCCAATCATCCCCAGAATATGTTGTTTTGTCTTATTCATTTCTACTTCTTTGTTTTTTTCTGCTTTATTGTCAAGGCACCTAGACATTTCATTAGTTCGAATTACAGAAACATGGGGTTCTTGGAGCAAAATTTCTGCTTTAAAAAAAAAAAATTGCTCCTGTTATCTAAGTCTGTTCAAATTAAATCTGATAGGGAGGTGTGCTTTCTGTAGCAGAGAAGTAGCTAATGTGCCTTAGGCCACCCAAAAATTTTTAGCATGGTCCCAACATGTGTGTCTCAGAAGGCAATGCTTATATAAGCATGAAATATTTGTTCTGGAAGGCAAGAGGCACTCTTGTCCCAGGCCCTTGTGAACCTGCCATTTTCTGATTGTGTAGCCTTAACTCATTGACTTGGAAATGCTGAAGCTCATTTTTTTTATCTTTAAAATGGGGTTTCTCCCCACGACCTCCCCTCCCGCCCTTCCTCTCAAATTCCTCGTATGGGAGGAGGGGAGGGAAAAAATGAAACAAGATGGGACCAGGAAGGGGGACAAACATTAAGAGACTCTGGGTCTCAGGAAACAAACTGAGGGTTGCTGGGTAGTGGTGGGAGAGGGATAGGGTGGCTGGGTGATGGACATTGGAGAGGGTATGTGCTATGGTGAGTGCTATGAATTGTGTAAGCCTGATGATTCACAGACCTGTGCCCCTGAAGCAAATAATACATTATATGTTAATAAAAATAAATAAATAAATAAATAAATTAGTAAAAATGGGGTTTCTGCCACACAAGTGAATAAACAAACAAAAAAGCAGAATCAAACATATAGATACAAGGAACAAACTGATAGTTACCAGAGGGGAGGGGATTGGGGAATGGGAAAAATGGGCAAAGAGGAGTGGGAGATACAGGCTTCCAGTTATGGAATGAGTAAGTCACAGGAATAAAATGTATAGCATAGGGAATATAGTTAATGATACTGTAATAGCATTATGTGGTGACAGATGGTGTCTACACCTGTGGTGAGCACAACATAATGTATAGAGATGTTGAATCACTATGTTGTACACCTGAAACTAATGTAATATTGTGTGTTGGCTATACTAAAATAAAATAAAATAAAATAAAATAAAATAAAATAAAATGGGGTTTTTGCAATAATCAATTGAAGCAAGTATCTATATCTTCAAGCACGGTGGCCGATACATGAAAATTGCTCCAAAATGTTAACTATGATAACAATCACGTTAATAGCGGCATAATGACACGTTTCCTATAAGTGTATCTTTCTTCTTTTCCATCTCAAACCATATTTATTCATTATACCCAGTGGAATTACAGTTAAAGTTCTGAACTTTTTACTTTCGTATAGATTTATCAAGTTGACTTTACAAAACAGGTCCATTTTTTCTGTCAAGCATGGGATGTGGCCATACGAGGTCTGCTTCAGTGGCATCATCTAATAACATTTCAATCTGCTGTTTACTCATCTTGAAAAAATACTCATATGTGTATGAAACCTTTGCCTATAAGATTCACATATTATTTACAATTACAAAATATTACTTTGAAACTATCAACAGTATTTTCTTTTTTTTTTTAATGTATATTCTTTGTTTATGAAACAGTCAGAGAAAAGTACTCTGTGCTCACAAAAAGAAAAACAGCCTTATTAGTCCCAGGGTATGGGCACTTTTGTTTAAAATCCCTTTGCTCAAACAAACCAGCAACACATGTGTCTGTGAGCGAGCAGACACATATAAACATACATGTGTGTTAATGTCAATGAAAAGAGAGTCCCCGCAGCCGGGGTTCCAAAATCACCCTCAGACTGTGATTTCTTTAATATTTCCCTTCCCACAATTTGAGAGCAAGCAAGCAAAACAGTCTTTTCTTGAAATAATTTTTTTCTCTCTAGCTCTACTGGATTCTGGCCAGACATTAGCATCCTTTTACCTTGGCATAATGGAGGCACATCAGAATCAGACTTGAGTACTATAGCTCAGATCAGAGAAAAGGGAATTCTGGGTTTCCTTTGTATTGACTGATTATGAGCCTTTTATGGTTATTGTATCCAGTATAAGACATAAATCAGAAAACAATCACTTGGAAAGTTACTCCTAGAGACTACAGCCAGATAGATGTAAAGACTAGACCCTGGGGTGAAATCTGAGTCTGCGTTAATTCTTCTCAAAGGGTCTTATTCTTTGATGCAGTCAATGAAGCACATTCATAAAGCTCTAGGAAGATACAAAAAGAGGTAAATGATGGAAGTCTGAAGGTGGATTCACAATTCACTCTCCAACCCCCAAAATTAATTAAATAGCTTCCACTCTTTGTTGTGTACAGTATGGTGATTATAGCTAATAATACTGTATTACATACTTGAAAGTTGCTAAGGTCTTACATATCCTCACCACAAAAAAAGAATGGTAATTATGTGACACAATGCATGTGTTAGCTACTATGCTGGTAATCCTTTTGAAATATATAAGTGTATCAAATAAACATGATGTACACCTTAAGCTTACACAACCATATATGTTAATTATAACTCAGTGAAGTGGAGAAAAATAGCATGCACTTTTATTGTATAGTTATTACATATTGAACATAGTACTAGACACTCTAACGACATCCCGTATTTGATTGACACACATTTGAGATTAGATATTATTACTTTTGAAGTTTATAGAGGATAAATAACTTGTTCACAGCTACAGATGATACCAAACCCAGGTCTCATGGACTCCAAGGGTCCTTTACTCAAACACTGCAGTGCCCGGATTGCAACCCTGCAGTAATTGCAGGGTAGGAAATGTATTTCTTTTTCTTACCACTAAACACCTTTTAGGAAGATAGGTATCTTTTTTGGAAACACTTTTGTATGCAGTCTTAGGACACATGGGGGCAGGGAGGCATAAATGTTGAGATGTCCAAACATAAGTAGGGGAAAGCACCTATATATATGATAAAGTAAGTGATTAGGAATTTATAGATTTTTTTTTCTCCACAAGGGAAGAGAAGACAGGAATAGGAGTGATGAGAAAAAGGCGAGGAAAAGGAGGAGCTCATAAAACGAAGAGATGCTGGAATGATGGAGATTAGCAAACTTTGGGGAAGTGGGTAAGCTAAAGACCAGTGAAAACTGGTCCTGATTCATGTTCCCGTAAAGGTTGTCTGGCTATGATAGAAGGTACTCTTTCATCTCCCCTCCTGAAATTTACTCTGCTTATGAGATCTTATGGGAGTGGTTCTTGGGACCATCTCATTGATTCTTCTGGGATTCATATCTGGAGAGACATAGTGAAGCCCAAAGATACCATGTAGGGAACTTTTGCCCAGCAGACAACGTAGATAGCAACAATGCATATCTGAGACATTTGCAGATCTTTTTGTGTGTTAATAATGACCTGCTATTAAAACTATTCAAGTCAAGTATACTGAGCTTACAAAGGTGATGTGTTGACATCTATGTGACGTTTTAGCGTATTGAGTGACTGTTGACTTCAAGGGCAGGATCAGAGTGAAGGTTCCTTCACTTTTGCTTCTTAGAGGCTGGCATAGAGCAGAGACTTCTTACCACGCCTCTCTGGAATGCAACGAGTCTTAGAAGTGTATTGCAGACTGAAGCCACTGGCTATGCTACAGCAACCATCATTGTTAAATCCTCCATACTCCCTCGTTACTTCTGAAGCATGTTCCAAACTTTGCGTCATCACCATTGTTTACTTTTTCCACCCTTGCTTTTGCTCCTGTTTATAGGAGACTCATTGTTGCTGAGGAAAACCAGAAAACCATGCTGACCAAGGCACCTATTTTCAGGCTCTGGGATCTCAGGTCCATTTACTAAGACCACCTATTTATCAGATGTAATTACACATCTGTAATTACACATTTCACAAAATAGCACAATCACTCAGATAACAGAAACTGGGGCTTCAAGAGGTTATAGAACTAAGAATCAAAAAATTAATATGGGTAGAACCATCATTGAACATCCAACAGCAGCCAACAACAAAAGTGTGCTGTCTGAAGTCCAATGGTGGTCACTTGAAGTTGGTCTATCTAGACAAAATTGCTCTCTCACTTTCCCAAATTGGATCTATCATCTGACTTTCTTGAATTCTTAGGGGTATCATTATTCTCTTAGTTGTCCAGAGCTGGTATTTTAGAGCTATCTCTGAATCACCCAGCTTATCCAGCACATCCAATCTATCCCCAAGTCTTTCAAATTTTTCTTGGACTCTCCTTCACATCGGTTTTGTCCTTTCCATTTCCACTGCTGCATGCATCCTCCAGGCCCTTTTCCCATCTGGATTATATCACTTCCTTTGTCCCCTAATGGGTCTTCTTATTGCTAATATTTCTTCATTCTGACCTGTTCCATATATAGTCAAAATCAATCTTCTTTAAAGTAGCCTATAATTTTCGCCCTCCCACCTCAGTGCTCTTCTGTAATTCAACACTGCCTACTGAATAATGTCTCAAATTCCCCCTCTGGAATCTACGTATTATGAATGTGATTCCCCTCTACTTCTCTAATGTTATCTTTGCTCATTATCTTTATCCTAGCCAACTAGAGAGGAATTTTAATTGCTTAGTTTTCTCTTATTTGGCTGAATTATATAGAATAGATAAAAACATTTTTTTACTGGAACTAATAATACTATCCCTTCTTATGAAATAGTTTCCCTAAAACAATTTGACTTCCTTCAAATTAACCTATATCTTTGACATAGAGTTTCTGACTCTACAATCTTAGAAATGGATTTTGTGGATAATATTTTAAACGGAGACATTGTTTTTGTGTCTAACCCTAAGTATTGCTTCTATCTTCCACCTCTGACACCAAGGAAGATAATTTTTATTACTTAAATGTACATGGACATTCACCATGTATTTTGGAGACAGAGTGGGGGTGGAGAGGGGGAGAGCGAGAGGGAGAGAGAGAATCTTTTTATTTATTTATAAAAAGGTTTTATTTATTTGACAGAGAGAGAGACAGCAAGAGAGGGAACACAAGCAGGGGGAGTGAGAGAGGGAGAAGCAGGCCTCCTGCTGAGCAGAGAGCCTGATGTGGGGCTTGATCCCAGGACCTGGGATCATGACCTGAGCTGAAGGCAGAGGCTTAAAGACTGAGCAACCCAGGCACCCTGGGAGAGAGAGAATCTTAAGTAGGCTCCACACCCAGTGCAGAGCCTGATGTGGGGCTCAATCTCCTGACCCTGTGATCACGACATGAGCTGAAATCAAGAGTCGGTTGTTTAACCAACTGAGCCACCCAGGTGCCCCAAGAAATTCACCATATTTTTAAAATAAAGTTTGGTACAAAAGTATAATTTCTGCTAACATGATGGCGCTGTTCTGTTTTTGGTGCTTTATAGTATTTAAGGACAATCTGTGGTGTGATTTCTACCTCAAAAATGAAAAAAAATACATTTTAAAAGCCACTCGCTTTGGGATTTGAAGGAAGTGCTAGAAATTGTTGATTAACTCTATAGTTCTATCAAAACAGTACAGTATTATCAAATAGGTATGATTATTATGTCTTATACTTTATGAAATAGCTCGATAATAGCTGTAAAATATAAATAATATTTTCTTTCCCTCTTTTCCTTTTCAAATTGCTCATTGATCTACACGTGACCCCACAACAGGTATAGATTATATGGGGATTCGGTGACAAAGATAGAAGTAGAAGTTATAATCTATTTCTAGTCCAGGATTGTTTTAGCAGTTGGCATTTCCTTTTGTTTTTTTGTTTTTTTTTGTTTCACTAAGTTAAAACTTTTGGGTTTTATAGGAAAAAATAAATTCTAATTATATTTTATATCTCATTTTTATTTCCAAGAAAATCATTAAAGTGATTTCATGTCTCAATTTCAATAACTATGAACATAGAAAAATTTGAGAAAAATCCAGGAAAACAAAAATTAAAATTCTGAATATTTTCCTTCTGTGAGAAAATGAGGCCATTTTTCATATCTTTCACCAACACCGTAACTCAGTTTATGGATGTGTTCACATCTTCAAGTCCTATAGGAGAATAGTGACCAACTGTGTGATAAGTTTAAGGGACTTAAAAGGGTCGCTATATGAAAATATCTCCTTCATTAGCCCATCTAAAATTTTCACCACCAGAATTTTATCTAGCATAAGGCACTATTTACATTAAGTAGCTATTAAAATATATATTATATAGGAAAGATAATACACGTCCTAGTCCCCATTTTCATTTGTGCAAGGGAGTTGTCAGATTTGCTTACTGGATACCTGGATACCAGAAGATTCCTGAACCAAAGAAACTTAGACCAGATTCTTTTCGATGGTGATAGAAGAAGGTCAGTAATGCTCTACACACACGCACACTACACACACGTACCTATATGTATATATGTATTTCCATTATGCTCCTATAGTTCATGCTGGAAACAGTTGTTCCTCAACATTTTCCTTCTTCCACATTATCCAGCTGCTTGGATAACTTGGAATTCAACTCTGGCATAACAGAAGTAAAATATCATCTTATTGATATGCTGCTTTTTAAGCATTAAGGTTGTAGCTTTGACATAATGAATTAACTCCCCAACAAAATAGACTTGCATAATTTGGAAATCTGAGCAGCTTTATGTTAAAATATCCAATAATCATTCAAAATTTCACCTTGAACCTGCTCTGCGACATGTATGCAACAGGGATTTCAGATGGGTTATAATCTGTCTTTGCCCTCCTGTGGGATGTTACTTGACTAATGAGTAGTTTACTAATGAATTTTAATTTCATTCTGACTTCCTCAATTAGGATATCCATTCAGTGCACACAATGCTTTATCACTAACCTAGCACATTATGATTTCTTTATAATCATTCTAAGAAACAGTGGACCAATGGATAGCAAAATAGTGGCAAAGGCTGAAATTGGTCACAAGGGCTTTTTCCCATACTATTTGATATGGTTCTCATACAATCTGACTCCAAAAAAATATTTTAAAGTGTAGAGATGTAGACGCCTGGGTGGCTCAGTTGGTTAAGTGTCTGCCTTCAGTTCGGGTCATGATCTCAGGGTCCTGGGATCTAGTCCCATATTGGACTCCCTGCTCAGCAGGGAGCCTGCTTCTCCCTCTCCTCTTGCTCCTCCCACCTGCTCATGCTCTCTCTCTGTCTCTGTCAAATAAATATATAAGATCTTTAAAAAAAAATAAGCAGGTTTGAAAAAATAAAGTGTAGAGATGTGGCTATCACTCTAGTTCAGATCCTTATTTTTCTCCTTCATAACCCATGAAGGGATATCCTTTTATCATTTAAATGTTTTAAATTATGCTCATATATGTGGGCAAAAATGAAATATCCCAGAATAATTTGGTGCCACTGCTTCCCACTTTTTTTCACTCCACTGAGACAACTACTTTTAACTATATATATTTTTTCTTCTATTTTTAATATTTAAAAAATGATTATGCTATTTCTTTTCTTAATAGTCTATTTCTTGATTTTCAACTTTAATTTTGTGTTTTAACATAGTACTGTGCTAGGATTTAGTTCTCACGTTTTCAATGTTACTTTTTAACAGGATCTGATTCTTGTTTTGTGAGTGTAATAATGGATGTCCGTGAAGATGCTCCTTAGGCTCTCTCTCCCTCTCTCTTTTCTTACCTTCCTTCCCTCTTTTGTCTCTTCCATTAAGTTTTTCCTTTTATTTGTTTTTTTGTTTTTGTTTTTGTGTTTTTGTTTTTCTGGTTCCCTGAATTATCTTAGTATCTTCCAGGGTCCATTTTCTTTTTATCTCTGTTTCCTTACCTGGGTTGTAACAATTCCTCAAATGTCCAATAGTTCTCATTTGGTCATTCATAATAAGAGAAAATGAATGGGCACGCTTCTATAAACTGAGCTGGTAGAGCTGAGGGCCAAAGATGGAATGTATAAATCAAGGGAATATAATCCATAGTATTGTAACAGTGTTGTATGGTGACAGATGGTAACTAGGTTTGTGGTGAGCACAGCATATAACACACAAAGTTGTCAAATCCCTATGTTATATACCTGAAATGAATGTAACATTGTAGGTCAACTACATTTCAGTTGATAAAAACATAAAGTGAAGGCATGGGAAACTGACTTGGGTTTCTGTTTACATGGATAGAACTTTTGGGTGGCTAAGTAGTGCTTAGCACATGGGGAATTGGCTATTTCACCGAAGGCTCCTCAAGTGCCTGAATCTAAAGAGTATTCTTCCACTATACCACACAAAAATTGTACAGAATTTCTGCAGATTTTTCTGTGTTTAAAAGCCTAACAATTGGCCTTTTCACATGCCAGAGTTTTCAATTAGTACCTGCTTTTTTTTAACCCCACTTTTTACTTTCTTCCTGGGGTGAATCTGACATAAATGGGTTTGGGGCCGTTCTGTTTTTTTTTTTAAGCATATTCTTTTTTTTTTTTTTCCCCCCTGTTGCTAGTCTCACTACACAGTCACCAAATATTCTCCATATGTTTACTGGGCAGGGATCATGTGCCAGACATTGTTCTAGGCGTCAGGAATGCACCATACACAGCAAGTAAGCTCCTCATGGAGCTTGTATCCTAATAGGGGAGACATTTCTTCTGCTTCTCATGAGGCTAAACATTTTAAAATCTGATTATTGGCCTCTGGGATTTCCTTTTTTGAATTACCTTTTCAAAATCCTTGTGCATTTTCCTATTGGGGTGTTTTCTTCTGATGTTATTTTGTAGGGGGTTTTGTATTTCAGAGAAAGTAACAATTTGTGTTATATATTTTGTAAATTAAATCAGCAATGAGGTACCATAATTGTCTCATCAGATTTAGAAAATAATATCTAGTACTAGTAATGATGCAAGGAAATGGGCACCATCTTATATCGCTTATGAAGTGTGAATTGATACATTTAAAAAAGTAACTTGGAGATTTCTATTCAAACTTAAAAGTCAAATAGCATTGATTAGTAATCACATTTTCAAACACCAGCAGATGAAGATATTGCATACTGAATACATTATTTTCCTTAGTAGGAATATGAGACAATATAAAATTGATGATGACTAATGTTCCTGCTAAAGTTATTTGTGTTGCTGTTATATAACCTCAGTTCTTTATCTATTTCTATAATTATCAATAAAGTACATTGTGTCCAAGGATATATTAGATTTGGAAGTCACCTAAAAAGTTCTCTTAGATTTCACCTCTGGGACCATTCAAAGCAGGACAAAGAGAACATGTGTCAAAGCAATACTTAAACAGACCTCAATGTGAAAGGATTTTAAATACTGTAATATATTATGGTATGAAATATTGTACAACAATTTAAATTATGAATTTGACCTAAATATATTGATTTGATTATTAATGTATTATTAAATGAAAAATAAGTTGCAGAAGAATGTGTACTATATAATGTTATTTTAAAGCAAATAAAATAAAACATATAAAAACATATAAATATGTTTATTTGAGCATAAAGGAAATCATAGAGAGATTCACATCAGATTGTTACCTAACAGGTGTGGAAAAGGAAGAATACAGGGGCATATTTAGCCTGTTCTTTATGACTATTTAGACTATTTAGATTTTTAAATTTTTCTTTAAACAAGTATGTGCTATTTTAAAAATAACTAAAGGAAGTTTTTTATAAAAGAAACGCCAAACAACCAAGTATACTATGATCCCTGCCTAAGAATTTTCAGATCAGAGACTTTGGGATGAAAGTATTAGGATTTGAACTTTTAATGTGCTTCTTATATGGTTCTAATGCACACTTTAACGTTAGACTCAGTTACTTAGAGGAAATAGATAATTAAGAAAATAATAAAAATTAATTAATATATCCAGATTAAGATTTATCCATATATATATGAATAACATGAATTAAGTTTAATGACTAAATTAAAGAACTCACCGTAATATAATGTAGTCCTGAAGGACAAAGTTTATTCGACATTGATCACAAGGCAGGTTTGCAATATGGTTATCAATGAATTTTGCTATTTCAAAATAGTCAACAATTCCCTTTACTGAAGATGCTCAGAAGAATGTGTGCAGTATGCTAGGAGAACCATTTCAAATGAGGACTTACAAAAAGTTTTTATCAATGTAACATCATTGAAATGGGTGCATAGTCACCCAGAACAATTCATTAGATGGTGAAGACTGGTTTTTATGTAAAAATTCTGATATGAATACAGTCCAGCTGGGTTCTAACATATTCAAGGCTACCACCTGCAGGGCAAAGCATGGTAATAAAAAAGAGGAATCCTGGGGGCACCTGGGTGGCTCAGTCGTTAAGCATCTGCCTTCGGCTCAGGTCGTGATCCCAGGATCCTGGGATTGAGCCTCACATTGGGCTCCCCACACCGGGCTCCCTGCTTAGTGGGGAGCCTGCTTCTCCCTCTCCTGCTTCCCCTGCTTGTGTTCCCTCTCTCACTGTCTCTCTCTCTCTCTATCAAATAAATAAATAAAATCTTAAAAAAAAAAAAAGAGGAATCCTGGATATGGGTCATGGGGGAGGCAGAAGCCTGGTGTAGAACAAACTGCCAGGTGGAGTGGGCAGCAAATAGAAACAGGTAGAGCCCCCCCAAAGAGCATGAGGCACTCTAATATTTTCCTGCCAGGGTTGGAGATCCAAGACAATCCAGTCTCATGGTAACAGTAATTTCCAGAAAGTGACAATAGCCAGACTCTGAGAGGTGGCATAACTAGTATCACTGATCTCTGAGGTTTGAATTGGGTAAGAGCTAGGTTTTCTTATTCTAATTTTTTTTTTGCATGTCTTGTGTCTGGCTGCTGTTTTTTTCTATGCTTTACAAGCTTATGAATGCACACACATATTTGCTTAGCATGTGCGAAGATGTAATTGTGTGATGAACAATTGCTGTTTCTGTGCCTCCATATTTTTCATTCTTCTGAGAACAGTAAACTGACTTGGTTCTAGGGATCTGTTCTTTTCTCCATCCCCTCACTGATGTTCCTCACTAGAGCGGACTTAACTCCTGGCTTGGGGAGTGGTCATGGATTACTGAGATCAAGGAAATCAGAATTTATGGGTCCCCTACTCACAGTGATTGGTTTAGGAATGCACACATATCCCAAACAACTCAATTGGGCATGCCAAGAGATATCCCAGTATTTTGTCTGTGTGATTGAGACTGGAAAAAAAACCCCCACAAAAATAACAGGATTTGAACCTGAGAGTATGATCTAAAGTTGTGGGCAGTGATGGTGTTACCAAATATTGCATAGACTATCGCTAACACAGAGGCAGCAGTTGGAAAATGAGCAGGTCCTAGATCCAGAGATCAAGCGCTTACTTAGATCAAGCTGCATTCGAAGCCCATAGATTTTTCAATTATGTAACCAACAATTTCTCCTTATTGTTTAATTCAGTTTAAACTTTGTTTTCTGTCATTTGCAACTGAAAGAGCCCTGGGTAATTATGGCAGATTAAAGATGGCTGCAAATTCTTTGACACTGTCTTTATTTAGAGATCGAGTCTGTGATCCCTTCCCCTCTTCAATCTTGGAGGGCTCCTTGACTGCTATGCCTCATAGAAAATGGGAGAGACACACTGTGCCAGCTTCTAGTTCCAGGCCTTAAGAAAATGGCAGAAATAGAATCTCTGGGAGCTCTGAGACACTGAGGAAGAAGTCCAGCAGCCTGCAGTGAGTGCTTTGGGGAACAGTCCCAGCTGAGCCAAGACATGGGGCATGTGACAAAAGCTCTCTTGGATTCTCCAGACTGGTTTATCCATTTGAAACCCATTGAATTAGAGAAAATAAGTAGCAGAATATCAGAGTGACTTCTGTAAATGATACTACATGAAGCCGAAAGAGTCACCTAGCTGAGCCCTGACTAAATACTTGACTCACAAACTTGTTAAATATACTAAAATGGCTAGATTTGGGGATCTTTATGCAGCAATATATAACCCGAAAATAATTTTTTTTAACTTGTTAAAATTTAAACAGTTACTTAATTATTCACCTATTGCTAATTAGTTTCTTTTTCTTCTTTCTTTTACTGTTATATATAGCCAGGAGGTGTTAAAAAAGAGTAAGAAAAGATTTTCTTTCTCAGGATGACAGTGATAAAGAAGATGAGGTCCTTCTCACGTGAAAGGTGAAAATAAGACTTCTGATTTCTTAGATGTGAGCTACATCAGATAGAGTGTTTTGTCAATATTGTAATTTTAATCAAATTATATAACTTGTTTGGTCCTTGTTCTTTAGTTAATAAAGTATACTCTATTATATAGCTAAATATAAGTTTTAATGAATATACACACATATATACATATATGTATCTTATGTAATATACATGTGAAAGTGTGTCATAAATTATAATTATCTGTACACAGTTTAAGTTACCATTACGCTTCCCACTCCTAAATTCATATATAGAACATGTCCTTCAAGAACGAATTTGTGATTAAAAATTGATTCCTATTATGACCACCACCACCTATATTTTCTTTTGTGGAGCTATATACACATTCTGGTGTGAAAAGCTATTTGCATTGGAGGGAAGATTTAGAATTATAGCTGAGAAGAAACTAATTACAAGGGAAAAATAAAACCTTCACAGAAGATTTGGTGAAAATACGGGAATTCAAATGAATAAGACTTTTGTGGTCAAAAGTAACATGTAAGTATCACGTTGAGGAAGAAGGGTGCTATGACGGATTTTGGCTCAAAATATATGATTCAGATTCTAGCCCTGACACTCACTAGCCATTGTATTTAGAACTCATATTTGTACCTTTTATAAGTTGTACAGATAATTTTGTTTTCTTTCTTTTTTTTTTGAAGATTTATTTATTTGAGAGAGAGAGTGTGTGTGTGTGTGCACGGTGGGAGGGGCAGAGGGAGAGGGAGAGAGAATCTGAAATAGGCTCCCTGCTGAGAGCAAAGCTCAAATCAAAGATTGATCTCAGGACCCTGAGATCACGACCTGAGCCAAAACCTGGAGTTGGATGCTTACCTGACTGCACTACCCAGGCACCCCAAAATTGTTTTCTTTTGTGCATAATTTATTAACTGATTTTGAGAGTAACCCTTAAGTGTATGAGTGGTATCTGCAGAAAGTCTATGATCTGAAAAAAAGGAGTATCTGCAATTATCTTTTTGTATGTATGTGTTCAGAAGGTATCTATTAAAACATGTGTCATTCCTTTACATGCTTGTCATCTATTGTTCCTTGTTCCTTCAGTATTGTGAATGAGTGGAGAAAGATACAGCTGTAGGCCATTGTTCACAAAGCTCCAAATTTACTTAAAAAGTAATGTGAAATTATGTGCATTGAAAATTGCTTTGATGCAATTAAAATTTAATAAAGTTAGAGCTGCTCATTTAATTATTTTCTGACATTCTATAAATATTAAACAATGGTTTATTTCTTTATTTCAGAAGAAGATAATTGCAAACATTACTGTTGTCTGGAAAGAGTCACTGTCAGGGCTCCTCATTCCTTTTGTTGTTATGAAGCAACATTTTCATAACATCCTTTTTAACTGGTGTTGAGTGATGCTTGATTTCTTTGCCTTTCCTGCTTTGTAACTCAGAAGGCTAATTTTAAATGATGTAATTTTTCATTTTAAAACTTTCTTAGGTTTCTGTAATGATTTAAGTTATCAATATTTCCTGCTTAGCTTCTAGCCTACAGCTGAGTTGTGAAAAACATTATGATTTTTCCTCCAGAAGTTCTATTTGATGCTTTAGTTCATATAATTGAAAAAACCAAAAAACATTTGCAATCCTATTTCCATTAACCAGCCCCTGACATGAAGCTTTATATCCAGACATCTTTCCTAGCACGGTCACACTACAACGGATGCCCTGTTTTATCAGTTCTTTCTACCTGAGCTTACTAGATTAGAGTTCGTAGACCACCTCAAACAAAATTGCCCTTAGGAGCTTGTTAAAAATGAAGGTTCCAACATCTCATACACAAGATTCTAATTTAGTCAGGCTGGAATGGAACCCAAGGATCTACATTTTTAATGTGTCCCCAGGAGGTTTTTATGGATACCTACAATAATCGACGCAATAAATACTAGACCCACTGGTAATCAAGTTTCCCTATACATATAATGTATACTTACAGACAAAATGAAATGGAAAATAGTGATAATAATTTGACTAGTTTGGGGGGAAAATCCTTAGTGTGTAGGAATATCTACTTGGAGGATTATATGACATTTAATTATAGAATTGAAAATCTTACAACCTCATTTATTTCTCTGAATGGCTACAGCAACGGATAAGAGCTTGCGTTAACATCAGCTAAACAGTTGTTCTCATTTTTGTGGTTTTAAAATATGTTCACAAATTCTTTGATATTCCTCCCTCCAAAAAAGGCAGGCAAATCCCTCCCTTTTCTGAATGTGGGCTGCATTTAGTGAGTCTCTTCAAAGGAATAGAATAACATGAAACTGACAGTGTGTTATTTCTAAGGCTAGGTCACAAAAGACACTGTGACTTCTATGTTCAGCTTTCTTTATCACTTATTCTGGGAGAAGCAAACTGCCATGTTGTGAGCCTTCGCCAGAAGCCCTGGTAAAGCCCAGGTGTGGAGACTCTGAGATCTCTTGCTGGTCAGTCATGAGAGTAAGTCACCTTTATTTATTTATTTATTTTTGATTTGATTTTATTTTTTCAGTGTTCCAAGATTCATTGATTATGTACCACACCCAGTGCTCCATGCAATATGTGCCCTCCTCAATACCCACCACCAGTAAGCCACCTTTAAAGTAGATCCTCAAACCCTAAACAAGCTGTTGGATGACAGTCACCCTTGTTGACATCTGGGCTGACGCTGAGTCAGCACTATCCAGCCAAGCTATCCCCAAATATCTCTCATAGAAACCAGAAGAGCTATTAAAGGTCATTGTTGGTTAAGCCACCAAGTTTTGGATATGCACCAATAAATAACCAGTAAACACAATCGGATAGCTATATTACTTGCTAATATCCTTATTACTCCATTTTATAAAGAAATTATTGAAAACATTTACATATCCGGTAATCTTAACAACTCATGCTGAAGATTGAAGGTAGTTCATAGGCCAGTGTTTATCTACTTTTGCATTCACCTTTTTGTTACCGCCACAGCTAAATGGCTAAGCTTTCTGAACACTACTTACTCATTTATTTATATTTTTAATTTCTTTAGAGACAGAGGGGGGAGTTAGAGAGAGAATCCTATGTAGGCTCCATGCCCAGTGCAGAGCCCAATGTGGGGCTCCATCTCACAACCCTGAGATCCTGACCTGAGCCAAAATCAAGAGTTGGATGCTTAACTGGTTGACCCAGCCAGGTCCCCCTAAACACTACATTTTTTGAAAAAGGACATTTTAGCAATAATATTACTCAACAAGTAAGTGATAAAATGGGTGTTTTTTTTTCCCTCTGGGTCGCCTATTGTTTCAACAAATATTTATTGACACCCATTATGTGCCAATCACTCTTCTAGGAGCTTAGTATACATCAGTCAGCAAAAGAGACAAAAAAATCCCTGTTCCTATGGAATTTACATCTCAGTATTAGTTAGTAATTGTTCATTAAATAAAGATGCATTGAGGACATGCTATGTACACATAGAAAATACGTATATGGCCTAGGCCCTGCCTTCACTTAAGCTATCATGTACCTTCCACGTGAATGCATTATTGTGAACTCAACAGTCTTCAAAAGTGAACTTTTAAACAACTTTTGTGTCAATTAAAATGTATATTACAGTGACAAAATAAATTAAGATAGTAATTTTGCCTGTCTCCCATCTCTTGATTATTCATACACATGCAATAAGAATGTTGGAGTTCTTCAGATCGTTCTCTCTGTCAGCCTGTCACATTTTAATGTCAACTCTGTTCATTAGGGACATTCTACCCAGGGGGCTTTTTATCTTTTGTTTCATTTAGTGAAGAGTCAGAATGTCACAAGACATGTGAGACGTTTTTGCATAACAGCTTCTTGATATACCAGTATGCATACAATAAGAAGGGAGACAAGATAGCTATTTTTTTCCTAAGCCAAGGATGATACTGTCTACCATTTCTTTTTAGCATTTATATTAAAACTGTATATTCTGGATTTATCAGTGATCTGTAAAAGTATACTGTAAACATAAAATGATAAATGCAGGTTTACAAATGTAACGTACAAAGGCAGTGTAATTAGTAACAGCTGTTAGTGATAACAGATGTTCATAGATTTAAAATTTTTATTCTTTTTCAAAAAGTTTGTAGACCAGGAGTTACTTAAGTTGAGATTCATCAGTTAACAGATGAGAAACCACTCAAGAAATTTTAGTCAAAATTAGCTATTGGCAGAAAAGTAGCCTGTGACTGTGACTCAGCCTATGGTCTTTGTCAACATACTGAGGTTTTATCTCATTATTATGTATAGAAAGAAGCAGAGAAATAGTCATTTCACAAGTGCTTAATTTTTCATCTTACAGAAAGTAACTTCAAACTTTAATGTCTTACATTCTTAATTGTTTGTTAGGCCAGTGTGAATTCTTTATTTTATTTTTATTTTAAAATGGACTTAACTGGAGAAAATGGCATTACAGGAAGTTTTTAAAATAGAGAAAAATCTATAAAATCACTGAACCAAAAAAACTGCATTTATTTTGTACTCTTACATTCTAGTTTTTCAGGTAATTGTGCTAATAGCAGACATGCAATTATGTGTATGTGTGTACGTGTGTGTATTTACTTAATATTCCATAGGTTGCTTAATTTTTGGTATTACAAACACTATTGCAAGTAATATCTTGTGTATTGGGCTTTGCATATTTATAATTGTCTTTATTTCATTAGAATTAATTTTTGAGGAGCATTAATAAGCTAAAAGATATGGACATACATGGTCCTGATATGTATTTCTATGCCATTTGCCCAAAAGGCATGGTACTAATTCTCCATGCTATTAGCAATGGAACACCATTGAAGGTAAATAAATCTTTTTCTGTTTTTTCCCTCACTATTTCTCCATCACTTAGTCCCCAGACTAGTACAAAGTAAACACTTAATAATTATTGCTAAATGGATAAATAAATATAAAGGTACCAGCTTCTCTTCCACCCAAATGTCTATGCTACTGCCTTGGACATTATTCTTTTAAAATATTTGGGTTTAATTAGCCATTTATATAAATTTTAGTGTTTTCTTATAATCAGTATGGATCCTAACTTTCCAGTCACTAAGCGAGTATCTGCTCATGTATATTTCCAGAACTTACTATTTGCACACTGTGAGAACAAGCCAGTCTTACTCTGGAGTCTCTGGAGTAAGATGAAAACTCAATACCCAAAAATTGGGAAAGAACTGGGGCTTGTCAAGTAATAGGAAGTGCAGTGAATTCCATGTTTCATGTTGTCATCTTTAAGGTTTTGAAAATTGTGGTAAATTCAGGGTGCCAATTGTTAGAATGACCGTATAATTCGTGAACTGAAACACTTTTGAGTAAAAGGGATTGTTTTTCATAAATAGGCTGGGACAACAGGCATAAGCTGGGACTCTTCTATAAAAGTCAGAATGCAGTCACTTTATTTTAAAGTTAGTTTTGTCTCCACCTCCATCTACATCATCAGGCAAGGGCAGCCTTTTAAAAGAAAGGTGCTGGGGAAGGGACATCCATTCAAGTCGTGTCGTTGGAGAGAATACTTGTAGATGGGTAGAGATCCATGTCACAAGGGCATTAGAGGAGAGGAAATTCAAAACAGGGACAGCAAGGCAAACTAGAAATGGCCTTGAGATTTCCCCAGGCCTGTAACCAAGTATGGGTACTGTTAGCAAAAGTGGGCAGTTGGAACTGCTCAGTAAGTATTAGAACTACTATGGAATTGTCCGGGCAGGAGTCAGGAGGGAGATAAAATAAGCCTCTTGTGGAGGCTGGAACCACATGGAGACAGAGCCACTGCCCTCGGCACATCTCTGAGGCAGAGGTGGGAGTGGCACTTACCCCCGCTTCTCCCTTCCCCCTGCTCTCTGGTCTGTCTTTGGTTGAACCAGAGATTAGTTCCCAAAGGAGCCTGGGGATTATACTTTGCAGAGTCAACCCCTCCACTCCCCCAACCGTGATATCAAACAGAAAAGTGCAAGGGAGGAGGTTGGATCTGAAATCAACTAGGAAAATGGTCACCACACCGGATATAATTAGCGTATGAAGAGAATGGAAAGCAGCATAGGATCCCAACTGGCTCATTAGTGGGCTGCCCTGTTCAGGTCTGATGTACAGCGGGACAATGTGATTTTTCATGTGAGCTACAGTCATCTATTAGTCATTACAGGATTCCCTGGGAACTTAGAACCAGGCAATAGGCACTGATCTGAAGGGCTCTGGAAGATATAATATCTTCAGTCAAGGGCATAGGGCAGTGCAATTCTGATTTTTTTGTTGTTCGTTAAAACATGTAATACTTGTGGGTATAATAAATAAATAAATAGCCTAAGATGTGTTTTACTCTTGGCTTAAAATTTTTCTTTCATCTCTTTCACTGAGAGACAAGTAGGAGGAAAGTCAATAAGAAATAGAGTTCATTGGAATTAAAAACTTGATGCATATTAGTAATTAGAGTGATTTTCTCTTTCTTTATACTTTAGAAGTACATGGAGTGTGTATGTATCATTTGAGAGGAGATGCTGTTTTTGTCTTACCCTCACAGTGTCTATAGTTAAGATTTTGATTTCCTACCTTTTGACTCCTCATAATTTGCATGGGCATCAACATGGTCCATATGTCATCCAGACTATGAGACTTTCTGAAGCAACAAGAATCAAGAATTCTTCCATATCAAATGGAGGAAAGCTCCTCTTCTGAGAAGGAAAATAACTACTGGCTAAAGTCTAATTAGAATTCTAAATTACGGGCTTCAAAATTCTTAATCACTAGGATTCTCTCTGCTTAGTTGATCTCATTTTCTGTAACATTTAAAGTCAAACACTGTGCTCCACAAAAGCAAATATATTCATTTTCACCCACGCAAAGCTCTGCAGACTTAACCTCGAATCCTGGTCTCCTAATTTCATAGCCTAATGCTGACTCATTGCTTTCCACAAGTTGACTTTAAAAAATTTTTATTTATTTTATAACTCATCTTCACCGTGATGACTTATCCAACTATAGACAGAAGAATCATGAGATTTTATTATCCAAACTGGTACACTTTCAAGAGTAAGAAGGATGTTATTTGTAATTACACCAGGAGTAGGCAACATTCACAACTGTCCCTGGCAAACCCAGATATAAGTTCCACCCTAAATGTAGCCTAACTATTCTGTAAGCCTCTGAGCATCATAAACACATTTAAATAAATGCAGATTTATACAGATATCCTCTCTCTCTTTCTTTTCCTCCCCTGTATTTTTCCACCGATTATTTCCTATAACTTTGATTTTGCTCAAGATCCAAGGAAAGTATTATTTCCATATTTCGATGTATGAATTTTCCTAAACTTTTACCTGGGAACTACCTGTGAGTTTGTTCTTTTGGTGACCATCGAGTACTATTGTGTATATTAGCTTTTGCTTATGGTTCTCATCGCCTTGTCTATTCTTAACTGATAGGTTTGGAGAAATGGAAGACTTGTGGTAACTTCTGGGTAAAGGTGGGACACCTTTTTGTCATTTTAGGGACTTGGAGACTACAGGTGAGGACTGATCAAAAAAAAGTAAGATCAACCTGATTGGCCAGAAAAACCCAGCAGATACTGTGGCTCTAGGTAAGCAAGTGTTTTTTTTTTTTTTTTAATCTAAGATTTTATTTATTTATTTGACAGAGAGAGAGATAGCAAGTAGGCAGAGAGGCAGGCAGAGAGAGGGGGAAGCAGGCTCCCCACTGAGCAGAGTCCGATGCGGGGCTCGATCCCAGGACCCTGGGATCATGACCCGAGCCAAAGGCAGAGGTTTTAACCCACTGAGCCACCCAGGCACCCTGGTAAGCAAGTTGTTAAGACGAGAAAATTCAGCTCAGAGGAAGGAGAAGCAGCAGGAGGCTATTCTATGTGGCTGTGCCTCAGGAACCAGATTCCAGGAAACCTGGTGTGAACATTAGCATCGCTGGTGTGAGGCTGTTGTGCACCTTGCTATTTTTACTATAAGTTGTGTGCAAGTAACTTTTAAACCGCAGCTCTTAATCCTAAGATTCACCCTGTGGCTTGCTAGTGCTCGCACCCTCCTAACTTAGTCTAGCAATGACTTGTTCTGGTTAGCATGGAAGGTCCCTAAATCTGTAACCAGAAATTCTGCCTGAGATTTTCTGAATTTAGAACTGATTTGACAATATTTACCTGTGTGCTATTGAAATTTAGCTAATATTTGGGGCTTTCAGCTGGATAAATAAACTGCTTCTGTTACAACAATGAAGACCTTTTGCCATTGTATAATGGATTGATATATTGATCATTCACCAATAAAAACGGACACGAATTTTTTTATTGTTTTCAAAATTGTTTAAAAAGTTTTTACTTTGGAGCTGCCGTCTTGCGTCCCAGGTGTGTGTGCACCTAATCTTTCAGCAGGTCCCCTTGAGACCCGCCTAGCCCCAACTCTAGTCCCTCTCCTTCCCATTTCTGCTCCAAGTGGAGAGAATCTGTGATAAACCAGGAGAAACTCGCCCAACTGCAAGCACTCATGAGCATTGGTGGGCAAGAACCGCTTGCCCAAAGAAGATGGTTCATAGAAAGGCTACAGCAGATGACAAAAAACTTCAGTTCTTTTTTCTTTTTTAAAGATTTTATGTATTTGAAAGAGAGAGAAACAGAGAGCACAAATGGAGGGGATGGGGGTTAGAGGGAGAGAGCGAAGTAGGCCCCCAGCTGACCACGGAGCCCCACATGGGGCTTAATCCGAGCACCCTGAGATCATGACCCGAGCTGAAGGCAGAGGCTTAACCGACTGAGTCACTCCGGCCCAAAACACCAGTTCTTCTTAAAGAAGATAGGAGTAACCAATACCTCTGAAGTGAATACCTCTTGAAGAAGTGAATACGTCCACAAACCAAGGAATCGTGATCCATTTTCATAACCCTAACGGTCAGGCATCCCCGGCAGTGAATGCTTTCATTATTCCAGGCCATGCGGACACAGAGCAGCTGACAGAAATGCTGCCCAGTATCTTAAGCCAACTTGGTACAGACAGTTTGACTAATTTGAGAAGACTGGCTGAAGCTCTGCCCACACAATCCGCGGATGAAAAAGCCCCACTCGCTACCGTCGAGGATGATGATGATGAAGTTTCAGATTTGTGCAGAATTTTGATGAAGCTTCCAAGAATGAAGCAAACTGAATTGAGTCAACTTCCGAGGAGGATAAAACTTGAAGAAGTTACTGGGAGCTGCTCTTTTGTATTAGGCCTACTTTTAAAAATTTTGTTCATGGATCCGTTAAATCTGGATCTCTAATATTTTTAAGCCCAAGCCCCCTGGACACTGCAACTCTTTCCAGTGTTTGCTTATATACAATTCATTCTTTGCAGCTAATTAAGCTGAAGAAGCCCGGGAATAAAGTTTGAAGCAAGGTTAATAAAGTTCTTTGCCTAGTAAGAAAAAAAAAAAAGTTTTTACTTTGTCTAATAATGGATATAAAAAGGAGAAAGAAATGGTTGGATTTGTTGCTTTTGTTGTTAGTTAGTGTGTCAATAAAGGCGTGAGTTCCTTTTAACTCACCTGCCCTCTTCTTTTATCAAACATCCTATGTCTATCTGAGGGAAGGGATGACCTAAAACCTGAAAACCACTCACCACCGACAAAATGGTCCAGGAATTGGGAGTAACAGGAGAGTTTGGAGAGGTAATTTAGATTTCCCAATTCATTTTATACTTTTTGTGTTTAAATTAATTTTAATTTAATTTGAAACTGAAGATTTTAATGTAATTAGTTTAAATTAATTAACTTTAATTTAAAATTTTAATTTAAAATTTTAATTTCTTCCAATGGCTCTTATAGAACTAGAATTTCTAGTCCAATATTAGATCATTTACGAATATCACATTCGTCAATATATACATGCATATGTACACACATATACACACATACATATATAATATGCATATATAGATAATTATGGCAGCTTCTTGTACTTACCACATAAACTATATATTCCTAAAGGTTGGCGACTGCATTATTATTTTTATCTTTCCTTACTGTCCCCAAAATCTCTTCAGCAATCATGGTCATACGACAGGTGTTCAAAAAATAGTTGCTTAGTAAAGAAATACTTTACTTGTAAAAAATGCATTCAAACAGACCGTGACTACTATAAGAAAGTAAATGTGGTACAGAGTTGTTTTTTCTTTTTTTAAATCAAGTTGAATAATACCAAATAAGAAGGATATCAGAATCATCTTCCTGTATCAGAACTGTGCTATAACAGTTAAATATCAACAACCAATGAAAGATTAGAGAATTTGTCTTAGAATCATAGAGATGATTTAAGGGTTAAAAATAAGATCAACATCACAAAGCAGTATCTGGCTAATTCTTGTCCCTATGTGATGAAAAGCTATCCCTTATAAACTTGTCAAAACAATATACAGATGGGATGGAGGGGGACTGTTCCCTGCAAGCCTCAGAGATTAAGTCTGTTTCAGACTGGTTCTCTGCTTGTGAAACATATGGAATAGAGCTGGTAACCAACACTAGTGGATACAAAGATATAACTGATCCTTGACCCATTTCGTAGGATGTCTGGCCCGAGAAAGATTATTATTTTGAAATTGTAGCATCTTATTCTTCATCAGGACCAAGAAAGAATAAGGAAAAATGTCCTGTCACTATGCTAGATTTCATGTATACATAAAAGTCTTTTGGAGATAGGACAGTGAGTGAATTTCTTTGGAGATCTTCTTAAGAACTTAAAAAATTTCCTCTGGTATGACTTAAGCACAGTCTTGCCTATAGACTGGAGAATAGCTGATCTTTAATTCACTTCAACCACCCTCCTCCATGAATCTCCCAGATATTTGTATAATTATGCATAAATGTGTGGTCCTTTTAATTTTGTACATATGTATAAGATCCATTCATTAAAAACACTTAAAGGACAAGTAGGATCTGGGTTACACTTACGCTGTTTTTTTGTTTTTGCTTTTTTTTTAAATAACAGCATTCACTTATATGTGGTATTTAAGAAATGGAGCAGATGAACATGGGGAAAAAAGAAGAAGCAAACCATAAAACAGACTTTTAACTATAGAGAACAAACTGAGGGTTGCTAGTGGGGAGGTGGGTGGGGGATCGGCTAAATGGGTGATGGGTATTAAGGAGGGCACTTGCTGGGATGAGCACTGAGTGTTATATGTAAGTGATGAATCGCTAAATTCTACTCTTGAAACTAATATTACACTATATGTTAACTAACTAGAATTTAAGTAAAAAAATGAAACAAAAATAAAAGCAGAGTGGTAAGAAGAAAATGAAGTTGACCCAGTACAAAATTAAGGTAAAATCTATCCTGCAAAGGTATACAAAAGACATACAAAAATAGCTGAAATAGCTTTACTTTTTTTTTCAATTGTAAATGAATATATCTGTACCTTTAATATGTCTGGAGGCTGATAAACACAGCTGTCCATGATGAGAAAGCAGATTACATCATGTTACTCTAAATAAGCCTTCTAATGAGAAATCAGGATTCAGTTGAATCTGGAGAAGAAATTTGTATTTGCCTTGAGAATTTCAAGCTGATCTCCCCCAGGGGGAATGATGAAGCATTAAGAGATTTTAATTTGAAATGGGGTTATGGGATTGTAAATTGCTGACAGATATTTAGTAAATGATTTAGTGTTTGTGTTTACGTTCTAGCTTAGGAAAGATTTTGACTTTTTCAGCAAACTGAAGAAATGTCTTCAAAACACATTTAGCTAATCAAAAAGAAGTGTCCAAAGAATGGGAGAGAATGAGCAATTAAATCAATATATTTGAATTATGCATTAAAATTCAACAATAAACTTTCATTCTCTGAACAAGCTTCAGTCTTTATTAAGTATTTTAGTGCCACACAACTAATTTATTAGTATCAATTAAAGATCTAGTGGTAATATCCTTGAGCAAGGGTTATAACGTACAATATCAGGAATATTAAAAATACCTCTCTACCTGTCCCTGTTTCTTGAAGAGATCATAATTATACAAAATCCAAGAAGATTTCTTTTTTGGTGATTTACCACATAGTATTTCTGAAAGCATTCAGAAAGTGAAGCATATGTAGGTAAGATATTGTGTTTATTCTGCACCCACCAGGAGTGAGCAGCACAGCTCATGTCCAGCTAGCTCTGTAAAAAGGTAGCCCCGTGGGGAAGATGGATAAGACCAAGATTGATACCACAACTTACTCCCTTTTTCCTTTTGAAAGTTTTATTTTCAATGTGACACCTACTATCATACACAGTCCCTTTCTCTTCGTTTGACAAACTTACACAGCTTGCAAAAAGTGATTCAGCCTTCATTAGAGGAATGCCACCCAAAGGGTGTCTTTCAAAAGCTTTGTGTTTTTCAGTTGGAGACGAGACTGAATGCATCATGGTTTCTATGGCCCTACAATTTCTAGTCCAAGATAGATACCACTGTCATTACAGATATTGCAGGAAAATGTGCTATTTCTTACTGAGCTGCCTTGTGGACCAGTGTCACTGGGGAAATATCACAGCCTGGTTTATGGGAGGCTGTCCTATTTTATATGCAGGCACATCATAAAGAGCTTTATGCTTGGGAGGCTAGCTAGGAATACACTGCTTCCCACCTAGCCAAGGTTCTCCTTTTTATTTCATCTATTGGAAAAAGTGGCTTACCATTTACCTTTTTATGTCCATTTCTAATTTGGAATAATCCTTTTTCTCTCAAATTTTGAAATCTGACACCCTGTTGGGGTTTGTGTCCTTCCCCTTTGCTTCTTCACATACATTTTCTTCTGCCCTAAAACCTGTGCAATTAACTCCTGTCACCTTAAAAGCCTTTCTTACAGCACATTGCTCCAGCTGTTGGAGCATATGTAATTACATCCTACCCTACCTGTCCTGGGGCATGCTAGTTTCATACAATTTTCATATCACCCTTTTTCATTATTCAAGCAGAGTGAAATTTTAAGGACAGTGTGATTAGGCTGAAATTGGAACTATTCAGGGTTTGGCATTGTGTGAAAAAGCAGGCTCTTTCCTTTCCTACACTGAACTAAAAAGCTATTGTTAAAAAAAAAGTTTCAATCAGCTTGGCACACACACTGGTCACACATTCAAGACCATCACAGTTAAGATTTTTCATGGAGCCATATTAACATTCATTAGTATTTTCATGACTGGAGTTTAATCTGAGGGAAATGGTTTTAATGATTAAGGATTTTATAGATTTATATTGATTCGGTCCTAATTTTGGCAACAAGAACCAAGAAAGACACATTGAAGTAATGCGAACAATACAGGCAAGTACTTATGCAAATTAGGCCAGTGAGATACTTAAAGAATATTGAACATTACTTAAAACATTCGTTGTACAAAAAAAGAAAAAGGAATAAAAAGATCAAATAGTTGTTCTCTCTTTACATTACATCTAAACAAAAGCCTCTAAAGCAGACATAAACATGGAAAATGAAGTCAATCCATTTAAAATTAATACTAATTTCCCTGACTTCCTGGCATCCTGACCCTGTAGTTTTCCAAGATATACTGTGGTTTGATGTAATCAATCAACTTTTTTTTTTTTTCTAATTTCAAGGAAGGAAGTTTAATCCATATAATTTTACAGAATACTTCAGTTACATAGGATTATGGTGTAAAATTTCTAGAAGCTGAAATTTCATTTTAAGTATAAAACTTTGCATAGTTGAGTTACTTTCTAGAACACTGGGAGAATGATTCTGGGTTTTGTCAATATAGTGTACTGATCATAGGTCTCAATGGTTTATTTTTTTAATTAAAAAATTTTTTAATTTAAATTCAAGTTAGTAAGCATATAGTTTAGTATTGGTTTCAGGAGTAGAATTTAGTGATTCATCACTTACATATAACACCCAGTGCTCATCCCAGATGCCCTCCTTAATGCACATTACCCATTTACTGCATCCCCCCCATCCTCTTCCCTTCCAGCAACCCTCAGTTTGCTCTATATAATTAAGAGTCTCTTATGGTTTGCCTTCCTGTCTGCTTTTATCTTATTTTATTTTTTCTTCCCTTCCCCTATGTTGATCTGTTTTGCTTCTTAAATTCCACATGAGTGAAATCATATATTTGTCTTTCTCTGACGAACTTATTTCACTTAGCGTAATACACTCTAGCTCCATCAAATAAATAAGTTGAGGTCTATTTATAGATTGATATGTAATGTAGGTGAAAACAAATTAATAGCAACATGAACAAATATGATTAAATCTCAAAACTTAATATTGAGCAAAAAAAGCAAGTCTTAGGAAAATGCATAGTATTATTTTATTTATATAAAGGGAAAAATGCTAGACAAAAAGATTGAATATTTCTTGGATACACATATATATTTGGTAAAAGTGTATAAAAGTGCAAGAGAACAATTAGCCTACAACTCAAGGATAGTAGTTATGTCTGAGGGAGATATGAAGAAAGAAAGGAACACAAACACATTCAAAGCTAATGAAATGATAATGTTTAATTGCTTAAGGTAGGTAGTAGGCTCATGAATGTTATTTCTTATTCCTTAAACTACAGATTATATGTATACATTCTCTTGTATGTTTGATCCATTTTATTTTATTTATTTCTTTTAAAGATTTTATTTGTTTATTTGAGAGAGAGAGAGTGAGTGAACGAGAGCATGTGCAGAGGCAGAGAGGAGAGGGAGAAGCAGATTCCCCTGCTGAGCGGGGAGCCCGACTTGGGACTCAATCCCAGGGCCCTGGGATCATGACCTGAGCCAAAGGCAGTCACTCAACCAACTGAGCCACCCGGGCACTGCTGTTTGATATATTTTAAAATGAGAAATAAAATACATTGACAAGTTACACTTATCTTTTAAAGTTCAACTCAAATATCTCACATCACCTCATAGATTCTGCTTGTATAATCTTTAAGCTGTAAACTATTCTGTAAATGTTTAACAATCTAGCAACTGTTCCTTTAATTGATATTTACCATAACCTGCTTCTTGTTCTTATTTGACAGACCACGGTAGATTATAGAAAGTGGTCATGTTGGGATTAGAGGCAAGACAGTCAGAATTGTTTACCCTCTACACATAATGCCTTCAAAATGTTTTCTTGGTTTTTTTAGGTAGTTCTCATTTTATATAGAAAAAAATACATTGACTGTGCCATGTGTGCAGTAAAGGTGATAGAAAACAATGTTGCATAGTATGCAAAACTGATTGATGTGTAATGGTGTATACCTTTGACTTTTTTTCCTGAAGCTTAATAATATTCTGAGTTTCTATAAAAATAAACTGCTCAAACAAATCAATTGGTTGTTATTTTCACTTCTACTTATTTACATGAATTGTTTCCTCAGTTTAGAGATGTGGACACATATATTTTGATTCCTTGCTGTCACAAACTGTTCAACTTATTTTAACTGACGATCCTAAAAGCATTCCATTTTTTAAATGCCTGTGGAACATAACATTCTAAATATTGACTGAATGAGGTGTACTTTGTGAAATTGTTACATCCCATATCTGAAGCAGTAACACTGTTGATGACACTCACGGTGGTGTCCAGACTACTAGAGAATGCAGGTAGACGAATGGGGGGAGTAGGGAGTAGGGAAGATGAGAGAGAAAGATAGAGAAAGAGAGACAGAGAGGGAGGGAGGGCAGACAGTGAGGCAGGTTGATTCAGATCCCATGAGAGTGACAGACAAACCTGATTAAAGACCTTCCTCCATACTCGTCCTTGGAATCCCTGCAATGTATTTTACAGTTCAACTCATTTGCCTTTAGGACTTCAGCAGACATGAAATATGTACTAAATAATTTTTTGAAAAATTATTTGAAGTAACTAATATCACTCAAAATACTGTTAGGAGCATGTTGCTGTCGTGGCTGTCCCCTCTGAGGAGAGACGGAATAATTGGAGGAATTTCAACTCTGAAAGAACACTTTACTAAAAAAGACCTTAATTCTTTTTTTTTGATGTACAAGAAGAGGAATTTGCAAATTCTTTTAGCAGTTAATTTGAACTTTGGAATACGTTTTTCACTTGCTTATCCACTTTGGAAACTACGATCATTTTTTATAGCTTTTTTTTTTTTTTTTTTAACTGAGGGCTTGCTACATTCTGGCACCATTCTGAGCACTTAATGTGTATTGGTTATTGTTTCTACAAGCAGCCCTTTGAAGTAGCTTTTAGTAATCTCGTTACATAGAGAAAGCAGGGTCATTGAGTAACTTGCAGGTCCTTACACAGCCAGAGTTTGGATTTGAGCACAGGTCTGCTGGACTCCAATGTTTGTACTCTTCTTCCACTGTACTATTTTCATTAGCCTCTCAGAATTTTTTATGCACTGGTTTTCTATGCTGAAGTTAATCTCTTTGCTAAGTCAAGTTTCTGGGAAATCTAACTAATTAATTGAAAATAGAATTCACGTAACTATGCTGTTTTCTTTCTCCATGCTATCTAATTTGTAATAGCCGATGTTCTCTCACGTGTCATCCCATCGACACTTCCTATGCTGATCTACTTGGTTACCAGTTACACTTCGATTCCTAGGTAATCTGATTTTCAATGTCACCATTTTATACTGAGGAAATGCTGTGTGATGTAAAAATGAACTAAGATGAGTCCCTTACTCAGGATAAAAATGGTGATCCTGCCTTATTTCCTAATAATATTAAGAAAATCCCTTGTCACTGAAACCATATTCATGTAAAGTCAGCAATTAACTTCCAGGGTGGAGTCTATTTCTCCTTTTATTCAGTTTACTGAACCCCTTTTCTGGAATTGACTTCACTGACTTTTTTTTTTTTTTTAACTTTTTAATGTTCTGACCCTTTCAATAAAAGATTTATCTATTTATTTATTTATTTGTCGGGGTCGGGGAGAGCATGAACAGGGGGAGCGGCAGGCAGAGGGAGAAGCAGGCTCACTGCTGAGCAAGGAGCCCTATGCAGGACTGGATCCCAGGACCCTGAGATCATGACCTAACCTGAAGGCAGCCACTAACCCATTGAGCCTCCCAGGCGTCCCTATGTTTTGACTTTTATATTTTATTCTTTGATATCCTTATTCTCTCCTTGTACTATATTTTATTCTTTGATATCTATACATTCTCTCTGGAATGTCCCTTCTTCATCTATTCCAATCCAATTTATTTTTCATTAGATTCTAAGTTTTTCCTGATTCCTCCCAGGAAAAATTATTCTTTGTGCTTCTACTATTACCATTTTTCTGAGATCATTTATTGTGTTCTCATCTGTGGTGGTTTCTCCCATTGCAAAGGAAGCCTCAAATTGTCAGGAATTATTTCATAACCGTATTTGTTCTTCTACCAACTCTAGCACAATGAATAGCACACGTGAATTTTCAATAAACATTATTATAGTATTTTGCCAACAATTAGAAATTTGACCAATATAAAATATTTGCTGGGAAAATAATGAGACGGGACATTATTTATTTGAGTAGCTATTATCCACGTAAGCGTGTTTTTGTCTCTCTAGCTCATCTCCATGAAAATGATATAGGAGATAATCAAATAGTAATTTAGTTTTATTTTCCATCATTAAAAAACCTATACATGTCTTCAATGAATCAAAGTGTTCAAAATAATATTCTTCTTAGAGTGAAATCCATCACATGCAATGTTTTACACCGTCTTGAAAAAAAAATGCTCTTTGGAGCCATTTAAAATCAAGATAAAATTATGTAAAATGTAAATGATAAAATTTCAAGGATTTTCTTTCTACCGCATGTGTAGCATTTCCTGGGAAGATGTTACTGATTTGCAAAATAAAAACAATAACATTAAATGCAGTATACTCTAAATTCGTGGTTTAGAGGATTTGGAGATTTAGGGATGAGGTTTCTCTGTAGGAGCCTTGAAGTGAGTGTTGATGTTTCAATTAGTGCCAATTCACAGCCTACGAGAGCTGTGGAGAGCTACCATCTGGTGGCCTACTACACACGGAGAAGAGATGAATGTCTTGTGGATATAACTAACTTCCTGACAGATAATTTCTCTGTGAATAAATCCTCAGAGCAATTCAAGTGTATGTTTATTTCAGCTTTTTATTGGAATAGATGAGACAGGTGAACAAATATCCATTAAGGAGTTACTGCCTTTTATGGAACTTACAGTGACAAGAAGGCAATATAAAGTTCTCAATCATTCACAGAAGAATTGTGCAGCATGGTTTTAAAACATCCAATGGCACACTTGGACAGAATAAATGTCTGTTGTTCTCTTAGATTAATATTCCAAATGTTGAATTTGAAGCCCAAACTCATGCGGATTTATTTTAAAGTTCAGCTATAGAGCTTCCCAAAGTTATAACCCAGCCAACCAGGAAGGCTTTGAGTTAAGAATTTTGTGGTTCATGCTACTTGAGGATGAATATGGAAATAAGATATTAGACAGCTTGTTGTCAGTTTCTAAAAATCATTACACCCACAGAAATTTTATTTGGCCCACCAAATTTGCACTCTTCCATCTCATCTTTCCTAGCATTATATCTGCCTTGCTGTTTCACATCATGAGGCTAAAGTAAGAACATGCACAAAGAGTAGAGTCCATCTCAAAAATATCGGATTTCTTCCAAAATTGAGTTACCTGGGAAAGGAAATGAGAGAATAACTATATTTAATTAAGCTTTCTCAGACTAAATCCTGAATTTTATTAGGCTCACTGAATATTTAGGTTATCAGCATTTGGATTGGCATTTACTTTCCATTTCTCATTCATGCTACCTTTCAATATTAGCTAGAGACATAATGACGGTTTACTGAGTGCTTATTACATGGCACATCTTCTGCAAAATCATGATATGCATTTATTATTTAATGTTAAAAATCTACCTCTAGGATAGTTACGTCTTCCTTTGCTGATAATGAATCTAGCACAAAGTCACCAGCTGGGAAGCAGCTGAGTCAAGTTTCAGACTCAGTTGCATCTCTTATGCCTGTGCTCATTGACAGAATGACATTTGTCTTAAATGTTTATATTTACAAACTCTTTTTCTATACTGCATATTTCCAAAGATATTGCATCATATCCAAACAGTTAACTTATTACAGTAAACAAAGTGATCATAAATCAATAAGTAATATATGAGATCTTTGGATGTTTATATGAAACCATAGAGAAAAAAGGTAGGACTTATTTTAGGAAAAATATACTCTTTCTTAAAAAAGCACTTTATTGAGGTATGACTGATATAAAAAAGCTGTACATAATTGATATACAAAACTTTATGAGTTTGGAGATAAGTATAAACCTGTGAAACCATCATCACAATCTATACCATGAACATATCTATCATCTCCAAAAGTTTCCTCTAAACTTATTTATTATTATTATTATTATACAATAAAACTTAACATAAGATCTACCTTCTTAGTAAATTTTTTAAGTATATAGACAATGTTATTAACCATTGTTAGTGGGCTGTACAGTAGATCTCTAAGACTTACTCATTTTTTATTACTGAAACTTTGTACCCTTTTACTAATAGTGCTCTATTTCCTCCTCCTCTCATCCTTTGGCAACCACTATTCTACTCTCTGCTTCTAAGAGTTTGGCTATTTTAGATTTCTTATAAAAGTAAAGCCTTATAAATTCCTCATAAATAAAAAGTAAATTCCTCATAAATAAAAAGCCTTGATTATGATGAAATTTTCACAGATGTGTACTTATCTCCAAATTCATCAGATTGTCTAAATTAAATATGTATAGCTTTTAGTATGTCAATCATACCTTAATAAAGTGACTAAAGAAAAGACAGATAAAGAACAATTTTAAAAAAGCTTAACAATAAAAGAAACAATCAGTAAAATTAAAGATAACTTGCAGAATGGGAGAAAAATATTTGTAAATTTTATATCTAATACAGTGTTAATATCCAAAATATGTAAGAAACTCTAAAAACTCGATAACAAGGACACAAATAATCCAATTAATACATGAGCAAAGGAATTGAATCAACATTTCTTTAAAGAAGACGGTACAAATGACCAACAGGTATATGAAAATGTGTCCACCATTACTAATGATCAAAGAAATTTAAAACAAAGCCATAATGAGATATCATCTCACAGCTGTTAGAATGGCTATCATCAAATAGACAAAAGTAACAAGTGTTGTTAAGAATGTGGAGCAAAGGGAACATTTGCACACTTTTTATGAGAATGTAGATTGATGAAACCATTATGCACAACAGTATATATGGAGATTCCTCAAAAATTTAAAACTATAAAGATCATATTATTCATTAATCCCACATCTGTGTATATATATAGAAGAATTACTATCAGGATCTTCAAGGACTCTCTGCATTCCCATATCCATTAAAGCGTTATTCACAAAAGCCAAGACATGAAAGCAACCTAAACATCCATAGGCAAATGAATGGATAAAGAAAAAGTGGTATACACACACAATGGAATATTATTCAGTCTTAGAAAAGAAGGAAATCCTACCATGCATGATAACATGATTGAATCTGGAAACTAAATATATTCTTACATTGAATAATCTGCCTTATTTGTTATATTTATTTATGCCTGTATATCACATTAGCCTAATATTTCTTTTTTTTTTTTAAGATTTTATTTATTTGACAGAGAGACACACACAGAGAGGGAACACAAGCAGGGAGAGTGGGAGAGGGAGAAACAGGCTTCCTGCAAAGCAGGGAGCCCGGTGTGGGGCTTGATCCCAGGACCCTGGAATCCTGACCTGAGCCGAAGGCAGATGCTTAATGATTGTGCCACCCGGGCGCCCCTAGCCTAATATTTCTATAGAGCTATTTAAGTGCTTAAGTTATGATATAACACAAGCATTGATTGCTTTATTTATTCATTGGTTGTTGCTTTGAAATCTTTAATGATGCAAGAAATCCTGGAAGCTACATTACAAAAAGTGTTCTCTTTCAGCTGGGCTGAACTTATTTATAGCCTTATTCTTATTATGTCAGCGGTTATCTCTAAAGATTATTATGTAACCAGATTTATTTCCAATCTTCTTTATATGAAGTAGTACTGTTCTCTGAAAGAATCTATAACTTAAGCTTTCCAGGAACATATTTACTTCTACTAAATATTATCAAAGATTTTCTAGTACAACACGCTAATATGAACATCTGATATCTTTATTTTCATGTATGAAAAACTTGTTGATTTAATACAAAATAGAAAATGTAAGAGTATAATATAAGTCCTTGACAATGTTCATTAAAAACTAATAGTAGTATTTGTTTTGACAGCACACACACTGAAACAGGAACGATACAGAGAAGAGTAGCATGAGAATGACATGCAAATTCGCCAGTGTTCCATACTAAAATGAACAAAACCATTAAATACAAAGACTACAAAATTTCCTTAAGAAAGACTTGATTGTTATAATGAAAAATAAATTGGATATGTGTATGTGCTTAGCTAATATATATGTTGGTCAAATACATATCCTTTAAGCTTAGCTGAGTTTATCTATAGCTTTATTCTAGTGATGTCTGTGGCCATCAGGGAATCAGCAAATCCTGGTGAGACTCTGATCCAGATCAATGTCTTATTTCTCTATATTGCTACAGAGGACCAAGGTGATGCTAGAAAAAATATTACGTGATATAGATTTAATGGAGACATTAGTTCAAAATTCATCATGATCTATCATAATACCACTCAATAATTTGCTAAATAAAAATCAGAGAACTTTCATGAGCATAGTAATACTGAATCATTTATCTCCAGGCAATTTATATTTGATATTGCCCTTAAGCTATTTTCCATGTCTTATGACTCCTATACTTAATGCAGCATTTCAGCTTCGCCCTATTTCTTTCTGAGCTTGTGTGGAATCATTAGGAGCAGATTAGTAACTATTTATTTTGATGATAGGTGTTGTTCTGTGTGTAATAGAAAAAAGATTCAGAGTCCATGATGCTAGGAAATCATTCTGTAGCTGTGCTTTCCGTCTCAACCCTGAGGGAAGAAAAGCTATAGATGTTGATGGGAAGGACTATTTGCACAGTACATCCATAAACTCAGTAGCTATTTTTTTTTGGTAACATTTTAAAGATTATTATTAGCAGTTAAATAATACTACTGATTATTTTTATGCCATTATGGATTTCTTATGTTCAATTACTTAATGGATAGAGATTATTTTTGCTCAATATTTTATTTTAACAGAGCCCTTGGTTAACAATGCGCTATTATCTTGGTCTATGCCAGCTTGCCTTTTTGTTATGATACAATGTAAACCCATGAATCAACACACATATCAAAAATTCAACCCTGGGGGTGCCTGGGTGGCTTAGTTGTTAGGCGTCTGCCTTTGGTTTAGGTCATGATCCCAGGGTCCTGGGATCGAGGCCCTCATCTGGCTCCCTGCTCAGTGGGAAGCCTGCTTCTCCCTCTCCAACTCCTCCTGCTTGTATTCCCTCTCTTGCTGTCTGTCTGTCTCTCTCTCTATGTCAAATAAATAAATAAAATCTAAAAAAAAAATTCAATCCTGCTTGTAACATATATCTGTGGTTGTACTCCTCCCCTATCCCATTCTCCTACCTCCCCTCCTTTTTGGATACCCACCTTTTCAAAAACAGTATGTTATAGTTGCTATACTATACTCTGTTATGCTACACTATACTATACTACCCTACATGATACTGTAGTATACTAAGTATAGTTTTATTACACATATATGCAGTCTTATATAAAATATTGTGTTTAGCTGACTAATGTGGAATCATAACAGAGCATCATAATCATATAACATGATGTACCATATTTTAAGTACTAATTTATGTTGACAACTAGTTACCTTCTCTTAATACTTTAAAAATAACATTTCATGTCTTCTGACTGTTGCTGTTGTTGAGAATTCCCTCGTCCTTTCAATGGTCATTCCATTATAGGTAACATTTCCTTTTCTATTTCATGATTATTGTCTTTGATCTTTTTTTGGTGTCTTGGCCTAGATTTCTTTCTGTGAATTTTGTTTGGGATGCACTGTGTTTGCGGGTCTATATTTTTACTTCTGGAAAATTTATTCCTATCATGACTTTAAGTATTACCTCTTTAGCTTTCTGCTTAGCCCTTGCTCCTGGAAATTCAACTAGGTATAAGTGAGAAATTTTTATTCTCTCTTCTAAGTTTTTTTAATCCCTCTTGTTTTCTATCTCCAGTCTTTCCTTATTGCTTTCAAAGTATTTTTTTTTTCATATTTTTTCAGGTTCATAAATTTTCTTTCAAATGCTCTTAGTCTCTCATTTAACTTTCCACTGAATTTGTTTTTATTTCAGTGATTATGTCTTTCATTTCTAGAAATTTAATTTTCAAATCTACCCATCATTCTTAATGTCTTCTTTTTCTACACCTACTTTTTAACTTCATTTTTTCCATTAAATTTTCTACATAGCTCCCCTACCCTCTATATCTGGCAGTTCCCAGATCTGCAATCCTTGCTTTCAAATCTTTGTGTCTTGTTTGTGTTGTTTATCACCAGAGGGTTGGCTTCTAGTTTGTTTGGTAATCTTCACCTGTGATCTTAATCCTGAAGGTATTCGGGCAAATTTGCCTCCAGATATGGTTTGTTTCTAATTCTGAAAGTGACTAACACAAACCTACAACCACTTCAATACCCTACTAACTTGGAGGAGGTATCTCAAGCTCAACTTCCTCACTCACTGCTCTTCCTACATTCATATGACTAGGAGCATCAAGGCTCTGGCCAGCCCATTAAATTGTATGTTCCAATTCCTTGCTTCTCTGTATTAGACTCTTAGATTCTCAGCCTCACCTCCAAGTCCAGCTTTCCACTGCTCCATCTCCAGGCTACTGAAGCTCCGAATCTTGTCCTCTAAACCTGCTTAGATTTGTTTTTATTTGTTTGTTTGTTTTGGGAAAATTGAGCCTGAAGATTCTGCCCACCATTGGTGAAGAGAGCAGTGATATAAAGAGTGAATGTCTCACTGGGGAGACATCACCACTCTGCTGAAATGTTAGTGAGTTTTTCAGACTTCTCTTTAAACACATGCCTTGTAGAGCTATGGATATAGAGATGATATATGATAGATGATGGATAGATAGAGAGAGAGAGAGAGATACAGAGATAGCTGGAGGTTTTTCTCTGGCATTTTGCTTCATGTTTTCTTAAAGATGTGCCAATAAATCTATTTTACATAGGGGAGTTATTTTACCTACCTCAGAAGATTTTCATAGAGTTTAAAGGCTTTCATACTGTTTTCCTAATATTGAAAATCAATTTTCATTTCATAATGTTATACTTCTGTTTCCTAAAATTCTTCCTGTAATTGAAGATAATGATCACAGCCTCCTGAGTTTATATATCAATTTCTTTCAATTTGATAATGTTCTCTTATGTTATTTTAGCTTAAGCTTTATTAAAGATTTTGCAGAATTTTCAAAACATGGTTAACTACTTACATAGCTCTTAAAAGGAGACATGCAGTGGTAAAACCAAGTCTATGTAAAAAAGTAATTGAAAACACCATACATATACAGTAAAAATACGATTACTTTAAAAATAGAATCTGTAAACTAGGTCACTGAAAAACTGTCAGAATATTTTGGTTTTTGTTTGATCTCTAGCTTTTTAACAACATTATTTTCAAAGAAAAGGAAGTGAAACTACTGTCTATGAGTTAAAGGATTTAAAAAAATGTGCCTTTATAGGAAAAGCTAATGATGTTCTATCTGCTTAGATTAAAAAATATGTGAGATGATAAATCAAATATATGCTTACTCAATTGCAGCACCTAGATAAAAGTACAAATGTGATATGTAAAACTATAAACAGTACTTAAGTAAATAATGACTCAGAGCCTGGAGAAAAAAAGACCTACGCAATAACTATGTTTTTTTGTTCTTGGTAAAAATGCAAATAAAATCATCAATAGTTTATAAATGAACCTAGCTAAGAGACAGCTAACGCATATACTATTCTAAATTAAATAAAAGCAATAAGTGTTCCATGACATTCATTGAGGTAAACTCCAAAATCACCTTATATTTATGAAATATAAGATTTAAATATTTATCTTATTATTTTTCTCCCATGAAATCATTCTTTATGCTGCTATGAATCTTGGCATTAAAGTTAGTTGGAACATCATTTTCTCTCATTATTCCATTCAATTTCCCTTCTCCTCTCTCTCTCTTTCTCTCTTCATGCATACATATGCATACACACACATGGACATGCAAATATTTATATCAGAAGAGAGAGGATAAAAGACACGATAAAATCACATCAACCTATATGATTTTGGGTTAGTCCCAGAATTAGGTAACTATATTCTTGCCACTGAGAATTATTTATCATATTCAGAGTAAGGGTTTGGTATGGTACTTTTCACTTTAATATTTATAGAATTTGATTGCAGCTGACTCTTCTACTCAAGGACTTTATAGGTGGTAGAGAAATGGAATGAACAAAAGCAAATGTGTTATGTGATCAACTCTCAGTGATTAGTATATTTTAAAATTGTATGTCTTCTTCACGATGGAGTTTTGTTTATATCCAGATCATCTTCTCTCTGTACTCATGATTCTACTCTGTATCTTCTGCCTCCCTGACCAAGCACTGCAAATAATTTTAATTCTAGCCAGAAAACAAAATGTAATTATGAAAGCAAATCCCCTGAAAAAACTGCATTCCCAAAACAAATATAAACTGCCCTTAACACTTTTAGATTATCAATGTGTGCTTCCCTTCATTACAACTAATAGTTGGATTTCTTGTAAATAAGTTATTTGAGTAAGGTTATATACTGCAAACAAAGAGTATAAATTACAGAAATGAATAAACAATTATTCAAATATTCAAATATACTTTGAAATTCACATTGGTTAGTACAGTCTGATGTGAGGATAGTAAGTAGGATGTCAAATTAGAGGAGAGTTTTCAGGAGGAAATAATTTTATTCTTTATTAACCTTTTTTACTTTTATTTTAAGTATAGAGGATTGCCATGCCATAAGAAGATAATATGTTGTTATGAAATCATGACTGAGCAAAGAATTTTGTGTGGGAGAAGGACTAATGTTCATAGAGGGAGGCAAGATGAGCCAAAGTAAAGTATGACAATAATAATAATTTGTATTTGTATAGTAATTTTCAGCTGGTGACAAACTCTAACATCCATTAGTTCACCTGATATGTAAACTTTTTTGATTAAGAGGATAGAGGTTATCACTCCAATTTTCAGTATGAGAAAACTCAGAAAACATTTGGGCATCATAACCAAGATACCCAATTTGAAACTTACAGAATTGGATTAAATGGAACAAAATCATATAGCAGAGAATTTTATGCTTTTTATGGGGTAGTTTAAAATTAGTAAAGTGTTAGTTTTCACTCCTCTCCTAGTGAGTGTGTAGTTTAGGGAATCTTGACTGTGGCAAGGAAATCTGGTCTAGCAGGCAGACACTCAGCCTACTAAAATAACATTGACGACCTTATGAAATTGTTTTCAAAGATGGTTGTAGCAATTCCTGCCATGTTTCTCCAACCAAGAAGTAGAGTTAGCTTCCCCATCCCTTAAATAGAGGCTAACCTTGGAACTTCTGCACCTAGTTTCTTTTAAAGACTTTATTTATATATTTATTTATTTGACAGATTGAGAGAGAGAAAGAGAGAAGGCAGAAAGGCAGGCGGAGGGTAGGGAGATGCAGGCTCCCCGCTGAGCAGAGAGCTGGATGCGGGGCTGGATCCCAGGGCCCCAAGATCATGATCTGAGCCAAAGGCAGACGCTTGACTGACGGAGCCTCCCAGGTGCCCCTTTGCACCTAGTTTTTATTAGGCCTTTAAGATAGACTTGCTAATGGAAAAAAGGAGTCATAAATATTATCTTATCATCTCCTTTTTCAAGATATTGAGAACAGCACTGTCTTAACTTGGGCTGCTATGATAAAATGCTATAGACTGGGTGGTTTTAAAAACAGACATTTATTTCTGACAGACCAGAGACTGGGAAGTCCAAAATCAAGG
>CM052889.1:36685236-36728123 GCA_028534135.1 Potos flavus
TTTGGGGAACACAAACATTCAGCCTAGAGCAAATATTTTATTCATTGCTGGAAGCTCCTTTCTCTTCATCTCAACCGCTGTAAAATACTTAACCCTAAATACATATGCAATAAATGCTTATTGTATAAATAGACAGATTGCACTTGTGACTAAAACAGCTAGTTTATTACTCAATACTTATCCATCCCTACCTCCTTACTAACAAAGATTTGATTTTGTTGGATATGCAGGTGACCAGTTACAAAACTACATTTCCTAGCGTTATTTTTTAATAAATATATGATATAGTTCTGGCATATGCCTAACTCCTTAAAAGGAAGCCAACTCAGCCAGAATGACCCTTTGATCTCTTGTTCTTCCTAGAATATGTTGGAATATGCTTGTGATACTGAAGCTCTAACAGCCGTCTGCCATCATAAAATGAGATGCACATGCTAAGGACAACTGAGCAGGGAGACAAAAAAAAAACTGGGTCTTTGATAGTATCATGGAGTTGTTAAGCCTGACTGAAGTTCTTCATTATGGAATTTTCATTGTTTGAAGAAAAATATATACTGGTCTTATTTATTAAGCCTCTATTACTTACTTAGATTTCCTGTTAAATATGGCCGAACTCAATATATTATCCTTTTCCAGTGCATATTGTTCCATTTCTAGATGACCAAACTGAGGCGCCTCGAGGTTAAATGATGTCAAAGATCATGTAGTGAGTAGATTTCAAAGTGAAAGGAGGAACTCTCTTTTCTGAGTCCCTGCCCCTGAGCTTTTTCACTATAACACAGTGGGAGGGCTTATGGAGTGGTCAGATCTTTGGGGGCAGTAAATTACCTTCATTTTATTCCTTTTAATGTATATTTGTATCTTCTGAATATAAGTATATGTGCCAGACACTGTTTTTGGTGCTGGATCCCTGGAGAAGAAAAGAAAGTCTCTTGTCTACATGAAGTTTACATTTTAATGGGTGAATGAATATGCAAATGAATGCATGAGTAGCCAATTCTTTTCTTCCTTTTTTTTTCTGAACGACTGATCTACCAGAGAGGATAATGATTGACTTCGTTTTTCACATTTAGAAAAGCACATGAGTATGTTTATCCCTTCCCTCCTCCATTTTACCAATGAGTAATTTGAGACCCACTGACATGAAATGTTATGCTCAAGGCACGCAGTTCTGGATGAAATTTTAACATTACATGAGAAGTTGATTACCAAGGTCATGGAGCAAAGTCAATCCATCAGGATTCATGCAACAAATTACAGGATGCATCTACTAGGTTAGCTGTAGCTGGAAGCTGAAGGGAAGCTGGGTTTCTACTCCTCAACTGGGCATGTGGTAGTGGAAGAAATTTTGTATATTCTATGCAGGCTAATAGGAAACCAAAGCCAACAAAGAAATGATGGTTTCAGAATGTCTGTAAATTGAAGGGTCTATACCAAATTGTGCAGAAACAAAATGCTTTCTTTTACATCAGAGTAATAGATAACCACTTGCGTCCAAAGGACCAAGCAGAGTCTAAAACAGCAGGAGGATCCACAAAAAAGCAGCAGCTTTTGCAAGAGAGAACACCAAACATTTCTTTGAGATAGCGACTCAGTACACATAGGATCAGCCCTGGGCAAAGTCTCTCTTTTAGAAGTGTCTCCGCAAAGTAACTGCTTTTTGCAGGATAGCTTTGGTTGATGCTGAGTACAAAGAAACTAACCAGAACTGGGATTTAAAAAAGTAGTTAGTCCTTAATGCAACATGTTAACAATTTGGATCAAATCTGGCACTTCTTTGTCATGGGCTGAATACGACTTACATCAAATACTTCTCAGCTGTTTGAAGAAAATCAATACTATTTACAGTTATAGCAAAACTTAATGTGGATTGAGACCATGTACCTAACCATGCATTTTGAATAGGATAATAGCTTTTGTTCCCATTTTTATTTATTTATTTTTTTAACTAGTGGAACCAAGTCAGGCTTAGTGTGTTTTATCGATTTTCTGTCATACTGTTTTGAATACATGTGACTGGTTGGTACAACGGCATAAAGATATTTCAACCACTTCCAATTATTTTCTTCTCAAATGTAGTCTATCAGTTGAGATTTCTAGGCTTTTGTTTTACACATTCTCCAAATTCTAATGAAAATGTAGAGCACAGCTCCATGTGGAAGGCTCCATGGGAAAACTTGTCCACATGAGGAAAAATTTCCAGAAGATTTACTGCTTGTGTGACATGTTGACTGAATGTTCTCTTTATGTCAAGAAACACTACACAGATATAACCAAAGTTTAAGCAAGTTCCTCATTTTGACTCATAGCATTTATTTATGTGTGTTTGTCTTTTACATGATTACAGAGTGAAAGAGAACAGTTTGAAATATAAGAAGTTAATCCTGATATATCATTGTTTTTTGGAAAAATTGCAATTTTCAGAATTATGAGAACTTGAATGTTTTTCCGTGCATAGGGTATCTTCTGTTTTTTTTTTTTTTGTATGAATTTCCAGAGTGCATAATTAAAATTTTATTACATTCATATTATATAAACATGGGAAATGATTATCTTTATATGGAGTCTGATATTAGGTATAAAATTTAAGTTTATATATATGGCATACAATATCAGATTACATTCTGAAAGACAAGCTATTCTGCATAAAATGTGAAATTTACTTTTTCAAGAAAGATGTTTATATCGCAGGCTTATATTTTTGCATCTCTTAGAAATTATTGATCTCATGATAAATGTCAGCCTTTCACATTGAATATACTCTAACTGCATCACAGATGTCAACTCCTTGAGAAATAAATATGTGAGGTATACAAGCCATAACATATATACATAATAACACATATATGATGTATATATGAATATATACATGCTAATTTTAGTAACCATCTTAATCTAGATAGTATTTCCTTACGGGGGCAAATCCAGGGAAGGTAGGTGGGTGCGGTCTACCCTTTAGAGAGGCATTGTCTTTAGATAATTAAAAATAATAAAACCTACTCAAAACTGATATTTTTGTCACCATAGGTCGACAATTCTAAATAATGCCAATAATAAAATTCTCCTCCCTCAAAATATCTTTGGTCTAAGTAATAAAAATGCTAGAGTTACTGCTGAGTTTTAATTAATTAAAATTGTGTGTATGTGTTTCGAATTAGTACAATTTATTACTCAGGCTCTAAGTACCCACTGCCTCATTTCCTGTATTCTGTCCGTTTTCTATCTAACCAGCAGCTATGGAACATCGACCCATTTTTAATGTACAAAAAAATAAACAAAATTTTCATGCAAAACATTTGTGTGTGGCCTTTTCTACCAAAGAATAAGTTTCTCCCAAACTCAATTCCATTTGCTGTAACATGCAAAGGTTAGTTCTTTACTCCTTTTGATTCTAGCTTGCCATAAAAAAGACTCATCAATGTGCTTTGTTCAAAAACAGATAAATTATCTACTTTAAATTCCACCATTTAGCACACAGAAGAAATAGAAGCAGTTTTGGCATTTTCAGAATAGAGATGAATTTCCAACTCACATGAGCTGTACTTCTGCCCTGCCATTTTGGTTATAAATAATATTTCTGCTCCACTATATAGCAATTTAAAGAGATTTCATGTTCATAACAGCAGATTTCAGGACACTGTGCTTTTGAGAGTAAAGTTGGCCTTGAGAAAAATCATTTAGTTCCCTAATATTTAATCTCATTACCTGTAAAAAGAGGAGCTTATTTCAGAATTCCTTTTAAGTATAGATACTGATGTTGAAGTACCTTGAATGGAACCTCTTATGGCTGCTGGGTCGAGTGCACAAATCATGTTATATTTTCAGTTTTATAGCCTACCAAAACAGCCAAAGCAACAGTGATAACAGCGAAAATGACATGTATTAAACATTTCCACCCTTTATGTGAAATGCTGTATATGCATTTTTTTCCATTGATCTCGGCCTTTCCAAGTTTTCTGAGGAAACGAAACCACCCTCCTTCGACTTGTTCAAGCCCTCAAACATTTGATTCTTCTCTGTCGGTCACCCCTCCATACAATCCTCGGACGCCTCCTATCAAGCTCTCATCAGGACTAGAGCAGTAACCTTGTAATGGTTTTCTGCTTTCAATCCCCCACCCCCAGCCCCCACAATCCATTTTCTGTAGAACAGTCAGGGTGAACTTTTAAAAATGCCAATTAGATCATGTTATTGACCTGTTTTAACCTTCCAGTGGCTTCAGAGTTGCACTCAAATCCATTTTCCTTAGCTGCATTGACCGGAGTCACCCAACCAGAGCCTGCTTGTCCGACCATCTCTGTCACTTCTCTGTACCCCCACTGGAGCCAGCAAGCAGTCCTCGTTCTCCTTTTCATGAATTCCATGTTCGTTCTCACCTCAGGGGCTTGGCATTTACTATTTCTTCTTGCTGAGAAAGCTCTGGCTTCAGGGCTTCCCCCTGCCAGCTCTTTCTTGTTAAATGACACTTCCTCAAAGCCGCCTGCTCAGGAACCCTTGGAGTAGTTTCACTAGGATTCCTTTGTTGCTTTTACTACATTGTATCTTTTTAGTTTCAAAACCACCTCTCAGGTGACAGCCGTCCTCTTAAGGTAAATACCTTGGAGCAATTTGTCATTTGGGTACAGTACCGTATTGTGTGATTATGTAGAAGTGCGAGTTTGAAACAAACGACCAAATATATAATCCATTTTAGTGGAGGATTTCTCCCAAGGTCTGCTCTACTGTGTAGAGAGAAAATCTGTCATATGCATATTTTATATAGGATATTTTGTTAGGCAAAAATCTGGAAATTCAGGATAACTGTCTTCCAGGATTTTACATGATATATATTTGAATATGCATGCTTATACACACATAAAAATACAAAATCATGAGCGTCTAGCTTGATCAATTTTTATTGCGTCTAAAATAAAAGTGGACCAGCACCCATATTAAGAAATAGCATTGCCGGTACTGAGGAGCCGCCCTCTTTTCCACTTCTAGGTCCTATCTCTCTCCCCATTGCCAGGGTTAGTTTTTCCTGGTTTCCAACTTTTTATAAGCAGAATTGTACTGTGCATACTCATTTGTTTATTTTTTTTTCCCCTCAGTGGTATTTTTTTTAAGATTTGTCTATGTTGTTGTGTATGGCTGCAGGCTTGGGGAGATTGCTCTATAGTATTCCACTAATTGCATAGAACAAATGTATTTCATTTGGATCATTTCCAGGTTTGGGGGGCTATTAAGAATAGGCTGCTTTGGACGTTCTTGTACATGTCATTTGGCGATCATGTTAGGAGTAGAATTACTTTGCCACAAAGTGTGTATTCTTTTTGCCTGAATTCAATACTGACAGTTTTCAAAGTGACCGTACAAATTTTGCTCCCAACAGAAATGTAGCCTCCTTGCAATATTATTATTTTTTTATTTTTTTATGGAAATACGTAGGCACAGAATATAAGTCATTTAATTAAAGCTATCTTCTTCTAATTATGTTTGTTCTATTATATCAACTGAATAAGAACTTCAGAAAAAGTAGAATGTTTCCTCTTTGTAGTCATTTCCAAGGGGATGTTGGTTTCAAGACAAGATAGAACTCCAAATATGATAAGTCAGCAGAATCTTGAGAGAGACAGGCAACATGGCTTAGGGAAAGACCATAGGGCCTAGAGCTAAAAGGCTTACATTCCAATCTTGGCTTCTTCCTCTACGGGCTCTAGATTTTTCAAATCATTCAGTCTCTCTATTTTCTTAGTTACTCATCCATAAAATGGGGGTTAAAGAAGAAAAATTTTATATAACTAAGTTTTTGTGAGACTTCAGTAAAGCCATATGTGGGATTCTCTCTCTTTACCAAGAAGTAGAATAATCCCTACTTCAGTCAAGAAAAATGAATAAAAAGAAAAAAATGACTGCTCTATTTGATAACACTTTCATATGCCTCTATAGCATTCTTTACCCCCCACCCCCCCAAACCTGTCTCCTTTCAAAAACTCCTGAATTGCACTTGGACATCCATGTGGTTCTTTAGAAACAGATTCTACCCATGCTCTTACGAATAGAGTTGCAATACGTAGGCTTTGCCAACCCATGCTGTCATTTTTCCCGGCCACAGGAATTATTTTAGCAGTGAGCACTCCAATTACCTCACAGATCTCATCCAAGACTGTGGGCAGCCTTTTCTTCATTTTCATTTTTTATGCCAGTTTTATTGAAATAAAATTCCCATTCATATAATTTACCCATTTAGAAAGTACAATTCAATGTTCTTTTTCAATGTATTCACAGAGTTGTGCAACTATCATCACTACCGAATTTCACAGGACTATTTTAGCACCCCCACAGGAACTCATTTTTCCCAGTCCCAGTCCCTCACAGACCAAGGTGATCACCAGGTTCACTCTTTTTGATTTTTTATATAAATGAAAAAATATAATATGTGGTCTTTCATTCAGCATAATGTTTTCAAAGTTTATCCTCCTTGTAGTTTGATTTTTGGCCTGAATAGTTGATGGATACTTTGTCAATTACTGCCAAGGGATCTGAGAATGCCACTTGACATTGGGAGGGTTGAAGATCTCCTAGAAGTCTCCTCTCTTATTGGATTATGTGAAACTGTTATAAGTCACCCCCTTGTCCGCAGCTCTGTAGATAAAGTTTTTCCCTATGTCCTAAAAATGTTATTTCCTGAGCAGCTAGGGGCCTAGAACTAGGCTAGGCTTACTTCTCCACTCTTCTCACACTCATTGGATATTTATGTAAATCTGAATTTTTGTAGCTTTTTCTTCATGCTGTCCTTTTAACTTTCATCACTGAGATTGGTTACAAAGATCAGAGACATTCAGCACTTTCCCCTACTCCAGCATCTGGCTTTTGGGAATGATATTGACGTGGAGCAACATTGTTACTTGCAAACCACCCTCATCTTCATTAGGAGAGCTGCTTTCAAGGATCAAAGCCAGCCTTTTTATTTCTTCCTGTTTCAAAGTCTGTTATTACTTGTAGTAGGTCTCAAAGCACACCAAAACTGAAGACAACTACTGGTGTTACTAAGGCTAAAATATTCTTTCTAAGATCTCTTATTCCACTTAGTGTTTTTGGTTTTAATGATTCATTAACGAGATCCTCCCCTTCCTTCTCTTCTCCAACATCTATGTTAAGGAGAATCCTGCATTACAAATTCACAAAGACATACATAGAAATGGCTGACAAAGGGTGAGAGGGTTGTTTCTTTTTTATGTGCAACAGCCTGGAAGTGTTACCACGAATTACAAGTTTATCACAGTATTTGGTGATTGTTCTAGACTCTCTGAATTATAAAATGTTAATTTTATGGTCTCCAAACTCTTCCATTTCAACATTTCAAAGATTACATTAGCCTATACTTGTTTCATCCTTTGCAATTTCCAAAAGCTAGAAACAAACCTGGCGGTGCCAGAACGCTCGTTGCTTAAGCTTGTGCAATAATTTGAGTGCCTTTCTGGACAGCAGTATCCAATATTCTTGCCTATACATCATACATTTTTTGTTGCTGCTGTTGTTATTCAAAATGGATTGTCATTTAGCTCACAGTGATTTTATTAGCTTTCTACTACTCATACTTACTACTTATGCGATGATCCAAAAAGTTTCAATTTTGTAATATGAGCTCTCCCCGTACTCCACCTCTCAAAAAACCCCATAACAACAAGGGAGGAGAAGGTGAAAATAAGCTACTAGACAGAATGAAAAGAAAAAAAAAACAACCAATTTTCTTTTTAATTAGATCAGTGTAGAAAATTACTTTAGGCAATGCCATATAAATCAAAATACCTTCCCTTCCATGATTTATACGGTTTTGGTATGAATTTGGGCTAGACTTGTTTGACAAAACACATATAAAGTATTTACTGTGGTCACGGGATGAATGGGCAATAACAAACCAAGCAAAACATAGGGCTTGTTTCTAAGAATGTTACATTTAAAAGTTTGGACGGTTGCCTGTTGTTCTAATTTACTTTGCCAAGACTAAGAAAAGCTGAATTTAGCAACATAAAATTCATTGAAAAGTTTCAGCCCCTCAAAATTAGAGTTAAGTTAAAAAATCTCACTGTAATTAAAATTTTCTTTGGATGTTGTTTTGTTATTAATTTAATGACAGTAATAATTCCATTTCAGGGCATTTGGATTTTATATAAAAGATAATATTTGACTAAAAGGACAGGTAACAACTTTATTAAAAGTAAATACTATCTAAAAAAAGCAAAAGGCTAAGGATTTCTCAAAGTTTAGGGACAACTATTTACAGGTAACACATCATTCAACGGGATCATTACTGAAAGTCTCCAACCAATAACACAGTGGAACACACACTTGCAAATCAACAGTTTTAAACAAATTGTATCTTGGGTGTTTGGGAGGAACATGGTATTGGAGAGGAAATAAGATAAAGCTGAGCCTAAGGGAAAACAAAGATTCAGGAGAAGCCTGATTTCTGAAAGTTGAAGCCTTGATGAAAGACTGTTAAGGCCACATCTGATTTACCTTTGATACCCCTGTCCCTTTGTGCATCTGAGCAATTTTCAGGTCTAATTCATAGCCCACTACTGAAGACACCTCATGAGGCGTTCTAAACAAGATTAGGATTGAAAGTGACCTTCTGTCACCTTTCTGAGAAAAGATTATTAAATGGAAACTCTAGATTTGACCATTTTCTTCTGGCTGGAAAAATGGGAAGAAAATAAGAGTGATGGAACGTTAAAGAATAAAATAGTTTTTAATGGCAAAAGATATATAACGTTGATATACAACCATGGCGGTTTCATAATCCCAGATGAAGATAAATTTTTCTCAGTCACTGCACAGTTTCCCACAGGGACTGAAATTACCAATGCTACCACCCTCCCAGGTGAGGATTCTGACGGATGGAAAACCTTGCTCTTTCCCGTGCTCTCATCATCATCTTGCCTTTGTTGTGTCCCTGAAGATGCAGTTATGTGTCTGGCTGGTCCCCATGAGCAATGATATGCTACAAAACTACCTTTGTTCATTCCTGACTATTTACCGTAAGACTAGTAGCCTGAAGGTTATTTTTTCAAGTATCCTAAGGTTTCTAGCAAGACTAAACTCTAGGTATGTTTGAGACCCATTCCATCTATTGAACACTTGCTGGGCACCATGCCAAGTAGCATTAACATATTATTTAATCCAACCCTCAAAACAACCTCCAGTTGGTTTCTGTTTTATCCCCATTGCATAGATTAGAAAACTGAGGTTTAAAGGGATGGGCAATTTAACTGATTGAGGTTGTATAGTTAGGAAGTTATGGTATCATAATCCAAATTCAGGTTTATTTCCATCATCTGCTAACCCTGTTGGACCGTGTATTATGTCTGGGCAGGAAATGTTTCCAATTCATATTTCTTTCTTTTTCTACTTCTTTCGATGCTTTCTTTGATGTGGGTTCCTTTCTTCTACTTGCTTTCCATAGAAATAACCAATGTGTCTACTCAGGTGAAGGTAAACTTACTATCAAAATATTTTATCTTCATTATATAGAATAGTGTTGTTTCTTTAAAGAAAAAAGTATTGTTAGAAAATATTGCATAAATACATAAAATTAGTAAATAAATTGCACAATAATTAATTGTTTAAACTTATTTTTATCATAGAACAATAGAACAGTGGAATAGGGTGGATGTGTGCAAACAGTTTTGCTTTTTCCTACTCAATTCTATTTGGGAAAAGCTGAGATCCAAAGATATAAAAGTTACTTGAAGTCAAGATGTAAATAACCCATAGCAGAACCAGGTCTCAATTCTTTTTATTCCAATATTAATGATTTTTGCAATTAATTTAATAGACATTTAAAAATATTTTCTTCTTCTGAGCTCATCCTACATAAGGATAAAATATGAAAATATCTTCATAATAAGGTAAATAATTGTGATCTAAAATTTCTATTCAGCCTCATCATTTAGATCATTTGTATTACAACACACAACAAACTTGTTTCATAAAGTGAAGGGATGAAATAATACTTTCATGTAAATGTAGACACTTTAATGGAAACTTTGTGAATGATGCTTAAAAAATACACACTATTTGAATGTCTCAGCATAACTGACATGTTAGAATTTCATCTCTACTCCTTTTCTAAATTCTTTTTTTTTTTCTAAATTCTTAACATGAATTAAAATGATTTTCTTTCTGCTATTTTGGAAAAAAAAATGCTTTAGTTGTTGTTTTGGGTAAGTGCTTTAGTCCTAAAATAACGATTTACATTTCTAACTCTAACATTTAAAAAATGATGTGTAAAATGGTAGATATTAAGAAAAAAATCAGTTTTGACAGCCTTTCTTTAATTAAATCCATTAAATAAATCTATTTATAAGAATGTTTAATTGACTGATTTCTCCAGACTTAAAAGCTGCATCTTTAGGAGATATCCAGTTAGAACAAAAGAGAAAATCCTGCATGCCCTTTTGGTTGGACCTATATCAATACTTTAAAAGGTTTTTGCTGCTTTGAAACACAGGATTGGTTTCCTGACAATGATTTATGTACTAATATCCCCAGCATATTGCCTCTTTTTCATAATCATAAAACTGTTCAAGTTTGGATATTAGAGGTAAACATGACAATATAAAACATGCTGACCCTAAAAGAGGTGTTTCTATCACATTCAAGCACATCATAGATAATAACAAGTGTAGAAGTAAGAAAAGGAAGGAAAGAGAAAATCTTTAAGCCCATTAAGGGCTTCGTTGGGGAGGAGACCATGACAATATTTTATATGCATTTTTTTGGACTAAGGGAATTAAATGCATGGGCACTTTAGGGATATTAATAGGCGGATGCCTCACATAAGCCAAGTAATGTGGCATCCTTCTTCACACAATTTTGACAGTTTTTGTCTGAGAGGTTGAGATCAAGGCAGGGTGGGAGGACCCATGGAGATAGAGTCAGTGGTTTCTTATAACTAAGAAATTAGTTCTGTCTGAGAAATTGCATGTTTTTTTTCCCCCCAGAAAGACCTTGAATATAATGAAACCCACCTTTCTTGAAAGACCATTTAGTGGCCATCTGTTCTTATTCAAGAATGGTCCACGGGATTCTCATTAACCTCCACCCTGACCCTACATGATTTATCAATATCTTTCTTCCAACTACATCCAGTATTCTGCTCAAGGTGAGATTTGGTAAGCACACTGTTATCCATTCTACTACACTCCAGGGGCTATGCCCACTTCCTTCTGACCCTGGTATAATTTGACTGCTGAGGTGACACTCTTATTATCACTGAATTTTCTCACTTTTACCTCCCCTTGACTCCAGCAGAAAGTGTGAAAAGGTACACCTGATGATCCAAATTCAAAAACATTTGAGAGTCATAGCCTTAGAGAATGATACTATGAAGGACAACTTGGCATTAATAAATAGTCTTTTTCAAGGCATAGGGAATCACTACTTCATATTTTCTTTAAAGTAGGTAGTTCTAATATAGCTTCTGGCTCAGTTACTCTAATATCAGTGATTTAAATGTTATTAACATTAGATATCAACTTTATTTGATCATCTATAGTGATTTCATGAAAATCCCCAATCATGAAACAGAAAGAAAAATAGATTTAAAAATATTTTTTATTCCACAATGGGAAAATCCATAAAGATTTTCATAGGAACTTCTGATTTAGTGTAACCTAAAGAGAATGTTCTTTCCTTAAACTCTTATTAAAAACAGAACAAACCAAATTTATTTCCATTTTATATTATTTATCTTGTTTTTTTTTTCCAAAATTTTATTTAAATTCCAGTTAGTTAGCATATAACGAAATACTGGTTTCAGGAGTAGAATTCAGTGATTTGTCACTTACATATAAGAATCAGTGCTCAGCATAACCAGTGCCCTCCTTAATACTCATCACCTATTTAGCCCATCCCCCCACCCATCTCCCTCCATCAACCCTCAGTTTGTTCTCTATCTTTAGGAGTCTCTTATGATTTGTTTCCCTCTCTCTCTATTTTTTCTCCCTTCCCATATGTTCATCTGTTTTTTTTTTTTAAATTCCACATGAATGAAATCATATGGTATTTGTCTTTCGCTGACTGACTCATTTTCCTTAGCATAACACACTCTAGCTCTATTCATGTCGTTATGAATGGCAAAATTTCATTCTTTTTGATGGCTGAGTAGTATTCCATTATATAGATATACTGCATCTTCTTTTCATTCATCAGTGATGGACATTTGGGCTCTTTCCATAGTTTGGCTATTGTAGATAATGATGCTGTAGACATTTGGGGTGCACGTACCCTTTTGAATCTATATTTTTATATTCTTTTGGTAAATACTTAATTGTGCAATCGCTAGGTCATTGGGTAGTTCTGTTTTTTAATTTTTTGAGGAACTTCTATACTGTTCTCCAGAGTGGCTGCACCAGTTTGCATTCCCCCGAGAGTACAAGAGGGTTCTCCTTTCTTCATATCCTCGCCAACATCTGTTGTTTCCTGTGTTGTTAATTTTAGTCATTCTGACAGGTATGAGGTGATATTTCATTGTGGTTTTGATTTGTATTTCCCTGATGATGAGTGATATTGGGCATCTTTTCATGTGTCTCTTAGCCATCTGGATATCTTCTTTGGAAAAGTGTCTATGCATATCTTCTTTTTTTTTTTTTTCTTTTCTATGCATGTCTTCTGCCTATTTCTTAACTGGATTATTTGTTTTTGGGGTGTTGAGTTTGATAAGTTCTTTATAAATTTTGGATATTAACCCTTCATCAGATATGTCATTTGCAAATATCTTTTCCCATTCTGTAGGCTGCCTTTTAGTTTGTTGATGGTTTCTGTTACTGTGCAAAAGCTTTTTATCTTGATGAAGTCCCAATAGTTCATTTTTGCTTTTGTTTCCCTTGCTTCTGGTGATGTGTCTAGTAAGAAGTTGCTATGGCTAAGGGTAGAGAGGTTGCTGCCTGCATTCTCCTCTAGGATTTTGAGGATTTCTTGTCTCACACATAAGTCTTTCATCTATTTTGAATTTATTTTTGTGTCTGGTGTAAGAAAGTGGTTCAGTTTCATTCTTCTGCATGTTGCCATCCAGTTTTCCCTACACAATTTGTTGAAGAGACTGACGTTTTCCCATGGATACTCTTTCCTGCTTTGCCAAAGAGTAATTGACCATATAGTTGTGGGTCCATTTATGGGTTTTCTATTCTGTCCCATTGATCTATGTGTCTTTTTTTTGTGCCAGTACCATACTATCTTGATGACTACGGCTTTGTAAATATAGCTTGAAGTCTGCAATTGTAATGCCTCCAGCTTTGTTTTTCTTTTTCAGGATTGCTTTGGCTATTCAGGGTCTTTTGTAGTTCCATACATATTTTAAGATTGTTTATTCTAGTTCTGTGAAAAACACTGGTGGGGGTGCCTGAGTGACTCAGTCAACTAAGCATCCAACTCCTGATTTTGGCTCAGGTCATGATCTGAGGGTTGTGAGATTGAGCCCTGCCTTGGGCTCCGTGCTGGGCTTGGAGCCTACTTCAGATTCTCTCTCTTCCTCTGCCCCTCCCCTCCACCACTGCTCATGCTCATTCTCTCTTAAAAAAAAAAAAAATGCTGGTGGTATTTTGATAGGGATTGCATTAAATGTGTGGCTTTCTTTGGGTAGTATAGACATTTTAACAATGTTTGTTCTTCCAATCCATGAGCATGGAATTTTTTCCCATTTCTTCGTGTTCTTTTCAATTTCTTTCCTAAGTTTTCAGTGTGCAGATCATTTGCCTCTTTGGTTAGTTTTATTCCTAGGTATTTCATGGGTTTTGGTGCAATTATAAATGGGATTGATCGCTTGATTTCTTTTTCGGGCTGCTTCATTATTGGTGTATAGGAATACAAAAGATTTCTATACATGGATTTTATATCTCGCAACTTTGCTGAATTCATGTATTAGTTTTAGCAGTTTTTTGGTAGAGTCTTTTTTGGGCTTTCTACATAGAGTATCGTGTTGTCTGCAAATAGTGAAAGTTTGACTTCTTCCTTGCCAATTTGGATGCCTTATATTTCTTTTGTTATCTGATTGCTGAGGCTAACACTTCCAGTAGTGTGTTAAATAGTAATGGTGAGAGTGGAATGCCTGTCTTGTTCCTGACTGTAGAGGAAAAGCTCTTAGTCTTTCCCCATTGAGAATGATATTAGCTGTGGTATTTTATATATATGGCTTTTTTGATGTTGAGGTATGTTCCATGTGTACCTGCTTTTTAATTTAATTTAACTTAATTTATTTTCCCCCCTATTTATTTATTTATTTATTTATTAACATATAATGTAGTATTTGTTTCAGAGGTACAGGTATGCGAATCTTCAGTCTTACACAATTCATAGACATTCATACACACTCACATACCCTCCCCGATGTCCATAACTCAGCCACCCTATCCCTACCCCCCCTACCCCCAGCCACCCTCAGTTTGTCTGGTGAGTTTAGGAGTCTCTTATGGTTTGTCTTCCTCCTCAGTCTCATCTTGTTTCATTTTTCCCTCCCTTTGCCCTAGGACCCCCCCACCCCGCCTCTCAAATTCCTCATTTCAGAGAGATTATACGATAATTGTCTTTCTCTGATTGATTTTGTTTTTATCAAGAATGGATGCTGTATTTTGTCAAATGCTTGACATCTATTGAGATATCTGCACCTATTGAGAGAATGATATGGTTCTTATCCTTTCTTTTATTAATGTGATGTATCACTTTGATTTGCGAATATTGGACCACCTCAGCAGCCCAGGAATAAACAGTATCCTCTCATTAGCCCCATCCAGAAACAGAGGAACTTGATCCCAGATTTCTCTACGTGGTTACCTTCCAGAGTCAGTAACTTGGCACATTCTCAGTCTTAAACATCTCTCTTCTCGATCCCCTCCTCTCCATCCTCGCTGTCCCTGCCCTAGTTCTCTTTCCTCATTCTTCTCACTTGGATAATTGTATTACTCTCCTTAATTATCTTTCCTTCTCTATGCTTATCTTTCTCTAGTCCATCCTCAATATCACCTCCGGGATGATCTCTCCAGCACAGATATCTGACTGGTCAATGACAAATGGAAACACAATTATTAAAAATTAATTAGAGAATAATCTAATCTTCTGCATAATATAACAGACTTTTCTTAGTGTGAACCATACATAAACGTTGTATCTCACCTGATTCAACATTCCATTTTCCCTTTCTGCATTACTTAGTGTTCCCAGACCTTGTCAGACTTGTGCTTTCATACCTGATATTCCTTTCATCTGTCATGTCTGCTGCTGATTGTCACCCAAGTGCCTCTTCATCCTGTCAGTCTTAGCTCAAGGCTCCTCTGCTCTTTAAATACATCTTGGATTCTTTCAGATAACTATCAGCAATCTGCCTTAAGTTCTTCTCATATCTGGCATATAACTTTAATATAGCAATAATACATTGCATTGTAATTTTTGGTTGGTGTTCCTATTCATTCTCTCTCCATTCTATATGGTCTTAGAAGGTAGAGTCCAATTCCACCCCCCATGTTTATGTTATTATGTTTTGTAGAATAACCAAATTTACCAAATAATTTCTTTTATGGTTGCAAGAATAGAGAAAGACATGATAGGCTCTCCAAAATGTGATTATTATTAAATAACCCCTCATTCATAGCCACATTATGATCTCTAGCTCTTAAAATGATTTGGTCTTTGTAAGAGACAAACTGCAATAAGATGTTGCCATCACCACAATTTTTGCCAGTGACGATAAACAGTAATAAGGGAATCATTTTCCACTGGTTGCCAGATGAATATCAACCAGAAAATCTTATCTATTAAAATGTAGGAATCCTAAATTCAGACATTTATACTTGTTCTGTGATACCCAAATTGTGATAGAAATGTACATTTTAGTTTCCTAAGGTGTTAAGTGAATGATAAGATACTCATCTCTCTTTTTTTTCCCGCAAGGAATAGGACAAGATTCATATCAATTTTGAAAATATAGACTTTGATTATAGCAGGTGGATAGTGAATTTACTGATGAGATAACACAGATTTAGGTGGTTGCTAAGGATGCAGAAGTGAGCATTACCTTATGCATCCCTATATTAACTTTGTCAATAAATATGAAACTTGAATTTCTTTTATTCGAAATAGCAAATTTCACAAACATTTTAATATAAAGTGACAATGTCAACTTACTTTGACTTGAAAATTCCTCACTCGACAAGTTCCTTCTTTTTTTAATTGTTATGTTCAAGTCATCCTCCTGATAAGCTAAATCTATGCATATATAGGGGAAATATCATTAAAATAATTTATCTTGGGTCTTTCCTGATCCTGAGAATATTTTTAAAAATTTCTTATGTGTCATTCATTGCAAAAAATAAAGTTAAAGTTAGCTTTAAAAAGCCTGAAGAAATCACATATCTTTAATATATCCATATGCATAAATCACACCTTTAAGTATATAGACGTATTTGTAATTGCAGCCAAGATTAAAATAGGAGAATGGGTGCTTGATAAGTAATATGAATAAGATTAAATTGGATACTAACCTTTTACAAAAACTCTTAGAGTTCAAGCACAAATGCTGGCTTAGGTGCAGTCAGGAGTAAAAATGATTCTCCCAAACCAGTTGCATTTGGTTTATGTGTTTATAAATCCCTGTTCCTTGTCCAGGAATGGCTATCTTCAGCAATGCTCACTCTCATGCTTCTCCCCAGTGTTTTGAGTTGACAAATTTAAAGAAAATATGTATTTCCTATCCAATAGTCATTTGGAGTGACGTGAAGTATGTTGGAGGGACAAGAGTGCCTAGAAGAGAAGCATGTTTCCTAGAAAGTGGGACAGAATCCACGGACAGCTTACCATATTCTCAGAGTAGACAGAAGTAAGACTCTCTCGATCCCTCGCTTCTTCTCCTAGCTTGGAGGAAGAAGAGGGAGAAGGAGGAGAAGGCAAAGGAGAGGTGCCAGGCAGCCACCCACCCCTTTCTGCCTTCCGTAGGCCCAAGAAGAGGGAGGGAAGTAATTCTGAATTCTAACGAAGTTTGGAGTTTGATTATTACTTTGCCTGAACATAACAGTTACTGGAATGGATCTCTTGGATCCATTGAGCAAACAGGAGGCTTTTATAAAGCAGACAATGACTGGAAAAGTTATGGGCTTTGCCTGAGGTCATCCAGAAAAGGAGAAAATTAAACATCCGTGAAAGGGTTTGCAGGAAGAGTGGAAAAAATAATAAATTTGCTTCCTTATCGCATCCTTGAGTCCAACTTGTGTGGTGATCCAGGTGACAACTATGGCTCACGGCAGCTTTGGATATGGCTACAACAAGGAAGAAGGGGATTTTATTTTTACTCTAGTTTACATAAATTCACTGCATGTGGAGCCAACTAGTATATATGAAAATAACTCTAATCATTGGTTTTAAATATGGATAAACAATTTGCTATTGTGCATAGGATATACTAATATGGTCCTTTTATGCTTCTAAACCTTTAGTGAGGTAAATTTTAAGATAGATACATTTTTGAAATCCGTGTTTCAGTTTATATTTACAATGCATTTTAACATGCAACATTCTGTCTCTAAGATGTTTATGTTTGTGGAATATGGGAGATTTGGGGGTAATTTCCATTAAAATTTTATTATATTCATCTATAATTTACAGGGCTGTTATGAGGCCCAAATAAGATAATAATACGCATTACAAGCCTTTGACAACTTTAAAAATGTTAGATATTGTAAATACTATTATTACATTAGTACTAACAATTACTTTATAGTTATGACACAAAATACTCATCTTTAATTTTAGTGTCTTTTTAGCACTAGGAATATTAAGATATAAAGTTATAAAAGCATCAATTTATTAGACTGTTATTTCTGTTTTGAATTTTAAAAGCCATTTGGTAATGGCTTTTATATTTGAATAAGTATAGAAATAGAAATCTAACTATAACGCATAAATGCCACACTGCCTGGCATTTTTTATTTAAAATTTTACAATAATTTAAAATGGACTATTGAAAAAGTGGTCATACATGCTTTAGCATATGACAAAATAATGGCACACATAGAAAGATACAGAAGGGACATTATATGAATAATAGTTCAAAAAAGTCAATCTCTATGATCACCTCTTCCCTTGTCCACAATTAGTCATTTTTTATGATAGAACATGTACTCATAAATGACTTATTTTATACAATAGAATAATTATTAACCCACCATTCTGTGATTTGCCCTTCATTTGATATTTACTGGTCATTTATTACAATCAGCTTTCTATGTCATTTCATGTCAATTTACCGCATTTTTCTTAATCCCCACATAATACTCCATTGTACAGCTTTATAGTAATTTATTTGATCTGTCTCCTACTTCTTGATATTAACATTGTCAGTTGAATTTTTGGATATTTTATCTTTGAGAAAGCTGCTAGATATTTCCTAAAAGTGGGTTTGTTGATGTGTTGATTTGCAATATGAATTTTTGTATCTATACTTCCAAATTGCTTTCCCAAAATAGACATATGCCATCCACAAAAGATGACAATATCTATTCTATCATAGATTCACTAACATAAGACCTTATAAAGTATTTTTTCTTATATCATTTTGGCAGTCTGGAAATGGGGCATTGTTGCTGTTTTACAGTATATGTTTTTTCGTGTGTGTGAACGATCTGAGCATTTCTAAGTTTATTTTCATCTTGTTCTCACTTTTTGTGAAATTCTTATTCATACACTTTGCTTTTTCTTTAAATGAGTTTTTTCTATTATTGATTAGTAAGAGCAGTTTAATAGTCCTGTGACTCTAGCTAGCATTCCTTTTGTACAAGCAAGAGTTCTCAACATTGTAAAGCTACACATAATTCCTATATTAGAATAATTTTTTACTGAAATAGCTTCATATTCAAAATACCTTCTTTTTATTACATGAAATGATTATGAAAAATTAATCTGGAGAAATGAACATGTGGAGTCCAGGAGAACAAAGAGAATGCTACTAGCTAATTAAAACAGAATGCTAAAAAATAAAATCAACAGATCAAGAAATTAGGATACAAAGTCCAAGAGGAGACTATGTTTACCTCATAATTTATGATAAATGTGGCATTTGAAGTCAATAGGGATATTATGGACAATTTAATAACAGATTAAAAATTACATCCAAAATATGTTACTACTTGCATCAGAATTAACTCTGTATCAATTTACATGTATAAATAAATAATAGAAATGTTAGAAGAAAACATAAATACAATTTCCCATTTTTTGAGTGTTGGTTATCATTTTAAGGACAAAATAAAACAAAAATTCCTGAAGGAAAAATATATGACAGTAAAAGACATGCAATTAACCAAACACACCAGAAAACGAGAGACAGGCGACACACTCGGAAACTATTTGTAACACAAAATAATATTTAAGAAACTTACAGAAATGGATTTGCTAAAGTAGCAAATGAAATCATCATTTTAATAGTCTTTTTTCTTTAGTCATTTTTATGATATGCTTTGATGCAGTCATTTTTTTTTCTTTTGAACATGACATTTTGATTGGTCTGGGAAGAAACCAGGTTCTGTAAGCAGAACATCACCAGGAAATAGAGAACACTGAATTGTATGTGCTTTGCCTTTTGGAAATTGGCCTGAAGGGTTCTGTGAGCATGAGCTGCAGAGAAATAGCCCTTTCTGCATCATCTCATGGAGTTTCTGCCCAAACTCCAAGCAGATAAAGGAGGCTCTTCTTTCTGACACTTTCAATAGCTTACTGTCAACCAGTTCCATGTCCCATGTTAGAAAAGACACTACAGAGCTGAAATGGTAGGCCACTGGGGCAGACTACCACCTTACAACTATATATATCTAAATACTATTGATGACCATTTAGGCTAATGTTATTTTGCACTGCTCTAAACCAGTCACATGTACAAATCCTTGTATACTTACCTTACAATATATCTCATTATGTAGGTTAAGTTTTCGGAAGTGACATTTATAGATCAAAGAACCCACGCATTATATATTGTGATGCCTATTGTCAAATTGCCCTCTAAAATGTTGTACCTGGCACTGGGATGCTATCATTTTTACTGTCACTTTTTAATATGTCTTTTTATTTTTTATTGTCAATTTTTTATTTGTCAATCTGACTTTTGAAAAACACATTTAATTTGCACTTATTGGATTGTTAGTGAGGCTGAATATTTCTCATACTTTAATGACTGTACTTTTAAAATGATTTCATAATTATTTCCTACACATTTCATTATCTATTCTCTCCCCTTTCTCTCTCTTTAATTTTATCTTTTCCTATTTAACTTAAAAAATTTATTGCAGTAGTCTTTTGTCCTATGTATACAGTAGTTTCCTCTATTTGAAGTATATCTTTCAATTGTTTATTTGGGTGTTATGTAATCTAAAATATTTTCCTTAATGGTATCTGTATTGGCTCATGTTTTAGAAAATTCATCTTTCATCATGATTTTAAAAAATAGTAATCCAAACATTCTTCTAGTGCCTTGAAAAACCACCATACATATAGTTTCAGTCAGATGCCTGGACAGAATTCCCTCTCATGGGAACATTTGTCCTTATTGGCATCTTATTCCTTCCCAAATGTTCTTTACCCTTTCTTCTCAAAATGGATCAAGTAGATCATGTAACAAATATGATGGTAAAATAAGTAGTGGATTTCCAATGCATTTAGAGATACTGAATAGGAATATTGGGAGGATTAGTTTTATAGCTTTCTTCCTCCCTCCCTCTCTCATTTTCTTCCTCCCATCTTTCCTCGCTCCTTCCCTCCCTTCCTTCCTCCCTTCCTTCCTTCCTTCCTTCCTATACATTTGTTCACTGCCAACTTAATGCCATAGGCACAATTCAAGATTTCAGAGTTATAACAAGGACCGGTAAATTGAATAATAAGAGACTAGACTAGAAGTTCCCAAAAGACAATGTAAGGCAATAGTTGAAAGCTCACAGAAAGAAAGACATATGTAGTATGAACACAGTTTCAGGCTATGACTCAGATGTGCTAAATGGTGGCTTTTTTTTTTTTTTTCCCAATAGAAATGCTCCCATTCAGTTTAATGGGAGAAAATATAATCATTCTTAGTCAATTCATATAAACTTACTCAATTTGAGATTAGAAAAATGAATTTAGGATTCTTTCTCAACCCTGCCTCTTCTCAGGGACATTTTTTCTTCATGTACCAAAAACATCATATCTAGAGGAATGGGAAGCTTCCAGACACTGCTATTGACATCCTTCTTATTGGCTTGTGCTGAGAGACCTCTTGTTTGATTCATTCTCCACTCTCACCAGAGTCTTTGTAACCACTGCAAATCTTTTTCAGCCCACTAGCTCAGGGTGCCCCATCCTTGACACTCTCAACCAAAGAGCATGGAAGGGGTTGGGGGATTGCTTATTCCTTGTGTTCTATCAGAGCATGTGAGGACTCTCATGACACTGCCTCAGGTTGCTTCCTTACATGCAAGAAACATGTGTCCTCTTGAAGCATCCATGAGATCAGTCTACCCCTCAGGTGCGCATATACTCTGGAGCTAACGTAGGTAGGACAAGATTCAATGCCCTTCAAGGACTCTCACTCTCTAACTCTTCTCACTTCTTCACAACTTGCAAAAATCTTTACCAGTTTCAGGTGCTTGAAGATAGCACTTTCCAATCAATTATTTATTCATTCGGTATCTATATTGATACCAAGAACTCGGCTCTTGATGCTGTAAAGATCTAGCCTCTTGTGACTTAAAAAGCTAAAGAATCCACCAAAGGGTTGATTTTTAATTTTTATACAAAAGCTGAACATTGATTTTTCTATCTTCATTTCTGCAGTTAAGGTAGTTACCTAAGAGAAACCAGTGTGCCCAGCCTGATCTTTCTCTGGTTCTTTTTCCTCTTTCCCTCTTTTCCTCTGTTTCCTCTTTTTACTTCATACACATACACACACACACACACCCCCCATACATTTTAAATGGACAAAACTAAATCATATGTGGAATCCTTACTCAAAGATCTTAGACTTTGGATCACAGAAATAACTTAGGCAACGCTTAAGTGTTGTGTAAAATCTTTAACTATAAAAAGGTGCTAAGAGTCGAGAATTTATAAACTTTAATAGGCTTTATACTCATTTTCAAGATTGAAAAATCTTGGGGAGATATTTATAGTGAATTCCTTATAGGTTTTTTTGTTATTTCTCACATTTTTAAGATTTTAATTCTGTAAAACATGCCCTGCAGATTTTGCTTGCTTGGTCACTAAGTGGGAAAGAAAGGTCAACCAAAGAGTGAGACATAGTGTTCCAGCCTCTAGTCATCAAAAAAACAGAGGAAAGAAGGACCAAAATCTTTTCAGGAAGAATATTTCTTTTATTTCATTTTTTTTTTCCTATTCCCTTCCATCATCCTGCTGTCACATTTCCTGGAATTGTGATAATAAGCACCAACAAATTAAATATGCTCACCCTGCTTGTAACCCTGCCCTCTGAAGATGCTCTTAGTAATATCTTTTTTTTCCTGTGTATACAGATATACTAAAACTGATAGATGAAGAGTGTATAAAAAAGTGTATAGTGAATTGAATTGTTGTCAACTTGTCCAGTTTCTACAGGAATGTACCTTTCTTTGTTGCACTTAATGACTGATTTTCTAGGTTAATTTAATTATAAGCGATAAAATGCCAAAGAGATCACATTTGGATTTAAGTGTTAGAATTAGATTTGAGGGGTGCCTAGGTGGTTCAGTCAGTTAAGAGCCTGCCTTTGGCTCAGGTCATGATCTTGGGGTCCTGAGATCAAGTCCCGTGTAGGGATCCCTGCCCAGTGGGGAATCTGCTTCTCCCTCTCTCTCTTCCTCTGTGCACACACACTCTCTCTCTCAACTAAATAAGATCTTTAAAAAAATAAAGAATTATATTGAGTCTACTGCCTTCTGTTCTTATTTTATTCCAAATCCTGTTATACTGTTTCAGCCCTAAATGCTCCATTTACTTCAGTGTCCTAGAGCTCAGACTAAGTATTCTAATATCAGTACTTTCTTAAAAGTCTTGGCCAATCAGTAAAAGTCTGGTTGTAGGAGAAACACACAAGGAGCTAAGCCTTGGATTGTTCTTTCCTGCAGTTCATGGTAGTGTAATGGTGGTGGAGTAGTCACCTCACTACAATCTGATATTTCAAAGCTATTAAGGTTACCCATACCTATCATGAAAAAGCCAAGAATTTTTACTTATTTGAGGTATACTTAAGTGTCTTGGAAAGAGTAATTGATTAGTGTGTTCATTCAAAACCGAATATCTGCAACTTTCTTAAATATTCTCCTTTTAAATCATTGAAATGTTGCCAGAAAACATAGGAACAGCTGTTGAGTAGAGTATTAAATTTAGAGCAACTTCATACAGGAGTGGTTATTGAGACATGACTTTTGGCATAATTATCGCTGAAAATTCTATAAATAGAATAGTACAGAATATCTTCAAAGGTATAATTTCTGAAAATGCATTTGCTCCTGGGAAAAGGTGCAAAGTGAACTTCTATATATGTTACTGCTTCTTCTGGGATACAATAGTAATTCCACACACCTATGAGACATGATTTCTTACTTGCCTAGTTTGTCTTATCTTAGCACCATATTTTTAACTTCTATAACCCTAGAAATTTAGAGGCAAAGCCTTATAACATATATTTACAGTATATACATGCAAAAATGCTTTTCAAAGAGTATGCTTTTGAAATTTTTGATGGAAAAGAAGCTGCAGGTGACTTTCCATTAACTTATTCATTAAGTATTCATTTCACATGTTTACTGAGCTCCTAATTCATTCTACGGATTCTGGGTAAGATGAAAGGGTGTCATTTTGACATAGGTAGAACATCTCAGTAATGGAGTAATAAGTGAAAAATTACTAGGTAAGGTGAAAGTTAACTTTTGTTATTTTCTCAGCTTTTTAAAAACTTCCTTTCTTTTATCTGGAGATATGGAAAGAGACAGAGAACATTTTAGCAGAGCTGTAGAAATAAATATTATTTTATCTCTGGAAAATAATGAACCCGGTCTTTATGGAACCTGTGTCTTTTATCTTGAAACCTCTTACTGCCATTTCTATATATTCCAGAAAGTTGTTCAGACTGACAACTAGGATATTCAGGAAAATGGTTAACTTATATATATCATCTTTCCAATCAATTCTGTGAAACTCTGTACTTTATACTTTGCCTATTGCAGGCACATATTTTGAATTAAAAGTAAAGATAATGATATTTGAACCAGAAAGATTTCCATAACTGGCAGCAAAAATCTAAATAAATCGAGTGAGAAGGCTTGCCAGGAGAAGCTCCCTCGAAGAGGTGGATATTGAGTTTGTCATTAACAGAGAGAAGAAGAAAAAAAAAAGAAGCTGCAGAATTTCCTGTGAACCAGCACAGCAATAGCAATTTTTAGCTCCTTATGTGTGCTCATATGGACTGGACTGCACACTTATCTCTAGAAGAGCTACTATCTTATTTTAGTCACATTTATTTTAAATGCTTATGTTCCTCTCCTGGTCTATATGAAAAAAGTCTATAGGGAAGGAAGGATGCTCTAGTCATTTTAAAAAAATAAATCAACAAATGAACAAATGATTGCTTGTGTGTGATTAGTTTGCTCAAGAGAGAAGAAAGGCCGGCCTTGACAAGCATTTATGGTGATGGCTTCTTTGAAACAAAGCTGGCTTAGGTGGATGTTTCAGATTCACTTTCTGGGAAGCCAACTGTGAGATGGAGTTTGTTGAGTAGGGTGGGTATATAAGGACAGCCCTTGGGATCAACATTTGTGAAAGGGAGGTACCGCAGCAAGCACAGGAACATGAAGACATTGAGAAGGCAGCTCCAATCAGAGCCTCAGCCAACCCCATGGAGACCTCTGGAGCTAGAATGACTTTTCAGCATTATAGGCCACGTGGATCAGGACTCTATGTCTGCATTGATGAGTCCTTGGGTGTTGGCCACCCTGGGAAGGGGCATGAGTCTTGCAAAAAGTGACTCTTCTTATTTATTTATTTGTTTGTTTGTTTGTTTATTTATTTATTTATTTTAAAAGTGACTCTTTTTGCAACATCTCTGATGTTTCCGGCAATTGAAAGCTGGCTACTGTCAGCACTCTACAACTGGAGTAACTTCACTGATGTATCCCTTCATCAGTAGGGACCCGGGTAGTGTATTACAGCACCCGTTGCAGTGGGGTGGAACTAGATTATAAAGACTATCGCAAGTCAGAAAGAAAGATTTAGAGTAGACGAAATTATGAATGGTGAACATGTGTCTTTTTTTTTTTAATATTTATTTATTTGAGAAAAAGAGAGAGCATGTGAGTCAGGGGAGGGGCAGAGAAAGAAGGAGCAGGAGAGAGAGAATCTCAAGCAGACTCCCCACTGAGTGCAGAGCCCAATGCTGGGCCTTGATCTCACGACTCTGAGATCATAATTTGAGCCAAATTACGAGTCAGATGCTTAACTGACTAGGCCACCCAGGCATCCCAGTGTCTTTTTTTTTTTTTAAACAGAAAAATACCATAAAGTTCATTGCCTTACCAGTATGCAGATTGCATAGGACTGGGTGGAGAGGTCAAAGCCAAGGGAGATAGTTTAGAAAGCTGTTGGGGTAATTCTGTCATGAGACAATGAGACCCTGGCAAACTAAAAGACGTGGGGATGACCTGAATAGAACCTGGTGTCTGAATGAATTGAGGGGTTCCAGAGGCGTGCCCCAGCAGTTTTTGAGCTTCTTTGTGCCAGATGCTCTGTCTATATTTTGCACTTAATATGAGGTAGACATTATTATAAGTTTATGCTACAGCACAGCAAATAGGCACTTTGAGAGGTTAGATGAATTGTCTGAATTTTCCTTCCTGGCAGGGGAGGAAGAGAAACTGTACATTTTTATACCTAATTACTTGTCTCTTCTGTCAATTGGTAAGCTAGAGCATACATTTCATCTTTGAAGTATAGTTTGGCTAGAGAATGAGGTAGAAATATGTTGATAAAAGAACGTGAGAGGGGGAATATTCTGATTTTCAATGGTGAGGAACGAGGATTTCTAAAACTATACAAAAGTTTATCAGGTAATAGAATAACACCCTCATTATGCACTGGAGCTATGTGTTAAAGAAAATATACTGAAGTCTTCATGAAAATACCATAGGGACAGATATTATTATAATCTTCATTTTACAGATGAGGAAACTGGGTCTTAGAGAATTCAAATAAACTGCTTGAGGTCAAGTTAGTTAACAGTGGAACTTGATCTTTTTACATCAAGATTATCTGACTTTAAAGCCACCAAACATCATGCCTTGTTAAAATTTGCCTTCTTAAAAAAAAAAAAATTTGCCTCCTTATCGATGGGGAGTATTTTATTGTTAAGCCATTTAAATCAATTACTAATCTACATCCTCACCTTTTGAATATTCATCAATAACTTTAATGATCTTGTTTTTTATTAATTTTATTAATTTGGCTAGTTAGCATTTTATGAAATGGACACCTTTAAAGTGACCACCAATTCTTTATACAGGATATAAATGTATGTTTAAATTGCTTCTATTCAGTCAAATTGAGACTTGCTCTACTAATTTGCTAGTGCTGCCATAACAAGGTACCTACCATAGACTGGGGGGCTCAAAACAACAGAAATTTTATTTTCTACCGGTTCTAAAGGCTAGAAGTCTGAAGTTAAGATATTGGTAGAATCGTGCTGGCTCTGAAATGTGTAGAGGAATCATCCCTTGCCTCTTTCTAGCTTCTGGTGGTTTGCTGGCAATCCTAGATGTTCCTTGGCTTATCCACATGTTACTCCAATTCTCTGCCTTTGCGTGATCTTCTTCCTGTGTCTTCATCTTCATAGGACTGTATTATACACACAACAATGATGGTGCGCTGAAGGCCCTCTCTCCTCCAGCATGACTTCATCTTAGCTAGTTACATCTGCAATAACTTTGTTTCCAAATAAAGTTACATTCTTAGGAACTGGAGAGTAGGATTTCAACATATTTTTTTGGCGGGGGGCACACACAATTCAACTCATAACCCTTGCATACATAAACTCAACCTGTGTGATCAAAATAATTTTATGTTTCTCACTATGTCTGTAAAAAGAGTAGATGAAGCTTTGTTAGGCATATTCCATTATATCATTCTTTTTAACTATTTCATCTATCTGAACAAATTAGATTCGGATAGATAGCAAATTATTCCTAATGGACCAGAATCTAAAGCTCTCTTTTTTTGTGCGGAATTCCGACTATTATTGAGTGTACTCCTGTGGGGAGCAAACAACTTTACTGATATTACTTATGATTTTGTTATTCCCAGTGGGTTGCATTTTCTTTTTGCTCATTTAGATAAGTTCCCTTGGAACACAGAGTCAAAACTTGTAGAGCAGGCTTGGGGAATTTGTTCTTCCTAAAGTGCTTTATTCTAATTATATTTTTTATTACTCATATTGTAAATGAGACAGGCTGAAGAGGCATTGCCAGACTAATTTTTTTCAGCCTTTGTAATTTGGATTACTCTCCTTCCACATACATCTAATTATGAGAATTTCTTAGATGTAGATATCAAAGAATCTTAATATTTAATTTGCCCCTAGGAATTTGATGAATAAGATCTTATGTTTATCGAATTGGTCCTAGGGCAGGCAGCCCTAAAGTCGGAGGCTATGATGCATGATTTGTATTTAGATATCATTAAAAACCTTGTATAAATTATGCAATTATTTCATACATGTGTAACATGGACATTGAACCCCTTAATTGTCAAGTGTAATTATCTGTTTCTAGGTTTCAGCCTTATTTATCTTTCTACAAATTTTATGACTTCTTTCTCCCTCAAATTCTTTTTTATTTCTGGTATCTGCCACATACTCACTGGTACTTTATACATGAACAGTCCTTTTTAGCATCCTCTTCTGCTTTCTTACCTGCTGTCTACCCCCTGCATTTGTATTTATTCCAAAACATAATCTTTTTATCCTTGTGATAATGTGTGCACTGCAAAATTGTTACATACCCATATACCAGTGTTGCCCAAATCTACTTTTCCAGCTTTGATATCACCAAGTCTTCGACCTCAGTTGCTTCCTGGATATACTCTGGTTGTTTATATGTATTTCTGAGTATAAGATGTGTCAAATTCAATATCTTTTTTACTAAAGTGCTTTTGTAGTAAAGTAGATATCATTCCTTCCTCAATTTACATTATTTTCCATGTAATTTTGCAATTCTCACCACAAAACACAAAGTATATTTTCCCCCTTAGATTCTGGGCTAGATAATGAGGTGACTTGGTCTGGCCAATGGGATGCTAAAAGCAAGAGCTTTTTCAGCATGGAGGGACTGAAATGTGCATGGACATGTTCTTCTGCACCTTTCCTATTGCCATGAGAATACCACACCCTGGCTAGCTTGCTGGTCTAAGGAGGTTGTGCAAATCATGTAGTAGAGCCAATCCACAGACCTATGTTTGAAGTAGAACTACCCAGATGAACCCAAAAAACTCATTAGGTCCACTGCTGTGAGTGAACACAACTGACAAAAGTAGAGGCAACCTGGTAAGATGTGTGAGAAGTAAATTATTGTTTTGGTGTGTCACTGAATTTTGTGGTTGCTACACAGCAAAAGTTATCTAAGATGTAAAAATTGGTACTTGGAGTGCTAATAAAACAAAAAACTATGGGGCGCCTGGGTGGCTCAGTGGGTTAAAGCCTCTGCCTCTGCTTTCGGCTCAGGTCATGATCTCAGGGTCCTGGGATAGAGCTCTGCATCAGGCTCCACATCAGGCTCTGCATCGGGCTCTCTGCTCAGCAGGGAGCCTGCTTCCCCCTCTCTCTCTATGTGCCTCTCTGCCTACTTGTGATCTCTCTCTTTCTGCCAAATAAATAAATAAATAAAATCTTAAAAAAAAAAAAAGAAACTAAAATACATGGCATTGATTTTTAAGCCTGGATGGAAATTTAGAAAGAAGCTGACATAGGAGGCTTAGAAAATGGTAGCCAATATGATACAGTTATGAAATAGTTGGAAAAGCTGTCCTTTGTGACCCTCTGGAAGACTGATATCAGATGCAATTAATTTCTAGATTTGGGCAAGATGGACTCCAAGCAGAGTGCAGAAGGAGAGATATAACTTCATTTAGATGGATTTAATAAGGCAATGAAAGTGAGACATGAGGTCAGAAAAGAATACCCAGTTTGTGAATAGACTGAGGAGGTAATAGAGAGCTTCCATAATATACTGTTGATAAGACTCTTTAAAATTCTTCAGCCTCTGCTCTCAAATTAAGATAGATACAGCTTTGGGGCAAAGATAAAATCAAGGGCCTTTAAGGTGTGGCTTAGGGGTGTAGACTAAATCAAGAAGTAGCCCTCCTGTGCTTTCTTAAGACATTTGGAAGAATTTGAGAGGCAGGGTGGGGGGTCGTGGGGGTGGGGGAGGGAAATGAAATGATCAGGAAGGAGACAAACCATAAGAGACTCCTAAACTCACGAGATAAGCTGAGGGTGGCTGGGGGGTAGGGGGAGTAGGGATAGGGTGGCTGGGTTATGGACATTGGGGAGGGTATGTGCTGTGGTGAGTGCTGTGAAATGTGTAAGCCTGATGATTCACAGACATGTACCCTGGGGCAAGTAATACGTTATATGTTAATTTAAAAAAATTTTAAGGGCAGAAACAAAGAAAATCATCTATCATCATGGAATATGATTAAATGTACATATCAAAATGAAAAAAAAAAGGACATTTGGAAGAATTAAGGTGGCACCTAGTATGTCTTGCAGGGAATAAAAGGGCCTCTAGAAAGTATAGTCCCAAATATTCTTAATGGCCCAACGGTACTCAAAGCATGCAAAGGTCTGTGGCCTCTATAACTATGGTTCATGGAAATAGAATATATAATAAAACACACAAATTTTTCACTTTTGTAAATGTTGTTGACTGTAATCAAGTATATAAAAAATCAACTCATATTTGGGGACAATTGGTTAAAGTATCATCAGCCAGGCTGAAAGGGACTGAAATTGTTTAATATCTAAAATAACTTTGAGGTCCCCAATTTTGCAGGCAGAAATTAGGCTAAGAAAACAGAGGGCATATCCTCTAACAATCTCTTTAGAACTGGACAAAAATGATGACAAAAGTGGTTGAAAGACCCTCCTAAGAAGCAGAATTTACTTCCGGAGGAGGGAGACATGGGACCTAATCAATTTACTTCTGGAGGAGGGAGACATGGAAACATTTGCATAGCAGGAATTCTGAGTTGCCAAGGAGTAGTGACTCCTATGTACTTTTCTTTTTTTCTTTCTTCAAATGGGAATGTTTTTTAGAGTTTGCTGGTTTCTATTTCAAAAATTATGTGATGTATGCATGAGGTCAAAAATTTACTTGTATGTTTGTTTATCTCTCTTTTCTTCTCTCTCTCTCTTCACAGGTCTCTAAATCAAGGGAATGTGTGTCTTGACTTGATATACTTCATCAGATCCCAGATTTTGAGACTGACATTGACTAGATAAGACATTTGAGGATTTTTGGATGGAGTGGGAATGAGTATATTTTGCATGGGGGTAAGTGTGTGTTTTTATGGCTAAAAGGACATCTTTGAGCTTTACTTTAAGGAGATTCACTAGCATCTTCAAGTTCTGAACATAGCATATTCTGTCCTAGAGAATATAACTCCAACTAATTTAGCCTATTTACTCTACTTTTTATTCTATCTAGTGTATTTTTAATTTCAGGTATCACGTTCTTCATCTCTGATTGGTTCTTTTTCATGTTTTCTATCTCTTTGTTGAGGGTCTTACTGAGGTCATCCACCCTTTTCTCAAATCCAGTGAGTATTTTCATGACAATTACTTTAAGTTTTCTATCAGGCATATTACTTTGTTTCATTTAGTCATCTTGCTCCGATTTTGTCCTGTTCTTTCATTTGGGACATATTCCTCTGTCTCCTCATTTTGTTTAACTTTCTGTGTATCTGTTTCTATGTGTTAGGAAAGTTAGTTATGTCTCTTGCACTGGTTTTATGAAGAAGAGGTCCTATAGTGACCGTCAGTGCAATTGTCCCCTGTTCACCAGCACCTTGAAATTCAAGGGTATCCCCTTTGTGTATTTTTTGCACCCTACTCTTGTGGCTAAGAAGAGCTTGCCTCAGTCCAGTCATCTGTAATGACTCTTTTTGCTTGTTTTGGGCAGGGTTTGGAAACTGTGTTGTTAATAGCCCCATCTGAGTCTGCCTTTGGCTTGAGCTGAATCAGACCAGGCATTTACCAGAGCTTCAGTGACACTGAACTGCATGGCAGTCTTGGTGTTTTCCCCTTGGAGGCTTTTGTTGGTGGATGGGGTTTGCAGTCAGACCAGATGTCTGCTTCTAGTCCACTGTTGCAGCTGCAGTTGAACTGGTATGTGTGATTATCTTCCCCTCTCCCTGGGTCAGGAATCACTTCAGAGTGGTGCTGGCCTCGTCAGTGTTGCTTGCACAATGCTGTGCTTGTCATGCAGCTTTGGATGTACTCCTGCCAAGGCCAAATGGGATGGCATGAGTCCGCAGAAGAGCATGTGGGCAGGGCACATGCTATTATCAAGGTTTACACAGATCCGCTATGGGAGGAGTCCTGGTACTGATTTGGATAGCTGCTGAGATTGGTTAGAAGGGGTGAGTCCACAGAAGAGCATGGAGGTGTGGCATGCTGTTAGCAAGCTAGGTGGAAAGTGTTGGTGCTGCACTGGTTTTCACAAGTGTCCATGTATCTTGGGGAGCAGGGGCAGTAAATGGTGCCCACCAGCTCTTCTATTGTTGGAGAAGTCTCTCAAAGATCCCTGTTCCCTGCAGCACACACTCTGAGATTAGTAAACAAATCTCCTTCCTATATATCTGAGTCATCTTTCAAGCTACTGCTTTTATGCTCTATCTCAGAGGCGTTCTTTGCAGTGCTGTCTCTAAGTTTCCCCTCAGCCTCTGGCTCTCCCAGAGCCACGTCACTGATTTTTAAAGTTCCGTGTGTTAAGCCCCATTGGTTATAAGAACTCAAGAAATTAAGACCCTCTGGTTTTCAAAGCCAAATATTATGGGATTCACCTTCCCAGTGAGGGTCCTTTATGTCTGGGGTGCCTGATGTGGAGTCTGCTCATCTCCATTCTCCATCCTTGTGGGGGCTCTCCCTCTTGTAGACAGTCTTTCAGGTTAACTTGGTTCCCAACAGTGTCTCTACCCTTCCTACCATTTTTGATGGGGCTTCTTCTCTATATTTAGCTGTGGAGAGTTTGTTCTGCTAGTCTTTGGGTCATTTTCTGAGTTATTTACACTAATGTGGGTGTTATCTAGATGTATCCATGGGAAAAGGTGATTATAGGATCCTCTCTACACCGCCATCTTCCCCCAGAAGTCTCATATCTTCTTAATTTGGGATGTTTCTACCATTTTGGAAAATTTCTAATAATTTTGTTCTATCCACACCACCAGCAACTATATAATCAGTTCCATTTATCACATTTTTAACTATATCTAAAATACATTCAGAAGGTTTTAAAAGTTATTAAAACAAACATCATTTAAACTTAGTTATGCTTATAGGCAGAAACAAGGGAAACAATAAGTTGCTTTTCCTTAACTAGAAAATCTTGTCTGGTCATACTTAAGGATTTTATTTTTAAATACTTAATTGAGTTTGACAGGACCTAAGTGATATACATTCAAGAATGTTTAACATGAAGTAATGATCTAAATTTGAAGTATTTCTTTCCTGGTCTTTAAATATGAAACGAAAAATGTGCTCCTTCATTTCTCCTGTGTGTTGGGTGACAGATGGGAGAGGAGCTTCCTTCATGCCTCTCCTGCAGTCTCAGTGCTCAAGGGTAGCATTGCAGTTCCCATATCTCTAGCTTCATAACTTTCAGATATGCTATGTCTTTGAATATCTCAGAGATGTGCAACAAAGTAATTGAAGAGATGCTCGATTCCATATCTCAGTCTACATGATTGCTAGGGAGGTCCTGTACTGACCTCTGAGGTCATTCATGCATCTTGAAAGATAAACTTCTGTGTTACCTCTTAGTGGCAAGAATTCCTTCCCTCTCTAGCCCTATGAAAAATTTGCCTCTGTAGATGTATTACTCCCTGCTTTCCAAATTGGTCCTGGACACAAGTCATATTCATAAAATTCTGTTTCAACCTAAATGGAAATTTTGGCATGTAATCAGGACTATAATAGCAAATATTAAAAACTGAACAAAGTAGAAACTTTGCAAGATGAGATACATATGAGGTTTATATGGAGGACTATTTCTATGCTAATCAAGCTCAATAACTGTTTGTTAAATGATTTTTTTTCCCTTTCCCTATTTCCTTTCAGAAGCTTGGAAAGTTTGGCCTGTACAATTTATTATCCCAAACTTTGATTTTTTTACAGATATTAACTTGACGATTTTGAAATTGAGACCAGGTGGCTCAATACAGGGCCTTACATTTGGGATATCGGATTCCCCTAGGGTAGCAGTCTGTCAAGAAAACCTTTATGCAACACAAAGATAAGTCCAGATTCTTGTGCCAAGACTTGAGGGGAATGAGGCTCTCTGCATGAACTAATCTAAAGTTCTGAGTGTGTTGATGAGCAGAAAATGGTGAAATTGTAAATGCATAGTTATTATGGAGATGGAGACATTGCCTTTTAGAGATTTCTTCTGGTTTCATTCCACTCCGGGGATAGGAGATCAGGAATATTTTTCACTGGCTTAAGATATCAAAGCAGTGTAGAAATACTGCTCTAGCAAGAAAGGTTTTCCTATCAGGGAAAGTTCCTAAATTAACAAGATTTGTTTATCCTTTAGTTCACCAACATTATACTGAACAGAATTTGTCTCCCCATCTGCTTTTGTACACATGCTGTCAAAGCTCTCCAAATCTTTCACATTCAGTTCATGTTTGGGGACATTTTTCTTTCTTCTTTAATCTCTCTAGATTTTTCACTCATATTGCCTCTTTTTCCAATTTTTTTTTTATTAAAACCTATATTCTAAAATACTTATTTTCTGAAAGCTAAAGTGGGCAATGACTATGTTGTGGATTTAGGACTTTGCACTGTAGCTCATAACTGCTGTGGCTCTGAGTTCCTAAACAGAGTTGATATGCACATCCTCAGAATACCCATGTTCTTAGCCTGTGGCTCAAGCCCAAAATAGAGTCTGTTCATTATGAGTTTGATTTCCAAAAGCCAGAATTTGATCCTGCCCACTTAGTTCCATCACAAAATGGCAATCCTATCACTGGGGAAAAGGACTCAGTTACTGCATGCTCTTAGAATATCCAGGAATAGAAAAAAATAAGTAAGTTTTGATCATACATCATAATTTAGAAGTATCACCTTGATAACCCATAAGAAGTATTTATCTTCTAAATTCATTCCATAGTTAAAAAATGAAAAAGTCAAATTTTCCATTCCTATGTATTACATTGTTTCTTAGCATTTTATGTAAAATTCTAACCCAGCCTTTAAAACAGCCACCACTTTTCTACAGAAACCCTGTGCTCTGAGCATATTTACTTATTCTTTCACAGTTTGTCCACATTGTTATGCCCTCTGATATTTATAATGCTTTCCACCTGATGCTTCATTTTTTAAAGAACATTTTATTTTATTTTAAAAAATGTATCAAAGTATAATTAACATACAATGTTATATTAGTTTTAGTTTATATTAACATACAGTGTACATACCATATGTACAACATATTGATTCATTAATTCTATACATTACCCAGTGCTCACCACTATAAAGATAGTGGCCATCATCATATATTATTACAATATTATTGACTATATTCCCTATGCTGTACTTTTCATCTCTATGACTTCTTTATTTTACAAGTAGAAGTTTGTACCTCTTAAACTCATTTATTTCACCACCCTGCCCCCATCTCCTGCTTCTTCTTCACCCATTTGTGGTCTTACTTCCTCCAGGAAGGCATCCTAAATGACTGAGGCTCTCCTGATCACACCTATTTAGATTTAACATACAATGTGTTATGTTGTGAATCTCAAAAGACTGGAGCACAATCTTTACTTTTGTTAAACAAAAAATACCTTAATTTCCACATATGCATAACTATTGTCTTAGTGACTGGGGATTTTTTTTTAAGGAGAGTTCCATCAGTCAATCTCTCAATTCATTGCATTGGCAATTTCTGACAGAAGTAGTACTTCTTTATTCAACATTATCATAATTCTCCTGAGTGAAATCAATAGTGCAGCTCATTATCTAGCCTCTCAGTTTGTGTCCCCCCCTTACTTACCATGTGTGTTGGAATTATTATAAAAATCCAAATACTATAGTGAGTAAACTGAAGAAATGAATCCAAACCAAAACCTTAAGGTAAGCTGTAGTCAGTGAGCAGAAATAATAACCCAGACCTCAAGTTTAAGTTTTCTTAAAATTGGTTTCTTGGCAAAGAAATCTTTATGGTAGAAATAATGGTAATTAAGAAAATAACTCATCATTTGTGTTTATTTCTATGATAGATCGCTCTTTAAATAAAATTACTTTTTCTCACTTGAGGGGATGGTAGTAGTGTGGCACTACAGTATATCCATCGATCCCCTGAAATACTCTCAAATGGATTTTTTTTTTCATTAATCAATGCTACCAAATCAGAATTTAGTTGTGCAAAGTTGTGTCCCACCTATTTTTCTGTTTAAATTTGGTGCAGTTGTTTGAGCTTCTATTTTTCAAGGACAATTGAAAATAAAGATGAGCTTATAAAAAATTAGTTTTTTAAATTTTTGTACTCATTCTGAAGAGAAGAAATCTAAAATCAAAATTAGACAGTTATAGCAGAGTGACAAAGGACTAAAAGATCATTGTTTTGAGTCCTTTAGAAGAAAGAAATTGTGCTTTTTTGAGAAGCCAGCAGATGAAGAAGTATTCTTTGCTCTTTAAATAAGAACTGATTAAAAGATGATTTGGACAGAAGCTCTAAAACAAAGGTGGTTGCAACATTGACAAGAAGGAGCAGATGTAGCTGGTGTTTCCTGAGTTAACACAATTGAGATTCTAATACTGAAAAACCACATTCCTAAGCATTTAGGCTATGTGAAATTTTATACTGAAAAAGAAGTGTTAGCCAATGCTACATATCAGTTGACAGTTATCTTTTATAAGTACCCTCCTTAAAAACGGTCTATACCCGTGTATTGGAATCTTTCAGCTTGACCTTACTGATAAAAAATGCATTATTTACATCAAAATATTTGTCAAAAAGTTTACTAACATGATAACCATTCCAATGAGAAGAGTGGAATGAATAGAAGTATAAAATCTACAAATAATTCAAAATTCAGTAGTATTTCATAACAAAGTAGACGTTCAATTATTTATTTTCATGTCTTCCATACTAGATGTGGGCAGGGTTCTGTGTCTTTCTCATTCATCATTATATTCCCAGCACTAGATCAGTGTCTGACTTATAATCGCCACTCAAGAATATCTGTTGATTGAAAGAGAAGCAGACTTCATAAACACAGAGAACAATTTGGTGGTTGTCAGAAGGGAGGAGGTGGAAAGGATAGGCAAAATAGGGGAAGGGGATTAAAATTTTAGGATAGGAGCTGATTTCTTAAACACAAATCAGTGGAAAAAAAAGAAGATTGGCAACCCAACTTAAAAAATGGGCAAGAGGCGAGAAAGTACTTTGCAAATGAGGGCAGGGGAAAGGCCTACTGACTGATGGATAGATGCTCCACCTCCTTTTCAGGGAAACATACTGAAAGCATGACGAGATGGCCCTGAGCACCACCAGAGTGGCAAAAACTGCAAAGCTGGCCAGGATGTGAAGCAGCTTTCTGAAGCCTTGTTGGGAGTGTGAATGTAAGACCATTACTGAACACTGTCTACATTTGCCGTACAACTAAACACTGACATACACAGTGATTCCACAACGAGATGTGTACCCCAAAAATGCATTCACATGTGCACCAGAAGACACGTACAAGAATGTCTGCAATAACATTATTCATAATTCTCTCAAAGTGGACACACCCCAAATCCAAAAACAGTAGAACTGACAGAGAAATTGTGGTATATTCATGACACAAAATATTATGTATTGTATAATTCCATTTATATAAAACTTAAAAATCAAGAAATACTAATCAGGATAGTGATGACTTTGGGGAGGAAAGGTAGTGTACTTCAAAGGTACTTGGTCTGGATGGTAGTTACCAAGGTGTGTTTATTTCGTGTTAATTCAGTGAGCTGTAAAACTTGTGACTTGTATACATTCATACGTGTGTTCTATATTTCAAGAAAAAGATAAGAAAAGTTTAAAAAATATTTATCAATTAATGAATGGATGAATTAACAAGTGAATATTAAACAATTGCAAAAATAACCAGACCTACCGTATTGTGCTCAATAAAAGACCTGTATGAAGTCCTGTACACACCAGCTTTCTATGAATTACAGTGAATTTTTAAGGTAGAATCAAAATAGCTCTCTTATATGATAAGATTTAATTAGGTTTTGTGTTTAGGTTTTGTGTTTAGTAATCTAAATATTAGAAAACAAGCCTAACCTCAATTTAAAAATTGTAGGTTCTATACAATGATTTCGAAGTTATTTCATTTCTCCTTTCTCTCCTTTTTTTTCTCCAGATATATTAATTAGGGCTTTGAGGAGCATAAAAGCCTGATTTAAAATTTATTGGCCATATTTTATCAAATTATAAATTTTTGGTCTTATTGAAATATAGCAATATTTTTCTTTAAATTAACGTTAAGCTATCTTACTATATCCTTTTAGTCTCAAGCTAGGGAGCTCTTAAATTAGGGACAAATGCTCATAAAATCATAGTTTTGAAGTAGTAATTATAGTTGCTCTAATGGAAAATAAAATAGGGATATAACTATTAAAATAAATACCCTCCCACAGAAACTGGGAGATGAGAGTGCTATTTTTCTTGATGTTTGCTTTTTAATGGGATATTTCCTAGGTCCTTGAGAAAGACATTTCTGGGTCCTTAAGATGGTAAAAGGCTAATTTAGCTTTTAAGGATGTACAAGTTTTTCAGAGACAGAATAAGAACATATTACAATAAATGGTATGAGAAAGGAAGTGGAGAGAATCTCTTCCTTTATTTTTAACAGGGAGAATTAGGCCTTTTATTTTTAATTTGTATTTGCCCTTACATTAGTGTAGTCTAAATTAATAGTAGCTGAATAGGGGGAAAAGGGTAAATACCAGAAATTTCTGATTTTGATTCCAAGTTTCCAATCCCAAACTTGATTAGACTCCTTTCCCCTTTAATCATATTTTATTTATTCTTCAATGAGTTCAGGTGTTATTTCAACAGTCAAGGTTCCAAAAAGCCCCTTGGGCTGGGTTACCTTTCCTCCGTGCCTAAATCTGTACATATTTATTATAACAGATGGTGCATAATAATTCTTGATAATTACAGTTTGGTCACTGGAGCTGAATAAAGACAGGATAAATTGTCACCTGTATTATATAATGGAAAGAATGCAGAAGATGAAACTGGAGGTTGCAGCTATGTTCCAGCCTTGCCATGTACCAACTTGCTAAATAATTATAATATCTACTTCCGTGGGTTACTGGGAAGATTAACCGAAATTATGTGATTAGCACAGTGTAAACCATAAACCAGAAGTGGGTCTGAATGGAGCTCAAGGAATGTTGCTGGGTTAAATACATTTTCAAAATCCTTCCAAGACCTAGGATTTCACGCTTTGCTGATTTAGGATTTAGGATAATATTGCAGGATTTACCTCTTTAATTTCCACAGTTCTTTTCATTCATGTCATTTTAAGTACTTACACTTCAGTTTTATTTGTTGAGTTTCTTAAATTTTTATGACATGGATGCTAACCTTTGTGCGTGGAATCAGATTAATTAGTATCCATTGATGTCTCTGAAATTTATTCAGTATTGGAAATGGGCCTAAATGGACATCTGGTATGAAAAACAAGTTGAAAGCATGTTATTTCCTTGGTGACAAAATATATTTGATTTAGAATTGCTAAAAGATATTATTCTTTAGAGGTTTGCCTTTTATTTATTGTATATTTAATTTCAATCCAAAAACTTTGATTTTACCTGGCAGAGAAGCAAAGTGTTAAGTTGCATTTGGAGATGCAATGTTAATTGATTCTTAAAATACTTCTTTTCCACAAAACTTGAAAATATCATGTAAAATACCAATTCCATTTCTAAACACATATTGGAAGATGCTAATATTACTTTTCTCATACAGTAAAGGGTGACTTTCCGTCTTCTACAGAGTATATTTTTTTGAGCATTAGGAGCACATGCTTAGATATACCAAGCAAATTAGAACACCTGCCTTGGTGATGCCAGGTAAATGCTGCCTGAGAGAGAAGTCAGTAAAGCATATTTTCAAGATATATTTTTGTAATAGAGCTATGTTTTGAAAACTATAAATTATTTATGCTCCATTTTTTTTTTCTAAATATCTGGCACAAATGTAAAATCAGAGTGAGTCACTTATGCATATTTACATGAAGAATAATCTGGTCAATTGTCAGTATGATCAAATATAACAAAATGATTTGCTAACAGCAGATACACTTAAGTTCCTATATAGTACCTCATGAAAAAGAAACCAAAAAATATCTTAAAAGAGGATTTAGCAATATTTTTTGATTTTTAGAGAGTTCATCTTTATTTTACTAACACAATATTATTAGTCAGCCCATATATGAGTTTTAATATTGGCATTTTTGTGTCTGGGTTGAACTCAAAATTATAAATATATCTTCAAAGTTGAAATGAAAACAATCAAATTGAATTGTAGTTGAGTAGAGAATGCAAGGAAATGATTAATAAGAAAAACCAGTTAAATGGTGAAATCTATGAGATTTAGATAATGTAAATTAAAACATGAAGTAATGTAATGGGAGAAACTTTGAAAATAAGGTGGCCATTGCTCTACATTTAAATGTAGCTAATAAAAATTCCATAATTTTAGTTCTGATGTTTTCATGTACCCCTCTGGAGACCAAGTGAAAATCAGATGGGCCTGGGTATGTCTAGCAAAATGAAGGAAACCTGAATCTCGAGTTGGTGCCAGTGTTTTAGCTACATGAGAAATGAGGAGTCTGAGGGAAATTCATTCAACAAGAGGGAAGAATAAACCATAAATACTAAACATGATTTTCTGAAAAGAATACACATATCAAGTATATCCTTTTCGGTATTATTGAATTATGGGCCCAAGACCAATACTGTGGGAGCAGAAGAAACACAACCATGAGGGCCTACTAGTAAACTACAGTGAAAAAGTAGAAATCAAGTGTTACTCCCTCCCCTACTCCTGCCCCACTTTACCATATGCTGCTGTCAGAGGACTGTAAGTGACTAAAACCACAGAAGTCACCAGAGGGACACTGCTATCATGTAGCATACTGGGAGACTCCGTAGTGCTCAGAAGGAGCCCCCACATCATCCCCATCCCCCAAGCAGCATGGTGCTAGAAATAATAAATGCACTGTTAAGCATTTACGAGGAATTACAGAATCAAAGAAATACTCAGAGGGAAATTGTCATGAAGCAATAACCCTTCTTCAGAAATATTAAGGCCAAGGTCAGGAAGAATGAAGTTATTCCTTTTAATAAGACTCCATCTCCATGCACAGCCAAGGCCTAGGGAAACTGGAAGAACTCTAGAGTAAGTGATTGAATAGCCCTGTCCTTTAAGTGCAAACAGTTTAGAGAAGTTCTGATGATAGGCTCTTTGGTAGTTTGCAGGATTTTCCAGGAGCCTCAGTATTTGAGGAAGTGTGATGGAGGAGGGCTTGAAGAAAGTTGTTGGGTGGATAGAATTTGGTCTACCTGGGTAGGGTCCCAAAAGGAGCTGTTGAGCAAACACATATTGCACATTACAGACTTTCCAAGGCCCAGAATATGCTTTCTTCATCACAGTGAACCTCACTCTCTGTGATTTCCTTTATTTAAGTTGTGAATGAAGAAGATTGTTGCTTGAACTCTGCTAGAACCTCAGGCTCATAAAAGGACTTTTGAAAGTATCAATGAACTTTGGTGGATAGGGTTAGAAAGCAAATCCAGTAGCATAGCTGCTTCATACAAGTTGCTAAGAGTAGCAACCACTAAGTCTACATGAGTGTGGTGAATTTGGTTTCATTGTGATCCTAGGGTCCCATTAAATAATACAAACTCAACAAAAAACTTAGTAAGCTGTGGTATGTGCCGAATGGTCTGCTAAGTACTTTATGCACACCATCTCCTTCATTCCTCACAATTATCTTAGGAAATAGATGGTATTACTAGCCCTTTTTATGAGACGAAGAAACTGAGGTTCATAGAAGATAGATGACTTACCTAAATTCTCACCATCTTTTAGTTCCAAGCACTGTGCTAAAAATGTTACCTGCATTACTTAATTAAAGCTCAGAACCACTATTGGTATTTTTTTGTTGTTGTTTTTTTGAGAGAGAGAGAGTGCGAGTGGGCCAGGGGAGAGAATTCTAAGCATGCTCCACCCTGCATGGAGCCCCAGGCAGGATTAGATGTCTAAATGGAATTGAACAATTTTTTAGATGCTAACCTCTAAAAATGTTATATAATATAGCATTGCATTATAACAAGTATTTAAAAACAAGCAGACTTGGTTATAAATAGTTGGTTATTTTCTCACTTATTTTTTCTCAAGCTCATTTCTCTTAAGTATGTGTTTGGTATCCTTCCAGAGCTAATTACCCATCGTTAAAGAAAAAAATTGCACCAGACAAGACAAGTATACAGAAGTTGACGTTATTCCAATATTATTGCCAGCAATAGAGGAGAGGACACAGACCAAGTCTGGATAGTCATTTCTGCTGTAACAAAGGATGGAGCAGTGTTAAATGCTGGGGTGAGTTAGCAGAAAAGTCTTGGACTACATTATGGGGAAGATGATCAATGATATAAGTAGAGTGCACAGAGATTTTCCTGAGTTTATAAATGTTTTTATGATGAGATCATCTGTGTTTGCTAATTGACTCCCATCCAAGTTAGGCTTCTGACTTCCCGCAGAGACTGAAAGATAGGGGTGTTACTTTAACGTTTATTTTTATTTACTGATTTACTTTTTAAAAGATTTTATCTATTTATTTGACAGAAAGAGTGAGCATGAGCCAGGGGCAGAGGCAGAGGGGGACGGAGAAGCAGACTCCTTGCTGAACAGGGAGCCCAATGTGGGGCTTGATCCAGGAACCCTGTTATCGTGACCTGAGCTGAAGGCAGATGCTTAACCTACTGAGCCACCCAGGAGTCCCAAAGTTTACCCTTTAAGGAGATGGTTTCCAGGTCCTTGCAAAAGACATTTCCTGAGGTGTAGAACTTGCAAGAGATGAAGAGAAGATTTACATACTTTTCAAAGAGACAGAGAGAGTATTTACAAGTTTTTTAAAGTAAATGCTCTAAGAAAAGGGAGATCAGGGGGTTATAGTCAGAAAGAAATCTGTCTATAGTTTAGTCAAGCTGAGAGGAACTTGAAGACCATCTCAATCACCATCATCCTGATTTTTTTTTTGATATATCTGCGACCTTCTCAGGAATGCTTTTCGCAGTATTGGTCACCACAAATCTTGTGTCTGCCCCACTTGTTAAGAGAAACACTTAATGACCTTATTGTCCAAGCCGAGAGAGCTCTCAGCTTTCCCACAAATCCAGGCAAACAGAGTTTGAGACTCAAGATCTATCTTTGCTGCTTTTTAACAATCTCTTTATTTCATGCTACATTTAATCCAGCTATGGTTGGCTGCCCTGGAGGCAGCTTCTTTTTTTCCTCTGCGCCAACACTGAAACAACATTTTTGTCACATTAAAAAGCTGATTTTGCAAAGTACTGG
>CM052889.1:36728623-36751517 GCA_028534135.1 Potos flavus
CAGAGCATGTGACTCTTGATCTTGGGGTCATGAGTTTGAGTCTCATGTTAGGGGTAGAATTTACTTAAAAAAATGTAGAAGACATCATGGCAACAGGGAGTCACAAATTAAATAATATGAAAATAATTTTTGTAGGCAAATATCATTCACTGGATGCTGAAAGTGGTGAGCTAATATATGATAAGGGGCAGGATATTTATATAGACCCAAAGTATCATCCCACCAAATACTTGTAAATACAAAGGGTAAAATACCAACTTTATAGTGAGGAAAACTGGTGTACACCACGTTTAATGTGAATTAAGTTAGCATTATTAATAATAAGACATATTCCCATCCTATATCCCCTAATATATCCACTGAGAAGGGTACAACATCAGCTTAACTATGAAAAGTTATCAAAACATTCCAAATTGAAAGGTATTCTACAAAATAATTGACTAGTAGTCCAAAACTGGAGGTCATGAATGACAAAGACTGAGGAACTAAAGGAGACAAAAGAGACATGACTTTTTAATGCATTGTGGGATCCTGGATTGGATCCTGGACCATAAAAATGACAGTATAAAACTGATGAAACTTGAGTTACATTCTGTAGATTAGTTAATAGTGATATATCAATGTTAATTTCCTGGTTTCAATAACTGTATACATAGAAAGATGCTAACATTATGAGAAGCTGTATGAGGGTATATAGGAAGTCCTTCAAAATAAAAAAAGGAAAGTCCTTAAGAATAAAAACTGTATATTTTTAAAAATTTTGAGATTTTTTATTTTTTAAAAATTATGTTAAATAAGACATTTGAGAAAGTAAAATCTTGGAATACCTCATCATATTCTGCAGAATAAAAGCCAAATTTAGTCATCCAATCCAGATCTCGGGTTATCTGATTCTTCCACATTTTGACAGACTCATCTACTATCAATCAGTCTAGGCACATTGTCACCTCTGGCTAAAATAAATTGCTTGCAATTTTCCCAATGCTCGATGCTTTCTCTTAGCTCTAGGCTTAGTAACATGTCTTACTTCTGTTTAGAGGCTTATTTGCTCCATTTTTCCTCTATAGTTAACTTGAAAGATTCTTTAAGACTCAGTGCAATGATTCCTTCTTTTCATCAGTGTTACCTAAACCATCTCTGTTCTCACAATATCCATGATTACATGTGCCCTCGCACTTATAAAAGTGGATTGTAATTTATGATTTATTCTCTGTTCTTTCCACCAGCCTATGAATGATTTTAAGATAGAGGTACTGTAGTCTTTCGTTATGGTATTTTGATGCTCAGTGGTAATGACACAAAAATGATACATATAATGGATGTTTGGGCCTTATGTAAAATGAACCAATAATAGAGAGTAAAATTGCTTTTATCCCATTGTTTTTATAAAGGAGGATGGTATGTAATCTTAAGATGTCACTAAAGATGCAGCTGAGGATCAATTTAATATATTTTTAGGTTTCTTTTCTCACTAATAATAGAATTTTGAGACCATGTGATCCACCTACTACAGAAAAAAAAACCTATTCTAAACAAATCACGAATTGGAGATTTTAAGAGATTAAAATTCAGTTGAAATTACAAGTTAAACATACTACTGTATTAGCTTAATTGTATTATCTGACAGTATGTGCTGATTTTATTTTCTAGTCTATTCCTTCTCCCTGTCTTCATATATATGGGTTACTGACTGATGATTTGCTTAACACTTTGGAGTCCTGCTTTGCTCCATTAGTCCTCTGGGAGTTCCAAAGTATGGCAGAGAGGATAAGCATACATGCTATGGAATTAGACTGCCCTGGTTAAAATTCCAGCTTGGCCACTTACTGTATAAACATGAGTGAGTCAGTGAACCTCTCTGTGATTCAGTTTACTCATTTATAAAATGGAAATAATAATAGTAATTAGCTTATAGGATTACTGTGAAGATTAAATATTATTACACCAGACACACTTAGAATAATACTTAAAAAGTTCCTGGCTCATAGTCATAGAATCATGTAAGTGTAAACTACTATCATAATAATTGCCATTTGTCTTTAATCCAACCTTGCTACTTCTCATCTCCTTTGAATACAGTCTTGTTATTTTCATGGCTATAAAAAACTATAATTAACAAAATCAAGTAAAATACCTATTCAGAGTATCATAGCGATGTAAAATTTATGGGAAATGGAGAGCTTAGTAGCAGACTTCAACCATCTGAAGGGCTCTTATGTGAAAGAGATTGGAATTATTCTCTATTTTTCAGGGACAATATTCTAAAGTGTATGAAAGTTGCAGGAAGACTTTGAATTTCTTATAAATAGAAATGGCAAAAATGTGACTCAAGGAGAAAGATTTCCCTTTCTAGAAGTGGAGAAGATGACCCTTTAACCTAGATGACATCTGAGATGTCTTTTGATTCTAAAGAGCATTAGGGGAAATCGGAGGGGGAGACGAAGCGTGAGAGACTGTGAACTCTGAGAAACAAACTGAGGATTTTGGAAGGAAGAGGAGTAGGGGGATGAGTGAGCCTGGTGGTGGGTATTAAGGAGGGCACGTATTGCATGGAGCACTGGGTGTGGTGCATAAACAATGAATCTTGGAACACTGAAAAAATAAAATTAAATTAAAAAATAAAATAAAATAAATAAATAAGGAGCTATGTGATTCTAAGTAATATTTTTAGGCAGAGAAGAATTTATTTATCCCTTCAATAATGCTACAGGCCCCCAGTTCTGTTCTATTCATCAAGAAAGAGAAAATCTGCCTTATAGTGAACATTAGAAGTGGAAAACTGGAAAGTATTGGCATATATTAATGATAAGATTTATACCCCATCCACACTCTTTTATTAACAGTGGTATCTTACCCATTGGTCAATAAGAGATACATTAGAAAGTGGCGCATTACTTCTTAATACCCCCTAAAAAGTTTTTAAATTTATTTTGGTTTGTAAACCTTTATATCTCTGATAAGAATTATAAGTTTGTGGAGGGTAGATAGAAGAGATGGGACAGTGTATATGTAAATAAGCATTCCTTTTCCTCTGATATGCTTATTTTGAAAACATCTAGCATGTCCACTATTAGCTAGATATTTATTGGCAGGTGTTGTACCATGTTCATTAAAGAATTGACTTTCACTCTGGGTAAAATCCACTTAAAATTTTGAAGGACTGTCACTTTAGTAAGTTATAGATCGAGAAACATATCTGTATTTCTTTTCTTCTCAGAGGACTTGTGAATAGGTTGACCTATTCAACTCATCATGGACAAGTAGTATATTTGAAAAGGAGCTACTGTGATCTAAAATCTCTACCAAGTATTTATTGCACTGACTAGAAATCTCCTTCTTTATCTACCCAATATGTTTTTGAAAAAGATCATCAAGGAACTGGACTTGACATGAGAATCACCTGGCTATGTGACCTTGGGTACCCTTCTTTAATCAATAGGAACTAGTTTCCTCATCATTAAATTGCCCAAATTAACAATAGCTCACAAGATATTATCTGAAACCTGTGGATCCAGTCATGCTTAAATTCAAATTAAGAAAAATCGTGTCCTGCATCTATCATATATTATTTAATACTAAATGGGGTTTTGGGCAGAATCCTACAAAGAAAAACACTCATCTATTTGCAATGATCCATGAATATTTATATTGAGTGGGGAAAGTAAGATCTATAACATCCTCATAAAAGCTCGGATTAGTTTCACCCTTAAATGAGTTTTGGCAGCAAATTTAAAAATAAAAATAAAAAACCTTTGTTCCTTAAAGCTTTCTGTATTTTGAAATAGCAGATGAAAGATCATATACTTATATTTCTATAGCACAAAAGGCAGTTCTGCAGATCAAATAAGATAACTTTTAAAAAGAACTTTAAAATTATAAAGCACTATATAAATGTAAGGCATTATAACTATTACATACTTGGCTTTATGATTATTTTCTAGACTTATAGGATAACAAAAGCTGTGCAATAATTTTTTATTATGCTGGGTTTGAATCTAGTTTAAAGAAGAAAAGTGATTAAAAGTTTTCTCCTAAAAGTGTATGGTGCTCATACTACTTAGATGTCATTGAAATCAGAATGAATTTATATGTTTTCTGGGCATTAAAATGACCTTTCTTACCGAAATAATGTTGGCACATTTCCGCTATTGTAATCTTACTTTAAATCATATCTTAGAGATATCAAAAGCTTAAAATTCATTCATTCACTTATTCATTCAGTAATTGCTAGTTTCGAATTATCATGTGTGGAGTCACATTCTTGGGAAGGAATATAAGCTCAAGAACTTGACAGAAGAGTTGTTTGACAAGAAGAAAGATTGGAGGGGTGTCTGAGTGGCTCAGTCTGTTGAGCATCTGCCTTTGGCCAAGTCATGATCTCAGGGTCCTGCGATTGAGCCCCACGTCAGGCTCTCCACTCAGTGGGGAGTCTGCTTCTCCATCTCACTCTTCTATGTTTTCTCTCTCTCTCTCAAATAAATAAATACAATCTTTTAAAAAAAGAAGAAGGATTGGAGATATATAAGAAATTCCAACTTAAGTGATAATTGGGCACAAAATAAAACTAATTTTAATGTTTACCTATATATCTGGGATATTTGTGAGCAGATAAAGTAACAAATTGCAAAGTCTTGTTGGAATGCATAGGAAGCTTTCTCTGCAGTTGGCCAAGAAGCTATAACTGGAATTACAGTGAGATGTTATTGGGAACTGCGGCCAGGAAAAGTTGTGAGTGCTCATCTGGGAAGGAATCTGCTCCCCAGAGAGTTCCAGAATGCTGGTCACGCTTCAAGTCCTTTGGTAAACCACTCTATAGACTTCCAGTGTGAATTTATAGGAACCGCTATAGTGATCATTACTTTCTTCTACTGCTTTTGATAAATAAATTATTTAACTCTATATCATCCAAATTAATTCAGTCAACATCATATATAAGAATATATCGATGAATACATTTGATTTGTTTAACTCAGCAGCATCCAAAAAGATGCTAAAACTCTGCCCTCTCAGACAAAAGTGGATGAATCTTTCTTTCACAAAGTGAAAAGGGTGGACTTAAGGTATGAACTTAAGGGAAGGCATAATGATAAAAACAACACACATGTTAATATACACATTACTCATCTCTTAAATCAACCCGATTTAAACATAAAAACTTAACATGTCTGGGTCTTACTTTTCTCATGCACGAACTGTAGGGATAGATGTGGTAAGCCTGGAGCTGCTAACTGCTCAAAATTTTTATTTGAAACTTAGCATATTTTGGTACTTTTTAATTTCACTTTAGCCATGTATTATGCTTCAATAATCCCCCTGAATACAAAAATATCAGTGATTGTTTCACCAGGTTGATGTAGGGTTTTCTTTCCAAAACAAACATGCAATTTATAAATCACCCTTACACACACGAACACCCACACACACACACAATGCTTGTCATTCCCCAAGTTCTCTGATCTTTGCCAGTTTAGTGAAAAACTGACCCATCACTATCTGTGCAGTTAAGTGATGAATGTACTTTAACACAACTGGATGCTTTACACTGAATATATCTTCTCAAACACTACCATATCATCACTTCTAACTTTTCGAACTCTTTTCTAGTCTTATAAAAACAATTATGAATCTTCTAGAAGTAACAGTTTGTAAGTTTCAGAGCAAAGAGAAGTAATTAAATGTAGCATGAGTAATGTAAGTAAATGAAAAGAAAGACATGATATGTAGGACATTAATAAAGCAAAATTAATTCAGCAGTTGGGCTTTGAAAATGCCTCACCTTTCCATGTCTCTTCCATGTCAGTGGGCTAAATTCATGCATCAAAAAGTTGCTCAGTCTTTGAGGCATCTAGGTGGCATAGATGGTTAAGCATCTGACTCTTGATTTTGGCTCAGGTCATGATCTCAGGGTCATGATCACAGAGTCGTGACACCAAGCCTGGAGTCAGGCTCCATGCTCAGCAGGGAGTCTGCTTGAGATTCTCTCTCTCCCTCTTCCTTTACCCCTCCCTCATTCCCCCCTCTCTCTCAAAAAAAAAAAAAAAAAAGTTGCTCATTCTGAATTGGAAGAGGTAGCAGAAAGAAAGAATGTGTTTTATTGTTATAGTCTCTTATCTTGTCTTTTGGAATCAAGATACCATTTGCTTCTTAGTGATACTACAAAACACTCAGTTCAATAGATTGTGCTACCAATAAGGATAAATTCAAGGAGTATAAAATTTTATTTTTCCTTTGATATTTTTATTCCATGTTCTTTTTTAATGTGGTAAATATTTATAAGCTGCCTTATATATACCAAGCCCTGTGTAATCAAGGACTGGAGATACAATGATGAAAATGCAATTATTTTTCCTTTTGAATAGCTAAATGTCCAGCAGAGGAGATCAGTGCATTAACTATTACTATGGTAAACTATGATGTAAATACTAATAATTTTCATCTTTGGAGTGTTTACTATACTCCAGAAACTATGGCTTCCTATTTTTCACGAGTTATCTCATTTTTATCTATCACTAAAATCCCATGAAGTAGATATGATAATGCCGTTCATCAGATTAGGAAACTGAGGCTTAGGACATTAACTTGCTCCAAGTCTCCGAGCAAGTCCTTGGCAGAACAAATACTCAAACTTGGGATCCCTGTCTCCAAAGCCAAGACTCATAACAATTATATTATTAGAATGGGACAAGTGTTGTCATAGGAGTATGTACACAGGGTTAAGTTAACATAGTTAAACGGAGTGATTAATTTTATACCAATTAGGAAGGGAGAAACCTGTGGAAAATCTTCACAGAGGAAAAGGGTATTGCATGAATGCTTGCATCTGAGAAAGGTGGACATGCTGAAGTGACCAGGATTTTAACCATGAAGTGTGGAGTGAAGGGGAAAGGCATTGGCCTGAACAGATGTGAAGGAGTGGGTCAAGAACAATCTGCTTAAACTCCATTAAAGACTTAGATTTTCTTATGTGTATAAAGAACCTCCAAATGCTTTCTCAACAAGGAGATGCTCAAATCAACTGTGCTTTAGTGGTATCTGGCACGTATAAAGAGTAGATTGGAGTAGGAGAAGAGTGGATAAGAAGAAAATTAAAGTTACTGGCAGTGTTGGCAGGAAATAGACCTTAAAACAGTAGCCATTTGAAGGAGATGAGAGAAGAAATGCAAGAGAAAATTCAGGGATGGAATCTGTTCAATTTGATAATGTTCTGTGGAGGATGGGGAAGAGCTTAGAATAATTCCATGATTACTGTGGTAATAGGGTGGATAGGAAAACAGAAGAATAGCAGGTTCGTGGAGGAAAAAATGAGAATTGTTATGACAATGTTGAGTTTCAGGAACCCATAGTTCCGCCAAGTTGAGATGTCCCGTAGATGCAGACAAGATAATGCAACTCTTGTTAACATAGGGATGAAGTAAAAGTTTGTTTTGCCAACTCAAAAACTGCAGCAGGGAATTCCTGCCAGAGAAAATGCTGATGGTCACTATGAACAACAGACTCATTAACCATATGTGGCTATTTTCTTTGCTCTTCAATTGCCTCCAAATGGGGCTTGGCAGCTTGAAAGCAGAGATTCTTTCTTAAGGACAAGTCTTCCATCAGGGTGTGCATGGAGCAGGCACATTTTCTCTCTCCAAAGTTGAAGAGTTAGATCCATCCTTAAAACGATAGCTTAGTGAAAATTATCTATAAATATTTTCATTTTCCAAATGGTTCCTTTTGATTTTTACTTTAACATTTAGGTTATTACACTTCTTTATGTGAATCATTGAAATAAATAAGCGCTATTAGGCTTTCAAATATTATTTCAACTTATGCTTCTTCTGATATGTTGCGATGTTAAGATACCTATATATAATTCTTCTAAGTCAGATTTCCTAAAAATTGTTTATATTAAGAAGTTTAATTTTCAAGTACCCAAGTAAAATTCTGTTAGCCTATTAGTCACTTAGGTATATAAGTAGTTATTTTCATTTGGGGGCATTTTAATAAGCAAAAATGAAAGCAAATCTTATTGTATACATTCTAGAAAAATACATAGTTGGCTCAATTTCAATACACAACCAATAGTCTCACAGCAGTTTTGTATTCTAAGTTCATATTTTTGCTTTTAAAGGATGAATGCATCACTAAACTGCCCCTAAGACCTTTAAATTTGAAAATAATTTCTCATCTGCTACCTCATTTTATACTTCAAAATAATCTGAGAAGATATTAAGAACTCATTTTACAGATGAAAAACATGCTAAAAGATTAAATAGGAAATATGTGACAAGTGTATGTTTCAGTTTTACAAAGTCTACAGTAAAATAATTGGCCCTTAACCTATAATAAAATTATGTTATGAACAAAGTTAAATAAATGTCTTGCAAACAGTTCCAAGGATCACATAGAACCTTCCTTTTTAATCTTAGAAGTGATATGAAAGATCAATTGAATGGTGTTTATTATAAGGTTATCTATACAGCAGCAAAGCAAGAATTCCTTTTTTGACTTTTTTCTCCAGTATCAGTAAGGTATAATTGACAAAATTGTGATAAATATTCAAAGTGCACTCTATGATGATGCGAAATGTGTGCACTTTGTGAAGGGATTCCCCATACTGAACCATATAACACATCTATCCCCTCACAGATTTACCATCTTCTTCTTTTTTTCTTTTTTGGAGATTTAATTTTTTTCTCTCACTAACTGATAAAATAAGTACACATAGGTACACAAAATATAAAAGATTGTAACATGATTAACAGAATTGATACCATAAAGGTATATAAAATCCTACATCCTATAAGAACAGTGTATAATTTTCAAATATAAACAGAACATTTTATTTTTGTTTTTGTTTTAATTAAATTCAAGTTAGTTAACATGGTGTATTATTAAGTTTGGGGTAGAATTTAGTGATTCCTCAGTTGCATATAATACCTCATTACATCAAGTGCCCTCCTTAATGCCCATCATCCAGTTACCCCATATCCTCCCACCCACCTTCCCTCCAGCAACCCTGTTTGTTTCACATAGTTAAGTCTCTTATGGTTTGATTCCCTCTCTGTTTTTGTCTTATTTTATTTTTCCTTCCCTTTCCCTATGTTCATGTTTTGTTTCTTAAATTCCACATATGAGTGAAATCATATGATATTTGTCTTTCTCTGACTAACATTTTACTCAGCATAATACCCTCTAGTTCCATTCACATCATTGCAAATGGCAAGATTTCATTCTTTTTGATGGCCAAGTAATATTCCATAGTATATCCACATCTTTTTTCCATTCATCTGTCGATGGACATCTGGGCTCTTTCTATATTTTGACTATTGTGGACATTGCTTCTATAAAAATTGGGGTGCACGTGCCCCTTCGGATCACTATGTTTGTATCCTTTAGATAAATACCTAATAGTACAATTGTGTAAATGCCTAGTAGTGATTGCTGGATTGTAGGGTAGTTTTATTTTTAACTTCTTGAGGAATCTCCATACTGTTTTCCAGAGTGGCTGTACCAGCTTGCATTGCCACCAACAGTGTAAGAGAGTTCCCCTTTCTCTGCATCCTGGCCAACATCTGTTCTTTCTTATGTGTTAACATTAGCCATTCTGATAGGTGTGAGGTAGTTTCTCATGGTGGTTTTGATTTGTATTTCCCTGACAATAAGTGATGTTGAGCATTTTTTCATGCATCTGTTAACCATTTACATGTCTTTTTTAAAAAAAGATTTTATTTATTTATTTGACAGAGAGAGAGGGTGAGAGAGCAAGCATAAGCAGGGGGAGCAGCAGAGGGAGAAGGAGAAGCAGACTCCCCTCTAAGCAGGGACCCTGATGCAGGGCTCAATCCCAGGATCCTGGGATCAGGACCTGAGCCAAAGTCAGATGCTTAACCAACTGCCATCCAGGTGCCCATAGCTTTGTTTTTCTTTCTCATGATTGTTTAACTATTCAGGGCCTTTTGTGTTTCCATACAAATTTTAGGATTGTTTTTTGTATTTCTGTGAAAAAATGTAATTGGATTTTTGACAGAAATTACAATAAATCTGTAGATTGCTTTGGGTAGCATGGACATCTTAACAATATTAATTTTTCTAGTTCATGAACACAGAATATCTTAACATTTATTTGTGTCTTCTTTCATCAAAGTTATATGTTTGTGTGTGTGTGTGTGTGTACAGTCTTTCACCTCCTTGGTTAAATTTTTTCTAAGTATTTTACTGTTTTCAATGCAACTGTATATCTTTTTTTTTTTATTTCACTTTCCGATAGCTTATTGTTGGTGTGTAGAAATGCAACACATTTTTCTATGGATTTTATATCTGGCAACTTTATTGAAGCCATTTATTAATTCTAACAGTATTTTGATGGAGTCTTTAGGGTTTTCTACATATAAAAAATCATATTATCTTCCAATAGAGATAATTTTACTTCTTTTAGATGTGGGTGCCTTTTATTTCTTTTTCTTGCCTAATTGCTCTGGCTAAGACTTATAGTACAATGCTGAATAAATGTGTAGCGTGGGCATCCCTGTCTTGCTCTTGATCTTCTCTGACATTTGTTCAATTAATATCCCCTTTTTTCTCTCTCTGTTTTTGTTCCTCTGCCTCGGCCTCTGTGTCATTCTCAGTTCTCTCTTTTTCTTCTCCTCCTATTTATGTTACTGAAACACACACACATACACACACATACACACACACACACACAACTTTTGGATCTGATTTTTCTACTAAAGAATTAACATTCAGCTACAAAGGTGATATCTGGAAGAAAATGAGGAAAGTGAGAGAAAAGGTAAGAAAAGAAGACGACATTTTGATACTGTGTCCTTTCTTCACCTCTCCTAACCTCCTTTCCCCTTTACATTTTTCTCCTTCTCTTGGCTTTTTTACCCTGCAGGCTTAAAGTGATGAAATAGTGGGAAGTTTCACCTATGGCACTAGAAAGATATTATTCAAAGGGGAGAGAAATAAAATATTTAGTGCTCTGACACAGTTTGTGACCTGCTTCTTTTTATTGTTATAGTTCAGAGGAGGTTAAAAGGGTTTTATTAATGTGGTTGGGCTAAACAAAACTTGTTGTATAGTGTTTTTTATCTGTACCATCTTACTTTGTAAAGTTCATGTGTTATTTAAATACAGATCATTTTTTTAACTAAAATTTCTCTTATTTATTTTGTATCAAATGCTGCTGATCATTGTCTTGATAGTAATCAAATCTATAGGCCTTATAAATGAGTTTATGGGCAGTTCGCCAATGTCTTTGTCTCTTATTTTCCTGTTTCAGATCAATTTTCTAGAAACAAGCTTGACAAATTCCCAGAAAATTGTGTAAGTGATCAGACAGCCATCTCTTTTAAATCACGGGTTATTTATAAATTTCTTTCTATTATTCAATTGTAATTTTATATACACACACACATATGATAATTTAATAGTGATTTAATAAAAATCCTAGATTTTTATTAAGAAAAATTACATAATTGAATTGAACTCTTTGGTGAACATCATATTCCATATAAGTTATGGCAAAGAAATATTTTATGATTATGAAGTACAGTTTTATTTCCATTTTGAAAAATGACACTTCTGTGACCAGGGATAACAATGAATTATTTCTTAAATTATTATAAATTATTCTCAAATATAAGATGTATTTATTAATACATTATTGTGAATATTATAATTGATGTAAATAATGATTATTTTAGTAATAATGTTTATGTTATTGATTCACAATTTCACTGTTGATAATATTTCATACTTTCATATAAAATTTGGTATGAAATTCTTAGGGAAAAATTAGCTTTAGTTCAATGTGATTCAATCTACAGTAATTCAAAAGTTAAGGTAAATCAATATTAAGAGAAAAAGGAGAAACAAAAACATTCCCATAATAATGCAAAGTGCCAATTTTACATTTTCTTTGAGAGCAGAATGAATCATATATGTGTATCTTAAATAGAATGTATATATATTTCAATTTTTCTAACATCTTACAGTACTGGACTTAGAAATTGACTACTAACAACTGCTATTACTAACTATTAACAGGTACTAACAAGAAGTCAACTACTAAGCAGCTCCATGGCATTGAAATAATAATATAAATTCTAACATTTTGGTTTATTTTTATTATCTGAAAATATTTATAGATAAATAGATTTAAAACTCTGCTGTTTGAACTATATTGTTAAAGGAAGTGACAAGGACATGGTTAAAGAGGATGGATTAATACAGCAGAGAACCAAGATGAGGTATGTGGGGTAATTATAGAACTAATGAGCTAGTTAATCATTCTGAGAACAAACCATTGCTTCCATTTGCTTTACCTGGTGGGAGGTTTGAATAGATGACTTCTAAAGTTCTCACAGGATGTAGGATTCTATGACTCTGCAATTTAATATAATTTGTGATTTGGGTCCCTAATTAATTAGAAACTTTGAGAAGCATATTAAGTCTTTTAGGCCATTACAGTAATGTTCTCAGCCACCTTAGTAAGGGGAAAGAGTTAATATCCAAAGTTTCCAATTTATTATTGTGATGTTCTGGATCAATAAAGAGATGAACATGGTAAAATATCAAAAATCAAAACCAAGCAATATATACTGAATGTTCTCTGATGAATTATTTTTCTGTTCCATATCTGAAATGATGACCTAGGATTATCAAAGTAATTATTGTACCACTCAATGTAGGGAAACTAAAATCTTGAATAAAAAAAATTATAAAAAATAAATAGACTCGTAGATTAGGCTAAATTACCTTGTTTCTTTATTATACTATGAAGACCTAGGCTATTGGGGTGTTAGAGAGAAAATATATTAATTTCAATCAGCTAGGTTTTAATTAAATTTACTCTAGCTCCTTGGGGTTGTGCGTTCTAAATTGGACCCCAGTGATCTGAAGAGGTCATGGGTCTTGACCTTGCTAGGTACCACATTCCTAACATTAGAGAGGAACTCTTCTGACGGGTGCCTAATCCATTAAAGTATATGTTATATGTAATGAGACTATATATCTAGAATAGTGGAACATAATTTAGGTAAAGGAAAAAAAGAAGTACAAAAAATTTCTATACCATATGCATTTTAAAGCCCTTTTTATAAAATACAGACAACATGTACGTATACATATATTTAAATCAAAGATTAAATTAAATTGCTATTTCTTGTTCTAGAGTGACCATTTTTCATGAGCTGAGACACTTTTTGGTTACATTGGTTTTCCTGGTATGTCCCAGTTTGGACAGTGCATTCTCCCTTGGCTGTAGCAAATACACATGTTAGTTATGTCTTTAACTCATAAATTGAGTGTGGTACATCCCTACCTAGGCCCTTATCCATGAAAAGTTAGAGGTCTAATGCAGATCTTAAGACTGCATATGAATGTGAAAGGATGTGCAATATTTTCAAAGAATTAAAGTGCATTCCATCATGATATCATATAAAATAATTGTTCCAGAGGTTTTCATCCTAATTATAAAATTTCTGGTTTTCTTTTTTCAGAGGTAATACATAATCAAGACTTGATTGGTCCAACCACAATATGGTCAATATTGATGTCCAATACTGAAAACTAGCAGAAATGACATACTTTGACAACAAAAATTTCAAAACATATTTGTGGATTAAAAAAATTATTATAACTTCATTCAGTTCACATTACCTTTTAAATTGCATTAAGTCATATTGGGGGTGATTAGTATTAAAAACTAATTTATACTTCAAAAGAAATTTTAATTTTTTTTCTTTTTTAATTTAATTTTTTTATGTTATGTTAATCACCATACAGTATGTCATTAGTTTTTGTTGTTGTTGTTGTGTTATGTTAGTTACCATAAAAAAATACGTCATTAGTTTTTCATGCAGTGTTCCAAGATTCATTGTTTGCCTGTAATACCCAGTGCTCCCTGCAATATGTGCCCTCCTTAATACCCGTCACTGGGCCAACCCATCCCCCACCTCCTTCCCTTCTAAAACCCTTAGTTTGTTTCTTGGAGTCCACATTCCTTTATAGTTCGTCTCCCCCTCTCATTTTCCCCCCTTCATTTTTCCCTTCCTTCTCCTAATGTCCTCCATGCTATTCCTTATGTTCCACAAGTAAGTGAAACTTTTTATACAACTTTGGAGTTTACTTTCAGGAGGAAGATAAGCAGTTATAGCAACGAAAGTCTGAAAATAGCCAATGCTGATGATCAGTTAAGGGCAGTTCCCCTTTACAGAGACTTCCAATTAATGTTCACTGATTTGATCTGGTAGATTTTTGGGTTGTGTGTGTGTGTGTGTGTGTGTGTGTGTGTGTGTGTTTTGCAATTCAAATAATCTCTAAAGCAATAACCTCTTGGGACATGACTATTATCTTCCAGATTTTCTGTGCATGAGTTTACCTTGATTTTTAAGGCACCCTAGGTTGTGATTACATTTGGTAGATACTCAGGAAGTATTACTAAGTGACTACCTGGTATCCTGCTAGAGGCTTTATATTCAAAATCTCATTACTATGAGGCCATGATAGAATTCATTTGAGTTTGCTCAAAGAAAAAGGATTTGAGGTTTCACCATTTTATTTATGCTCACCTTCATTTTGGCTATTACACAAAACAAAACCCATAAGATTAGATCTCTATATTTAAGACAATTGGAGTGAGAATTTTGTTCATTTTGTGTGACTATAGTGTATGTGTATGTATGCAGTTTATTCCATATTAATCTTATATATTAATGTTTGAGTTCATTTACTATGATGTTAACTAAAATCAGAAAGACTAATTTCACTGGAATTTACCAGAGACAACTTGAAAGGTTTTGGGATAAAACAGGAAGTTGAAATGAGATGGGCCAGTGTAACATGTACTGTAAATAAATATGAAAAATACATTTCTAAAACTCATGCTAAAACTAAGTTATCAGGATGGTGCACAGTGTATAAGGCCTGATTAAATTTCAACTTTTCTTTGTGTTTGTTATTTGTATGCATCACTTCACTTAATAAAAACTCATAATCAACATCAAATAGTTCAATCCTGTAGGCAGAAAATACCAGAAAAATTCTCATTTCTGTAAGTAGCATATGCAGCTATTACATTTTTATTGGCTAGGGAACCATATAGGCAAAATGTAAAAATACAAGACAAACAATTACAAAAAAAAGACCATTCAATTCCTTGGGATAATAATACTCACGAATACTTGAGTGTTGATTATATATTTGCTGGGCCTGATGAGGGAGGGCCCATTCTTATTTTTATTTTCAGGTGAGAAGAGTGAAGTTTGGGCCTACTGTTTTTAACAAAGACAGCAACAATATTCATTATTAAGCCCAAAGAAAATTTACATCATTTGAATACCTTGGAAATGTTATTTTTTTCCCATCTACATTGTGACAAGATTTGCAGGAAGAGCCAGTGCACTTGCATTGAGAAATGTCACTTATTTATTATTTGATTAAAAACACATTTATGATTAATTTTGAAATACTAAGATCCATATGAATTTAAAAAATTATGATGAATGAATTTTGCATTGAAGTATTTTAGGAAAACATCATCACTAAATAAAAGCAATTTTCTGCTCTAATATGCACATGAAGTCAGGAAACCTTTTATATAAATCTGAGAACAAAATTTTATCAATAAATCTCTTAGAACAAAACATGCAAATAAAACTCCATCATACTCTCTTCTTTCCTTCTCTTGTAAATCACAAATGGAATTTTCTTTAATCTATTTAGACAGTAGCTACTGCACTTATTTAATCTGAACGCTTGGCAAATAACAGTAAGCTTCCATCCCGGAATAACAGCTAATTCTTCACTGTTTACCATCCCATGCACCATAGGACATCTGCTGTGTGAGCAATGCACTCTAATACTGAGGCATGTCACACTGACCTTGGGAAGCAATTTTGCTAATGAGTGACAGAAGACCAATGAACTATGGAAAGCCTTTCCTGCTAAAGTCATAAAATGAGTTTTACAAGAGTAATTCCTCATGTTCCTTGTTACACGAACATTGAAAGCTACAGCACTCTTATCCCTCATAGATCCAGAACAACAGGATTTAAAATAGTACCTGATTGGGCTGTGAACCTGGCCAGAGCTCAAAATATGGTCAGCTGCCAGCTTGAGTGTCTCATATTGTCCAGACCAAATGGATTCAATAAATTGGATGAGAAGGTGGCCATTCTAGCCCATGCTGATATTCTCATTTTGCAGATCTCACTCAAAATCATTTCCTGCACATTCTATTGACAGGTAGCTGTAGATTTACAACAATTGTGTAGTTTTATCAGTTGCCAACTGGATAAAAATTAATCTTTTCAGTATTATAAGATTCAGACCTCTAGCTCTGCATAAGTCAATACAAATTTCAAACCACTTCTAAAATATCACAAAAATACTATTCAACTAAATAAATATTTATTGAACACCATATGTCCATATTTTTCCAAACTAATCATTACACCATTGCTTGTGCAAGGATTAATACTCAAAATTCTAGAAAACTTTTTGAATTATTCCATGATTAAATTTAGAGTTTTCATAGGAACTCGACTTTAACTTGTAAAAATATAGTACTATTGCGTGATTTTCAAAATCCAAGAAAACACTGAAAATTTAATTATAATAATTTAGGATTTATTATCATGTGCCTTGTAAAGTAATATTACTTAAAGTGAGTGAATGACCATTTGAGCTGATCCCACTTTTTGAGCATTTAGGAAATGCTAAGGTTGAAAAGATACTCACAGGAAAGATAATTATATATGTTAATAATTTTATCTCATTGCGAAGATGTTTTCTATTCCATTACAAGTTCATTTAGAAGACCAATATAAAATTTCCACACCAAATATGTAATAATAGCAACTGAGAGTCACAAAAAACTAAGACATTTGTATTATTTTTCTCACTTCATTTTTTTTGTGAAGTAGATACTGTTTTTAGTGTTCCGCTTTTTCAAAGGACAGAGGAAACGGCTATTCAGATAGCTCAAAACTCTTCAGAAATCCTCAAATGCGTATTGAAGGAAGTCCAAAATCCTCATTAAGGACTCTGTCATTACACAGTCATGTTTCTGCATGCTTCTCTGGCTTTATTTCAACCACCCTTCTCACTGCACCGTCACTCTTCCCATCAAAATACATGAACACATGAGTTACAACGAAATAACTTGTCATTCTATAGCCCCAATGTCAAGGCTACCTCATGATCTCTGTGCCTTCATTCTTAGTGCTTTCATAGCCCAAAATATGTTTGACCCAATGTCTGGTTTCTTAGACATCATAACTGCAAGGTGCCGTTCACAGTGCACTTCCTCTCTGTCCTGTACCTGCCTCCTCCAAGGTCGCCACCTATTTCCCCATTGTTCTCTCTTTCTATGTACTGTGTAACATTCTAGTCGACTTATTTGTTGAAATTACGTTTCTCTTCCTGTAGAGGATGCCTCTCTTGAGGGTGGGACAGGCATCCTCAACACTGGGCAAAATGTTAGCCTGTAGTTCATAGTGCGCTAAATGCAATTACATGAAAACAGTAAACGCTAGGTACAAAATACAAGGTATGATATTGGTTCAAAAGGGTGATCGACAAGGAAAAAGCGGGTCTCGGGGCGCCTGGGTGGCTCAGTGGGTTAAGCCTCTGCCTTCGGCTCAGGTCATGATCTCAGGGTCCTGGGATGGAGCCCCGCATCGGGCTCTCTGCTCAGCAGGGAGCCTGCTTCCTCCTCTCTCTCTGCCTGCCTCTCTGCCTACTTGTGATCTCTCTCTCTCTGTGTCAAATAAATAAAAAAATCTTTAAAAAAAAAAAAAAAAGGAAAAAGCGGGTCTCACCTTAAGAAAGTCCTCAGTAATTTGATAATATTTATTAGAACGTGTAGAAAAAAGAAATTTGCATTCAAGTCAAAACAAAAAATAAAAAATATAAAACAACTACAAAAGGCTTCTTTTGACAAAGTTTGCTTTAACTATGTGACTTAGATGAGGTATGGGCTTCCTGGAGTTTATTTTAATGCTCGGTTTTAAATTTTTTCTAGGTCCTTTAAAGGTCTTTGTTCAGTAAGATGTTCATTCATTGAACCTACAATGTGCTCCATCCAATGTTAGGAAACGTTTTAACCGAATGGGTCTGGACCCATGACCCCATGCTCATATTTTTACTTCGTCCTACTTCACCCTCTGACCTTCTCACTGATGGAAATTGTCCCTCTAATCCCCCGGAATTTTCATTAATTTAAATGAATTCGCTTTGTGAGTTATTGTTTTTTTATTGCCAAAAATGTCTTTTGCAATTACCTCTTCTTTTAAAAAGGTTTTGTGTGTGTGTCTATATTTACAAGATTAACTCCTGATATTCACTTTCTGCATCTTCATTCTATATGACAAAAACATTGATTTATCAGGCTGTCAAGGGATGTGATTTTCATAGCACAGTAAGTACTTTCCCACTGTCTGACTTCTGAAGTACGGAGGCTACACTGTGGAATGGCCCAAGCCCTATATGGTGTCATGATATTAATCACTATGAGAGGTAAAGCCTGCAACATCATAAGTTGAAGATAAGCCTGTTTGGGGGGCAATTTGCTATTCAGACTTCTTGTGTACCCTGAGAGTAATTTTCGTTGCACACTGTGACAATAACACATTCATAATATGAGACAGAAATGAACTTGGCCTCAGTGTTTAGGGCAGCAATTCACAACTAGCCATGGTATTAACACCGTATGCTACAAACAATTTTAACACAAGGTACAAGTTGGAATTGGGGCTTTCTAATTTCCTCAGGTTCCTGCTGTGTTGTATTAGAAGCAATTTGTTTATTTTGCCTAAAACTTTCTAGAAGCTGTAAGTCTTTCTATGATTCACAGGAGATGAGTGAAGAATAAGTAAAACTTCAGTGAAGAAGCAAAGTTGTTTTAAAGAAAACAAGGGTTCCTGACCTAACAAACCTTGAGTGGTATCTCTTAAAAATAATAATTCAAACTCAGGATTTACACGAAACTTCTAGTGTGTCAGTCAGGGTCCTAGAAAGGAACGGTATCCAACTCAGATGGCTCAAGGGACCTTAACTGAGGGAGCTACTTACAGAAGCATGGGCAGGGTCAAAGAACAGAAAAAGAATAGTAAGCACCAGAGACTGTCAACAGCCGTGGAAAGCTATTAAGAACTTCAGGTCTGAAGGCACAGGATGGGAGAGTGTTCCTTGGACCAGGAGTCAAGAACCAGTGTGATCTGACAGGAGTTGTAATCATGGGTAGGGAGGAGAGAGGTTATAACAACTGCCCAAGCAGAGGCAGCAGGAAGAGTTAGCACAGACTCTTTCCCTTTCCTTTCTGCCCTTCCGGTCTCCCGTGAGCACCCTGGGGAGAGGGGAGGCGAAGGAAAAATAGATATGGAAAGTAGGCAAGCCATAGTGATAGTGCCCAGGAATATCAGCACAGTTCAGTGTCAGCTGAGCATTTCATACTGCAAAGATGTTTCTTTATTATGATATCCTAACTTTCTGGGGATGATCTTTGAAATAATTTTTGAATGAAAACTCTTTCATGCTGTGTAATCTGGCGCGATATTTTTCTGGGGGTTTTATTTGCACTCTGGATATTGAGGAGGGTATGTGCTATGGTGAGTGTTGTGAATTGTGTAAGAGTGATGATTCACAGACCTGTACCCTTGAAACAAATAATACATTATATATTAATAAAAAAATAATTAAAAAAAAAAAGAAGAAGAAGAGGGAGAGACAGAATCCTAAGCAGGCTCCACACCCACCCAAGCCCCATTCAGCACTTGACCTCACGACCCTGAGATCATGACCTGAGCTGAAATCAGGAGTACCACAATAAACTGACTGAGTCACCGAGGTTCCTCAAAGGAGACAAACTTCTTTTCATCTATTTCTAAATTCTTTAAAAATGTTAGCCTGCTGGGGGTGCCTGGGTGACTCAGTTGGCTAAGTGTCTACTGTTGGTTCAGGTCATAATCCCAGGATCCAGGGATCTAGCCCCCCTCGAGCTCTCTGCTCATCAGGGAGCCTGCTTCTCCCTCTCTCTCTGCTCCCCACCACCGTCAGTCATGCTCCTAAGCTCTCTCTTTCAAATAAATAAATAAATAAATAAATAATCTTTAAAAAAAATGTTAGCCCACTAGCTTCATTCTTGTTCTGATCACAATATTTTGTGATCAGAAAATTGCTCTCTTGAAAACGTCTACAGTTTAAAATGACACACTTAAGGGACTTGTCTGAGGCTTTATGTTTTGACTTTCATAGTATTTGATATTGATTGATCTTCTCATTCTTTGATGCTACTGATTACCTATTGATCAAAGTGAGCCTTACTCACTCGATAGTCCACTCTACTCCGGCTCTTCTTATTTTCTCTCTTCTATTCCCTATAATGTAAGCTTTCCTGAGGGTTATGGACAATATCTTTTATTCTATTTCTTTGAGTAGTAAGTATGATTGTCTAGGATCTAAGGAATGTTATATTTTCAATTCAAAAGCAAAATCTTTGTTATTTTCCTCTTCTACTTCCCCTGGATCATGCTATAATCAAGAGGTTATATGTCGTTGGAAAACTAGGGGAGAGGGAAAAACCAGATTGCGATTTGTAGAAGGGGACCAACTTTGCTCTTGCATGCTTGGCTGCATGAAGTTGAATCCTCTGATTCTGGAGGACTCAGAAATGACCCTCACGGTGGTCCACTCCCTGACTTATCTGCGACACTTAGCACTGATTCTTAGGCTTTGGGGCTTCATGTGGCCATTTCACAAATGCCATACACCAATCCTACTGTTGGGTGTGTGTAAGTGGCTTTGGGTCTCTTCCTTGGGCAGGAAGTTCTCTTCTTCCCTACTGTGCCTTGTCTTCTGAGTAGCCTCTCTACTCACTTGGATGAGAATTCTACACTTAACTCCCTGCAGTCACCACTTCTTTCCTCCAGTACCAACCGCATTTTCCATAACTGAACGTACATCTTTTCCCTTTATGTATCACTGTTTAGAATACCACTCAGGCCCAAATGTAAATTCCTGTGAGAATATGTTTCTTTTCTAATTTGTTTTCTGCTTGACTGCAACGCCTCTCAATATCTGATATGTGTGATGCTCATTATAAGAAACGATTCAATAAATAAATGAATTCATGAATTTCCACATTAATTTTGATGGCGTTTCTTTCTTCCTATAAATCTAATTGTTTTAGATTTTGTGAATGATCTTTCAAATGTATTATTTGTATTCCCACTACCTCAGTCAAAATTTACACCCTTAGTAAATTTCAATTTTAATTGCAAAAGCTTATGCTACCACTGATGACGATTTTTTTTTTTTCTAACCTTGTAACTTCTACTCAAAGCATAGGGGTTAATTTTCCAAGACTGTAGGTCAAAATTCCAATCCTGTAATTGTCCAAAACAATGAAACAAAAAGCTAGGGAACCGTAGCTTTGAGGGAATAGAAAAAAATATGTCATAGATGAGCATCGAAAACAATACACTTTATTTGAGGATTGAATAAAAGCTAGTTTATAATGATTCAATTAATATATGCCTATTATCTCCCTTAATAATAAATCTTTGATGAAAGCTATGAGGCAAAGACCTATTTTTTTTTCTTTTTGCTTCAATATGTGTTAGAACACAGATCATAGTGTCTGCTATATTCTGAGAATTGTTTAGATATTAAGAATACACCCAAGTGCTCTGACTTTGTGAACCTTTATTTAGTAAGGGAAAGTAAACATTAAACATTAAGCAAACAAATGAAATAAAACAATTTCAGATACTAATAAAGAAGAAAACAGACTCATGTGGTAGCGATGCTGGGGAGACAAGATGCTACTTTAGACTTAATGGTAAGAAAGGGCTTTTCTGAGAGGTGACATTGAAGTGGAGACATAGTATTATGAAAGGAAGCCAGTCACATAAAACCTGGGGCTTGAAAGTCTAAAGAAAATGTTAATACGAAGGGTTTATAATTCAGCTCCTTAGTGCAGTAAAAATAAAAGTAATGTTTTTGTTGATAGAATGACTAGTGCAAAGGCCTTGTGGTGGCAATAAGCTTGTTGTGTTAAAGGAACAGAATGTTCCTTGTATTGTGTGTTCAAACAGAGAGGAGATAGATACAGAGAGAGAGAGAGAGGAGACTAGAAGACATGGCTTGAGAGAGAGAGGCAGGTGGTGATCAGCCATGTAAGGACTTCTAGTCCGTGGTAAAAAAATAATTATTCTAAGCGTGATGAAAATCCTTTAGAGGATTTTAAGCAGAAGAGTGGGAGGTTTATGTTGCAGAGCATCACTGGCTGCTATTTGAATATTAGATTATAGAAAAACAAGTGAAGAGGCAGAGCAACCAATATGGACATTATGGCAATTATCTAGGAAAAATAACAAAATGGTCTGTTCTTACAGCTCAGAACAAAACTCGGGATAACTGGTTGGTTTCAACACTGGTGTCAAACAATACACTGAAGTTTGTCAGAAATGTCAGTTTTTAAAGAACTGTTATTGGTTTGGGGCCAATAACAATTTTTTGCTTTGTTTATTTAGATGTCTGGGGCCTTACAAAAAGAAGGAAGAAGGATTAAAACGTCCAGTGAAAATGCCTTACAAAATTTATCTGGAGGAATTTTATGCTTTCATAACTCTGGCCTTGTTCCCGGCATTGATTTATTTATGTGATGCTAAAATATTTGGATTAAAAAAATTATATTATCAACACAACGTTTTCTTAAATTTTACCCAACATAACCCTAAGTATTAAATACAAGCATAAAAATATATTAATATCCATTCAATTAAATCTGAAAGTTTAACATAAAATAAACTACTAATCGAATAACTTTTTAAATTTTTTTAGGAAGTTTTGATGTCCTGGAGACAGAATACAATGATTTCTGTCGCGGCCGGCGCGACAATCT
>CM052889.1:36752017-36868742 GCA_028534135.1 Potos flavus
TTTCCATAGGAGAGATGGGTGAGGATGGGTGAAATAAGAGATGGGGATTTAGGAGTAAACTTATGGTGATGAGCACTGTGTGTTGTATGGAAGTGTTGAATCACTATATTGTACACCTGAGACTAATATTACACTGTACGCTAACATATTTCAATAAAAGCTTAAAAAATAAAATAAAAACAATGACTCCAAAGACTTAGTAGCTTTCGTTTTTATCTTTTATCATTTTTCCAGGTTATTATAAAAGAAGATAAAGAATCAAATATGAATTTTCTTTGTAGAATGGCCAAATAACTACAAAGAAAGTATTCTATAAAAGCCTTATTTTTGGCTCATAAAGTTATATACTTTGGACAGAACTGGACATGTAGACTTGGTTTCTGACCCCTCTATTGTTAAAAAAAAAAAAAAAGAAATTTTAAAAAGAAAAGGCAGTTTTATATTTTTTCTCTCTATTTACCCAAAGTACCTTATTGTTTGGATGAAAATGTATTTATATCTTAAAATGATGCTTTTTTTCCCATTAGATTTATTTTTCTCAGAGGATCTTTGCTTTTATACTCTTCCTTTCAAAACTATGTATGAACTTCAAAATATGATCTCTTCAGCATACGTCTTTCTGCTCAGTATAACATTAAATTTTGTCTATGATTCCCTAGTTTATCCTGGCTCTATCAAAGGAATGCTATCTTATGAATGCTCCTTTATATACAGATAATATTTACTAAGTGGCCTTGCTGTAAGTTTGAAATTGTCAAAAATATTCTTATATGGAAACTAAAATGCAAACTGTTGGGAAAATATCTGAAAGTTTCCCCAAACTCATCACTTTTCCTTTTTATATTTTCCTTTTTCTTGATTGTCTGACCTTGTCATTTTGTATTTAGCTATTGAAGTATTTCTCCAATTTATGTAGGTAAGACATGAATCAATTCTTTAGATATTGGGAACTTCGTAAATATCTTTTGTCAGTTGTATCTATGGCATTTATTTATACTATTAGAGATAAAGGAAAGCAGTAACTTAGAAGTTAATGCACAAGGAGGTGGAAACAGTGGGTGTCTGGAACAGAATATTGAAGGCCAAGCCTTGGCACACATTATTTTTCTCTTCTTTGTCATGTTACCTTTGCTCTAGTCTTTCTGTGTTTGGGAAGTTACTTTCTTCTGTTTGTCCCTATTGACCAGTAAAGAAGGATTTGTTGGAAGAAGTGATTTCTTTTAGAATGTTCCTTTAGTACATCTAAAAGAAGAGAAAAATTAAAAAAAAGTGTTTTTACTTTAATGCACTCTGTCTCTTCTCACTTTGACTTGTCAGGGGCACATTATGGTAGATTCTGAAAGTGTTTAAACACTTAACACTGGCACTCTTTCTTCATTCATTAATTTACTTATTTGTTCCGTAAATATCAACTGAACATACTTACTTTGTGCCAGGCATTGTATAAAGTCCTGGGAAAGCAGATAAATAAAATATAAATTTTTACCCTTAAGAAATTTGTACATTTATGGAGACAATAAATATCAGTACTTAGCCCATCATTGGAAAACTTGGGATGATTTCTTGGGACAGATAATCCCTGACTTGACTCTTCTGTAGTAACTAACTGGTGGTTAGACAAAGAGAATAGGCCAGAAATTTCAAGCCTGGAAGGCAACATAAACCAAGGGCCTAAAATATAAAACAACTTTGTATATTTCAGAAATGTCAGGTCTTATAATGTAATTGCATCACAAAGTGTCAGGTGGAGAATAATGGATGATGGGGCTAGCTAGAAACATAGCCAATAGTCATCTTAAGAATTTTACAGTGTATCCACAGAGGTAAAAGATAACTCAAATTTTTTATGTAGGGAAGATAATTTGTTAATTTGGCGTGCAAGATAATTAATTTTATCTGTTACGTGGAGGGTGAATTTTAGAGAAAGTAGAATATAAAAATTGAATGTTTACTGTGCTTCATTAATAATCTAGCATGCATTTTTTGAGACTGAATTCTGCCAATTTTATCTTTCTTTAAGCTAAATTTTTTGAACATTTTCCTTATACCAGGCAATATCTGAAATCTTGGGAATACAAAGTTAAACAAAACCAGACATATTTCCTATTCTCATGAAATTTGCAGTGTCGTAAGGAAGACAGATTTTAACAAAGTAATCACATAGATCAGGAACTGGCAAACAATAGCTCTTAGGTCAAATTTGGACTTCAGCTTTGTTATGGGTTAAATTTTGTCCCCAAAAAAGATATGTTAAATTCTAACCGCCTGTACCTCAGAATGTGACCTTGTTTGGAAATAGGGCGTGATCATGAGGTGTTAAACTGTTAAATGAAGTTATTAGGGTGGGCTCTAATCCAATATGACTGGTATTCTTATTAAAAAAAAAAAGGGAAATTTGGACATAGACTTGCAAAGAGGAAAAGTGATATAAAGACATCCAGGTAAGGGTGGCTTTTGTCTGTAGTGATGCATCTACAAGCCAAAGAAGGCTGAGGATTCCAGGAAAACACCAAAAGCTAGAAGGAAACAAGGGAGCTATTTTCCTCCAGCATGGTCCTATAGACACATTGATTTAAAACTTCTAGCCTCTGGAAATGCAAGATAATAAATTTTTATTATTTCTAAGATACTTAATTTTTGGCACTTTGCTATGGTAGTCCTAGAAAACTAATATACATCTGTTTTTGTAAATACAGTTTTACTAAAAAACAGCCACACCTTTTTTTTTCACTCCATGTCAAGAGTTAAGTTGTTATGACATTGACTATATTGTCAAGAAACACCAAAACATTTACTAAATGATGTCTTACAGAAAATGTTTGCTGGTCCCCGGGCACAGAGGAACATAAATTACAACTGAAACACTAAGCAGATAAATATGCCTATAAGAACGTGCAACAAGGGAAGGGAGAATGGGAATATTAAGCTAGAGAAGATCTTCTCAGGAAGATCCAAGGCATTATTGAGTATTAAGCAGCAGAAGGTGGTAGGGGAAATATTCTAAGCATAGGGAATGACCTATGTGTCTTAGGCAGAATTACCCCCAAGGAGAGCTTTTGAGGCAAATGCTTACATCCAAATGTTTTATTGAAAAGTGATCCCAAGGAGCAGAAGCAAGGGACTAGGAGAGTGAAGCCAAAAGGAAGAAAAACCAAATGTACATTATCTTGTTGGTCTCACTGGATGCATCTCATATAAGACTTTCTGAAATTCAACTCAGAATTTTCTCTTTGAGTATCCAAACACTGGCATCAGAGAGGCTTTGCATAAGAAGTGAGAGATACTTATATATTGGTGTCAGGTCAAGGTCAACCCTAGGTGCTATCAGATACACCTGTGGGAAGCTATTTAAGGCATGTACTGACCTGGTTACTGCTGTGGATGCTACGAGGAATGAAATGGTGCCCAGGTGGTGCCTGCCACAATGTGTACAATGTGAAGTATTTATGGCTAGGGGGAACAGAGTACAACTGAGGTATAGTGAAAAGGGTTGGTAAGGCTATCATGCAGAAAGTAAGGTGGAGAACATCATCAAATGTGCTAGAGTCAAAATGAGCCTGAAGAGTTAGGTAGATGTCAGACAACATAGTTTTTTGTTTATTATACTAGGAACTTTGTTCTTTACCTAAGTTCAATATGAAGTCATTGAAGGATTATAAGTAAGAGAAGAAACTGACTGGAGTTGGATTTTGGAGAGTCACCACCAGCTTCAAAGACCTCCAGCTCTAGGTAACCTCAGCGATAGGCAGTCCACCATGGAGAATGCACTGGAAAAGTGAAAAAAGTAAATGTAAAGGAAATCTCTTAGGAAATTATCAGTGTGGTCTGGCTGACAAAGGATGGTAGCTTGTTCACCAGTGGCAGGGATGGAGGTGGATAGAAAGAGACATATTCAAAAGATATTTAGTGTTTAGTGGAAAAATTATAGCACTTGATAATAGATTAGATTTGGGGGAAGTTGTGGTGATTAAAGAAGAAGTGTCAAGAGTGGTAAACAAGCATCCATCTTGTGGAAATTGATGAATGTTGGTGTCAGTCATGGACAAGAAGACCATAGGAAGAATCAGGTTTAATATAGGAACTTGAGATACCTTTAAGACATCTAAATCACTATGTCAACTAGGCTGGTGAACATATAAATCTAGTGCTGAGAATAGAATTGGCTGGAAAGAGAAATTTGGAAGCTATCTGCATAATGAATGTGATTAAAGCTATGTTTGGGGCTGAAATTTACTAGAGAGTATAGATGGCAAAAAAAGGATTAGGACAATTCTTGAGAAATGCTGATACTGATGGTCAGACAGAGAAGCACACATTTGCAAAATAAACAAAAAAGAGGCAGACAGAAAAAGAGTCAATACAGATCCAGATCCAAGCAATATCAATGAGATAAAAACAGTAGATCTAGAAATTGATTAGCATTGGAAATGAGCTGAAGAGAGAAAAGAAGAATGACTGTACTTTCTAGTTTGCTGAACTGGAAAGAGGATGAGATGAATCTTAAGCATATGAAATTTAAGGTAGTTGGGAGGCATGTAAGAGCACACATCTGAAAATGCTATCACTAAGATTAGCTTTTTTATATATAATACCTGCAATGTGCCAGGTATTGTTGAAAATACTTTATTCACATTAATGTCTTAAATATCAAAACAGAGACTACTGTTTCCTCCCTTTTACACATGAGGAAACAGAGGCCCAGAGATGTTCAGTCATATGTTTAGAGTCACACCACTGCTAAGTAGTAGAGCCAGAATTTAAACCTAGGAAATCTGGCTGAAGAACATTCTCTTAATCACTATGTTAAATTGCTTTTACTATATAAATCTAAAGATAGGGTAGAAATATGATCTGGATATATAAATTTAGCAGTAGTCAATACAGGTTGGTGTGAAAATCATGAAAGAAGCAAAGGAAGCATGAATAGAATAAAAATAGTAAATGGTAAAAGATCCCTGGAAGAAAAAGCAATTTATAGCGATGACAGAATGTATTTTTATTTTTATTTTTTTATTATTTTTTTTTTTTCAGAATGTATTTTTAGAAAAAGAAACAGACTAGGAATTATTTGAGGAGTCCAAGGAAAACCAGAAGAACAGAGAATCATAGAAGCCAAGGATATAAACAATGTTTAGAAGGCAGTGACCACGGAGAAAATGCAGTTAGCAAGGTCTAGCAGAGTTAAGTGTGTTACATGTGTTTATGGAGTATGGGAATTGAGACATCCCTTTTGACCTCAAAAAGTGCTGCTTTGGTTGTGTGGTTGTGATAAAAGCTGGGTTACTGGAATTCACTGAGTGGAAATGAGGTGAGAAGGTAGAAATAGTGCTTGTGATTGCTTCTTTTAGACATTTGTATGGAGACAAAAAAACGATTATTCAGGAGTATAAAGAGGGCACATAGTTAAGAGAGAGATTTTTTTGAAGATGAGAGATTTGGATATGTATATAGGTTGCAAAAGGAACAGCTGGAGAGTGATAGGACTGATGGGATAAAGCTTTGGAAAAAAGCAGAAGATGGGAGGTCTTGATGTCAAAGCCTCTGGCAAATGAACCATGCTGTTATGAGGCAGGTTGCATTATTCTCTTACATTTTCAACTAGAAGTGGGGTAAGGATGATGATTACACGGATTTTTTTTAACTTAGAAAGGAAGAAAATCAGAGAGATTTTAATTTTTAGATTGTTTGCTAAAAGTGAAATTGGTGGAGATCGAAATAACTTTCAAGAAGAGGAGAATTTCTGGAATACTTGAAAGAAATGACAAGGTTAGGTAAATAAGAATAAGGAAAATGACTAAATGGCTAAAAGGAAAATGACTAAAACACCCTGCAATTTTACTGGTGCTAGTCTATATGTCAGTTCAGGTCAATCTATATGCTAGCATTCGGTAACCTGGGGATAGTTAATGAAAATTAAGGGGGGGGGGGGTTTATTATTGATCCAAAGGGCCCAAGGGTGGAGTTTTGCCGACCAGGCGCAAATAAAACATAAAGTTGTAAGAAACGGCACTGAAACAAGTATAATTCAGATGCTCAATCACAGATTCTAATATAGGGATGAGGGAAAGAAAACCCAAGTGGCTGTATTGGACTTGGATTAAAAACCAGGCAATCTAGAGCCTGGACATTTCTGATTTGATGAACAGGTTTATTGGCGGTAATATAGTTGTGCAACTGAAGGTGTAGTTAAAGAATAGGATACTGGAGTCAAAGATTTCTGCAATGAATTAGTTCTGGTCATTTGGCAAGGTAAAAGACACAGTTATGAGTAATGGGGGTGGGAAAGGTGGATGGCTGCAGACTGCAGATGATTCATTAAGTTAAAAATATTCAGGCCTTGAACTTTAGTATTATGATGATATTTGGAAGCTCTTGTTCTATAGGAGATGACCATAAGACATATACTATAAATCCATGTGAGAAGATTGCTTCAACTCTTGTCATATGCTAATACTGCTCTGAGAATATCTTTATATCTTTTTAGAGTCCTTACAAGGAATAGGGAAGGTAACGAGTTTAATTCTTTTTTTTTTAAAGATTTTATTTATTTATTTGTCAGAGAGAGAGAAACAGACACACACACAGAGAATACAAGCATGGGGAGCAGCAGGCAGAGGGAGAAGCAGACTCCCTGCTGAGCAAGGAGTCTGATGTGGGACTCAATCCCAGAACCCTGGGATCATGACCTGAGCCGAAGGCAGACACTTAACTGACTGAGCCACCCAGGCATCCCAAAGAGTTTAATTCTTTTTTTTTTTTTTTTAAGATTTCGTTTATTTATTTGACAGAGAGAGACACAGCGAGAGAGGGAACACAAGCAGGAAGAGTGGGAGAGGGGGATGCAGGCTCCCCACTGAGCAGAGAGCCCCATGCGGGGCTCGATCCCAGGACACTGAGATCATGACCTGAGCCAAAGGCAGAGGCTTTAACCCACTGAGCCACCCAGACGCCCCCCAAAGAGTTTAATTCTTAAACATGAGATAAAGCTAGACCATATTTAGGTACCCAGTCTGCTGGGCTGACCACGAGAACCATATAGCCAGATAATAAGCAGATTACTCCGATTGGTCAGTGTTAAGAATAATATCTGATGAGGATTAAAGTCTGTAAAACCATCAAAAATGATAATCTCATTTTAAAATAACTCGAGTGGGTGCTTCATCCAAAGGTAAAAAAATTCATACAACATACAAGGATCTAACTCTCTGTACATACATGCATTTCACATATATCTCAGTTTAAATCACAGCTTTGCAGCTTTATAGCTGCTTGATCTTGGGCAAATTAATTGGGATTAATTAAGGATTCCAAGTTCTTCACCTGTTACATGAGGATGATAATAACTACCTCAGAGTTGTTGTCAGAATTAGAAATAGTACACGTCTATAACATACAATGAATTCAACACACTTACTTACTCAATACATTCATTTGAATTAGAAATACTAGTGAAAATAACACTAAGACATTTCTTAAAACATAGTACATGTAATAGGTGTATCTACTCCTCTTAGTTGCCAGACCAAGATTTATTAATTTACCAAATTCTGTCCATGAACTTTAGATAGTTAGACTTCTTCCTAAACCATTACATTTCCAGTAGTCTCTTAGGTTTTCAAATATTTTGGAATAATTTTTTTTTGGAAATATCTTTACATGCTAATAAAATGAGTGATGACACTAAAATGAGGAAATGCTTATAAGCCTCCTTCCATGCTGGGGTGGGGGAGGATGTGGTCTGGGAGGGCTCCAAATGACACTCCTCAAAATGGTTTTCCCCTACTCTACTACCTCCAGCCCCCTCCGGGTCAGAAACCAAGCCTGGAACCTATATTGGGATGTGTCTCAGAAAACTGGCTGCCCCTGGAGTCAGATCCTTCTCATGTTTCTTCCAAAATTCTCTTTCTAGGACCCCAGTCATCTTCTTTTTGGCTCTCAGTTGCAAAAAGATTTATCCCATTCTTCAGTGATTTCTTCTTAAACAACTGTGTTTGATTGCCCATTACAAATGGTTCCCCCTTGGAAATTCACAAATACTTATTTTTCTGCCTTGACAGTAGCTCTCCCAAAACCCAGACATTACAAACACAAATGTCTATTCAGCTTCTTGGAGAAGAGAGGAATGGTACTTTCTACTCTAATTTTTCCCTGATGTTTCCCCACATTTGAAGAATGAACAAAGGGAGTTATTTACTTGTAATGTCTTGCTGAAGGAGGTCAACGACAAAGTCAGTCTTCAGTGCAAACCATCAAGAGCTGTTGCAGCACTGGGTTTAAGTTCCAAAATCCTGATTAAAGTTTCTTAAGTTTCCTCTCAAGGAGAATATTTTGTTCCAACAGCATAAACAAAAATGCATTGCTCTTTTAAAAGTGTATGTTTGTTTATTTTTCCTGCTTCCCTCGCCCTTGTAATTTACCAAAATCCAAAAAGATATAGGAAGTAGGACAGCATCTTAGAACACTTTCCATAACCGTGGTTAACTTAATATTAGGGAAGGATAAAAGGTCCCAGCCAAACAGTAAATATGATCAGCTTTGTGGGTTGCTGGCTTTAAATAGACAATGTGGCTATTTTTGACAGAATACGAAACTGTAAATTATTCTCAAAACTGTTTTACATTGGAGTAGCTTGTTCCCAGTCCTATGAAATCATTAGAGTTTATATGTTGGTGAAGACAGTGCTACAGGGGTGTCTGGGTGGCTCAGTCGTTAAGCATCTGCCTTCAGCTCGGGTCATGATTCCAGGGTCCTGGGATCGAGCCCTGTGTCGGGCTCCCTGCTGGGCGGGAAGCCTGCTTCTCCCTCTTCTATTCCCTCTGCTTGCGTTCCCTCTCTCGCTGTGTTTCTCTCTGTCACACAAATAAAAAATCTTAAAAAAAAAAGACAAAGTATTCATTCCAATCCAAGAAGGAAGCTAAAAAGCAAGACTTACAAGTCAAACCATTTAAAACAGGTTTTTAACTAGAGATCGATGAAAATACCTTAAGTCGTTGGTGGACCTACTAAAACTATCATAAGAACTGTATGTTTGTACAAAATATTCCATTTTCTCGTGGTATGGGTACCAAGTTCCACAAATCAGAACTCTAAGAATGACTCGTGGATGGGGTTGGGGAGAACGGAGGGGTGAGAAGTAGCAGGTGTTAGAGAAAAATCCTTGTTCAGGCCAGATCCTCCATGTCCCTGAGCAGGGGGCTCCTGAAATCACAGACAGCTGAAGCAGTAACAGCAGGTCCCCACGGAGAATAGCAATGACCCTGAAGAAGCAGGTTCTGGGTCTCCAAAGAGGATGGCTTGATTTGTGTCTGTTCTTTTCAGAAATCTGAAAGGTGTACAGAAAGGAAAAGGGAAAGAAGCTGCTGGTATAACGTGTTTAAGTATTCTCAGGTATAAGAGGAAACAGGGTAAATAATGAGAAAAATGTAAATGAACAACTTGTAGGTTTTAAAAAACAATAGCCCTTACTATCCTTTTCAAAATCTTTGCACAAGAATTTAAATTACATTAAACATTCAAGGAAAACAATTGCGTAATCCACATTGTATTAAAAAATAATTCACCTCAAAATGTTCAAAATAATCTTGTTAGTTGCAAGTGAATTTAGCTTAAATAGCATAAGCAAATCACTTTACATTAATTATGGCTATTAATCAACACTGATTTTTATATGTTTCAATTTATGAATATTTTATAAGTAAAACAATGTGAGAGAAACTAGCATTTTGCTTTTACTCTTTTCTTCAAAAATCTAATTTTTATTTTAAAACGTTTGGTTTTTTTCTTAGGTTTTATTTCCCTTTTTCGCAGTAAGTATTCAAATTTGTTAATACACTGTTGTCTCTAGTGAATGGCTGGCAAATGGCTTGAGCTGTGTGGGACCTAATCAGACAATGCCTATTTTATAGTTTTATTCTGCAGAGAAATATTTATAAAAAGGTATGTAATGATGCTCCATTTTAGGTCATTTTCTCCGCATGAATGCAGAGTTCCATTTGAAACAGAAACTGAGCTTGCATCTGTGTCTGTAAGTGTGGTGTGTTTAAGAAGACCAGTCATAACAAGAAATCGGGAAGCTAATTATAAATCATTTATTAAAACTCCATCAATCAGAAGAGGTAATTTTTCCACCAGTGGGGATTTCTAATTTTTCCACAAGTGGCTTACTTATAATAAAGACTAAATAAACAAACATTCTGAATAGATACATGAATTATTAAACATGTTTCCAAAAAGAAAAATGAATAAGGGATGTTAATATGCTTATAAATTGCCACAGTTCCCCTGGTGCCATACATAAATAATAATACAGATCAGGGGGCATTGTACATCTACCAAATTGGAACTATAGTAATTGTTCTCTAAATTTTCCCTGGCTTTGAAAATGAGAATAATTAAGCAATGTAAAGAATTCTAGAATCTCAGAGGCTATAAATAATAGATTTTAAGGAGAGATGAATAAGGAAGGTATGAAGAAAGGGAAATATGGCATAAAATTGAAGAATTGATTCTCTACTCCTTCAACTAAAAGGGCCCAAATATCCCAGTATTAGTTATCTACCATTCTTTTAATTGTATCACAATTCAAGCCACTGTTTTTAAAACTTAATAATGAACCTCTCAAAATGTTTACAATGTTATACTAATACTACCCCCTCTAATAGAAACCCTGAACTCAACAACTAAACACCAGAACATCTGCACTCCCTCACACACAGCCCAAGGATGGGGGGGTGGGGGTGGGAGAGCCTCTACTCCACAGGGTCATTAAGGGATCAAGATGCAGAAGGCTATGTTAAACCTCAGTGCACCCACCATTTCCCCAGTTACTCTGTAGGTTGAAAGGAGAGTCAGAGAAAGTGCATAAAATCACGGGGGCTAAGACTGGAAGAAGTATTATCACTTCCACTCATATTTAATTAGCCAAAGCTCAATTACATGGTCACGCCTAACTGCAGGAGAAAAGTAAGAAAGCATAATCTAGCAGTATGCTCAGAAGGAAAGGGAAATGAGTTTGGTCAATAGCTACCCAGTACTTCCAAAAAAGAAACAAACAAACAAAAGTTGGTGGGCCTTTTTAATGCACTAGTCTCTTCTCCAGTTTCCGTGAGCATACAGATCATTTGAGTACCTTGGCAAAATGCAGATTGTGGTTCAGCGGGTCTAAAGTGGTCCTAAGAATTCTAATTTCTACTAAGTATCTGGTGGTCCACAGATCATAGGAGCACAATAACAATTAATCTGGTCGCTATGTGAAAACAAACATCCAACAAACAAAGAGTAGTATAGGCTCAATGAGATGACGTTTAAGTCCAATAGCCATCTTGCTGTTCTTCTTGGAATATATATTCTCTCTCTGTAGCCCTGGTTCTGCTAAGTAAAGTGACTTTAATAATATATGGTTCCTCTAGAGCTCACGGAAAGCTAGAGATTTATGAGATAATATCTGCAAAATGCTGTGGCCTCCTTGGGGAAGAAGTATTAGAAATATACTAGGTATTATATTATTATTAGCTTGTCATTGGCTGGGAGGAAAGAATATCCTATTGGGGAAGAATGTTGCTTGTTCCTTTAAGTCTCTAACAACCTAGGCGAAGAAGAAGAGCCCTTTTCCCTGTATACAGGATTTCTGCCATTATTGTTTCCATTATTCCATTTTGACATTTTCTACTGAGACATACAACAATCCAACAATGGTAAACACACAATCAATTGGAAATGTGATGACTTTTTCAGTTTCATAACACAGCTACTAGCAGTCTAGAGCTTAAGAATTTAAAAAAAATCTATATATTTTAACAAAGGACACACACATCCGCTACTTGCTCAGTGGTACAGGTGTTGTGTGAGCAAGAGAATGTAAGCATTCACAGAACTCCAGAAAACCACAGGTCCTGCGAACTTGGTGAAGATTTTCCTGTTAGCTACATTTACTCTTTGTCTTTCTCCACCTTGAAACAGATAAATATCCCTTTTCATCTTCTCTCTGAAGCTAAAGCCATGAAACCAAGGTTTCCAGGATTGGTTTATTCTTTAAGTTATTCATTCATTCATTCATTTATACTGATTTTTATTCTCCCTGCCCCATCTTTCCAGATAGGCTCAGAATTAGCTGGCGAAAAGAATGAAGGGCAAAGAAAAGGAAAAAATGGAAAAGTGCAGCCTTCTTTTATCTTCATTTTACAGTCTACTTTCCCATTTAAGTTTGGAGGAGCACTTAAAAGAATACGAATCAAGAATTGCAATTGTTATAGCCTACGGGAAAAAATAGAGTAAAATAGAGGTAAAAAAGTCGAAGACTGAAAAAGTATGTTCTTCTTTTCACTCTTTGTTAGTCTTTTCTAATGAGTTGGAATGAGTGCTAAGTGGAAGAAATGTCAAATGTAGGATTTTGAAGAATAATATCTATCATCCAGTACTTTTTGTCCAGAAAACTTGGGAAATAGCTATTTTAGGTTACAAATATTATGCAACATTGTCAGCATATAGCATTCACTTAAAATGTAATTTTTGTATTTTGAATGGATAGCTGGTTTTGTTGGTAGCATTATCTGAATTATTCAAGCAAATGGAAATTTTCTTCTGAATTATGTACAAAATTGCCTCCACTGCTTGGAAGCTAGACACTTGACTATAGTCTATTACCCTAATAACACTAATAATTCAACATATTACAGTAAATCTGGTTTTAGCTATAGCACGACTCAGAATGGTGGACTAGATCTGATTATATTGGTCCAATTTCATTGATAAGAAAGGAAGATCATTTAGATGAAGTCCCTCAATATCAATTGTAGTGCTGTTAGTAGAAGAGAGAAAACTAACTTCGTTTCTTGATTCCAGTGTAAAATTACTTTAACATTAGACTGATTAGAACAAATTAGATTTAATTTCCAATTCTCTTTTGTTAATTAGGTGAGCGTTTTTTAATTATATAAAGTAATATAGGTTCAGATTTTTAAAATAATCAGAATTCAGGAAGCTATTGGGTAAAAACTTAAAAGCTCTCCTGTCCAAACTTCCTCCCAACTGAAATTTTATTCTACTCCCCAGAGATATGTGTTATTAACAAAATTTTCTAGGTATCCCTCCAGGAATTTTCTGCGCATATGCGGGCATATATCTTTAATTCACTTTCTAACTATAAACCCAGTGTAGATATAATATGATTTGTATATATACATAGAGTTTCTATAATTCAATATGTCATGTTAACAACTAAAGTCCTGCTAATTATTTTTAATTGGAGAATGCTTTCTATTTAGATTATTTCCAAAAGTTTAATTTTAGGGTTTTCATTACTATGAGAAGCTACATATAATTATTCTTACTTCATATTCTTACTCATATATTCCCTTGTCTATGTCAGAACATTTCTCATTTTCAGCTTTTTAAAATCATAAAAACCATTGAGGTAGGTGAATTCCCTTAATCATACTTCTCTCTTGTTATGCCTTGTTGCTGAAAGGTAGGAGATGCTGGGCTTATTGTCCAAATTATACCGGTAGCTGTATGTAGTGCTGTTTAGAGTGCAGTCACAATGAATTCAAATCCCATCCAAATACATCCTAAAAATGCTGGTTTGACCCCTAATTAGTTGGTGCATGTCCGTGAGCCACCCAGCGAGGCTGTAGGGGTTGCAGAGTCGCATTATTCTTTCTTAGTGAGCCTTTTCCCTACCTTCACAGCAGACAGATGAGTCTCTTATCAGAAGGAGCAGATGGCAGCGTGAGTCTGTTTGAAATTGCACACATGCACTTGGAGAACAGTTCCTAGATTTTTTTTTTTTGTTGGAGTGTATTACATAGGAGGACAATTGGCATTAGAAAACTAGAGAAAACTTGAATTTTGGCTCAGAAATGTTTCTTGGGTTTCGCATTAATAGGTATGCAATGTTGGGATTAAAAATGAGACAGTTCATTCACCCTTGATATTCTAAGATGTGAAACACCAATAACCGTTGAGGATTTAGGAATTCCTGAACTTTATACCAGTAGCCCCTGAATAACATTAAAGAATAATCTTGACAGTTTACAGGTGCTTTCATATTCAGGATCTCATTTACTCTTCAGGGTAAATAGATTTTTCTAAGTTCCTCCTTTACAAGGATTGAAGAGGCAAAGTGGTTTATTCTAGGTAGGATAGCTAACAAACGGAAATCCACAAATTAGGGGTATTGGTCCAGATCGGCATAATAAGTGAAGCTCACGACGTGGGTAGGTAATTATTACGTGTCAGTCATTGTGGTGGATGCTCTATATGCATAATGTCTTATTTGTCACAAAATTACTACGAGGAAAGAATTATTATCTCCATTGCACATGAGGTTACTGTGGATAACTTACCCAGAGCTGTCCTTCCAGTAAAAGGTAGACAAATTTCAAGTCCATGTCCGTTTAGCTCCAACTTTTATGCTGCCCGAGAGCTTCCAGAAGGAGGACGGCCCTGACAATATCTTGATTTTATACCAGGGGAACCCGAGTCAGAAATCTACAGAACTGCAGATAATAAATTTACGGTGTTTAAGCCACTAATTTTGTGGCAATTGTCACACCAGCACTAAGAAACTAATACAGGAGTGCCATGGATATTAAATGAGGTTACCTGACATATTTTAGGGATTTACTAAATCATAATCATTATTTTAACCAAATGTTATTTTCTTTGACTATTACAATAATTTAATCAGCTGCATTGTTTGGTGTAGCCTCCACCTTATTTTGTGTGTCACAAAAAGTAGCCCTAAACTATTGTATGTAAGCTCACATAGAGTTTTTGTTTGTATGCACATGTGTTTTTACAAGGCAACTCATGTACAAAGTTCACAGGTTTGAAAGAACATCTGTCCATCTATTCCTTCTTTGTTTTCTTTTCCTTCTTTGTTTTCCTTCTTTGTTTTCTTTCCTGCACATTAGGAAAGCCTAGGTTTTTCCTTTTATTGTTAAAGTGAAGAAACACAAAATAAAGGAAAAAAACAAGGTAAAAAATTTTACCAGGGATATTCAGAGAAGAATTTTTATTTCATATTCTAGAAATCCCACTAGGATTAGCTCCTTAACTGTTTATTCTATTAGCATTAGTTATTATTTATTTGTGTTTTATTAATTTTCTTAGGAATGGCTTCGTGATTGAAGAAGATTGGCGTCCCCATGAGCTAAACATAGATAAATAGCAAAGGTGTGGTGGGGTTGATAACAGTTTTGCAGTTTGGTATCACAAGATCTGCTTTTAATGCTCTTTTATTCTTCATGAATTATAAAACAGAAGTAAAAATTATTATACAGCCAGTATATGCCAACATTAATTTAGGTGCTGAGGATATAACAATAAACAATAGAGACAAAAATTCCCATCCTTCTAGTGGGGAAGACAGATGATCAGATAAGTAAAGCAAATGTTTATTTGTCTTAAGGCAGCAGAGAATTGAGGGCATTTAAAATCCTGATGGTTAATTTAACAGAATTGAAGAGCTTGAGATTTAGCTCCAGAGTAAAACAATGGCCTACTTCTCTGGCGTTATGTAGAAATAAAGCATTTCACATAAATGAAATCTCTTCCTGTAAAAGTCATTATTTGTTTGTATGTCCTACACTTAAAATTTTTTGAGGTAAAGTTTTAAAATCTGATGTTAATATTTTGTGGACTTTGGAATATGATGCAAGCATAATCAGCATAATTTAACATTGAGGATTATTTGCATCTATATTTTTAAAGATTTTATTTATGTATGTATTTATTGATTTAGAGTGCCTGAGTGGGGGAAGGGGCAGAGGGAGAGAGAGAGGGAGAGAGAGAATCTCAAGCAAACTCTGACGTGGGGCTCGATCTCATGACCCTGAGACCATGACAGGTGCTAAAGGAAGACATTTAACCAACTGAGCCACCCAGGAGCCTCAAATTCTGTTCATTTTAACTAGATATATTGCAGAATGTGAATCCCAGTACCTTGAGATACAGAATCTGAAATATAATCTTATTAAAGAAGCTCCTCAACCCAGTTTCCAGGACCACCATGCTCTCTTTCCTCAATTTATGTGGCTGAAGGGTTTCTAGTCAGAATCTACTCTAGACTGTATGAATAAATAAACTTTCTTATTTATTTATTTATTTATTTATTTATTTATTTTCAGTGCAAAAGGGGTGGTTCTATTAAAGCACGGGCACAGGGTAGTGAGAACTAGCTGATATATCTAGTTAATTTGACTGCTGGATTCATGCAGTATATGTTTGCTCTTTAGACATTCACAACTTTTCTGATTAGTTTCTTCCATGTCTATATAGTCTTTGTTGCAGATGATTGGTTTTGGAATTTAATGGATCTGAGTAGGTAAGAATGTCTTTTCTCCTGAACTTTATTCTTCATGAAATAGACTTTAATCCAGAAACATGGGATAATTTCTAATTGTATGTTTAGAAAAGATAAGAAGTCTAAATTTGGTATTGCTTATAAGAAATCAAAATCCCTGAATGCTATGTTCACTGGTAGGGGTAAACTTCCCTTTTCCTTGACTTCATTTCTTTCTGGAGTGACTTGCATTAGCCATTGGGTACCACTCCTAACTTTTTTCTTCTTTCCTCACTTCTCACATATTTCTGTATCATGTTTAGAAAAAATGTCCGTATATGTTATGTTTAACTCTTTCCCCCTTCCCATTGAGAGTAGTTATCTGCAGAGAAAGTGTGTCCTTGCCTTCTTCCTATTTTGTGGGAGGCTTACTGGGACAGGATATGTTCCTGTACCATATTCTTCTAGGTAAATCTGGGTAATTCAAGCAAGTGTATTAGCAAACTATCTGACCAAAGATTCAAAGCTGTGTCTTTCATCAGATTTAATAATAATAAAAATATCACGATCTTCAGCTTTTGACTTGATATGTCATATCTCCTCCTGCATCCCCAACTCCAATTCTGAATCTGGAAAGAAAAGAGTGATATTTATTAGCTTTCTACAAAAATAATAATACCCAGAATATCTAACAAACAGTATAGTACCTCTCTCAGTCAGAAAAGAAGTGGGGGATGGAGTGGGGTGGGATATGCCTGATCAGTTATCTGAATGTAAGATAACTACTGAATGTAAGATCTGAGACCCTAGAATGACAACACATACTTGCAAATTTCCTGTAAACAAAAGAGAATCAATTCATTCCATTAAACATAAGAAGCGTTCATCTCATAGGAGTATTGACATCTCATTCTAATCAATATCTGAGTTGTAACTAGATATTTTTGTTAATCACATTGTTATGTTTATAAATGGTATGCATTCATTTGTTGACCTCACTGTATTCATCCATCCAATAACCATAAGCACATACTATGTGAGACATATTGTTAAACTGGACACTAGCAACACAAAGATGCACAAATCATGGTCCCTGTCTTCAGAAAACACATGGTAAAATTAGTTCAGGTGACTCAATCCTGATTTTTATTAATAAATACATTTGGATTTTTCCCACAAATTACCTTATAGTAACCAAAACATATTTTCTAAATAAGAATACATGAGTAAATTCAGAAGCCTCATTTTAGAAGTGAGATGGCCTTAAGGAATAATGCTTGCTGTGTCAGAGCTTGAAACTTGCATTATTACAGAATTTTTAATTTATTGTTTCTATTTGTACAAAGCAAGTCTATTTTTTCCAAAATTCACACACATTGTGTGGTCTTAAGATTTTCTGACATGGAGATGGTCATAATAATATTTTGTAACTCTTCTCTTTATCTTTAATTTCTATCCCTGGTCCTCTGGCTTTTTGTTTGTTTGTTGTATTTGTTGTTTGCTTTTTAGTGATCAGTTTTTTCATTCTTTTGTCTAGATTATGTGTCTTTGCAAAGAATCAGCTTTGTTTCTGATAATCAACTTTTAATTTCTTGACTTTCTAAAATTCCTTTCTCTGCTTTTTCTAGGTTTCTTTTCTTACTTTTCATTATTCTTATTTATTTATTTTCAGTCTTTATTTCCTTACAGATAAACATATACAAAATCCCCACTAAGAATTGCCTAACTATATCCTCTAAATTTTATTTAGTTCTTTGGTTGTCATTAAGTGTTAAATGTTTTGTAATTTTTTAAGGAAATGTTCTTTAGCTGAAGGTTAAGTAGGGTTATTATTTCTTATTTGCAGACACCACGTGTAACAAAATGAATTTTTACCATTGATTTCTAAGTGCATTACACTTTTGAAAAAAAAAAGGAATAGAGTGTACTCTGTGGCCTTATTGAAACTTTATAACTTTCCTTAGTACATTGTTTATTTTCCATGAGGGTTAAAAAGTATTTGCACTGTATGTTCTTTGTGAGAGAAGTTGTTTTATATATATAAAACATATATATCCATATATATTCATGTATACATTTACATATATATAAATTAAAACTTATAAATTTTGATTTTTTTTACTTTTCCAATAATTTGCTTTGGTTTGATTGCAAGGTATATTCACTTCTTAAATAATATACTAAAATGTATAATTATAGTTGTTTTTTCATTTCTTTCATATAATCTTATACATTGCTTTGATGCATAAAGCTATATTGTAAATGTATATATTTGCATGTGTGACATTCTCTTGAAAATTTTCTCTTTTCAGTGTATATTCCTCTGATACCTTATGATTTCTTTGCCTTATATTCTATTTTACCTAATATTAAAATTGATAATTGGTTAATATTTATCATTTGTAGTTACTACTCAAACTAGGACTCATGTTTATTACCATATTTTTTATTGAATAAACTTTATTTATTAATATAAACATCTATAATATATTAAGTTATATATTATATATAAATGTATATTTAATAGAATTGTTTTGTCTTTGCTTCTTTGTCAAAGATTACTTGACTATATACATATTTTTTTTTAAAGATTTTATTTATTTACTTGACAGAGAGAGAGAGATCACAAGTAGGCAGAGAGGCAGGCAAAGAGAGAGAGGGGGAAGCAGGATCCCCACTGAGCAGAGAGCCCGATGCGAGGTTCAGTCCCAGGACCCTGAGATCCTGACCTGAGCCGAAGGCAGAGGCCTTAACCCACTGAGCCACCCAGGTGCCCCAATTGACTATATTTTTGTGGGTCTATGTTCAGGCTCTTTATTCTGTTCTGTTGGTCTGTTTGTCTGTTCTTTTACCAATATCACAATGTCTTGATCACTATTGTGTATAATAGGTCTTGAAATTAGACAATCCCAGTCTTCTGGCTTGTTTCTCTCCTTCAGTAATGAGTTGCCTACACTGGGTCTTTTGTCCGTCTACATAAAAGTTAGAATCAATTTGTCAATATCTACAAAATAACTTGCTGGATTTTCACTGTGATTCTATTAAACTATAGATTAAATTGAGAAGGACTGATATCTCGCCAGTATTGAATATTCTTATCCATGAACATGGAATTATTCCCAATAGTCCTTTATTATCCTTTTAATGTCCATGGAGTTTGTAATGATATCTTTACTTTAATTTCTGGTATTAACAATTTGTGTCTTTTCTCTTTTTTTTTCATAGTTTTCCTGACTAAAGGCTTATCAATTTTATTCATTTTTTCAAAGAACCAGCTTTTGGTAATGTTGATTTTCTCTACTAATTTTTTTGTTTTCAAATTCACTGATTTCTCCTTACTTTGGATTTAATTTTCTCTTCTTTTTCTATTTTCTAAGATTGAAGCTTAGAATGTTGACTTTAGATCTTTCTTCTTTTCTAGTGTATGCACTCAATGCTATAAATTGCCTTCTAAGCACCACTTTGCTGCATCCCACAAATTTTGATAAGTTATATTTTCATTTTCATATAGTTCAAAACATATAAAATACCTCTTGAATTTCTTTTTTGACTCATGTACCATTTAGAAGTGTCATATTTAATGTCCAAGGATTTTGGGATTTTTCAGAAATCTATATATTATTGATTTCCAGCTTAATTCTATTGTGGTCCTAGGCAGAAATAGTATGATATCTTTTTTTTTTTTTCCTTTTAATTTGTTAAGATGTCTTTTATGGCCCAGAAATTGCTCTATCTTGGTGAGTATTTCATATGTTCTTGAGAATAATGTATAACTGCTTTTGTTGGATGAAGTAGGTTGTAGATGTCAATTACATTAGTTGATGGATGGTGATCTTGAGTTCAATTATGTCCTTACTGATTTTCTGTATGCTGGAACTATCTATTTCTGATAGAAGGGTCTTAAAGTATTCAATTATAATGGTAGATTCATCTATTTCTTCTTCCAGTTTCATCAGTTTTTGCCTGACATATTTTGACACTCTGTTGTTAGATGTATGTACATTAAGGACTGTTATGTCTTAGAGTATTGACCTCTTTATCATTATGTACTTGCCTCCTTATCTGACAACTTTCTCTGCTCTGAAGTCTGCTCTGTCGGAAATTAATATAGGTACTCCTTTCTTTTAATTAGTGCTATCATGGTATATCTTTCTCCATTCCTTTAACTGTAATCAATATGTATCTTTTATTAAAATGGGTTTCTTCAGACAACATATAGTTTGGAATTGTTTCTTGATCCACTCTGACAATCTGTCTTTAAAATGATATATTTAGACCATTGATAATTGAAGTGATTGTTAATGTAGTTGGATTAGTTTCTACTTTATTTGTTACTTTTTTCTCTTTGTTGTCCTAGCTTTTTGTTACTATTTTTGTCTTCCATACTTTCTCTGCCTTTTGTGGTTCTAACTGAGCATTTTACGTGATTCCATTTTCTCCTTTTTCTTAGTATATCAATTCTACTTCTTTTTTTAAACCTCTAGAGTTTGCAATATACAGTTACAACTAATCAATGTCCAATTTTAAGTAACATTATATTGTTTCATGGGTGGTTCAAATACCTTATAATAACAAAATAATCCTAATTCCTTCTTTTCATCCCTGTATTATTGCTGCCATTCTGATGCTCAGTCTTTTCAAACAGTGTTTCTTCTTTTGTTTGTATGACTTGAAATTTTTTGTAGAAAGGTGCACACGATGTACTTAAAGGAACTGTAGTAAATGGCCTTTAGTTTTGTGGTGATAAGGTGTAGGAGGAGAGGCGGTATACTTTAGTTCAATGATTAAATCTAAGTCTTTTTGTGAGCCTGGGCCCCTGGACTGTGCCTTTCACCAATGCTTCACTTTCCTCCCCTCTCCCCTTAGATGGAACAAGATGGCTAGAGTGGGCTGGTATGGGGTATTTCCCTTCCCCAGGGTGGGTTAGACCATGATAAAATATGAGCAGTTTTTTTTTTTTGTTTTTTTTTTTTGTTTTTTTAATATGAGCAGTTTAAGGCTCTGGTAAAACAGTTTCTTCTGACGACAGGTCTTAAGAAAATAGAATGCTCTGGTGTATTACAAAATGGTTAATTTCTCCTTCACTCTGCTGGAAGCAAAGAAGATTTTTCTCTGACATTCAGTGGAGCTATAAAGAAGAACAGAATAAAGTCATTCCTGACATTTTTTGATGCTTATAGATCATTGGGTTTTGTCATGAATAAGGTTTCCATTCTACAAATCTAACTGCATGGAAAGTATTTTTATTTTATAAGTATGATAAATTACTTCATTATCTTACCTGAAATTCTTTGGGAAATATCAGATATTTCTGTCTTCTTCTCATTCTACCTTCATAGCATCTGTAAATATTTCTTTCTTTTGAACACATACAATGATATATCAGTTTTCTATATATTTTATAGTTTGCAATTCACTTTTATACTTGGTTTCTCAGTTAAGTTCAATGTTGTGATATTAGTCAAAATCTCTTATTAACAAATGAAGAAGTTATAGCAAAAGTACATTTAGACACTTGCTCAAGGTCACACAGGTAAATGTTCTTTATTTCAATGCAAGACACATTAAAGCAGAATCCGTGTCTCTTCTTGTCTACCAAAGAAGTAATTAATGTCTAGTCAGTGCCTGGCATGGCCAAGGTGATCAATATATATTTGTGGAATGAAAAAAGGAATGAAAGCTTAATAAGTTCACAGTTCTCTCCAGCGTAAAGTGATGAAGAAGGTAGAAAGACACAAAAATAATGGTCTTGTATTCAGATGAGCAATGAACTAATCATTGTTTAGATCATTAATAAATACAAATGTTTTATATTGTGTTAATGTTACCAAGGTTATCTTTGTACAAAATATTAGAACTTATTGAAAATTTAGAATGATATGAGACTGTTATGCTTTGTTTATGTTATGTATACTGTTAATTATTTAAGATAACAGAAATAGTTAATTTATAAAAATAGTGTCCCAACTAAATATAAATGAAAACTGCTTTTTATTTACATTGTTTATGGTCCTGATGGGGATAAGGACTGAGTCTGAGATTGATAAAAGAATAGAAAATACTGAAAAATGTTGATTAGAAATTCTACTGCTATCAGAATAAAGCCAGCATTGTTTGATGAGAAGGAAGGAGTCAACATATAAATTTCCCCCTTTTTTTTGCACTTTGAAATCTTTCTTCTATTTATCCTTTAATTTAAATTGCATCCTTATCATTCGGTTTAAATGGGTCGGTGAAAATAAAAAGTAAAAAAATTAAGTGTCTGCTTTATTTGAATTCTCAGGAATTTACATATGTTTGTGTGCATTAGCTATGAACATAAAGGTATTTGTACATATATATGTACATATATGTGTATCACCTATGCTTATTTTCATTTAGTCCTCAGAGAATTTCAAGTTTTTGTTTTAGTTTATCATTTGCTTAGGCTACCTTAGTGATGCCATACAATCTTGCATCATTATAAAAAAGAAAAGATGAGAAGGACATTTTTTTCTCCTGCTGTCGTGCTTTGATACTGATAAGGGAAGATGTATGTATCTGATACAGTAGAAATATATCTTTAAAAAGATATTTCTAACAAGTATTTTGGAAGAACACTACAGGATTTGGGGTGAGATTTATGCATAATGTTCATGATAGTGATGAAGTTGAGTCTGTAAGACTTCTTTTCAGGAGAACATGAAAAGACTTCAATTAAAGCAAATTAAAGAGAGTCACCTGTGTCTGAAAGTGCCTCAGGTCAGCTATAAATACATGGCAATCTATACTAGTTAGATGGAGTTCTAACTTGTAACTAGTTTAGGATGTGCTACTGCAACTCACTATCTGATGTGTAGCAGGAATAATAGTGTGGACTGAATTCTCAAAGTAGATCATATTATCACACTGAATCAGGACAATGGCCTCTCTATGGCTGCAGGGATTGTGATCACAAATCACTGAGGGAGAAGAGCCACTAAAATAGCATCAATATAATAAAAAGTAGCCTGAAAAACCAGTGTATAACATTACTCTGTGGAGAAAGCAGTTGTTGAAATTTACATCTAAGCCACCTGATATTGTGCAATCAGTAAGAGAAGATTTCCTCCAAAATTTTGTTTATCAGGATCAGCCTCAGAATCTAATAGAGTAGCTTGCCAGTGATTTAAGCTGGAAGGCTCTGTTTTCCATGGCTTTTGCACAGAGAATTGAATTTATGGACTCTTCACACAGCAGTGGCTATTACATGCAAGGTGCCAATGACTACTTGATTATCTCGGAAGGACCTCAAAGCTAGTTGGGCATGAAATAGAGGACCTCTTCAAATGAAAGGGATCAGAATATTCAACACAGTTTATAAAGTGTGACAATTCTATTATGTAAGTTTGAACAGCCGCCACTGTTCGGGAAAAAAAATCCATGAGAATATCCAAGAGAAAAATAGCTTGGTAAAGCTAGTGACCATGAAAAAATATAGGCTTCATTACTAGTGGGAGAACAATGTTTGGATATTTTCTATCTTGAAAATCTGAATTATGCTCCATAGAATATGCAACTAGCCCTCAGTAATGTGAAACTATTATGGCATAGATAATATTTGTAATGGCTGGCTCCAGATTTAATATGAAAAAATTTCTCCATGATTAGATTTTGAAATTACTGATAATATCAAAGGCAACTCCAAATAGAGACCATGATGACCTTTACTTTCTATGATAGGAATATGTATAATTGTGTGCAAGAACAAAGGACAGGTTAGTAATCCATTTTTTCATAAGTGAGGAAAAACCGTTTTTTTAAATAAACTTTTTATTTTAGAACAGATTTAGAGTTGCAAATTATTATGAAAACAGTGCAAGAGTTCCCATATGCTCCACACTCAGTTTCTCTGATCATGAACGTCTTACATTAGAATGGTACATTTGTCACCATTAATGAACAATGAACTGTTACATTATTATTAGCTAACATTAATACTTTATTCAGATGTCCTTAGTTATTATCTAATGTCCTTTTTCTGTTTCAGGATCCCATCCAGAATACTTAATTACATTTCTTTGTCATGTCCCCTGACATTCCTCCTGGTTGTAACAGTTTCTCAGACTTCGCTTGTTTTTGATGACATGGATCATTTTGCAGAGTATTGTCAGGTATCGTGTAGAATGTCCTTCAGTTGGGATGTCTGGCATTTTCTCATGTTACATTTCTAGGAGGTGGAGGTGATATATTTCTGGGAGGAACACCAAAGAGGTAAAGTGCCATTTTCCTCACATCATATCAAGGGTACATACTATTTTTAAAAAATATTTTATTTATTTCTTTGAGATATATATATAGAGAACATGAGCCGGAGAGGCAGGCACAAAGAGAGGAAGAAGCAGGCTTCCCGCTGAGCAGGGAGCCCAATGTGGGGCTTGATCCCAAGACCCTGAGATTATGATCTGAGCTGAAGGCAGACGTTTAACTGACGGAACCATCCAGCCTATTGATATAACTTATCATTAATGTTAACCCTCATCACTCAACTTGAGGTAGTGTTTGTCCATTTTCTGCCTATAAGCTTAACTTTGTTTCCCTCTTTCTATACTGTATTATTTGAAAGAAATTCACTACACATAGCCTACACTTACGGAGTGGGGGTTATGCCCTTCCTCCTTAAAAGCAGAGAACACATACAATAGTTATTTGGAATTCTTCTGTACTGGAGATTTGTTTCTTTTCCTCCATTTATTTACTTAGTCCATCATTTATTTATAACTAATGGACTCATGAACAGCTGCTATGGGTTATGATTCAATACCGTTTGACTTATTTTGTTGTTCAAATAGTTCTAGCTTTGGCCACTCGTGAGCTCTTTTGGCCATTAGTTGGCTCTTGTATCTCTTTGACATATTCCTAGCCAAGTTTTATTCTGAATTTTGTTTGTTTGTTTTTAGTTCTTACTTTCTGGCACCACAAATTTTCGCCACAAGGCATGCTCACTGAAACTAGGATATCACTGCTTCCAAGACCTTTCAGGTGACAGAGCAAGAAAATATTATTTGCATGTATATTCACTTACCTATAATTATTTCTGTATGGAATCATATGTGTCTATGTTAAGTTAAACGTCAATTCTGACTGAAATAGGAGCTTATTTTCAGCATGTAGGACTATATGATGCTCTTTATAAACTGTGCATTTTGTGTGTGTTTCCTGACACCCTTCAATAAATTTGATTTTGTGTAATGTTGCATTGGACTGTAATTTGGTTAAAACAAAAAAAGAAACTATATTCTAATAGAATTATAGCTACTTTTAAAAAGGATTTATTTATTTGAGAGAGAGAGAGGGAGAGAGTGGTAGGGAGGACAGAGAGAATCTCAAGCGGACTGCCTGCTGAGCGCAGAGCCTGACGCAGGGCTCCGTCTCATGACCCTGAGTTCATGACCTGAGCTGGAATCAAGAGTCAGATTCTTAACCGGCTGAGACATCAAGGCATCCCTAGAACTATAGCTACTTTTTATTTTAAGTAATATTGTCAGTTTTTAAATGCTAGGATTCAGGGATGGAGGGTATACTTTCCAAACTCGGATGGTCTGAGACTCCTAGGATCTCTCCCTCCGGGAGCAGCAGATTGTTTGAGGACCCCTTCATACTTCACCAGCCCACAGGATACTGGTTTTTCTCCTAGAAATTAGATTATTCCTTTTTTTTCCCCCTCTCAACTTGGCAGAGTTGCTATAATTATCTGTCTTTCAAACCTGCCTGAATATTAAATCACTTGGGGAACTTTAAAAAAAAGTACTGATACAATCTCTCTATCTCGGACCAAATTCAGTTTATGTAGGACAAAACTCTGGAAATAATGTTTTTTAAAATCTCCCAGATTATAATATAGAGCCAGAGTTAGGGGTCACGTTGATACAGATGACCTCCAAGATTCTTTGGTCCTGAGATCCGATCAATCTTTTATTTCCATTAATATGATCTATCTGGATCAGTCCATGCTTCATTCCCAGTAAGAAGTAATGCATACATAATACACAAAATAAGCACCGATCTAGAAGTTATTTGGTGCTTGAACAATCAGATTAAAGAGAGTTTGCTGTAGATATTTTTCTACTGGTACCATATAAACCCAATTTTAGATGATGGGCTTTATAGCCATTTGAGAAAATAAAATTGAATCAGGCCAATGTAAAACCATTATTCCAAAAGTTCAAGTCCACTGTGGGTGATTTGAAATGCTTCCAATATTAGTGAATTGCGTACTCTTTACTGACCTATTTTGAGATAGAAAGATTCAGCCCTTAAAATGCAGGAAAATACTGTTCCTCCACCTTCTAAGTAGGATTGCACCAAAAGCAAAAGAACAGTGTGGATTGTTCTTGGAGATCCTCAGGGAAGTTTTTACAGAGTGCTTTAATAATACATTCAGGTATTGTGCAAAGCCCAAGGTCAGGAAACATTGAAATCTAATGACTAGAAGTATTAAACTAAAAACCTAGCTGCTTGCATTCCAGTTCTGAGACTCTGTTAAAGTCTTTTTGGTACCAGGGAAGTCATAACACTTCTGTGTGTTTTACTTTCTCCATCTGTAAAACAAGGATAATTGCATCTTCATTACGATGCTGCACAAGCACATGAAGCAATCTCTAAGAAACCACTTCAGACTCTAGAGTCAAAAAGTCCCCCAAACTCTACCGCAGTGCCAAATTGCTGCTACTCTTCTATTTGACCCAAATATCTTTTGTAATTTAAGCAAATTTCCTCCTAGACAGTGTTTGGGGAAATCAGAAAACTAGTTTGCCACAGCTTATTTGCAACACGTTTCACTCCAGTGTTTTGGCCCAAATGTTTTTCTTTCTAATATCGATTACCTTTATGTAGTCTTATATTAATTTCTTTCTGTGTCTTACTTAACTCGAGCTGGAGTCAGCTACATGACCTTGAGTGTTCCCCAAGGGCAAACAGCCCACTGCTGCTGCTTTACCCATGGTAAAAGAGTGGCTTCATTTTAAGTTTTACCAGCTTTTGCTCTTCCAGCTCTAAATTCTGTGTTTCTAATGATGCATGTAAAAATTCTAAATGGATTTAGTTTCCTCATTATAAAGATCTCTGACCCAATCACACACTAAATAAAGGTAAGTTGGAGAAAATCATATTAAGAGCCTTTATTTGGATTTTGATTATGAGCTACTTAGCTGGATGGCTTTCTTTATTAGTTCCTCTGAAGGGCTTCATTTAGTGGAGAATGAGGTAAGGTGACAGGAGATGGGGAGTGCCGCCGGGCTCCAAAAATAAGCTTCTTAATTTTTTTTAGCTACACATTTTTACATATTCTCTGAAGGTAGTTCCTGACTCAGAACATTTGAATGCTCTTTCTCTGTAGGTGAAGGCGGTGACACACAGATGGAGCTCATTACCTGCAGTGCCACACACAGCTCAAGAGAAAGTTTAATGAAGGGCAGGGAAAGTGGTTCCGACTTCTACCATTGTCTTTTTGCACCCACCATGCAGGCCTCCAGACCACTTAAGGATGCTAGTGTACACAAAAGGAGACTCAGCTGACTTAACCTAAAGACAGGATTGGACTATAGTTTTTAAACCCCCCCTCCAAAAAAAAGCAAACTGTAAAAACACATTGAACAATCATGTCATATAATGTAGATTCACAAATAATCTTGGCTGCTTAGAATCTCCTGTTTTAAAGGAACATTTAAAAACTAGAGGTATCTGGCTAACCTAGGAGGAGGAAAAGTTTCATTAAGAAACCTGAAAAAGGGATTTGGAAGATAAGGACATCTGAGCACTGAGGTAATATGGGCAAAGAATCTCAGTGTTCTATATCTGAAAAGAAACTAAAGATTTTTCTTCTTTGGGGAACAATAGATTTATTTCTAGAGAGTAACTGTAAAACAAACTATAACTGTGCCTTCATTTGATACTCTTGCAAGCGTTCAACTAGTATCAGGAACTTTTTCTCTGACACCTCATACTTGGTACAGTTCTGTCTATCCTACGCAAAATGCACCCAGCTTTTTCAGTCATCGTTATCTCAAACACATCTTCTACCTACGCCACTCCTGACTGTATAAAGCTTTGGATAATAGGCAGAAATGGACTCACCTAACCCATTTGCTGTGAGACAAATCAGAATGTGAAACTCTAATCAAAAGGAAAAGAAGAGGATTTCTAATCCCTTGAAAACCTCGTCCTGGAGTTTAACGAGATTTGGCTTACAATTGAGACTTTAGTTCTGAGTTACAACAGGAGGCAATGGGAGGAAATGGAAGCCCTTTGCTCTCAGACTTTCCCTGGGTGCTTTGGTACGATGCGGAGTCACTTAGGGCCAGGCAAGAGAGCAACGCACGCCTGGGTCATATCTTGCCTCTGCCACCTCTCACGTCTCTAACTTTGGAAGGGCCCTGTTTGGAAGAACGCTGACCCAGAGGGTTAGTGTAAAAATTGACGAAATCAGGTAACATGTATATGTGATGGAAAATAGACAATATAAATAGTAATCATATTATTGCACTATTCATAAATAATTTATATTATCCAAAGGGGTCAATAATACAGAGTCTTAAATAAATTATTCAATACCTAAAGCCACATTGTCAAATAATTAAACCCTTGGCTTTGATCTTTCACCCTTTTGCCACTGAATTGCTGGGTCCTCCCAATAGCTGAACCTTCACGCTCAACCTGTCATTCGAGGCCTGCTCTCTGTTTCCCATCCCCAGGTGACAGAGGCGTAACATGGAAGGAAACATTTCCAACCCCCTGAACCATATCTTCAGGTAAGAGTATTTTTTAAACACTATAAAAGGTGATCATCCTAAAATGTATCCCCTGTGAACCCTGAAGGGTGAACAAGCAAGCATAGCTTTTCTGGTTTATTAATGGTATATCATTAGGACATTCTATCTAGCCGGCTGGCATTCATTTACTACCTTCACCCTTATAATCAATTCAGCCATGGTATCCAGCTGATTCCTCCTATCAAATTTCTCTTAAACCCATTCACTTTTTCCATCCTGTCTGCCACCATAGTAGTCCACGCACCATCATCTTTTGTCATCTTGGGATACTGCCATAGGCTCTTAACAGGCCTCCTTGCTCTTGTTCTAGCTCCCTCCCTTCAGTCTCTCCAGACCATTCGGAGAGGCTCCGCTTGCTTTCAGCATAAATGATAAAGTTCTGGGGCAGACTTGAGGTTCTGCAAGATCTGGCTTCTGCTCTCCAACCTCGCTCTTCTTTTCGTCTCGGCCTTCCAGTCCCCTTGCATTTACCTCAGTCTGCTCTGCCACGTCTTCAGAAGATGTTTCATCTTCTGAAATGACTATTCTTCTTCTCCTTCCCCATTGACAGAGTTAATTTCAGCTCATCCTTTGGCATATAACACAAATAGCATTTCCCCCAGGAAACTCTCCCTGACTTTGCGGACTCCCCAGGTCTGCAGTTATGTGGCGCATTCTTAGTGTATCAGGCCTTGTCATAGCATTTATCACTATTATCACTTACTGGTTAAGTTTGTAATTAGTCATTTAACAATTATCTCCACCACTAGAATTTAGCTTCGAGAGGGCAAGACCCAGTTAACTTTCTTTTTCAGTATTTGTATTATAAAATTGTTATAATAGCAGCCTCTTTTATGGGAATAAATAGATGATGCAGGAAACGGGCTTAGTAAGGAGACTTGTACACAGTGTGTTCTCACTAGAATAATGTCACTATAACTGTTGTGTGCTGGAGGTGGGGAGGGAGGAGGAACCACAGGACAGAGACAACACTGCCTGATCATTTACTGACTAGTTGTGCCTTATCAGAAGGAAAGGGGATGAGCTTAATTTTAGAACAGCATCAGAATTGAAGTACAGCATCAGAAAAGAACTAACAGCATGGGTGATTGTCTTATTTACATATCCAGAATAGTTGAGTAGAGAGATTTTAAGACCTCCAACTTCAGGACTGAATGTCAGAGCCATGGACCCAAGCTTGCACTGAGAACCTCAGGGACTTTTCTGTAGGAAGGATGATCACTCAAAGTGAATTAGTTAAATATGAAAAATCCTGTGCTACAACATAGATTCTGAAGTTAACTCAGGTGCCGTGGAATGTTCTCTGAAGAGCTTCATACTTTTCCTGAAGGGGTTTCCAAGTTGCCATTTTCTCTGTTGATGGTACTGCCAACAGAGAAAGTTTCTTGCTTTATAACAAATACTGGTCAAGAAAAATGTAATGAGCAAAACACAAAAGTGCAAAACACTAAAGAGACATGATGCTTACCCTCTGGACTTAAGCAAAGGGAAATTTTCTCTGATTAAGAAGAGTCAAGGAATTGTGCTTTTTCTACTAAAGTTTCTTATTTGCCTAGGCCATTGAAGAATTCAAAAAAAGGAACAGCAAAGAAAAAAAGCTGTAAATATTTTTGAAACTCTAAAAATGTTTCTAAACATCCTGTCTATTGTTTCTGAATGCAGACAAAGATAAAAGAAAACTAACATGTTTTGGACAAAAATTAAGTGCGTGGTCCCATAGAGGTACTCTCTTTATATTTTTTTCTTTGTCTTATTATAATCTTTAAATTACTCTGAAATAAATGCTATTGTTTCTAATTTACTGTTTAAAAAACCCCAGCAATTTGCTATGTCTAATAATAGATGTATCTGGCATTTGGAAACAAGTTCACCCAGCTTTGAAATCTGTGCTCTGAAATTTTTTTCTCCCAAAGGTAATAAAAAATTTCTAAAGTTTCTTCCAATTCTAAAATTCTAAAAATATATTTAAATCATAGCTTTAACAATCTTCCTTCTAGCAAAATTTCAACATGGTTAAATGCAACTCTACACATATTCTTTGCTTGCACCTGAAAAACTGAAAGTGGATTGAGAAAAGCCATAAAGATGCTGACTGGACTCACTTTAAATTCATGATTACAAACCTCAAAGGGACGTTGGTCCTGCCAGGCAATCCTACTCTATATTTCCCTGGTAGATTTTCTCTGTCACTCAACTCCTTCTCATCTGCTCCTCTTTCCTCAAACCTGTTCAACCTCTTCTCTCTCCTCTCAGTTACTAATCATGTTTTTCATTAATAAATTGGAAAACTTCCAGATGCTTCCATTTATATGTCTACCAATTCAACTGTATCTGTACATATATATTTTGTCTTTCCTCATATTACAATGGATGGGTTGACTGTCATAATCTAATGACGGTACCTCAATTTGTGCATTGGATTCCAACATCTCATTAGTTTACAAACTTTCCTCTTTTAATAGTTCCTTCTCTCAGTCATTATCAGTTTTGTTTTTTTTTTATCTCTACTGGAACATTCCAAAGATTGTGTGCTTGTGTATATATTTCAATTCTCATCATTTATACTAGTTACATTCTCTAAATCTGCTGGGAATATGGAGTTGGCAAATATGGAACTCTCATACCTACAGAGTTAGGTTCTTGAAAGCCTTAGGTCACAACATTTTATTTTACATGTGTTCTGTTTAAATACACCCTATTTAATGTATCGTTCTTACATATAACCAATTGCATGGTCTTTGGATGATTTAAAGCCAGGAGCTTTGGAAGTTATTTGTATCCTGCAGGTTGTTGGGCAGTGTTCTTGTAAAACAAGCCAGTCTCATCAGTGTTGAAAACCTACTCTTCCATGTAACCCTTCTCCTGTCTAACACTTAGCAGGCATTTTTATTAACTTCTCCCACAGCCTCCTGATCTATGGAATCTGCCTTGCCTTCAAGTTTAACAGTGTCATGCCAGATCTCCTTCTGAAATGTGCGAGCCAGCCAGCGCTAGCTGAGATGGGTTTCACATTTTCCTGAACCTGGATGTGACTGCACATTTCTTTGGCTTTCAGCCTCACAATTATACAGTGCACGATGCTTTTTTTAATTAGTTGTCATCTCATGAACCCACAAATTGGGGCATTTTTCCATTTTTACCACAGCTCTATCATGCATTACAGATATCACTTTATCACTTTCTAGAGTAGCTTCACATGAGGTACTTGAATCTTCTCTTCCTTTTCTGATTGTACCATATTGTTGAGTCACCAACATCGAACTCAGAGCCAATAGTGTTAAAACTCAAGCTCACATAAAGCTTATCTAACTCACACATCCATAGGGCATGTCATGGCCCTGGTATGCCAAGGAGTGCTACTTAACTGCACTTCTGTACTGCATGTGGGGTATTTTAAACAGAGAAATAATTAGCACAAAAATGCAAAAAAATGTGACACTAAGAAGATGGTGAAATGAACACTTGTTTAACAGTATAACAGCTAAAACAAGAAGGCAGAGTTCCGCTTTATTTGACCTCAACTGGAAATGTGTACATCAGGTCAGTCAAATTTTTCATCACTGCAAGTCTGCAAGTGACTGGAAAGGCTCCATGGATATTGATTTGGGGCTTACAAATAAATTTTAGCAAGTAAGTGAATTTGCAAATACAGATTCTGTGAACAATGAGTATTGGCTATATGCATGTACAAATACGTGTATGCACGTATATGTGTGTATGCTCCGCATATTATATATGCTGTAATTATGCATTATCATTATTTAATTATAATTAAAATCGCAAATATACTGTATATGTGTATATGCTGTGATTGAAGAATAACAAAAAAGAAAAAAGCTTTGCCCCTCATTCCCCTGCAATTTATTGCCCCATAGCTCTGATCCCCTTGGAATCTTACACAGTTTCACTAGCTCCAATAAGTTTTATTCTATTCCTTTTAAACCACAGTATCAAAGTTCCACCATCAAGCTCATCAATGGCTTATACATTGTATCCATACTTAAGCCTCATTTTACTCAACCCAGATGTCCTATTTTATACAGTTGACCACCTCCTCCTTCTTAAAACTCTCTCTTCAATTCGCTTCCTGGACACCATTCTCCATTGATTCTCCTTTTCCGAGGCTTTCTCGGCCCCGGAAAATGGTTTCCAAATCTATGAGTGCATACACTTTCGGGCATACAAAGACTTTTCAAGGGCTACAATGGTAAATTGCTTTAAGGGAACCACTGTATCCATTCTATTTTTGCCCGAGACCATTTCATGATGGTTCTATTTTGTTCCCTTCCACACTCACCTTTCTTTCACATTACAAAAGAAAGATACATCTTCACCTTTCCTGAAATTCACCTTGGTGCACTGCCCTAAAAACATCAAGGTTCCACATAGATGCAGAAGTTGGTGCTAAGAAAATGAAAAATGGTAATGACTGAGTGGCTAACAGTCTTGCAAAAAGTCAAGAAAGCCCCTGCTTGTCAGGTCTCTCCAATCTTTATTTTTAGTAAGATTGAAGGAGAACCAACTGAGTTGTTTGGTAGAATCTTATGAGTACCAGAACCATGTACCAACCACATGCAGTTGGACATTGAGGATCAAAATTATCTACTTTATCCCTAACCTCATCACCGATGGACACACATCTTACAGCCTACAGTAATACGACTTTGCTATGTCAATGTTCAATGACTTAAAGTTGTAAGAATTTATAACTTTATTATTTCAAGAGAGACTATTAACAAAAGAAAAGAACTTAATTGTTCATTAAAAACTTCTAGAAGGACCTATCAACTCTTGAATAGAAAGCATCAAAAGAAAGTTTAACCTTTGCATTCTGGTTCCAATAATTATAAATGTGCAACAGCATGACCCTCACCCCATTCTAATGACCCTCCTCTTGCCTGTAACTGACGCTCTTGCAATAGAGTCCGCTTTGCCTTATCAACAAGTTATGTTGGTCATATTTGGACATCTGGCATCTGACAATTAAAAATAATCTCTGACTATAGAGCACTACATGGTTTTTTAAAATTATTTTCTTAAAATCTTAGGTCCAGTATGGTTTATATTAGATTATATTAGTTTCGGGTATACAATATAGTCACTCGAAATTCTATGTTTCTGGCATAAAACTTAGGAGTTTTAAAATCAAGTGACCCCATTGATTCCTATCTACTTCTGTGAGCCAGTCTTTTGGGAGCTTTTATAAACACACAAACACACATAATGAAAAATATTAAGAGAATAGATGCCAAACTCTGCCTCATTAATAACTTTATAATGAAAATTTGTACTTCTGCTTTTATATATAATGTACTCCTAAGAATTATAACAATAATTTGATCAGAAAATAATTTTTACATTTAGAACCTTATGGAAATGTTTACAGAGAAGTCTTATCTCCCAATGGTTTTAAGACATTACAAACTTACATCTGAAAATATACAAAGGCTTTCTTTTTTGTCAGAGAAATGTTTTAGTGGATAACCTTTAAAATTTTTTCAAGCATAATACTATATAATTTTCAATATATTTTGCAAAAGAAGCAGAATAGAAATATTAGTTCAAGGGGAAAAATGAGAATTACTGACAGTGAAAGAAGATTTAGTCAGATATTTTTAGATTAACAAGGGTAACCATCAGAGTATGTGGTTTTAAAATCACTCTGTATATTTAAAAGGTGATAGAACAGTGTTATTTTAAACTTTAAAAATGTCAACATTTATAATACACTAAAATTATATTCCTTACAACAACTTGGGCTCATAATGAAAAATTATAGTGTCAGTTTTAAAATGTGCAAAGGGATAAGTTGTTTTGAAATCCTTTCATGAATCAGGGAAACAGTTTGAGGCCCCTGCACTATTCCGCCTCTAAGCCTCTTTCCTTCCTATCTATGGACCTCCTCTGGGAAATCCTGATGAGTTGCATGACATTAAATGATATTGCTTCATTGAGTGCCGCCGAATGTGTATCTCTACTCTGCACCCCAGACTAATATACCAAACCTTACATTTTGAGACATCCAATTGGATGGCAAATATGCATCTCTGAACTGAACATATCTCAAAAAGAACTCTTGACTTCTACTCCCATCCCACCCTAATATTTTCCTTTCTGTTATTTCCCTCATTGTAAGACTAATTAAAAAAAAAAAAAGCCGAAGCAAATAAAACCTCGGAGTTGTCATAGATCCATCTCTTTTTATGACATCGTACATCCAATTCCACAGCTTCCTCTGTGGACTCTACCACGGAAATATATCTGGAATCTGACCACAACTTACCATCTTCACTTCTGTAAGTCACAATCATTTGCTTCCCTTCCTGATTTCTCCCCATCCTGATCTTAGCAAATGAATCTGAACTAGTCTCCCTGCTTCTACTTTTGTTTATAATAGTTTTCTCTAGAAAGTAGGAACAAAAGTCTTTTACAATTTATATGAAGTTTTATTATTTCTGTGTTCAAACTCACCAATGCTTTCTTCTGTGCTTCAAGGTCCCAGTCCATGTAGACTCCTGTTTCTTTTATCTTATTTCCGAGTGTCTCTACCTGCTCCTCCCATTCCCCTTATCCCGCCCTCCTCTGTTTCTGGACCAATCACACTCCCAGCTTTACATTTACCTATCCTTCTGCCTAAAATAAAATTTTCCCAGCTAGCCACATGATGTTGGTCTCTCCAGTCATTCAGGTCATCTTGCTTCTGACCTCCTGATATATTAGCACCTTCACAGAGAGTTCCTCATTTGGCCACCAACCCTTACCCTGTTACGTTGTTCTTTCATAACACTCATCCCTGCCTGGCACATAAATATTTATTTTTATTATCTTCTTTATTTTATCTTTATTATTTTATTATCTTATTTCTTATCCTTCTTTCTGGAATATAAGCTCCTTGAGACCAGGAATTTTTTGTTTGTTTTGCTTACTGCTAAATTCTGAGAACTTGGAAAGGTGATCGGTAAAGGATTGGTACTCAGTAAGTATTTTTTTAATACATACATAGTTATCTTTTTGGCTAAAGCCAAGCAAGTAAGAAAATTGATTTTGTTTAGGTTATTGCAATAGGGAGATATGAAAGTCAGTTTCTGAGCATTGTGGGTTTTGCCTTAGATTTTTGTGGGGGTGAGTAGACAAGTTAAAGGTGGGACTATTTTTGAAATCAAGAGACATGTCAGCCAGTTAGCTGAACAGGAAATGTTTATCCCTAGGTCTAGCTAGTTGCAGGGGGACAAACAATTTTAAGGTCAGCTAATCATTCTTGAGACAAAAAACTGGGAGGGGAAGATCTGCATCTGGCATTTCAGAAGGTTCAGGCAAAAGGGAAAAGGTTTGTATTTGACCTTGTCACAGGTAAATAAGGGAATTATCTGCAAGCTTCATGGGAATTGTGAGAAAGGGTGGACAGAGTATTACCTAAGTTATATGGAAGAAAAGTTCTTTGGGGAAAGCCTTTTCTGGAACACAGAAGGGTGGGGGATCTCTTAACCAGACTGTTTTCTGGGCTCAGGGGAAGTGCGATATTGACACCTATGTTATTTAGCTCCTTTTAAAGATGTTTCTGATAAAATAACCTAATATATTTAGCATATAAGTATTTTGTTTCATTGCTGCTATTGTTTTTTAACTAGTAAAGTTACTTTATATTGGGCACTAACACTGAAAATGCAATTTTTAAAATTTCTTTGGGTTTTATGACTTAATTACATTTTGGAATACTTCCATGTGTTACCTTACTATTAATAATATGTATAATCTAAATTTGTGTAAACTAAAGAATGCTACGAAAGATGGAAAGTAGGCAAAAACTGAGGCTCAAAGGGATTGTATAACTCCTCAATGTCATTGAAGATGTAAATACTAGGTCAAATAAAATCACTCATGTTCATGTAACATATATCTTATTACGTCTATCTTGTAGAACAGTAGTCATTGGGAAGACAAATAGTAACAAGTTTCTGATTCTTGACTTTACAATATATTATTACAATTCCTTTTTTGTGTAAGTGTTAAAATAATGACCATATATTATATGTATAATAAAATATTTGACCAGATAATATTAGTGTTTTGAAACTGCCACACTTTGCTGTATCATTCCCTCTTTCCTATTTTCCCCAACATTCTATTACTGTTGTTACTCAGGCAGGAATAGGTACTTGGAGTTTACAATAGGTGACTTTGAATATTTATGTTGCTCCTTGCCATCCCACACATCCAATAAACAGCAGCTAAATATATCACTGCAGGCATCCTACACATATGTGATCCAAAGACCATATGACTAAAATGAGTACTAGTTGATTTGGTGAACAATGTTGTATTGCTTATAATTTGGAGCATTTCTCATACTGACATTCATTCAAAATCACCAATTTATTGAATACCTAGTACTAATCCCCCTAACCATAGTGGGAAATAAAACTGGCATGATCCCAAGCTAGACTAGAGGGGGAAAGAAGTATTTTAGTGATTGCTTACAGATCATTCTTGGGCCTTTCATTAAAAAGAAGAGAGAGAAGAAAGAAAAAAAGAAAAAAAGAAAGAAAGAAAGAGAAAGAAAGAAAGAAAGAAAGAAAGAAAGAAAGAAAGAAAGAGGAAAAGAAAAAAGGAAAGGAAAGGAAAAGAAAAGAAAAGGAAAGGAAAAGAAAGGAAAGGAAAGAAAAAAGAAAAGAAAAGAAAAGAAAAGAAAAGGAAGGGGAGCATCTGGGTGACTCAGTCGGTTGGTTAATATCTGCCTTCCATTCAGGTCATGATCCCGGGGTCCTGGGATTGAGTCCCTTGTCAGGCTCCCTGCTCAGGAGGGAGTCTGCCTGTCCCTCTCCCTCTGCCCCTCCCTAACTACCTCCCCCACATGCACACACCATGGCTTGTGCTCAGGAGCATGTTCTCTCTCAGATAAATAAATAAAATCTTAAAATAAATAAATAAATAAATAAATAAATAAATAAATAAAGGGAGGGAGGGAGGGAGGAAGGAAGGTAGGAAGGAAGAAGAAAGAGAAAGAAAGAAAGAAAGAAAGAAAGAAAGAAAGAAAGAAAGAAAGAAAGAAAGAAAGAAAGAAAGAAAGAAAGAAAGAAAGAGAAAGGAAGAAAGAAGTCTTATTTTGCCTGGTGTTCATTTATTAAGCGTCAAGTCAGCCACCACCTTGAATCCTTTTCTTCAGAGATTTACAATGTTTTGGAGCAAACATTCGCTTATAATTTTGTCTCTACCTACTAATCTCTACGTTTACTAAGTGTAGGTGACAGGTATTATGTTTTTCTGTTTTATTGCTGAGCAGTTGAAAGAAAATTGCATTAAAAAATAAAATAGAGTGGTTCGTTTCTGAGTTTTCGGGTTACTATTTATTTTAGCAATTATGCTAAGCTTTTTGAAATAAACATAATTTCATTTGTTCCTCCATTTATTTAAAAATAATGAATAATTACTACGTGGCAAGTACTGTGCAATGTGCTAAATGTTAAGTAGTTAGTAAAATGGTTTTGATGTATATATTCATGAGTTTACAATGTAGAAAAGAAGACTGACATTAAGTGAATAAATGGGGGGAAAAACACAAGTAAAAATACTACATAAATAGTGGCTCCATGAGGACAGGCTATTTTTTTGTCTTAGTTCAATGTGTCTACCTACAATAGCACTTGATACCTAGTAAGCATTTGATACATTTTGTCTAACTAATATAATTAAAGCTGTGATAAAATTATATGACTATAATTAATTTGTGAATATAATTTAAAACTCTGGACAAGGAAGGGGTGCTATGAACAGAATAACAATAAATTAAAAATAGACTTTAGCACTATTACAACAATTCTTTATATAACAGTATACCATTGTGTGGGGAGAAAAATAATTTTCCCTTTATCCTTCTAGGTTTTTGGCTGGGATTCCCCTGAAATAAAAGACCCATGAACAGGAGAGAAACACAGAAGTTTAATAACATGAACACCTCCTGTAACATGTAATTCCCTAAAATGGCCCAAACCATCACCTTCAATACTATCTCCAACTAGAGACGAAAGAAGATGTTGGGGGTGAAGAGAGTTGGTTATGGGAGGTTATCAGACAAAGCACAGTAAAGGAAAGTATGGTTGTTGTGCAGATTGAATCCACGTCTTCTCCACTGACAAGTTTCTAGAGATTTTGTCAGCCTTCTTTTCCTTGTACAGAGAGGGAGATACCCTTACAAGTAGAGGTTTCCCTTATAAATACAAATTTCTCTCACAAAATAGGTAGGAACTTCTGTTTTTCAGAGCTTTTCCTCTGTGATTAGCTTCTTAAAATAATCAACTCAAGATAACCCTTATGCCAAACGGGCATATTTTGTGATGGCAAATTCTATTCCCCTTCACCGTCATTTAGAGTTATTATCTTTAAGTTACTGTTATCCTTGTACTAAAAATTCTCTGCTTTTATTCAAACTTTGAAAGCTCTTAAAACTAATGTGTGTTTGTATATATAATGACTAAAGTAATTTGTCTGAAATATTTAACTACTTCTATCGTTTTCTTTTTTTTTCCTGAAAAGTAGAAGAGGGAAAATATCCAATAAGAAAAGTGCTTGAAACATAGAACAAATTCACTAAATGTTTATTTAATGACCTCAAATGACCTCATGTCTCTATTTAAATGTACATTCTTGAAATTTGTTAAATATCACTTTGCTTACATTTCAATCACATGTTGAGAGAAATTACTTTTGTAATACTATCCTTCAGATTATGATGATTTTTTAATGATAATTCTTTAATATCAAGACAATGTACAAAAGTAAATGCTTTTCAAACCATCTATGCACCAAATATTATCTCTCTCTTTTATTCCACAGAAAGGATATTAAATGGTTTGAATGGGCATATGGCAGAATTTTATTCCTTCTCTGCTATAATAATAACATGCTCAGTTAATGTAATATTAAAGAATCAAGTTTATTCCTATATAAGTTTTCTTCCTTGAGTACTTTAATTTTTAATTTTAATGAAATTCCAATCACCTTATGCAGTCACATTTTAAGATGATCATCACTGTCCAAATATTGCTTCTCATGTATGTTTGTTTATAGTAATTAGTCTGATTTTCTTAAATGCAGTGTAAGATAAATGTATGCAAATAAAGTCTAGAGGGAATAGAATCAAAATTAGTGTTCTTAATTCAGAATGGTCTGTTCAGGGACAGCTTCAGGCAAATTGAAAAGTACAGAAACTCACTTACATCACACCGTTTTAGTATTTGTCCTTCTCCCAAATGGTGCAACATAATTTCTTGTTTTCACTACACTTTGCAATCAGATCAAGGCCCATGGATATTGTAATTCCTTCCCCAAATAAATGAACTCATGTGCTTTTCCCAGCATAAGAATTAATCAAATTGAAAAATAAATATACTCAAGTTGATTCTGGTAATAGAGTCTCTTCTAAGTTAGTACACATGGAAGGTGTTTGCTTTTTACAATCAAGGATATTGAGATATAATTTACACAATAAAATTTATAATGTAAAGTGTAAATAATTCAATGAATATTGACAATGAATGAGGAAATATATAGTAACTGCCTAGTCTATTGCGAATTATACAATCATCTTTCAGTAAGTAGCAGCTATTCACCATCTCAAAGTCAATACAGTTATACTTCTAACTGCTACAACAAGATTCATAAGAATCTTGAATCATTTTTCTTCACATTCTCCCCAATACTTACTCCAATCTGTGAAAGAGATGTAATACAAATGTGTTGATGGATACATGAAAATCCCTCCTATGTTGCTATTCTTGAGCTGAAATTTTTTCCCTTCCTTTGTTTTCCAGTTTTTGACCCTAATAACTCTTTATGAGACTCCACATCCCATTCTAAATGTATCTATCCTACGCCAGGAGCTATGTTCCTGTACTCCTGCGATGTGTCTCTTCTAGAACAGATTCCCGAACCTCATTCACACTGTCATCTCATATTGCTTCCACCACTTCACCTTAAGTGAAATCTACCTTCTCCCATGATACACATTCCTTGAAACGTTTCTCATTGGCCTAGATACTTAAGAGCTGAGTAACTAAAGACCTGGATGAACCCCAGTGATGAGTCTCAACCTATCAGGCTCCAGTCAGCTAGCCCAGGTGGATTGTATTTGCCATATTTCCCTTCAGGAAAAGTAATACATGTATCTATAAGATAGTCTTAGATAAGCCACTCGGGCTAGGGGGTGAGATCTCTCCAGAGACGTGCCAGAGCAATGATACTAAGAATTTCAAGATCCAACAGTTGCTTTTCATAGCACATATTGTTACAAAATATTAGTTTCATAAGACATGCCCTGTTTACCATCCTGAGATAAAGTTCGTGCATAGCATAACCTAACTAAACACAAAATTCTCCCCAAATTACATAGACTTCTTAACTGCAGTATAAAGGCAAACAAAAGACTAATTGATAATAAAATATTATATTTCAATGTCAAGTACTTGGACATGACAAAACGAGAAGACATAATGGAACAGCTTGACGCTGGGACCCACTTATAATCAATAAATACTGGTTTAAGAAAAGTAAAGGGACATTTGGTTGGCTCAGTCAGTTAAATGACCAACTCTTCATTTTGGCTCAGATGATTGCATTGGGCTCTACACTGGACATGAAGCTTGCTTAAGATTCTCTCTCTCCCTCTCCCTTTTCCCCCTACCCCTCTCTCTCTCTCCCTCTTCTCTCAAAAAAAAAAAAAAAAAGAAAGAAAGAAAAAGAAAGAAGAAAAGTAAAAAGTCAGAGGGTATCTATCTATGCAAACAGTTAAAAAATATACTGAATAAAAGTTGCTATTAGGATTAGTTAAAATAGGCACATTTTGATTTTCTTTTATTTTTGTATTTAATGAGAGAAATAAGGAAATAACAGTAGTGGGCATGGGAATGATATGCCAAAATAAACGACAGACTGTGAAGGTAAAGACAATGAGGAAAAAGTGTTCTCACAAATAAGCTGCCCTTAGATGTAAGTTAATGTCAAAATAATTCTGTTATGACATAGAGTGGGGTAGTAACAAGTATCACAGAAAATAAATCATATCTTAAAATATGAATTATTAAGAAATTGGTGGGGCATGTCGGTGGCTCAGTGAAGCACTTGACTCTTGATTTCGGCTCAGGTCATGATCTCACAGTCGTGGGATGGAGCCCCGGGTTCAACTCATGCTCAGTGGGAGTCTGCCTGGGATTTTCTCTCTCCTCTCACTCTGCCCCTCCTCCCTCATGTGTGTACTCTCTCTCTGTCGCTCTCTTTCTCAGATAAATAAATAAGTACTTTTTTTAAAAAAAAACAAATTAGCTAACAAAAAGTTTCAAATTTGTGGCTTAAGTACAACAGATTTTACTTGTGATACAGACCAATGCCACATCAAATGTGGCTTTCAAGGTGTCAGCAGTATCACTGTTTCCCAGCCACTGCAAGTGGGGAAGGGACATCCAGAAGAGGGGGCTCCATCATTAAGGAGATGATTCCGAATTGCAGACACTATCTCCTCTTCCTGCCATTGACTCAGACTTAGCCACATGACCACACTGAGTGGGAATGTGATCATGTGACCAGCTAAACCGCAGAGGCATCTCTTACTCAATGGAAGAAAGAAATTTGACACAAAAATCGCACCCTCTGTCAAGACAAATGTTCAGTTTCCATAATTTAAAAAGACCTTAGTGAACTAGAAGAAAAATAAGGGAAAGAAAAGACAATACTACAAAAAGCTTTAGAGATGTGGGATAGATCCCATGAGACTATGTCAGTGCAGGACTGTAAAAAACCAAAATGCTTCTAACAAACAAATAATTTTAATGTATAATTTCCAAAAAATAGTAAGTAAATATAGAACGTTGTTTAAATCACCTTTAAATCAATGCATTTCATGAATCTCTGCTAATTTAATAGAATTTGGTTCTTCCATTGTTAGAAAAAAAAACTCTCAAATTTCTTTCTTGTATATTTGCAATTGGTTTTGTTGCCTTCCAGTAACTATATACTGCATACAGACACCTGTTTTAATTGAAATATGTAGTCGAAAATGCTCTAATAATAAATTTAGTTCTTTTCAAAGAGTGACTTATGTAAGTTTTAATTGTGTTTTAAACTTATCATAATTAGATATATTAAATATTGCTTTGGCTTCAAAATAATTTTTAATTAATTCTTCCTGAATTATTGGCTAACATGTTTCACATCCATTTCAAATGGGTTAATCATCCAACCTAGTATTGCATGTTCATACAGATTTTTAAATTTAAATATTATATCTTTTTAAATAGAACCCAAATGAGAACAGTATAGTTCCATTTTTGTGTGCTTGATCTTATCCTTAGTTAACTACTGCAAAAATAGAAACTGAAAGTTCTTGGCAGCATGGATTTTTAAAATAGTATATGCTCGTTTCTAAATTTATTAATACTCTTTTTACTCTACCACATAAGAAGGACCTCATTTATCTTTTCATATACATATTAAAAATATGTCACATCATTTCATAATATTTTAACTTTGGTATTCAGTTTTTATTTGATTAACTAAAACAATCCTGCAACAGAATCAATTAGAGAGCAAAATCCTTTTAGGATAATTTTAGGATCAATTGTTCATTTCTTTATTATCTTTCACGGTTTATGAAATTTATCACTCAATGGATTACATTAATTATATGAATATTGCTAATAACAATGTTCTTCAGTTTGTAAAGTCTTTAACTGAAATTCTTCATGACTAAGTGTGATTGATGAATAGTGAAACAAATGCTAAAACCTTTTATTCAGTTCTTAAAATGAGACTCTAGACTCACCTTTCTAACTCACCACACCTGCAGCTCTGTCTGTTTTATAGGCAAGGATATGAGAGAGAGGAAATTTTTTTATGCAAACTAATATATAAATATATAAAATTTGTCACTTTCTTTATACTTATTGTTACCATGTCAGTTCAAGTTCTCCTAGAACCAAAGACCAAAGTAGGATTAGATATTCGAAAATTTACTGGGGGAAATGCCTGTGAAGCACAAATGGTAGGAAATAAAAGGCAGGGAGTATCTTCAGAATGCAGGAGAGGTCTGACACCTGTGAAAGGAGAAGGGTAAGAAGGACCGAGACAAGTAAACTTGAACTAGGCAGGTGTGATATTCTCAAGCTAAGGTCACCCATCAAAAGAGCCCAGTGTCCTGTTGGAACGGACTTGTGCTCGTACCCACACTGTGCTTGGCAATGGGACAGCTGCTGGAAAATGGGACAGCTGCTGGAAACACAGCCTCAGGGTGAACACAATGGTAAATTCCAAGGAGAGATGGATCCTGCAGAGGCTGTCAGTGAACCATGCCCCCTGTGGCAGATCTGAGCAGCACATGTCCCGGGCTGCCGCGTTAGTAATTCTGAAAATCACATTTCCTGTATGACTTTTTAATTAGTGATAAACCATACATCTCTAAGCAGCAGGACTTCATTTTTATGCAGGGTGCTTTCATTCACTTCTAAAGAAAAGATGCTTATCCACTGTTCATTACATAAATGGATTTTTTTTTTAACTTTCACTATCTCATTGATTTTTCTTCAATCAGGTTCACTGCTTAATTCAATAGAAAAAAGTAATTTGATTTAGATTTTTCTCCTTTCTTGAACTAATGACCTGCTGCCTCTGATGAATGTATTTTTCCTCTAATGCTTTTCAGCTTTTGATGTTTGCTATCATTTCATTATTCTTTAAGAAAAAAGTGTTTTATCATTTTGAATAGACTATTTATAAGCATGCTAGGGACAATATTATAGTACTCAGACATTACTTTAAACACTGGAAGTATAATTTTGTCGAATACAATGGTGTGTTTCTTTGTAAAATGTACACTTAATCTTAACCATCCCATAGTTTAATTAGAAAAAGAAAAAATTGTCAGCAGAGAAAAAAGTGTCAGCAGAGTAAGTAATTTGTAACTGTGGACTTGTGGACAAAGTTGTAAAACCCAACTATAAATATTCAACTGAATATTGTCAACATTTTTCTTTTATTTGACACGTTTGAATGAGGACTAACTAAACACCCACACTCATACACACGTGTGTGCGTGTATAATTACCTCACACATGTAAATGTATTTATCACTATGAATACAACAGCCACAAATCCACATTGATAAATATGACTAAATGGTGAATTAAACACCACCACTGGGGCTCCTGGGTGGCTCAGTGGGTTAAGCATCTGACTCATTCCGCTCAGGTCATGATCTCAGGGTTCTGAGATCAAGCCCCCCATGGGGCTCTGCGCTAGATGTAGAGCCTGCTTAAGATTCTCTCCCTCTCCCTCTGCCCCTCATCTGCCATTCACTCACTGCTCTTTCTCGTTCTCTCTCTCTCAAACAAAAACAAAAGCAAAAACAAAAACAAAACCCAAAAACAAGCACCACCACTGGTATGTAATTTTTTAAGCTGATAATCAACTCTTGATAATTCTCTAAATAGAACAGTGTTAAAGTTATCCCTAACTTACCAGTTACATGATTAAAGAATTTAGTGCCTTTTGAAATCATTTAAAAGTAAGTTTAGAAAGTCGCAAATACTTTTTTTTTTTTACCCATAAAGATCCTTTTAAATAAAAGTCAGTGGGATAAGGTGTAGGTGCTCATTGTGTGAAAAATTATCCCATATATTTCAAATGCCTATTATCCAACCAATTTCTGCAATTCCCCTCACACTTTGTGATCCTCAAAAGGACCCTCACCTATGTCCAAAATGGCCCCAGAAAATGCCTTCTGAGGCAAGATTCCTGTGAACTACAGAACTTTTTCTGTGTTAGTGGATATGTCCTGATACATGGCCTCAGCATTTCCTCCTCCACTTTACTCTGGACTGCTCAACAGCTTTTCTAAAAAGATGACGAATAATCATTTTGAATGTCTTTATTTGAAGGGTCATCAATTTATTGTCCCTTCAGAACACAGAACCTTTTTTTTTTTGGTTGGTTCTCTATATTGCCTGGGGGAAAAAAAAAAGGAGTGAAGGGAATTGCTCAATGTATAACCAGTACCTCAGAATTTCAAGTTCAGGAAGGACTTTAATAGAGTTGATTCTGTGAAGAAGAAACAGCAGTTTTTGCTACCCTGAATTCTTGTGTTTTATAGCATAAGGGTCTTGCAGCTTCAGCAAGCTTTTCGAGTCTTTCCTGCAGGATTCTGTTGCCAACAGTGGGGTTTGGCCACTGGATTTCTTATGTTTTATAGCCTTGCCTGACCAAGAGTAAATAATTATTTCCTTGTTATACTTTTCAACATTTATTCCTAAAAACAAAATATAGCCAAGTACAAATAAATTATGAGAAGAATAGAATTAAGAAACCAGAGGAAATAAAGTTCTTTTTTTAAGTTTGCTATTTTACCTAGAGATCGGATCCCAGTTTATTTCCTCTCACTGGACAAAAAACACTAATTTTCTTAGCTATAGCTTGATCTGTTGCAAGGCCTGGATGATCCATTTGGTATGGGTCTAGGAAGCTTCACCCCCACAGCATCTCCAATTTAACACACTGTTGATCAACCCTCTTGGGCCGTGCTAATCTTCTCTGTATCATTTCAATTTTAGTATATGTGCTGTGGAAGCCAGCATGACCAATCCTCTTGGGGATAATTTACTTCAGATCCCTCCTTCAGGTTGTTTTGCTGTTAAAGTCTCTTCTCTGTCAATGAAATATTAATCTTCCTGTCATTGAAAGAGACAATCTTTTCCAGATTATCAGTTTAAATATAATGCTGACAAATATCATTAGGTCTACAGACACAACAAGTAACTAAATTTGCTGTGGAAATGGATGCAAATATTAAATTTTTCCTGAATTTATAGAGGTTAGAGCAAAAATTTCAATAGACACATCTGGATTAGAATCCTGTCTGAGTAACCTGAAGCCTATCTGTGTCCCCTTTATGCCTTCATTTGCCTGGTAAAATGAGGAAAATAAGTGTCATATCATGGGCTTGTTTAGATGATCAAATGAGATGATATTTAAAGCAATAACTTAGTCCTTGGCCTATAGTATGAGTTCAGTAATATTAATTATAATGGAAGTATTATGATAATAACATTTTCCCTTATATTTTGTATAATAGTATAATGAATAACTGATTGAAAAACATTTTAGAGGTTTTAAAACATGGAAGTTGATTTCTCTCTCTCTTAACAGTCCAGGGATGGTCATCTACAACAATTGGGGGATAGACTGATGGCAGCTCTTCCAACTTTAAAATGTGGCTTTTCAGTTCTCTCTGATCATTATCATTCTAGCCTCATGAAGAGGGGGAAGGAGTGTAGAGAAAATATGATACTATTCTTAAATTCACTGAGCAGAGAGCGAACATATCACTTCCACTCGTGTTCTGTTGGTGTTCATCTATCTACCTATCAAATGTAGCTGACTGGACAATCGTGTCTCAGCTATAGTTTGTATGGACAAAGAGGAGAATAGATTTTGGTGGACATATTGCTTCCCTGCCATGACTTTCCTAAAGTTAACCAATGCAATAATAGGCTTTTCTCCATATTTTGAAAGGGTTTAAGGCTTCTCTATCACCAAGGAGTGCAAATATGGGAATTGGGTTTTTACTTTAGCCTCTAGAATACTGTCTCTTAAATTGAGAGCCAATATGCAACTGTAACCCAACCTCCTGGAGAACTTGTTTAAATTATAGATTCTAGACCTCCAGCTGACCCACTGAATCAATATCTCTAGGGTATGACCTGAGCATTTAACTTTTATCAAGTAAGACAGGTGATTGCTGTATGCATTCAATTTGAGAATTATTGCCATAAAATCTAAGGTAGCACGTAATTTTAAAGCCATAGGCAACTTTGAGTATCAGTTCTTCTATGATTTGTTCTTTAACATGAAGGAGTAAAAATTAAAAAAAAAAAAAGAAGACAAACACTCATGATGGTTCTCTCTCCATAATGCACCATTTTATCTTCTATTTTTTTTAAAGATCTTATTTATTTATTTGACAGAGAGAGAGAGATCACAAGTAGGCAGAGAGGCAGGCAGAGAGAGAGGGCGAACAGGCTCCCTGCTGAGCAGAGAGCCCGATGCGGGGCTCGATCCCAGGACCCTGAGATCATGACCTGAGCCGAAGGCAGAGGCTTTAACCCCCTGAGCCACCCAGGCGCCCCCCATTTTATCTTCTAAATGGCATTGCTGTCCTTCAGAGCAAAGACAGACAGTGATGAATTAGCTTTCATAAAGCTTTTGTCATTTGGTGTCTTAGCTTCCGTATCCATCCCAACTCAGCATTATAATATTGTAAATAAAATGAATATAATAACTAGTAAGAGCTATAAGTTACTATTAAAGGGAACTTTAATTTTTCTTAATTACCGTATATTTTTCTTTTTCTTTTTTTTTTAAGATTTTATTTATTTATTTGACAGAGAGAGAGAGATCACAAGTAGGCAGAGTGTCAGGCAGTGGCGGGGGCGGGGGGAGCGGGGGAAGCAGGCTCCCCGCTGAGCAGAGAGCCTGATGAGGGGCTTGATCCCAGGACCCTGAGATCATGACTTGAGCCAAAGGCAGAGGCTTTAACCCACTGAGCCACCCAGGCGCCCCATATCATATATTTTTCAATGATCAAAATTTGTTTCGTTACTTGATTTAACTCTCTACTAAATAGCTTGTTATGAACAATTCATCTTCATAGAAAACCTTTTTAAATAAAACTAAATGATAAAATATTTTACATATTTATATTTTATTTAGCAGGGTATTTTTTCATCACCTAAATCTTCAAATATATTTGTTAAATTTGTTTTTTTCCAGTTGCTATTATATGATATTGTTAAAAACAATAACCATTTTAGTAGTGTAGTTTCATGTGTTCCTTGATATCCTGAATAATTTTATTTTGTTCCATTTAGTTTCATGTTTTCAAAAATGCTATTTTTGTTTTTGAAAATATTTTCTTAACATTTATGATGTGTCTGGAAATCTCTCATCTTACACTGAGCTAGTGTAAGATTAGGCTTTCCCATTTTTTTTTTTTTAAGCATAAAGATCAAGTCTTGCCGAAACTTGGTGTGATCTTTTTCACCTTTGATGCCTTTTATATGCCTAAGGCCAGTGAGCTTCATATCTCAGTTTCCACAGAGAACTCAGATCTGTGAGAATTAGCAAGGGATTAAAGTGATATTTTCCTCCCTGTGCTCTTGCTTCTAGCTACTGTGCTCTTTCTTTTAACGCTTAATGTTTCCAGGAGATTTTTTTTAATTCGCTATTCTCTCTTATGTCTTCAATTTTTCTAATATTCTTATCAGATTTTCTTGACATCAGTTTGGCCAACAATGCCATCAATGTTGGCTTTATTTCCTTCTAAATATATCTGAATGATGTTAAAAGAACAGATAGAGTGGGAAGCTGTAAACCAAATTCATGTCTGTAACAAAAACATTGAAATGTGTTTCTCACCTTCTATTAAAGAAAACAAATAAATTGTAGCTTACCCAATATTGAAGTTGATCCCCAGGTTCTGAGTTTGTTAGGTAGTAATCATTGATTTGACATGTTAAATGTTAAGTGAATTTCCACACTCATTACTTACAAGTGCATGGCACAATCACACACTTAGATGTATTAGCCCATGCTCAAATAAGAAAAGTCAAACTTTCATATTCCGAACGGAAAGTAACTGGTAACCCTAAATATTTGATTACAATATTTTTTGTTTATTTTATAGTCATATTAATAATTAAGGCAGAAAACAGTCCAAGGGAGAGAACGCATGTTAAGTCTTGAAATATCTTATCTTCAAAATTTTTAAGAAAGCTTACATGTTACAAAAGACAAGATTTTGCTTATTTGATTTAGTATAGATAAAAGGAAATGACAATCTATCCTTGTAAATAAATGGATAATCACAAAAATGCCTTTGCATTTTTTATTCCAAAGGTTATAGGCAAGGCAAAACATTAACCAAGGGGTAGACTCATGACCAGCATGTTAGAGAAGAAAAGAATTGTGACTACAATGTCGTGCCTTTGTCGAAATTTCACTGGATTTTAACTCTGCAAGTTCTCATATTGTGTTGATTTCAAGACCAAATCATGCCTGTAATTGACAGGAAGTATAATCCCATTTTTCATTATATTCGGTAAATGTGGGAAAAGAACTAGCTTCTCTTTCTCTATGCCGTGGTAGACAAAAGAATGCAAGATACTATCCTAAGGCTGTGTACACTATCTCATTTAATTATATTGTCTTTTTAGCTCTCTTTTGCAAGTAGGAGCCTGACTCAAGAGGTGAAATCATCTGTCCAAGAACACATAGTGAATAGAGGAAGCAGGAGATGCAAACACTGACAGATTAGACTAAGCTTTAGACCTGCAGAGTTACATCGCAGGGACACTTGGGATTTATTTCACATTCGACCCAGTGAGGACTGGAAAGACTTATTTACACAGATGATAGGAATGATGGGAATGAATATTCCAGGGGCAAGATATCCTTATGTCCATAAACTAAGTGTCCAATATTGCTTATGCGTCACCTTTGGCTGCAGGTAAGCTCTCTGGCACATACCAGAATTGCCAGATAGGTATCCCTCCCTTTTCAAAAGTTCACATTATTCCACTTTGCTTTTGTGAAAGGCCCACATTAGTATCTGTTTTCGTTAACAGATAGAAATCCAAAGAGGATTTCTGTTTTTATGATAAAGGTGAAAATAGGCATTCAGTCTTTGTTTTGCAAGGAGCCCTTATAAAGGCAGGGCAACCCTAGCAAGCAGAGTGTCCCTGCGAAGCTCTTTGTCTAGGAACTGCCCTCAGCACTTCACTCAAGCCTCCTAGTTTTGAACTGTGTCTGTGAGCATCTGTGGTTTATTTCCATTTATTTTGTGCATCCCTCTAGCAAAATGTGACCTAAGGTATTAGGAAAGGCCTAAGAAAGGTTATTTTGGGGGTGGGGTCTGGAAATGCTCAAAAATGTTTCCACATAAACTAATGGTAGTTGCTTCTTCACTTTACACTATCTTGGCCTACAAAAGTTTCCATAGAAAAGCTTTACTTCTGGATAGCAGGGAAATCTGTACACCTTTTAGAACATTGGATGGGGACACAGCATTATAAAAATAACTTGAGAAAGGGCCCAGGCTGGGTGTCTCAAAGGACCTGACAAGATCTTCATTGTCAGAGTGTTGAAGGCTGTGAAATACGCCTTGTGATTTAGGGCCAAAAAGCTTGCATGTCTGATTACATGCTGTACACATTCTGGTCTTTGGGGAAAAAGAGAGTCATCATAGACTTTACTTACGTTTAGAGAAGTTGTTTCCTTCTTGATGATGTCTTTCCCCAATCAAACTCTCTTCTGATAATTGCTAAGACACTAAGAGCAACACTTTTCCCAATCAGGCTACTGTTCATTTAGGCATGCTTCTGTGAGGGTATGCAAGGGTTAATGTACTTACTTAGGCACTTAGCCATGAGCCAATTTCCATCCGAGTTTCCCATTCTGTGATAACCTCAAATACATTGATGGAAGCAAATTCTCAACCAAAATATAGGTGTGTGCAATTCATAAATACTTTTAGAATTCAAGTAAATTATTCTTACCCTAATTATCATTAAATGAGCATAATTATCACATCATCCACAAGATATATACATTGATCTCTTTTTCTGGATGTGGCAGAGCATTTACATGTTCTTACTTAAAATATAATTAACATATAATCTCTCTTATGGGGTCTATAGTCAATTTGGGGAGATAGTTTCTACATAAAAATACTAAAAATAATACTTGTAAGCCCAATGTATGTTATAGACTCTAAGAAAGATAAGAATTTGGGATGTATTATATTTTCCTGATATAAAACATTACCAATAATAAAGTCAGGTGGCCCGGATAGAGCAAGCAAGATTTTAGTTTTCAAAAAAAGTATAAACATGTTGCTGTTTAATGAATTGTCAAACAGTTGTAGATGTTAGCACAAATTCTCTCTTTCGCCCTAACATATGTGTTGAACAGTAGACAAAAGCAATTAATTTGAAAAAAAATAAGTTTTATCCCTTTAAAACTTCAACTTTGACAGTTCTAAAGATAACAGTTCCCTTGGATCTAATGAACATTATCCCCATATGTTTTAGGCATCTATTTGCTAGCAAAATCTCATTAGGCAGTGTGAAAAAATTAGCCCCATATAAAGTTACACATCTAAGAGAACTGACAGTTTTTTTGATAGTGCCTGCATTTGTCAGAAACAAAGAAGCAGACCCTGAGTCACAAAATATGATGTGTTTTACATGACAATAGTGCCCATTTACTTAGGCACTCTGTATGTTTGGAAGGTCCAGGATCTTAATATTACAGAATCTCCTATAAGGCTAACTAGATACGAATCTGACATCCTTTTCAATTTGGGAATATTTTAGTGACTTGGTGGAGCGGTACTAAATGATTTCAGTTGACTGCGTTTGACAGGAATCTGACAAAATCTTGTTACTAAGGTAATGTTAATTTTAAGATTTTGAATAGTTAGAGATTTATTGTAAATTGACACGAAAATTATCAACCCATCTTGGTCTGTGCTACATCTAGTTTACTCCATATTATTTCATTTTATATATGTTTGTGTATCTCTGTAGGCACTTTTACAATTATTGATTATCTTATATGTCCAATTAGACTTTAAAAACAGAGGAACTGGAACATGTGACATTTTTGTCTCAAAAACAATGAAGTGATTAACTAGTAATACAGTCAGCAGTTAACTAGAAAAACACTCACTGAAACAAAAGGGGACTGAATTTTTTCACCTAACCAGAAGTCTTAAGGGAGGTGTGGCACAACCAGCCACATAGAGGCAAATGGTGTCATCAGCTACCCTAAGTCTTTTGAAATTTCCCCTTCACCGACAGTTGTATTTCTTTATACTCATGCTTGTTTCCTCATGTATGAAAATTGTTGCTATACCCCCGGACATCACGCCCACATTCAAAGCAGGACCAAGGGCAAGCAGGTTGTGTTGGAACATCTGTCCCCTTTATCAGAATTTACCAGGCAACTTCTGAGTGTTCTCCATTGGCCAGGGCTGAACTATATGGCCAAATGCTACCTTCTAGAGAGGGTTAGAAATTAGGGAATGGGAGAGTTTGTATTAGTTAAGACCAACACCATTGATCATTGGATTTTATTAGCAGGAAAGAAGTCAGTAAGGTATTAGGAAACTGTGTCTGCCAAATACCTATGGATTGCTTTAAAAAAAAAAAAAAGCAAGAAAAATAAAAACTATGCATTAAAGATGGAAAGTTCTTTCAATTCAAATCCAGAAAAAAACCTTATGGCTTTTTTAATTAATGAAAAAATAAACATTTTCAGGCTTCTTTTACATATTAAAATTACATATATAACTATAATAATATTTTATATTTTTATTTATTTTTGCTCTTTGCTTTTTTGGTTGCTCCCAAGGCCACCACTACTCTTTGTATTTGCTGGCTCTGAGCTTAGAGTTTCTCCAAGTCTCAATAAGAGGAAAGACATATAGATGTGTAGCAGCTTCCTTCTAAACCAGATTTTGGTTGGTGGTTTCTTGAATATGTCTCTAACATCAACTTTTTTTTTTAATAGAAATATTCCTTTTTCAAGATCGCTTTGGTTATTTAGGGTCTTTTGCAGTTCCATACAAATTTTAGGATTGTTTGTTCTAGCTCTGTGAAAAATGCTATTGACATTTTTATAGGGATTGCATTAAATCTATAGATTGTTTGGACAGTATGGACATTTTAACATTATTTGATTTCCCAGTCTTTGAGCATGGAGTATCTTTCCATTTGTTTGTGTCATCTTCAATTTCTTTCATCAGGGTTCTATAGTTTTCAGAGTTCAGGTCTTTTACCTCTTTGGTTTAAGTTTATTCCTAGATATTTTACTATGTTTGGTGCACTCCTGTGTTTATTGCAGCATTATTTACAATAGCCAAATTATGGAAGCAGCCTAAGGGTCCATCAATAGATGAATGAATTAAGATTTGGTATATGTATATAATGAAATATTATTCAGCCATTAAAAAGAATGAAATCTTGCCATTTGCAACAAATGGATGGAGCTAAAGAGTATGATGCTATGTGACATAAATATCATGATTTCACTCGAATGTGGAATTTAAGACACAAAGCAAACAAAGGGGAAAAAAGAGATAAACCAAAAAACAGACTCTTAACTAGAGAAAACAAACAGAGGATTACCAGAGGGGTGGGTAGGGAGATGGGTGAAATGGCTGATGGGGATTAAGGAATGCACTTCTTGTGATGAGCACCAGGTATTGTATGGAAGTGTTGTATCACTCTATTGTACACCTGAAACTAATACTACACTGTGTGTTAACTACACTGGAATTAAAATTAAAAAAAGAAACATCTACAAATTTTAAATGAGCTGAAGAAACTCTTACTTTCTAGGTCATATATTAATTCTTTAAAAAGTATTATTTTATCATGTCAGTGGTATAGGATAGGTGATAAATATTTGCATTTATCATTGGAAATAAAAGTTCCTTCTATAATTCTCAACATTCCTTAATTCAGTTGAGCTTCACAAGTTTATTGAGTATCTATCAAGATCAAAGCACCATGCTGGCTGCGAAGGCACAACACAGATGACTAATACAGTCTTTGACAAAAGAGGAGCTCTCAATCTAGAAAAGGTTAGACGAAGGAATGGGTCTCATGTACTATTTACAGAGCTATTAAAGTAACTATTTATAGAGCACTAAGGTTGAGAGGAAAATCTTACGTGACCAAAAAGGTCGCAATCAAAGAAAAGGGTGTAATTTTGAAACGTAGAATGCTCCAGAGAATGCGAAGCCTATTTGCTAGGTGTGGAAAGTAGGGCAGAGGTCAAATACGATAAATAATCCCTGAGAATTAGACAATAAAATGGTGCCTTCTGGCAACAAAGTCAAATATGTATCATAATTTAGTGGGGTGTAACAAATTTTCTACGTGAGTGCAGAAGTCACTGAGAAGGATGGCAAGAGGGAGGTGAAAATGAACATTTTAATCCGGAAGTAGAGAGGGAGTTTGAGTTGTAGGCTGTAAGAAATAGTGATTGAACAGAAATGAATATAAACTTCAAAATACAAAGGCAGAAGACGGGGGTGAATAGAAATAGGGCAATGGGGTGGAGTCTGTTACCAAGTCTACAGAAAAAAAGATGGTCCAGACTATTCTCCCAGATAGCCAAGTGCCTTAACTTCATACTATGAAAACCCAAATCAGTTTTTATCCACTTGAAGCATATAGTTCAATATGCAAATGCAATTTAATAACTGAATCTGTGGCATTGATCTCAGGCAAATTATCTTAACTCCTTCCAAAAACTTCTAAAATTCATGCATTAAAATAATTTGCCTAAAGCTGCACATCATGTCAACAAGAGATCCAGGGCAAAAATTCACCAGCAGGTCTGCTATACAAAGCCATAAAGTATACATGTGTGGTGGTCTTTTGTGTGTGTGTGTGTCTGTATAGGCATGTAGTTGGTATGTGTGTTCTGCATTTGGTTACATATTTTACTTAATGTATATAATGTTGAAAAACATTATTATGCTAATTAATGGTGAATATGTAGAAACAAAATAAGAACAATAGTAAAATGACTCTGTCTCCATTGCTGAAAATACATTTTATCACCTGAGACTCATTTTTAATTGATCCCTTAGGGAGAATATAATAAGCAGTTATTTACCTGGCTGAAATAAATACTGTGGCAAATCATAGTTTTCACTATTTCCTCTACAGCTAACATTTCCTTTGTGTTCATTAATGTCTCCCAATTTCATTTACTTATTAGATTTGGTTGTTGACTCACTGCAAGCAATAATTTCTAAGCAGATGAATGCTGAATTGAAATTGCTCAATTACTAAAGTTTTATTTTTTGCTATATTTATAAATGTTTGGCTATGGCTGAAAGTAAAATGACTTTTGGTTTTTGCACAGGTGAGGAGCGTTAGTGGGTTACCGCTGCACTGAACACTTTGCAGTGTTATGTGGCATGTCCATCTGCAAGCAGAGTAAATACAGTAGTGTATGTCTTTATATAACAATGTCAGGGGGGCATACCGACCAGACCAGCCTCTCTCCCTGCTCCTGCCGAGCTCACAGCTCTGGCTGGGAGATTGAAAGTGACAAAGCTGTTCACTGTTTTGAGTTCTTCAGAGAAAAATAAGCAGAATTTATTAATATGCATCCTCTGCAATGCAAATTTACAGATATATTTAGTCACCTGGAATTTGGTATTTCTGGACATTCATTGACTGATGGAATTTCAGAAAAGATATGGGGCCCTCTCTATATCAAAGCTTCTTTGTCATTCTTAAGATGTGATACAAGGAATTCAACAATTACCATCATGTTCTCGCAACAGAGTGTCCATCTAAGTAGACAACTGACAATATCAGGAATTTCACGCACTTAGAGAAAAGAATTAAAAAAATAGTCTTCTGGCACAATGTTTCTTTGAAATGATTGGCTGCACATGGACAGCTGTTCCTCAGTTTTACCCTAGAGTTCCTTAAAACTCTCGGGTAGATACCAGCTGGTCTTGGTGATTAACCCACATTACTTTGTCAATTTTGTGAAAGCATTGTGAGTATTGACCACTATTTGATCTTGTATACCTAACCTGCTCATTTCCTGGAACAATCTGATTTTAGGACTCTCCTGAATATCCTCCTGATTAAAGTCTAAGGTGAAGCTCTAATTCAGCCTATGAGGCATCACGTTTTTATCTGAGGTCACCCAAAGATCCCAGTGGTGCTACACTACATGGATTTCTACATCAGGCAAACACTTCTTAATGGCTTTTGATTCTCTCACGAGGCATTCGTTCCCCAGCTTGTTTGTAGGTTACATCTGTGAACTTCACTTTTCTCCTCATTCTGTCCATTTTTTTACCTCTAACGTATTTGCCAAGAAGTCTATTTTTTGCAGGTACTTGGTATTTTTGATAATTGGCACATGTTTTTGTTGTTCACAATAAGGTGTATATCAGTATTCTCCAGACATTTCGTACGTGTTGATTCTGAAAAATGTCCCATATTTTTTTTTCTGGACATGTAAACATCTTTTTTACCTCTTTTCCATTCAGGTGTTAAATTTTCATAATAACTATTACTTAAGAAATTAGGAACTATTACTATTAATGAGAATTTTTTCTTACTGCCTCTAACCTACTTTAACGCTTTTGCCTTTGCTTTTCCATCTGTCTTAATGTTCATCTCCCAAGTGTCCATCCAGCAAACTGTCTCACTCCACTTCCGATTCCAGTTCGCACTAATTCTGGTATTTCTTATGTTGTCCAAGTATCAAAATCGATAACCAAAAAAATACTTTATAGTCATTTTCCTTTGTGATGTGGTGATTTCACTGAAATATTGCTTTAAGTCTAATATGCAAAATTCTTTATAGATGTAAGAAATTTATAATAAATACATACAAATTAATAGCATTTTTTGTAGTAGCCAAAAGGTGGAAACGACCCACGTGTCCATCAATAGATGAATGGATAAACAAAATGCAGTATACACATATAATGGAATATTACTCATCCTTAAAAAGGAAATTCTGACACCTGCTACAACATAGATGAATCTTTAGGACATTAAGCTAAGTGAAATGAAACATTCACAAAAAGACAAAAAATTTATGATTTTATGATTTCACTTAGATGAGGTACCTGGAGGATTCAGATGCATAGAAACAAAAAGTAAAATTGTGGTTGCTAGAAGCTAGGGGTGGGTGTGGGGTGGGGGATGGGGGATGGGGACAGGATCAAAACAATGAATATATTTAATGCCACTGAATTGGGCACTTAAACATGGTTAGATGGTAAATTTTATGTTATGTGTATTTTATCACAACTTTAAGAAGAAATTTACAGTAAAATAATAGCCAATAATTTACATATAAAAGAATTTACAAGTAAACTGCACACATAACAAATTCAGTAGAGGCTGGTAATGATGGTGTAATATTTTTCAGCTACATAATATTAGCAAATAACATTACTCAATCTCCTGTATCTCTCTTTCCAAAAATGCCACCCAAGCTATATTGCCTTGTGGATGAAAGTGAGAAAGACCACATTCTTTCAAGCAATTTATATAGTGTTTCAAGTCTTTGATAAGGGATCGGTCTAAGGCAGAACTGAATCAGCCTGAGGGTAGCAAGCCTGGTTTTACTTTGCTGTCTCCCCAGTGCAATAATATTGGTGAACATATATGTATTATTTAAACTCATGCTTGAGACCACACTTGCCTGATATCAATGTCTCTGAATCTGGAGAAAGGCTCATGTCCTGATGGTTACTGAGTCAGGAAAAGAAAATGCAGGGTTCCAATAGCTAAAAAGAGACAGATTGGACGAGATAAATGGGAGACTCAAGGTTGATTCTAACTGCCATAACCATTTACCAGCTAATAGTCATAGTAAGTTCATAAGCTGACCATGGAGACAGACAGATGCTAAAGGCAGAAGATGAAAAGTCTGGAATAAGAACTTGTTTTTTTTTAAAGATTTTATTTATTTATTTGACACAGAGAGAGTGAGCGAGAGAGAGAGAGAGACAGAGAGACAGAGAGCAAGCACAAGCAGGGGGAACAGGCAGGAGAGGAGAAGTAGGCTCCCTGCTGAGCAAGGAGCCTGATGTAGGGCTCGATTCCTGGACCCCGGGATCATGACCCAACCTGAAAGCGGACACTTAACTGACTGAGCCACCCAGGTGCCCCTAGAATAAGAAGTTATTTTTAAAAAGATGCAGAAGTGAGCGAAATTTATATGATGAATGTAAATATAAAGGAAAACCTGGAAACTATTTTCTTTTGTGATTATTCTTTTTTTTTTTTTCTGATTTCATTTATTTGAGAGAGAGTGAGTGAGAGAGAGAGCACAAGCTGTGGGAAGAGGCAGAGGGAGATGCAGACTCCCCACTGAGCAAGGAGTCTAACACAGGACTTGATCCCAGAACCTGGGATCGTGACCTAAGCTGAAGACAGACACTTAACCAACTGAGCCACCAGGCACCCCTGTTGCCAGTAGTCTTTAGCAATATTTACCTTACACGAAAAGCACATAGGACATGATGTTTACTTTGGGCTTTTCTTCCTGACATCTAGAAAATAAAGTTGCAGGAAAATTCTCTATACTTCCTTCCCCAACCACAGAAATACTTAGTTAGCATACTTCTTGGCCCAGAAGGGGACACAATTAATTAGAAACATGATGAAGTTGTTAACAAAGGATGATACATTAAGAAATGTTTCAGGGAGCTTCAAAAAGAAAAATTGATAGCCCCAAGATAAGATTGTTTATTCAGGTACTTAAATGATGTTCATCATTGCAGCATCTGGGTGTTTCACATCTCAGACAAACATCATTACTGAAAAAGAGGTAATTTCAGCAGCAGAAAGCAAAATAATTGAACAGAATTGTTGCCCGCAGGACTGAATGACCCCAAAACAACAAAAACCTTGAATAATCACAATGAGGAATAAAAGAAGAAGGTAAAAATTTTAAGCAAAAGAGGGAAACACTGGATTTAATGATCTTAACTGGTTACCAATTTAGAGTTCTGGCAGATGACTTCCAAATATTATTCTCAAATACTTGATAAACTTGATTAAATAAGAAATAAGGCTGCCTCAGTTTATTTGAACTTTGCTATTGTCCTGTTATTTATGAGTGCCTCATATCTGGATTGCAGCATAAGATTATTTTATTTTTTACCTTTTATTTTTTTTTAAATTTTAATTATTTGAGAGAAAGAGAGAAAATGAGAGAGAGCAAAGCAGAGAGGAGAGGGAGAAGCAGGATCCCCGTGAACAGGGAGCCCAATGCCAGGCTCCATCCCAGGACCCGGGGATCTTGACCTGAGCCGAAGGCAGAAGTCTAGCGGACTGAGCCACCCAAGAGCCCCAGCAGAAGATTATTTTAAAACAAAGTTTCTTTCCCCTTGGATCCATCTTTTAGGACTTTGCCATACTAATCTGCCAATGAGTACCTTCCCGTTAATGGAATTAAATTTGTACAACTTTCCTTAAAGAACCTAGATCAGAGGTTGTAACCAAAGGAACTCCTAACTGTATACCTGTATTTTCTTTGCCTTGGTCAATAACAAATTTTTTCTTTAATTGAAAGCCTGTTTCTTTGTTTGTCGTTTGTTTGTTTTAGGTCACTTCTGTAGGCCCAGGGGAATTAGGATTTCAAGTTTCTTTAGTGCGCTAACCCAAATTTCCTTGTCCTATTTTTTAGAATTGCAGTCCGTCCCAGTTAGGGCCCTTACTTTGTGTAAACGACAGTCTGAGGCTGATATTTCATCCGCTTCTGGAGCTCTGCTACAGTTTATCTATCTATCATCTATCCATCTGATCGATTTATTTAAACTAAAAAAAATCTTACAAAAAAACAGGTCACCCATTTTCTACATTCCCTCAACCCGTGCCTCTGGCAATCACCAGTCTGTTCTGTGAATTCGTGAGCTTGGTTTTTATTTATTTATTTTTAGATTCCTCAAATAACAGAGATCACATTGCACTTTATCTTTCTCTGTCTGACTTATTTCACTTCACATAGCATCCTCAGGGTCCATATCGATTGTTGCAAATGGCAAGATTTTATTCTTTTTTATGGCTAAATAATGTTCTACTGTACACATACGTCACAATCTTTATCTATTCATTCAGTGATGACACTATGGTTATTTCCATATCTTTGCTGGAATAAATAATGTTCCAATGAATATGAGGTGCATATATCTTTTTGAGTCAGTGTTTTTATTTTCTTCACACAAATATCCAGAAGTGGGATTGCTGGATCATATGGTAGTTCTATATTGAATTTTTTGAGGACCCTTCATACTGTTTTCTGTAAAGCTGTAACAATTTACATTCCCACACCAACAGTGTACAAGGATTCCCTTTTCTCCACATCCTTGCCAACACTCATAATTTCTAGTCTTTGATAATAGCCATTCTAACAAGTGTAAGGTGAGATCTCATTGCATTTTTGATTTGCATGATTAATGATGTAGAGCATCTTTTCATGTACCTGTTAGCCATTTGTATGTCTTCTTTGAAAAACTGTATTCAGATCTTCTGTCCATCTTTTAATCGGATTTTTTTTTTTTTTTGCTATTGAACTGTATGAGTTCTTTATATATTTTGGATATTAGCTTCTTATCAGATATACAATTTGCAAATATTTTCTTCCATTCAATAGGTTACCTTTTCATTTTGTTGATGGTTTCTTTTGCTGTGCAGAGCTTTGTAGTTTGTGGTCCCACTTCTTTATTTTTGCTTTTCTTTTGCTTTCGGTGTCAGATTCAAAAGTCACATCAAGGAGCTTACTGTTCATGTTTTCTTCTCAGAGCTTGATATGATGTTTATGTTCAAGTCTTTAAGCCATTTTGAGTTAATTTTTCTTTTTTATTTTTTTTCTTTTATTTATTTTTTTGACAGAGAGAGAGACAGTGAAAGCAGGAACACAAGCAGGGGGAGTGGGAGAGGAAGAAGCAGGCTTCCCACTGAGCAGGGAGCCCGATGTGGGCCTTGATCCCAGGATGCTGGGATCATGACCTGAGCTGCAGGCAGCCGCTTAACGACTGAGCCACCCAGGTGCCTCTTGAGTTAATTTTTCTACATGGTGTAAGACAGTGGGCCAGTTTCATTGTTTTTTATGTCATTGTCTGATTTTCCCAATAGCAGTTGCTGAAGAGACTATCCTTTCCTCATTGTATATTCATGGCTCCTTTTTCACAAATTAGTTCAGGATTGTTCTGTTTCTATGAAAAATGATATTGGAATTTTGATACGAATTGCACTTATTCTGTAGATCGTTTTGGGTAGTATGGACATTTTAACTATATTAATTCTTCCAATTCATGAGCATGGGATATCTTTCCATGTACTTCTTCAATATCTTCCATTAATTTCTTGTGGTTTTCAATATACAAATCTTTTACATCCTTGATTAAATTTATTCCTAGTATTTTATTCTTTTTGACACCATTGCAAATGGGATTGCTTTCTTAATTTCTTTCTTATATTTCATAATTAGTGTATAGAAATGCCACAGATTTTTGTGTATTGATTTTGTATCCTGCAACTTACTTGAATTTATTAGTTCTAACATTTTTGGTGGAGTCTCTAGGATTTTCTATGTATAACATGTCATCTGTAAATAGTGACAGCTTTATTTCTTCCTTTCTAAGCTGATGGGTTTTTTGTTTGTTTGTTTTCTTCTTGTCTAATTGCTCTGGCTAGGACTTCAAAGTGTTGGAAAATACTTTGTTGAATAAAAGTGATGAGAATGAGCATCCTTATTTCTGATCTTAGAAAAAAAGACTTCAGTTCTTAACCATTGAGTATGAAATTAGCTATGAACTTGTCATTTACGGCTTTTGTTACATTGAGCTATGCTCTCTCCGTACCTGCTTTGTTCAAAGTTTTCATCATAAATAGATGCTGAATTTTGTCAGATGCTTTTTCTGCATCTGTGGAGATGATCATATTATCCTTCATTTTGTTAATGTGGTGTATCATGTTGACGGATTTGCAGATATGGAAGCATTCTTAAATCCTTGAAATAAATCCCACTTGCTTATGGTGTATGATCCTTTTAATGTGTTGTTGAATTTGATTTGCTAATGTTTTATTGAGGATTTTTGCATCTATGCTCACCAGGCATATCGGCCTGTAATTTTCTTTTCTTATGGCATTCTCATCTGGTTTTGATATCAGGGTAATGCTGGCCTCATGAACTGAATTTGGAAGAGTCTCTTCCTCTTGTATTTTTTTGGAAGAAGAATTTGAGAAGAATTGGTATTAATGTTTGATAGAATTCACCAGTGAAGCTGTCTGGTTGTGGTCTTTGTTGTGAGATTTTTGATTATTGATTCAAAGCCTTTAGTTTAAAAACCTCTAGTTTGCTACTTGCTGGAGAAACCTTTCTCTTTATTGCCCTATAGTACACATCTCATGTGTTTAATATTGAGGCCTTCCCTTCTCCTTTTCCAGTCCTCTGATCACTCCTTTGGCACACACACAAAACTTTCTTGTAACTATTCAATTTACCACTTCTATAATATTTTTCTTTTTCTTTTGTTAGTGTTTGTTTTGTTTTATTTTGTTTTGTTCATCTCTTTAACCTGTGTTTCAAATTTCTGATACTGTTCTAATTCAGGACTTACTTGGAGGATAAATGTTTTCCATAACATTTCCATATCCTCGTCTTTCTGAGCACCTCCTCTTGGCCAATCCCAACCTTACCTTTATTAGAAAAAGAAGTTTAAGATGTAGTTGTTCATAATTAGCCCATAATTTTGACCCCTGCTAAATTCATATTGTATTTTTTTGTGCCATGCTACTTACTCTCTAGTTTTTTCATTACATGTGTTTCCTTCTCATTGTCTCTGTAGTGAAAAACTTAAGAAAAGAAAAGAAGAGAAAAGAAAATAAAGAAAGAAAACATTTAGACCTCAAGGCCAGAAATCATATCTTTTATATTTTTAATATAGCAAAGCACAACAAATGTAATGATATCATAGATTTGCAAATATTTGCTAAATGATGAATTGATATAGTCTCTGCATATAAGATTAATTTTTATTTTTCATAAACAGAGATGCTTCTAATAAGTTCCCTGGCTAAGTGCTAGTGTAAGATGCTCTGTGAACTATTCTCTGCAGAAATTACTTCCTATCTATAATATAGACCCTAAATGCAGTGATGTGAATGGTGTTTGATTTTTATCTATTTATGTTTATGCTTATATTTTCCATAATTTTACTTATATCTGCATAGACATGTAAATATCAAATAATACGGCACTAATAATTAAGTAAACCAATTGAAGAAGTAATTATTACCCAGCTATGACATTAGGAATACTCATTAAAACTTCCTTCAAGACCAAAAAACCGCCAAGTGGAAAAATCATTCAGATGACTTCCAAGAAACAAGAATATGATGTTTTTCAGGAAACAGTAGCAAGGGCAACAACAAAAAATATGTTAAGATGAACACAAGCAGATGAAATGCCTTTATTTTCAAAGAAACATTAGGATCATATATGAAAGTATTTTCTTCATCAACACATTAATTATAAGTGACTTATATCAGGAAACGCAGCAAGCTGGTGTGGTGCATTCCAATCAGTTCGCCCTTAAAGAGGTTTTGGGTTTATTTGTTTGTTTTAATGTAGCGGATTAAAACCATTATGTGTTATCAAAGTAAGCTGATCTCTTTTTCTTTTTATAGGATGTTACAGTGAGGCACATTTCTGAGTGTGAAAACAGAATAAACTCTCCTCACTCATCTTTCATAAACTCTGCTTGGAGCCATATAATGCCTGCTGTTTTTTCATAACCATACATTTGTAGATTCAGAAGTTCAAAACGGTTTATTCTTTTATCAGAAAAATCAATCTTCCAATTTATTTGCTGCCAGCAGTTTGCAATTAGATCTCATTCACTACCACATGGTTGATGTAGTCAATACATGGGTGTGTTAGAAACCGTGTTCAACAAACATGAAAGATACCAACTCATCGTTAAACAGTGAGCCTTAAACTGAATTAAACAAATACTCTAAACAAAGAAGCTAAAAAATTCTATTTCTCTTTTTGATTCTTAAAACAAAATACTAAAAATATTTAAGGCAGAATCTTCTCAGCTATGTTGTGAGAAATACTGGTATTTTGGATCAGTGGTAGAGGAAAGAAAATGAAATGGTATGACACAGTAATAAATGTGCTCTAATCTCTAAAACTTTGTTGGCCTAGAAAATGAGTTGCATAGAAAAAGGTAAGTAATGATGAAATAGAGATTCAGAAGCATAATAATAAGGCATATTTTAAATATTGTCCCCTGTAAATTCTTGTTTTGCTTATAAACTCATCCAAACTATAATCTTAAGAGTTTTAAGTCTATTTTCCTTTTCTTTTCTGATTAAAAAAATAACAGCAAGAACAACAACAAAACTCTGAAGTGATGTTCACTAAATTTCAATTGTCTTGGTGGTACTTAGTGCTCTTTTGGTGGTGGAGTGTTGAGTGGTATTTATTTGTTCTTTTGCTATTCTGTATTTGCCACATTTTATCATATTTGTTCTAAGCCTATTTTAACAAAATAAAACATTGTAAAAGTTAAAGTTACCTGTGTCCTTCTTCCACATCCTACACCCTTGTACCTTATAGTACTAGAAGCGATGCTTAACATACATTATGTAATTTTCCAGCATTTCTCTTGATTTTTGTATGTATGTGTTTGAGTGTAACATATAATATTACTTTATGTGAGTTTCATTTAAATATTGAGCACAATATTGCAATTTCCTTTTTTCATCATTTTGCCCTCTATTGTATCAATATATGCTATGTAGTTCATTCTTTTTCTTCTACATATAATATTCCATCACAGAGTAGATAAGACATTTTATCTACCTGTGAGCTTGTCGATGGACATATAAAATTATTTCCAGTTATTTTCTATTACAAAGGAAACAAAATGGAAGTCCTTGTACATATATTTTAGTGTACCTATGCACCAATTTTTAAAATAGTTTGTATGTAGAATAGAATGGCTGGCTTGAAAGAAATATAATTAATTCACAACTGGTTATTGCCAAATTTTTTCCCAAATTACTTTGACATTTTATACTCTCATAAATATATATGACAATTTCCCCCAAACCCTTTCCAATATGTGATATTATCAAATTTTTAAAAAAATTTTATCAATATAAAAAAGAAATATTATTTTCTTTGCTTCTCAGATTAGTTAAAAAATGTCTGGGACATATTCTGATATTTTTATTGGACTCTTGGATTTGTCTTCAGTGAATTGCTTTTCACTGAATCTTGTCATTTTCTTCCTATTGGGATTTATGTTTTTCTTATTGAAGTCAGAAATGCTAAAAATAAAAATCATTTATCTGTTACAGGTTAGCATTATTGTTTCAGTCAGCCCTAGCATACTTTTTAACTATTTTTTACAGTGTCCCTAGTCATGCAGAATTTCATGGTTTTGATATAATCAAATACATCAAACTTCATTTTATAAGATTTACTTATGTATTAGATTTAAGAAATCTTTCACTACTCTATATGGGATATATTCTCTTACACTCTCTTGTAATATTTTTAACTTGTATTTTCTCCAAGTTATTTCCTCCATCTGGAATTATTTTATATAAGGACCAAATGTTTTATTCCTTTATGCAAGGACTATCATTCTCACATCATTTACTTAACAGTCTTACCCTAGCCCACTCATTGTAGCAGTCCCTCTACCAAAACCTATATTTGCCTGGGCCTATTTCTAGGTCCTCTCGTCTATTCCACTTGTGTATCTTCTTTCTAAAACTGAGTCACATTTATAACAAGTTGTGATATCTGACAAGAAGGGATCGTTTATTATTCTTTACTTTTCACCCTAGAATTATCTTGCCTATTTTTGTCTCATTATCATGAAATTTAGGATGCTTGCCTGAGATCCACAAGGTATCCTTTTTGAGATTTTTCACTATAATTGCATTGCACTGATAAATTTGGGGAAAATGACTTATTTGCCATATAAAGTCTGCCATTCATGAACTTATTATACACTTTTGTTTATTCAGAGCTTCTTTTGTTCTTCAATACTTTGTCATCTTTTATTTCATAAAGAACTTACACATATGTGCCCACTATTTCCTCCCAAATGTTTTAGTTTATTTTGGAACTGTGAATAGATAATTTTTACTACTACATTTTTTTTGATTATTTGTTAATTGTTGTTGGTCTTATATACAGTAAATTTGCTGAATGTTCTTGTTAGCTCTAATAATTTATAAATTATCTTTGATTTTCTTATAGACAATCAGAGTCTGTAAATAACTATGTTTTTGTCTTCCTTTAAGATATTTTCCCTCGTATTTCTGCTTTTCTATCATATGTAATTGCCTAGCCATTAGAGTTTCAAGTTCAATGTGAAATAATTGGGATTTAGAGGTCATTTTTATCTTTTTTCAGTCTTTCATTGAAATTTGTAAAAGTGTGATGCTTTCATGTGATTTTTAAACAAAGGTTTTAGTATTTAGCTTTCATCAGGTCAAGAGAATTCCCCTGTACTTGCAGTTTGATGAGAATTTAAAAGATGAATTCATTATTAATTCTATTAAACATTTTGATGCTCTTCTCTTGTGGTCATCAGATCAACCAGACTTTGAAATTCAGTTTAAATTAATATTCTGATTGGAATATCAACATTGTATTATCATTATAATTGTTTTTAAAATGCACTTCCCTATTGAATAAAATCTAAGTCTATTTTTACTAGGTTATCACAAATAGGAGAATTTAAGTTTCCTTGTAGGAGGACAGTAAATGTGTACTGGAGACAGGCCCCCATGGATGCACATTATCTTTAATTTTTCCCCCCAAATAGAAATTTTTTAAAAAGTAGTTGCCACATAGATCACAGAATACCAATCTTCTGTTCGGCCCCTGGGTGGCTCAGTCAGTTAAGCGTCCGCCTTTGGCTCAGGTCATGATCCCAGGGTCCTGGGATGGAGCCCCACATCGGGCTCCCTGCTCAGTAGGGAGCCTGCTTCTCCCTCTGCCTGCTGCTCTCCCTGCTCACGCTCTTTCTCTCTCTTTCTCTCTCAATCTGTCAGACAAATAAATAGAAACTTAAAAAAAAAGATACTAATCTTCTGTAACTAGTAGCACAACTTGAAGTGTTAACACTCAATTGGGTGTAATTGATGCAGTGGGGCTACTAGTTTATTAAAATTTCTATAATTCCTAATCAATCTCCAGTACTCATTAGCCTTTCTCACACACTATACTGTACTGTTAAAGAAGGAATTTGTGGGTATAAATATACCTATGTCTAACAGATTTTTAATTAAACCTAAAATTTCTTGATGTCTCCATGTATTCTACATTGTTTTAAATAAATTCTCAAGTTTTCATTCTTACATACCCTTTTAAAACACAACAAAGACTGGCACACTGAAGCAACAATTATTCATAGCTTTTCTTGATAAATTCCTATTTGAGACATGTTTTCATTGTAAACCTTCTACAGTTGCATAATCATATCTCCATAATTTGGTTATATTGACTTTTAACTTTTCATCAGTGTATTTAGATTATGACAACAGCAATGTTGTCATGTCCAGCAATCTCTATAGGGGTGTCTTCATCTCTGGGGCTACTTTACTCAAACCTACATGGATGACTGATTTTTCTGCTGGAGTTTGCACAAGAAACCACAGCTATCATATTTCTCAGAATCATAGTTCTCTCCTTGATCTCACACATTTTTAATCAGCACAGATCCCAGGGACTGTAGATTTCTCTTTGGGCCATTTTCAGATTATTAATATTCATAAAACCAAGGATAATTTGAAAGAATCTGATATGGTCCTTTTCTAATTTGAGTTGAGAGGTTGATGGAGTAGCCAGATAGTCTATTCACTTATGCTGATCCATTAAAATGTTAGCAGCTACTCCATCTATCACCATTTGGGGGCAATTTTTAATGAATTACCAGAACATTTCCATCCAGTTTAATTGTCCAAAGGTGCCACTTCCTGACGGCGCACGGGAGAAGAACGAGGCACAAACGAGTCAGCTGCAAGAGAAAGAGAGCAGGGGTCGACAGTAGAAGAGACCGTTGCCCGGAACAACTCAGTCTCATATTTATTGGAAAGTAGGTAACAACCAACAAAGAAGCCGGAGTAGATTACGCATTGACCAGGAGTCTTGTAGATACAGAGGAAGAAAGGCAAAACATATCTGGTCAAGCAGTATAAAGTTTATAGTTGAGCAAGCACATTCAAAGGATCATTGAATTAACCACAGGTGGTCTCTGGAGAAGGGGAGATAACAGGAAAAAGAAGCGGGCTCCGTTCTGCCCTGAGCAGGCTGGGCATCCCCAGCTGCGCAGCTTCATGGATGTATATCGTCCTCTCCCCCAGAGGCCTGTTGCCAGTACATGTTTTTCTTAAGGCTATATCTGAGCATGCTTGCCAGACGAGCACAATTTCTCATGCGTTATATTTTAAGCAGTACATTGTTTCGAGGGATGGTTACACAAAAGTTTTCTTCATCCTTTTTATTTTTATTATTTCCTTTTTTTCCTGAATAATGCATCGTTTTCCCTTCACTTAGCCTCATTTGTGGAAGCTGAATTGGTAGATGCCCCAAAACCTCATTCATATAATTGTGCTCACAGTACCTAGTGCTACAGTAACAGGTGGGGTCATCGACACGACCTGTGAGACTTCACTGACTGTACTCACATAGGCTTTTATTAAAGATAGCACATGGCAGGGAAACATAGAGAGGGCCAACGACTTCCGGGCACAACTCCCAGCATCCTTTCTCAGTTGCACAGGATGTTTATCTTCAGACTGTTAACCAACAAGATACACGCAAAGATGCCTTGGTCTCAAGGAAGCCGTAGTACAAAGCCAAGTCTTTTATACCTCACTGGTCATAAAACCAGGCCAGGGAACTGGTTAAACCAGAGGCGAAGAATCAGTCTATATATTTTCAGTAAATAATAGAGACAGGTTAGTCCAGAGTGACTCCAGGTGAATTTTGGACTTTATGCAATATGTTTTTAATCACTAGCTAGTACATTTTATCTTATCTTTGCTTTGGCCAGAGGTCAGTAACACACTTCTAGGAGTCCCTGGGGATAAGCATAATTTTATATCAGAGACCAGCCACAAATTAATCATGTCCTTATACAGATTGTTTATAATTTCAATGATCTCCTTCTTATTTCATTTAAAAAAATTACAAAGGAATAAAAGAACATGGTCTACAGGATTGATTTTTTGAAAGATTTTCACTTGTCTTAAAGCCTAAGTATTGCTTTATTTTCTCATAAATGTTTCTTACATGCTTAAGAAGGATATAGATTCTATAATTGCTAGAACTAGGTAACATAGATATATGTCTTTTAAACCAATTTGTCAATCAAGTTTTTCAGACCTTTTAAAACCTTATTTTATCCACGTTACTTATCAGTTAGTGAAGTAGGGATGTTAGAGAGATTTTATCATGCTGGATTTGTTTATACCTATCTGCAAGTCTGTCAAGTTTTCCTTATATATGTAAAGATATATTATTATGTTCACCTAGGTTATAGAGATTTTATTACCTTGGGAATTTAAGAGGTTTTTATTTTACTTTATTATTTATTTATTTGAGAGAGAGAGAGAGAAAACACGCATGGGGGAGGGGTAGAGACAGAATCTTTGGCAGGCTCCATTTTCAGCACAGAGGGAAGCAGGGCTCAGTCTCAAGACCCTGAGATCATGACCTGAGCTGAAAACAAGTCCGTCACTTAACTGACTGAGCCAAACAGGTGTCCCTTAAGTTGTTTTTTAAGCTACACTGTTACTGTTATTTTCCCCTAAAGTGTATTTTATATGATAATGACACTAGTTCGGTTTTAAGTTGTTTTTGTCTTGGTGTAGTTTTTCTAATATTTTCAACATTTCTGTGTTATTTTTTTCATAAAATTGCATAGCTTATATCTTTAAAAGTTAATATTAGAATACCTGTCTTTTAACTGGCAATGTAGATTACTTATTTATTTGAATTATTTCACCTATCCCCTATCTTACGTTCTGCTTTTTATTTATCATGTCTTTTTCTGTTTCCTTTAACTTTCTTTTACCGGGTTTTTGTTTGTTTATTTTTTGTTTGTTGGGTTTTTTTTTTTTTTTGATTGGTAAGATTTCCTCTTATTGTTTTAAAAGTTACATACTTAGTGCTTATTCTTTTTTTTAAAAAAAAAGTCTTACAAAAGATAAAGCTAATCAAAGTTTCTACCTTCCTCTGGTCACTTTAAATATAACCACTTTCTCTTGTTATAAATGCTGATTTGAGGAACTACCTTCTAAAGGGATGTATGTGCCATTGTCTGGAAGCACCTCTCCTCTTGATGGTTGCGTAATCTAATTCTCTTCCCATTTAATTTTCAATGAATACTTCATGAGATCCCACCTGTGTAAACCTGAATATGAAATGGTCACATTAATGGCCTGACTGTTTGTTATGTAGCCAGCTTTTGAAGACAACTCACTGTGCCTCTATCTGCTGAATACTATAATGTACAGGTCTCACATCACTGTATTTTTGTGCCTATTTCACATAAGAATGTCCCTTCTTTTTCTTCTCTATAAACTCCTTTATCGTTCATGAGATTATATAATAATTTCTAATGCAGTAAAGCTCTTTTCAAAAATTTTCACTTTTAGACATTGCTGTATGTAATAGGTAATAATGCATTTAAAAATTGAAATAAAATTTTTATGTCAAGATGTGAACATTGCCTTCTAGGCAGTAGTCATATTGCCTTCATTTCACTGATTTGTTTATTCCCTGTAATCTATCAAATTATGATACATAGAGTGATAGGATTGTAACAGTGTTTTAATATTAAAATGTATTCAGCATGAGCCGTTTCAGGGAAAAATGAAAATGAAAACCTATAAGCAGAAGCCTATGTTTTTAATAATCAAATGTAAATGGAATATATCTGAAGGTATGTTCTCACCAATCAAGAAACACACTATGCTAACAGCTATAATGGAATGGTTAAAATTCCAGTTTTGAAACAAATGCTTTTAAAGTGATCATATTTATCAGTAGTGTATCCAGAATCCTTTTTTTCAAAGATCAATTTTGTTTTCCACTGTTTTGTTTTACTTAATAAACAGTTAATATTTCTCACATGAATACATCCTTTTCTCAAGAAAAGTCAGATTTGAATTTTTCAGTTACATGTAATTCAAAGGCTTAATTATTCTCTAAAAATGCATTAGCTTATTATTGTAATTTATTTCAGGATACGTTCCATTTATTTTTGCCTTTAAGGATTGTCTAGTTTTTGCTCAGTGGCTGAATATCTGAAATTTGGCAAACACCTCTCTAATTGTGGCTTCTAAATCAAAATTTCTTTTTTTCCCCCAATATTTGAGAAATTTATGTCTTTTCCATTTGTTGATTTTATTATTGAACTTTCAACTGTATTATTGAATAATCTCACTAATAAGAACCATCCTATATTAACTTAAATTTTTGAAACAGATTAACTGAGAAGGGAATATGATTTTACTATTCCTAACTGGGAATTTATGACTTCACTTACCACCTCTGTTATCTAAAATCTGACTAATTATAAAGGGTATGTTCTACTTAAGAAGTTGAAGACTGATATCTCAACTAATTATGACCAATTACGAGTAAAAACAAAATAAGGCATTTTTTAAAATATTAATTTGTGTTATCGTGTACAACATTAAAATCAAGGAAATGTAAATCTCTGCCTTTACCTTCAATACGTTTACAATTTTGCCAGCAGGATAAGTACCAAATATATAAAAAGTTAAAAAATAATAGAAAGGTAAAAAATAAAACAGTCAAGAGCAGTGAACATCATTTGGTTAGTCAATAAGGGAGTGATATAGACATAAACTGGCATTAGTTCAAAGGAAAAAAAAAACTTAGAAACAAAATTCTTTAAGGATGATTATGACCTGAAACTAAAAGTTATTTGCATGTCTAGATACTTTGAGGATAATAAAAAGCAATTTAGTCTAGCTAAAAGATAATACTAGCCTTTGTCTGGTAACTGGTAATGAAACAACTTAGCTTGAAATGTACAACTCATCAATAATTGATGTATGAATATTCCAATCTTTCAATTTGTGAACTGAATTACTTTTTCTTCATTAACACTACCCAAAGTCATTTATTTTAAAATGCATTTGGATGATAGTATTTGAATTGTAAATACTTCCATTCATTTTTTTCCTTTCCTATTCTAGCTTATGTGTCAATTAATTTACTGGCAAGATAAATAAAAGTTTTTTCTGCACTGTTTCACCACATAGCTATGAGAGAGGTAGGCTCAAACCATAGCCACTTTATATAAATACTTTAAAAATATGACAACAGTCTTAGCTCCTGCATAAGGAATTAGTTAAACTCTCACGTAGTTGTATATGTGCAAACATATTTAAACAAGATAGTGCTTTAATATATTTGAATGTAAGTGCAGTACTTGAGATTTAATCCAAAATTTGAGATAATCCAGACAATCTCTCTTATACTACAATGCATAGGTTAGAGCTATTGTTTTGTTTTATGAAAACTATAGGAAAGAGGGGGTATATGTAGAAACTGAGGTCTACAAGGGTTAAGTAGCTCATTCATAGGTATGGAGCTGTTAGATTATAAGCTCAGCTCTCTATGACTCCAAATTGTATGGTCTTTCTGTTATAGTGTTGTTGTATGTTGCTATCTCTTAGAAGCAGATTCCCAGGTGGAGTTTAGTTTGCAAAGAGTATCTTCAAGATCAACATTGTGAAAAGAATGGGAAGGAAGCGAGATTAGATAGACAAAGGAGTCAATCTGTAATACAAATCCAACAATAATTTTTGCCAAGATCATGGGGGAACTGTGGAGCTAAAATGGATTCCTCCATGTTGGAAAGAAATGGGTGGACCTTTTTAACCAGATCTGGGCCACTCAGCAAGGGTGGGACAGAAGGTTGAGTGGGGGTGGGGGGAGGAGAAAGCTGTTCTCGGCATCTGAGATGATTCCTGAAGTTATTGACAGCTGAAGCCTATCTCTGTCAGCACTCTACACATCTAGAGCAACAAATCTTTGTTGAAAGAAGATCCAGATGAAATATCTGTGTCTACTACAATCACGCCCTTGCACTGCCCAGCTGCATTTCTTTATACGTGATCAGAATGCGCATCCTCTACTGGTCTTGATGCCTTACCTAGCAGCATGACTTGGACCCTTACTGAGAAATCTGAGCCTCTGGTATCCTTGATGTTTTCAGGCACTTGCCAGGCAAAATTAAATGAGGAAGTACCAAGGGTAACGCAAGTGGATTAACTGGTTCCATATATATTCTTTTCTGATCTCATTGTGTAAAGCATCCTGATGATGAAGTTTTATCCCCTTTGCCAAGACAGTGACCACCTTCTAGTTTTCCTGGTCCATGATATGAGAAGCCTAAAATACCCATGTGGTAACATTAGTTTATAGTTCATTAGGACTCATGCTATGGGGTATGAGTGGCAAATGAGTTCCCCTCTTGCATAGTAGTGTCTCTAACCCTACTTAGAGTTGTTGTATGTTGAACATACAAGCAGATTCCCAGGTGGAGTTTAGTTGGCAAGGAGTATCTTCAAGATCAACATTGTGAAAAGAATGGGAAGGAAGTGAGATTAGGTAGACAAAGGAGTCAATCTTATAACTTACAACTTATAACTTATAACTCTTGTAAGAGTTATAAGATTGGGAAGCACAAATTCCCCAAACCCCTCACTGAGAATGAAGGTAAATTGTGTTACTCCTGTTTCTACTTCTTATTTCTATGAACTGTGTATTACTCATATTGGAGAGAGAGCACAGTTTAAAGGTCTTTGATTCCAGATATATACTATGTACTGGATGATGGCATTTTATTATTATTATTATTATTATTTTTAGTAATCTTTACGCCCAATGTGGGGCTCAAACTCATGACCCCGAGATCAAGAGTCACATGCTCTTCTGACTGAGTCAGCCAGGCCCCCTGGATGATGGCATTTTAAACTCATAATGTTTCTCCTCTGAGCTTGGGATTTTTAACTATTTGTTTGACAGGTTATTCCAATACTTTCGCAGGCAGATTCTGGGTGGCATGGGATGTGACATGATGGTAGGTGTAATTTATTGGCTTACTCTTATATCTACTTTACTATAAAATGAGGCCCTGGAGACAGAAATGAAAAGGGGGCTAATATAGGAAAGTTTCTTGCAAGTGAGTAATTATTACCAAGGAATGACCTTATCAGGGCTCATCATTGGTCTCTGTTGCTGGCAGGTTGGACCTTTGATAGCCCTGGTCGTTATATCAACCATGAGTAAGTGAAACCCCATGCCTCTGTGTCTACGCATAGTCTCCGTCTCAGCCAATATGGCCACTTTGTTCATACATCCATTGTCCCAGAAATAGGGGAGTCAATGACAAGAGCTGAATGATTTCTACTAATTAAGTGATTTTGTCCATGTAGTTGATTAGTGGCTCTTCCATGAAAAATTGTTTCTGGTAGGCATTAACATGTGGTACAGAGATATTCACACTTTTCTCCCATTTTCACTTATCCCTCCTTCTATGATCCTCTACCTCAGACCTTTTTGTCTCTGTTTTTCCAGTTTGTCTCCTCTCCGGTTTCTGACCAAACCATTTCTCACTGCATATATGTCAGGCCAATTCTCTTTCCACACAAAATGGATAACAGTTACACCTCCTGAAGCTCTACTGTTTGGTAAAATTTTTCACAAGTTTGTTTTAAAACCATTCATGTGTGAGGTTCTAGTGCAGCTTGTGTGCATTTTTTGCTTGAACCCATGTACCAGGCCAGTCTATCCAAAAACCAAGCTTGGGTTTTTTTCTTTCCTCATTACCAGCAGCAAAAGATCATTCATATGGCCATCAGATGAGCTGTGTTTGGAGCCATTTGCAGTAAGATGGGAAGTGTGGGCTTCCTGCTCATACAAACAGGCTTGTACCCTCTTAGAACATCACTCTTGGCTTTCAGTTGCCTGCTAAACAATTAGCTTTTCATTATCTTTTTCTAAAAATCTAGAATATCAATGGAATTTAGCAATAGTCATACAATTACATTGTCTTTATAATTACTATTTTATTTATATTTTTCAAACCAGATGTATCAATCCACTATTGTAATCTTCCACCACTATATGATGCCAATTCACCAGTGAAAGTTTTAAGAATTCTATTGTAAAACCTAAGTCAATAAAGCAGCACATCTCCATTACTAACCTAATAAAGAAATTCCCCTCTGTTAACTTTAAATACATCAGTTTCCCTAGAAAGAGAAGGTTACAATAGAATCATTACTTTCCTAATTGTGAAAAATCAAGTAATTGCTTTGTACTCCCACTTTAGTCTGTCTTGGGATTTTTGCTTGATAAGTGCCATGTGTAACTATTGACTAACAATTGTTAACATTGCCTATAATTCTTTTCTGAATTATCTAGATACTTGTCTTAATTCCCTTATCCCTTTTGAGCATGTGGAGTTGCAAACAAAGTCGAACATGGACAACAGCCAGATATTTGAAACCACAGTTTATTTGCAAGTTGGTTTGTATGGGGAATTGCCTCAACAATTTAAGCCCTTGTCCTATTTAGAAAGATTTCAAATAATAGTTTTATTGTCTTTGCTTATTTGTTTTTAACTTGAATTAGGCAAACACTTGTTTCAATTTTTCTTCTTACCTATTGAAAAACCACAGGAGAGCTTATTATAATTAATCATTTAGTAAGTATCTGTTTATCATGGAAATTGAAGTCTCAGACTTTGAAAATATATCATAAATTATAGCTGCTAATATGAAAATGAATACAAAAGTGCACTTTAAGAATATTTTAATAAACATGGTGACCATATTCAGAGGATCCATCTGAAGTGTTCAACTGAGTAGAGATCAACTTATGCATATGAGGAAAGTACTAAAGACAAGAAAGAGAGAATTAAGTAAAAAGTACAGGGGATATCAAGAACAGGGGATATTGCTTGTTCCAAGCAGTCAGAGTAGAAAGCTTTATAATTTATGAAACATTATTTAGCATACTAATAAGGGTTTAAAGATTGCTTTGATCTTACATAACAAACTTTATAGGCAAAACCTAAAGGGAACAAACTAATTTCAAATAACTTAACTTTGTCCTAGAACACAGTTCAGTAATATGTTTTCTTCCACTTTTTTATTTAAATTCAGTTAATTAACATATAATGTATTATTGGTTTCAGAGGTAGAGGTCAGTGATTCATCAGTCTTATATAATACTCAGTGCTCATTACATCACGTGCCTTCCTTAACGTCTATCATCCAGTTACTCCATCCCTCCACCTCCCTCCCCTCTAGCAACCTCAGTTTGTTTCTTATAATTAAGAGTCTTTATGGTTTCTCTCCCTCTCTGATTTCATCTTGTTTTATTTTTTCATCTTGCCATTTACAACAATGCGGATGGAACTAAAAGGGATTATGCCAAGTGAAATAAGTCAATCGAAGACAATTATCATATGACTTCACTCATCTGTGGAATTTAAGAAACAAAACAAAGACTCATAGTAGGAAGAGAGGAAAAAATAATGTTTTTAGTAATACAAAAGTTTCAGCATCTAGCATACACAATGCTGAACAGTCAAACAAAAATTATCAAGTATGCAAAAAATAGGGAAATACTCTACATGATGAGGAGAAATGTCAATCTAAACTGCATCAGAGGGGCGCCTGGGTGACTCAGTGGATTAAAACCTCTGTCTTCAGCTCAGGTCATGCTCTCAGGGTCCTGGGATTGAGCCCCGCATCGGGCTCTCTGCTCAGCAGGGAACCTGCTTCCCCCTCTCTCTCTGCCTGCCTCTCTGCCTACTTGTGATCTCTCTCTCTATCAAATAAATAAATAAAATCTTTAAAAAAGTAAAACAAACTGCATCAGAAATGATAAAGATGAATTAGTACAAAAAGACATTAAAACATTTATTATGTTTGTTTTCCATATGTTTAAGAAGGTAGAGAAAAAAATTGAACATGCAAAATAGAGAAATAGAAGATATAGAAAAGACCCAAACTGAACTTCTAGAGATTCGGATATAATATTTAAGATGAAAATGCCCTTGATGCTATTGGTGGTAGATTAGACCATGCAGAAAGATGTTTAATGAACTTGAAGCAATAACAATAGAGCCGATTCAAAATGAAACAGAGACAGAAAGAACAGAACTGCAGTGAACTGTGGGACAAATTCAGAAGTTAAATATAGAATAAATCAAAGTGCCTGAAGCAGAAGTGGAAAAATTATTTGAAGAGGTAATGACACATTTTTTTCCTCAAATTTGCTGACAACTATCAGACCACAGATTCAAGAAATTAAATGAACCCAAGCACAGAGAACACACCAACGCACATTGTAATGAAATTATTTACCATCAGAGATAAAGAAAAAATATTAAACTCTAAGAGAAATGAGACACATTACATACCAATGAATGAAGATAAAGACAGTAGATTTTTTATCTGAAACAATACAAGGTAGAAGAGCAATGGAAAAAAAATCTTTAAAGTACTTAAAGAAAAGAATTTTCAACCTAGATATCTTTACCCACCGAAAATATCTTTCAAAACTTAAGACTTTTTCAGATATACTTAAATGAAATAATTGGACATCTATAGACCAATGCTGTAAGAGGTCTTAAAGAAAGTTCTTCAAGCAAAAGCGATGGCAGATGAAAACCTGTATGTACTCAACAGGATAAAGAGAAGTGAAAATGGTAAATATGAGGAATTTTTCTTATTTTTAAAATTTAAAAACAATCAACTTTTTAAAGCAGGAGCAATAGTAAAATATTGTGGGATTTATAGGATAGAAGAAGTAAGAAAATAATAACACAAAGTCTGAGAAGGATGAAATAGAAATACACTATTATAAGACTTTTACTACACATGAGGCAGTATAATATAATGTGACGGCATATTATAATATGTTAAAGATGGGTAATATAAACCCTAAAGATGCCAGTAATATAACAAATAAAGAGGTGTAGTATCAAAAAAGGAGGTCAAGAAAATAGTAAATATATAATTAATTTAATAGAAAACAGAAAAAGAAAAGAGGAACGAAGTCATGGGAGAAAATAGCAAGATGGTAAATTTATACCAGATCATATCAATAATTACATTAAAGAGAAGGCATCTAAAAAACCAATTAAAAAGCAAAAGTTCTCAGATTTATTAAAAAAAGAAAGACCCGACTTATCCCATGAGAAAATAACTTTAAATCTAAGAAAAATATTTTAAGAGTAAAATGAAGGAAAAGTACATATAACCCTAACATTGATTAAGAGAGCACTGAAATGGCTCTATTAATGTCAGACAAAATAGATTTCAGAGCAAAGAAAATTAGTAGAAAGAAAGGAAGTCATTTAATGAGAAAGTGGAAAATTGATCTAGAAAATTTAACAATCTTAGAAGTTTCTGTACCTAAGAATAACAGCTTAAAAACACACGAAACAAAAACAGATATAATTTCAGGGAGAAATAGACAAATGGTCACTACAAATCTAGAAAGTTTAAAAAAATATTCTCTAATTAATAGAATAATTAGACAGATAATGAGAGGATATAGATTTGTACAACATTATAAATCAAACTAAACTAATTGAAATTTATGAAATACTTCATTAAACAAAAGCAGACTACATGTTCTTTTCAACTATACATGAAACTTTTGCCAAACAGTCATATTCTGAGTTATAAAACACATTTCAGGGGCGCCTGGATGGTTCAGTTGGTTAAAGCCTCTGCCTTCGGCTCAGGTCATGATCTCAGGGTCCTGGGATCGAGCCCCACATCGGGCTCTCTGCTTGGCGGGGAGCCTGCTTCTCCCCCTCTCTCTGCCTGCCTCTCTGCCTACTTGTGATCTCTCTCTCTCTGTCAAATAAATAAATAAAATATTAAAAAAAAACACATTTCAATAAGTTTTAAATGATTCAAGCATTAGAAAGTGTGTTTTTAAATTACAATGGTAGTAAATTAGAAATTAAAAACAGACAGATGTCTGGAACATCCCCCAAATATCTATAACCTAAATAATGTACTTTTAAGTACCTCATTCATCCAACAAGTAATCAAAATAGGAATTAAAAAAGGTTAGTATCCAAAATATATAAAGAACTTAATAAAACTTAACACCCAAAAAATAATCCAATTAAAAAATGGATAGAAGGCAAGAACAGACATTTCTCCAAAGAAGACATACAGATGGCCAACAGACACATGGAAATTTAGTGGATAAAGATAGTCTTTTCAGCAAGCAATGGTGGGATAATTGGAAATACCTGTCGAAAAATGGAATGTTCACCCATACTTTCTACAATATACAAAAACGAATTCAAAATATATCATAGGTCTAAAAGTAAACTCTAAAACTACAAAAATTACAGAAAAAAGTGGAAAATATCTGTGAGCTTTGGTTAGGCACATCTCTTAAATACACAAAAAGCATGACACATGAAAGATGAAAAGAAGAATAAATTGGAGTTTTTCAAAATTGGGAAATTTCATTTTTAAAAAATCTCTCCTAAGAGAACGAAAAGACAATCTATAGATTTGGGGGGAAAAACTTTCAGCTAACATGTTTGATAAAATATTTCTATGCAGAATATATAAAGAACCCTCCAAATTCAATAATTTTAAAAAGGCACAAATAACCCCATAAAGATGAGCAAGCTCCAAACAGACATTTCATTTCACCAAAGGAAATATATGGATGGCATATGAGCACGTGAAAAAATGCTTCTTCACCATCATTAGTCATTAAGGGTTTTAAACATAATTAAAACATAAGTGATTCAACTACCTACCTATTTGAATGTTTAAAATCAGAAAGCCTGACCTCTCAGAGCTGAGATACAACTAAAACTCTAATCCCTGTTAGTGGCAATGGAGAGCAGTACAAGCACTTTGTAAAACAGTTTGGCGGTTCCTTTAAAAAGTCTGTGGTCCAGACGTTCCAGTCTTACGTATTCACTCAAAAAAACTGAAAACCATCCATTAAATGACTTACACTCAAATGTTCATAATAGTTCATTTATAATAGCCCCAGGTTGGAACCAATGTTTGGTAACAGACTCTGGGCAGGTAGACATCTGTGGTATATCCATATGGTGCACAATACTGCTTAGCAATAAAAAAAAAAAAATCGGTAAACATAATTATATGGATATATCTTAAAATTATTATTCTGAGTGAAAGAAGCCAGAACAAATACTGCATACTGTATGATTCCATTTGTATAAAATTCTGGCAAATGGGAATTAATCTATGGAAACATGAAACAGATCAGCAATTTCTTGGAGATAAGAAGGGTGACTGGAAGAGATAAGATGGACAGATTACAAAAGGACATGAGGAAATACATGTGGGTGATGGATATGTGCATTATCTTAATAGTGATGATTTTTTTTTCACGGGTATATACATATGTTAAGATTTATCAAATAGTACTCTTTAAACATGGGTAGCTTATTGTATGTTCATTATACCTCAGAGATAAACGCAAGCATGTCTACATGCTAACTTTACCACTCTACAGTTAAGTTACTTTGAGCCATTTGCTAATACATTCTAAGGTCAACCTTTCTTCAAACATTAAGGGTGCTATCTCCCTTATAGGCATTTTGGAAGATAAAAATAAAATAATCTTTGTAAAATGTTTATTACAGTGCTAGACATATTTAAATTTTGTACTACAGATATTAATGAGAGGTTGATAGATTTAAACAGTATGAATCATGTCAAAAAACCAAGGTAAACTTGAAATTAAAATATTATACCTCCTATTTAAAAATCATTCTCCCATTGTAGCACAAAATTTATCAGTTTCACATTATAGTTCTCAATCATCTACCAAAATCCTCATGTTTTAGAAATATTACTTAAGACCAAATGCTTAAAAGAACTACTCTACCATGAAAAGAGAGTACAAATAAGATCGATTACATGGCTATACAAGGTCTGCATATACTTTGACCTATATTACTAAAATCATAGAGGCTAGGAAGTGAAAAAAATAGTTTAACCCCTAACATTTGCCTCAGTTTTCCCCTTCAGTTCTGTTATAGAGTCATCCAAATACGGTCTGCTTAATTTCCTCTATACTTTGCCAGGGTGAATACATTTAATTAAAATCCTTTTATTTAATGAATGAAGTCAATATAATGGCTCATCTAAGAAATGAAGCCCCTGTACAACTTTGATCATTAGTAGGAAGCTCTGGACTCTGAATTAATCTGAATTATGTCTCAATTTCATTTTACCTGCCCTACTTATGTAAGAGGTTATTTTCACAGTAAGAACATGTCTAAACAAAGAAACATTAAATATATTTCTGTGATTACTTTTTCTTTCCCCCCATTTCAATATCTATATGGAAGAAAACATAAATCACTAAAAATCAAGTAAGATGATACACCTGAAAATACCATACAAAGGAAGGGATTATTAATATTATTAGTATTCCTACTACTGTTGCTGTGACTACCACCCCTGCTGCTGTTACTGTTACTATGACTACTACTACCATTATTACTACTATTTTTGAGAGTTGGAGGATAGAAAGAATAGGAGGAAGAAGAATAAGAAAAGAGGGAAAAAAAGAAGAAAAGGAAGAAAAAGGATAATTGGCTATCTCCACTCTCCTAATTATTGTATTGAGGGATTTTACTCTTCTGTTCCAGAAACCAAGATAGCAAAATGAACAGTCTCACGGCCTATGGGGTTGTCACATTTAACGAAGAAAAATACAGGGCACCAAGGTAAATTTGAAATTAAAAAACAACAACTGATTGTTTTCATATAAGCATGCCTCATGCAATGTTTGGGACTTAAAGTAAAAATTATTTGCTCTAGGGAAGCCTGGGTGGCTCAGTTGGTTAAGTGGCTGCCTTCGGCTCGGGTCATGGTCCCAGGGTCCTGGGATCGAGTCCCACATTGGGCTCCTTGCTCAGCAGGGAGCCTGCTTCTCCCTCTGCCTCTGCCTGCCACTCTGCCTGCTTGTGCTCTCTCTCTCTCTCTCTGACAAATGAATAAATAAAATCTTAAAAAAGAAAAAAAATATTTGCTCTTTATCTGAAATTCAATTTAACTGTGCATCCTTCATTTTATCTGGTAATCTCAACCTTTAGTCTTATATATTTCACCTTTCAAATAATATGTGCCATCAATAAAGCATGTAAGAGTAACTTTTATGGCACATACAATTTTTTTATAAGGGTGCAAACTTCCTATCACCAACTAAATATGGAATCAAAACCTCCTACCTCTTTTGTTTGGCAAATAGCCAACTTGGAGGAATGAAAGAACAAAGAAGAAAAGAAGATGAGGAGCTGAGCTGGAGAGTGTTTCCACAGAGATCATAATAACAAAGTAAGTTGGGTGAAAATTAAGGAAGTATGGCTTGGGATATAAGAAGACAGAACATGGAGCAAGTGGCTATAGACATAGCTCAGACTGCTCCTGTAACACACAGGAGGGACTGTATGTGAGCAAATGGGTAAAATCAATTAATTTGGTTGAAAAACTGCCTCTGCTTAATCAAACATTCTATTGAGTCATAAGATGTGTTCATTAACATTAGCATGGATAAGTGCAACCTTCTTTTAGAGTAGCCAATTTGGACTCTAAAATCATTTTTGATCTTCCAGTGTTACTGAATGTAAACCTTTAAGAAATGAAAAATGTGCTGATAATTCTGCTGGTCCTACCAAACATAAATGATGCACCTAAGCCCTAATGGTTGAGAATTCTTTTTTCTTTGTCTTTTAAGTATGGCTTTTATGCCTGATTGTACAATGCCTACTCATTCAGCCAATTATTTCCAAATGTTGTATGTGTTATTTGATCTTTAGTAGAAAGAGTAATGAACTAAAAATCAGGAATCAGGATATTTGTCTTCTCTTCTGCCTTAAACTTGCCCAACAATCTCTCAGCTCCTCTGTGACTCATTTTCTTACTTGGATAATGCAAATTAATAAAACCTCTGACTTATCTCATTAAATTCTTGAGGAACTTAATTATCTTTTAGTGTGTTGGCATGTATAAAAAAAACTATTATTCCAGACTTATTTCATACAACAAGAGGACATAGGAAGAAAGTAGCCATTTTACTTTAGCTAGTGAAACAGTAGGTTTGCCAACAACAATTTAGTTGAAGACTAGGTAGGGTAACCCTGTAATTTATTGTTGAGACTGGAAGATTTGGGTAGTAAAAGTGCTTTTAATCATAACCCCAGTCGGCAGATATAAGTGGGGATTATCCCAAGCAAATGAGCTACATGGTCACTCTAAGTCTGAGGACTAATCTTGAAGCTGCATTTGCATAGATTGTTCAGTGTTTTTACTGAGATTCCATGTTGTTTTGTGTGATTGAGAAGAGGTAGAATGATAGATTTGGAGATGCGCAGGAATTCCCAAAGAAAGGAAAAGTGTTCAGAGTTAGATGTGTAAATTCAATTATCAAAAAATAGATTTCAAAAACCTAGAAAATACTTGAAGAATTATATGCCTAGAGACTCCAAAGGAGAAGAAATATTTTAAAACATTTAATTCTTATTTTGGCAATATTTAAAGCTAATAAAACAATAAAAAGTGTGGTTAATTTTGTAGTCATTTGAATATATTTGACTTACATTGGAAATAAGTGATATATTGTATTATACATTATATTATATATTACATATCATATATTATATTATATATTATATTCCAGACTGCCTTGTGACCCAAATATCATAATACCAATATAGATGTTTTTAATGTTTGATAAGGAGAAAAACTTCCAACAATTTTCAAGAGATAACACACTTTGTAAGTGCATATAAGAAAACACTACACTATAATAATGAAAAAGAAGATTATTTTACATTATGTTATTTTATGTTTGAATAATGAAATAGATATTTTTGGAATAATTGAGAAAAATTAAGTGAACAATTAAACTCATACAGCTAGTAAGTAACAAAACTAGAATCAACTTAATTCTTCTTGATAAAAATAATCACTGTGGAAAAAAAATTAACAAAAACCAAACCTCAAATTGTGACCGTATTTGAATGGATAAATAAATTGTGCAAAACCGTAAAATATAATCCTATACAGAATTGAGAATGAATAAAATACTCTAGCACCCAAAATATGGTTGAATCCCTCAAAAACTAACATTGAACAAAAGAAGCCAGAGGTAAACATACTGTACGATCCCATTTATATGAAGTTCAAAAAAGGCATCACTAAGCTGTAATAAGGAGCAATTCCTAATTAAGTAGTAAGAGTATATGGAAAAAAATAAGAGTTTTTTTAGAGTAATAAACTTTTCTAAGGGTTTTTTTAGAGTAATAAACTTTTCTAAGAAGGAAAATTTATAGTTGTAAACTTCTGAGGTGCTAGAAATCTTCTTTATCTTCCTGTAGGTTTTGAATATACAGGGTTTGCTTGTTTGGAAGTTATTAAACTATATTTATGTTTTATGCACTCTTCTCTACGTGTGTGATATCATAATTCAAAGTTTTAGAGTTAAAAAGAATTTATGGATATTTGTATGTCAAAAAATTTTTTTAATTAGTTGGGGAATTAGATTTCTAGAAATATACAGTATGTCAGAATTGACTCTAAAAGAAATAGAAAATCCAAAAGAATAGTAACCATTAAACAAAGTACATCTAAATTTTAGTGTTTCCTAAATGGCCTTAGAGGATGTTCTATTAAGTATTTAATAAACAAGTATATTAAATTTATACAAACTCTTTTAGAGTAGGGAAAAATAGAAAATACTTCCAAAGTATTTTATGAGAATAATAAAATCCTAATTTCAAAACCAAATAAGAGCTAATAAAAAAAGAGGGAAGCAGAATTACTTACTTATCCCACATAAAACATATAGATATAGAATACCTTAGACAAAGTGTTAGCAAATACAGCAAATTTTTAAAAAGATAATATGCCATGATAAAGTTGTGTTTATTCCAGGAATGCAAGCTTAACAAAATATCAAAAAAAGAATGAAATAATTAGCCACAGTAACATTTTAAGAAGAGAAAACATATGATCATTTCAATAGTTGCAGACATAACATTCCATAAAATTCAAAATTTTATAGCTAAAATATTTAACAAATTAAAAACAAAATAGAACTTATCAAAATTTTAAAAATAAGACATATAAAAGAATTTTATTTTATTTTATTTTTTAAAGGTTTTATTTAATTATTTGAGAGACAGCATGAGCAGGGGGGAAGGCTAGAGGGAGAGGGAGTAGCAGACTCCCCAGTGAGCAGGGAGTCTGATACCGGACTCGATTCCAGGACCCAGGTATCGTGACCTGAGAGGAGGCAGATGCTTAACTGACTGAGCCACCCAGGTGCCCCCATAGGAAAGAATTTAAAAAAAACAAGAATAGGATTTCCTTAGAGAAATTCAACAATAACATTACAAATAATAACAAAATGCTGATTATTAAAAAGCAATCAAGGCACAGATACTTGCTATTATCATTTCTTTTAAACAGTGTAACTGTATATCAGTGCCTAAACATTTTAGTTAGATTTTAAAAAAAAAGAAAGTAGAGAGTAGTATAAAAATATAAAAGAGAAAAAAACTGTCAATATTTACACATGACCAGATTGTTTACGTAGAAAATTTCCCCCAAATTACTTAAACACTATTGGAATTAATAGAAAATTTAGCAAACTTGGTAGATTAAAAACTCAGTAGTCAAAATAAATTGCATTTCTACATATATACAAAAATCAGATAAAATACACGATTACAAAAGAATGTTCACAACACACAAAATACATGCAAAAATCAATTTTATTTCTATATGCTAACAGTGAAAGTAAAAGCACAATACCATTTGCATTCACTTCAGAGAAAATGGAAATTTATAATAAACAACAAAATGTGGAGTCTGGATGCTGAAAATTATAAGATACTGATGAGGGAAATTAAAGAAGACTTAAATAAATGGAAAGACATATAATGTCCATAGAATGGAAGACTCAATATAGTAAAGATATTGATTATTCTCAAATTGATCTATAGATTTAATTCAATTTCATTAAAAATTTTACTGAGATATTTTATATATGTAAATATTTATGCTAAAATTTATGTGGAAAAGTATAGGTCCTAAAACAGTTAAAATAATCTTGATAAAGAGGGGTAAAGTGGAAGGATCACTCTACTTTACATGAAGCTCTACCATGTGCCTAAAGAGATGAGAATACTATGACTTTGGTGTAAAAATCAATAACCAGAATAAGAAATCCAATAATAAATCCACACAAATATGTCCAACTAGTTTATGACTAAGAATCAAAAGTAATTAAATGGGGGTGCCTGGGTGGCTCAGTGGGTTAAAGCCTCTGCCTTCAGCTCAGGTCATGATCTCAGGGTCCTGGGATCGAGCCCCGCATAGGGCTCTCTGCTCAGCGGAGAGCCTGCTTCCCTCTCTCTCTCTGCCTGCCTGTTTGCCTACTTGTGATCTCTCTCTCTCTGTGTCAAATAAATAAAAAATCTTTTAAAAAAAGTAATTAAATGGAAGAAGAATAGCCTTTTCAATAAACGGTGTGGGAGCAACTGGACACACATAGGCCAAAAAATGAATCAGTCTAAATCTCGCACCTAATACAAAACTAACCCAAAATGAATCATAGACTAAATGTAAAAACTATAAAATTTTATTGAAGTTATTCATACAGAAACAGGCAGACCTTTGTACTTCTGTAGTAGTCAGAGTTTTCCTGAGACACAGAAGCAATAGAGGTGTAGGGAGCAGAAGAAGAGGAATGGAAAGAGAAAGACAGGGATTTATTTTAAGGTATTAGCTCACATGGTTATGGAGGTTGGTAAATGTAAGATCTGTAGGACAGGTCCACAGGCTGCAGGGAAGAGCTGATGTTGCAGCTTGAGGTTGAAGTTAGTCTGCTGCCAGAATGGCCTCTTTTTTAGGGGAAATCAGTCATTTTCTTAAGGCCTTCAACTAATCAGTTGGTGATGCCCACACACATTACGGATAGTAATCTGTTTTACTCAAAATCTATTGATTAAATATTTACGTCATCTAAACACATGTGCACACATATACACACATACACACACATACACACACCTTCACAGCAACATCCAGACATGTTTGACCAAATATCTGGGTACTGTGGCCCAGCCAGGTTGACATAGAATATAAGCCCCTACAATTGCTCTCTTAAAATTTAGTTGGATGTCAAGACTAACGATGCTACATATACACATGAAGAAATTGTATTTTACGCTCATATAATGAGGCTTTCCATGCAGGTCGGGGAAGGCTTCCAAGCAAGTCTAAAAATGTCTTCGAGTGGTGAGAAGGGACAAGTGGCTTGAGATGTATTATGTTAGGAAATGGGGCTGGCGTGCAGATACTCACACATGGACCACACAGGGGGGTGTCTGGTTTGAAATTCCAGTGTCAAAGGAAGGAACATGGGGTGTTTTTAAGTTGCTTACCCAGATGTGGGGCATGGGGATGTGGTGGGGTTTGAAAATCACTAGCATTCAAACACCAAAAATGGAGTCATGCTCTTCATTACAAACCTGTAGGGAAAAACAAATACAAAAAAACACAGAAGAAAATCATCATCAAGATAGGGCTAGGTAAAGAGTTCTTAGACGTGGGGCCCCGGGGTGGCTCAGTGGGTTAAGCATCTGCCTTCGGCTCAGGTCACGATCTCAGGGTCCTGGAATCGGGCTCCTGGCTTGGCAGGGAGTCTGCGCCTCCCTCGGCTTCTCCCCACCTCTTGTGCTCTCTCTCTCTCTCTCCATCTCAAAAAAAAAAGAGTTCTTAGACTTGACACAAAAATCATGATCCATAACAAGGAATATTGACAAATTGGACTGCATTAAAATTAAAAACTTTTGCTCCTCAAAGCTCTGTGAACAGAATGAAAAGATAAACTACAGCTGGGAGAAAATATGTGCAAACCACCTATCTGATAAAGAGCTAGTATTGAAAATATATAAACTCTCAAAACTCAACAGTAAAGACAAAAATCCAACTACAAAATAGGCAGGAGATATAAAGAGACATTTCAGTGAAGAGATAAATGAAAGATGATTCAGTGAGAGATGATAAATAAGCACATGAAAAGATGTTCAAGTTTCTTAGCTATTGGGAAATGAAAATTAAAACTGCACTGGGATATCACCATATTCCTATCAGAAGACTGAAATAAAAAATAATGTCAGCAGCAAGTGCTGATAAGAGTGCAGAGAAACTGGATTCACTCATACTTTGCTGCTGGGAATGTAAAATGGTACAGTCACTGCCAAAGTTTTGGCAGTTTCTTATAAAACTAAATATGCGACTGTCATAACCCCAAAAGTTTATAAACTGTGTGATTCTATTTATGTAATACTCTTGAAATTACAAAATTATAAAAATGGAGGAAGGTATTAGTGGTTGGCCAAAGTTAGAAAGCTGGGGATAGGAGTTAGATGTGTCTGTGAACTGGTGACATGGGGATCCTTTATGGTGATGTAGCTTGACTGCTCTTTATTTTGACTTTATCAATGTCAATATCCTGGTTATGATATTGTATTATAGTTTTGTAGGATGTTCCCATCAGGGATAATTTATTTAAGCTACATGAAATCTTTGCATTATTTCATGCAATAGCATGTGAATTAATAATCATCTCAATATAAAATGTTTAATTAAAAGAAGTACATTTACAGTAGCTAATAATAATAGTAAATCTCAAAAGATGTACAAAATCTTGACAGAAAAAAATGAGGCTATTCAAAATTTCAAAGCAGAACAAAGGGACAGACAGGTCACACTTTAAATAGGAAGACTCAGGGGTGCCTGGATGGCTCAGTCAGTTAAGTGTCCAGCTCTTGGTTTCAGCTCAAGTCATGATCTCATGGGTCTTGGGATCCAGCCCGGTGCTGGGGTCCACGCTCAGCAGGGAGTTTGCTTGAAGGTTCTCGCCCTCTCCCTCTCCCCCCATGCATGCATGCTCTCTCTCTCATAAATAAATAAATATTTAAAAATAAATAAATAAATAAATAAATAAAATAAATACGGAAGACAATATAAAGATTGCATAGTAACTTGTTTTCAATATGACTTTAATGGAGTTATTTTCATAAGATATCATAAGCTGATTCTCAAATACATATGAAACGCAAAGGATAAACCATGTATTTTTAAAGAAACAAAAAAAAAAAATGGAGGGATTTTGCTCTACCGTTTACCAGTTAATAGATATAGATAATGTTTCTATTTTTAAGCTTAATGATAGGCACAGAAGAATTTTTTTATTATTGTTCCTTAAACTATGCTTACATTATATCTTCTCATAAAGAGAAAAATACATATTATGTATTACATATAAAGAAAATACATACATTACATATAAAGGGAAAAATACATATTATACAATAATCTTAAATATATATATTTATTATATTGTATATTATTATATTGTGTATTATATACTATATGTTATATATTATTATATATTGCGTATTATTATATTGTATATTATTCATAAAATATATGTTAGAAAATAATTTTGAAGCACATAACAGAATAAAATATACATATATGCGTGTGAATAAACATAAGTACATATGCACACATATATATGAAAACAAATATCTCTGCATGTTAGGATTTCTTGTGAATTTATTTGTGCCTGTATTTCCTATTTTTCTACAAAAAATATGTATTAGTTATGGAGTAAATGAATACTTTTTATTGGAAAAAGTTAAAATTAGAAATTTCTTCCTGTAATGACTTCAAGAGAAATACCAAATTCTCTGCTTTGACTAGGTCAAGAAGTGTGATTCCATCTCTTTTTTAATGCTGTTATTTTTCTGCTAGTAAGCATTTAGACTACTCACAGCGCTGTCACTGAAGGATGACTTCTCACCATTTGTTACAGGACAAGATTGCGGGTAGATTTGGGGCTTGACTTGCCTAAGGTCGCACAGCAGATTTGCCTTCCAATGAGAATTAAACCTCAATTCTTTAGATTTGACATGCATCTTTTTCCTAAAACGCCGCTGCCTTTTAAAATATAAGTTATACATTTATGAGAAAATTAAACTTCCCATTAGGCCATGAGAGTAAAAGGGATTTCAAAAGGGAGCTTAAAAAAGGGGTGGCAGGCCATAAAGGAGGAATTTAAGCATGTTCTCATGAGATGAACTATGAAGTTTTTGAACTCTTAAGCTAGCCATGAGCCCTCACCCTGGAGTTAACTTCCTCCTCAGCATGGCAACTAGATCATTCACATTCTTCACTTCCAGAGGGGCCAATTTAGTTTAAGAAATTTCAGTCCCACATAGGTACATTAAGCCAACCAATCCCAATTAACCTTATTTCAATCCCTGTTTTGCATAGAGGACCTAGAGAGAACTATACTTGTAAACCTTCATCTTTATAATGCTGCCCCCTCTTTCTCTTTCTTGGAACAGGATTTAAGTTTCTACCTAAATCTGTGTTTCCAAATTGCAATTCTCACTGCCCAAATAAATGCCTATTTGCTTAAATTTTCAGTGAATTCTTCCTTGGTCAACAGAACCCTTCAAGATCCAACTTCCTACTGTGAAGTGGTGTTCAGCTCGTGGAGATACCTGCTCTTCACCCTGTCCCAGGGAACACTCCCAGCTCTGCCCTTACTTGGAATTCAGGTTTGTACTCTTCTCCAAGTTGCTCCAGAACCCATGCTCGAAGCATCCTCTAAGCTTTTTTCCCTGCATTAATTTTCTGATGGTTATCTCAAACATAAAGCAAAGATTTATTAGGAGTAAACTCCTCATTGCCCTCCCGAATATAACACTGTATTTATCCCCTATCTCTGCCTCCAGAGTTGTTAACCCAGTGCCATTCTTTTCCCTTTTCACCCATTCTGCCATCCCCTGACCCATCTACCCATGCAGCTAACTGAATTCATTGCTTCCTCTAATTTGAGGGCCAGAGACAATCACGTAAACATGGCTACGCTTTAAAAGAAAGAAAAAAACCTACTTCTGTTCATGGAAATTTAATTTATTCTTTGGTCTGTTTATTCAATTTAGTTTAAAATTTAGTAAGGCATAGCACAGATTTACAATCTGAGTAATTATTGTGATGTAGATGATCATTATAATTTTTTTCATATTTCACATTTCATTTTTCAAGTCTTTTGTTAACCTATTTAATTTTTTAAACTTTTTTTAAAATTAACATATAATATATTATTTGTTTCAGGGGTCTAGGTCTGTGATTCATCTGTCTTACACAATTCACAGCAATCATTATAATTTTCTATTGAGAATGCTTAACATTTTGTGGATTCCTGGTTTTAAAGTATGGCAATAAAACTATCTTTAAAATAAAGATAGTTTTAAAACTATCTTTAAAAAAATCTGTATTCATTTTCCCATACATATATATATATGTATTTTATGTTTCTCATTACACAGTACAGTAATTTATATTATTTTATTAGGAACATTTGGTATTTTTTGAGTACTTTTTTTGTGCTGTTATTTATTTTTTTCTTTGTTTCCTTTATAAAAGTCACCAATATCATTTCAGTAACGGGTTATTTATCTATGAATTTAGTTCTGAATTACACTGAGAAAACTTCCATTGTCTTTTCACTTCATCTTAGAGTATATTCCATCCTAGCTTGCTCGGGGGAAAATCAAACTGGGGCTCCAATCACCAGAGGCAGCCCTAAAATTATGAACAAACAATAAAATTGGCATTCCTGATTCCCATCAACATCATGCAGCTGTGTAGATAAATAAATCATATGGGGTAAATGTTTCCGTTCCATCTAATTGGAGTATACTCTTATAGACTAGCCTTACTATGCAAAAATAGTTATTGCTGTCTTATATCTTCATTTTCATTTTCATCATCATCATCATCATCATCATATCTTATTCAGATGAGTTGATTAGAAAAACTCTAATGAGTTACAGGATTTGATATCATGCAAATGCACTTTTTCACTAGTTGATGAGTTTATTCTCATCCTTCGCTTAAGAATACAAACTCATAACAAGGGTGAATCAAGCCTATGCATATGTAATGATGTAGAAATAGTTCTATTCTATGTATGTGTGTATATGTGTCTGCAGTTCTCTTGTCTATTTTGTTATACGACTCTCTTCAATAAAATGTTCTGTGAGCTTCTTATACTCTTAGACCAAAAGAAAAAAAAACCCACCAAACTGTACCTCAGTTATTGAAAAAATCTTGACATTGTTTGAATTTTGATTTAGAATGACACTTGAAATGCATTTTGGATAAATAATTTAAGAAACATATTTTATGCCATGTGATCATCAAATTCGGTAGGAATTTCCATTTAGCATGTTAAAGACCTAATATGACATCAATATAAACAGACTGTAGTGTATCTCACACCTTGATGTATTAACAATAATCAGAAATCCTTTAAATACAAAAATCTACTTATTAGAAGCATTAATATTACATTTACTGCATACAGATAAAATTTACATCAAGGCACTTTACAACTGAGATGGTAGCAAGTCTGAATTAAACATATGGAGGAACTTATCTTAAATAATAATCATTTCAAAGTAATAACCTGTCTGAAAATGACAGCTTAGTGCTTTTGCATTTGGTATTCAGCAAGTAGTTTGCCTGTCAAAACTGCCAATGCTGACTGATAAATGTTCAAAAAACTCTACTGGAATATTGACAAACTCTCAACTTGTGTGTATTATGGAGATAAGAAGACTAAATTTATATTTACTCTAACTTATGGCCCAGCCCTGAACTTCACAAAACAGAAAAGCTTTGTTAATAATTTCTCAGGATGATGGGCATTATGTGTGTGAATCAGGATACACACACACACACACACACACAAACACCCCACTCCATCATTTTTATCACAAAAGCATGTGGCATTGTATTAGGATTCTATCAGAAAAACAGAAGCTGCAAGATATTTACATTAAGAGATTTATTGCAGGGCTGGAGAAACAAGTCTGAAATCTATAGGGCAGGGATCCAGGAAGGGCAGGCAGGAAGGCTTAGATATGGGAATGGAAGCTGCTATCCATAAGTCAAATTTCTTAAGAAAAGCCCAGTTTCTGCTCATAACTGATTGAATCAGACCCACGCAGTTTATCTAGGGTAGTCTCTCTTACTTGGACGCAACTGATTATTTCATTATATCTACAAAATCTGTAGATTAGTATTTGATTATTTAATCAAACTGGGCATTGAAACATAAAACTAACCATTACGTTCATAGTTCGATGACACGGAGGTGTCTTGCTGCCCTGAACACTGTCAAAAAAATATTTAAGGTAATCTCATCATAAATACATATTTATGTTGGCTTGAAATGCTAAACGTGTGAGTATGCTAACCATTTAAAAATTAATCAGTGTCTAATAAACACTGCATTCTTTGTATCGAAAGATTGCAGTCAAAACCCTTGAATTTTCTCAATTTCCATGCAGTACAATGAGAATCCCTAATGCTATTTACAATATCATTTGTATACTGCATTCATAAACCACTAAGTTTATACAGTGACATCTTTTCACATTATCTCTCCTGGTCTGGTATATTTCAGCATCATGCTTTGCAAATTGCTCTACTCTGATGTGTTTAAAGCATTAAACACAATAATTAATTATTCACTAGCACATGAAATAATTTATATCTTATTGGCTTTAATATAGTCAGATTATTGTGCATTCTTAAAATGATACATAGGTCTCCATTTATTCAATTCTTCATTTTTTAAAAAACATTCATTAGACAAGGAAACATGAAGGATTTCAATGAGAGAATGATGAAAGGAATGAGATTGTGGTTATATACAGAAGGAAATGTAGGTGGAGTTGGATTTATTGAGTTTGGAAACAGTTGGTAAGGTGAGAGAAAAGTAATTTATCACAGTATTCAGGAGTAGAATATGGAATCAGAATCAGAAGTACTTTGCTTTGGATTACAGATTTGCCACTTAGTAACTGGCTTTGGGCGAATTATTTGTGCCCCTATTTCTTCATCTGTGAATGGGCTTAATAATATCTGCCAATTATTTATTCAGTAAGTATTTAATAGAGTATAATATGTGAGTAAGTTACTACATTAATCATTGGATGTGCAACAGTGACTGAGATGGAAACAGTGTTTTACAATGGAGCTTATAACTCTCCACAGGGTTAATACTCAAGGAGATGGTGTCTGTAAAGTACTTAGTAGCATGCCTGACACACAGAAAATAACTAATGAACGGAAATTTTTATTATTGCTATAATTTTTATTATTGCTATAATTTTATTATTGCTATAATCAAGTATGATGCCATGCTACTAAAAATTAATAATAAACTAAAGTATGTAATAGGGTACTCCAGAGAAACAGAACCAAAAAGGAATATATATTTATATATAGATAAAGAGATTTATTATGAAGCATTGGCTCACATGGTTATGGAGACTGAGAAGTTCCATGATCTGCCATCCACAAGCTGGAGATCCAAGAAAGCTGTGGTAGAGTTTGAAAGCCTAAGAGCCAGAGTGGCAATGGTTTAGTCGCTAGTCTGAGTCTGAGACCTGAAAACCAAGAGCAGCAAGGGCAGAAAATTGATGTTCTAGCTCATGCAGTTGGCAAAGAGTGAATTCAACCTTCCTTCACATTTTTGTTTTATTTAGACCCTGAATGGATTGTCTGATGCCCATCCCCATTTGGGAGGACCTTCTGCTTTATTCAGTCCACTGATTCAAACGCTAACTACTTCCGGAAACACTCTCAGAGACACATTCAGGAATATTGTTTAACCAGCTATCGGGGCATCCCCTGGCCCAGTCAAATGCCCTAGAACATGAGAAACACTGAAATTTCAGAGTTGGCAGACCCACCTGTTCATGAGATTTATCTTACACCTTATGGCATAAGTTTGTATTATAAGTCATCCAAACTACTGTGACTTCCAACTTATTAGATTCTATTAATATGACATTATTGATATAGTTGACCATGGGTTGACCATGTTTTTTCTCTAAAGAACCAGATAATATATATCTTGGGGTTTGTGGGCCAAATTTAGTTTCTGTCACATAGTAGTGTGTGTGTGTGTGTGTGTGTGTGTGTGTGTGTGAGTGTGTGTGTGTGTGTGTGTTTGCAACCCTTTACAAATGTGATAACCAGACTTAACTCACAGGCCTTACAAAAACAGGTAGAGGACTGAATTTGGCTAATAGGCCAGGGTTTACCAATTCCTTCAGTAGCCCCACCTCGTTTACTTTGAGATTCTGGGATGATCAGGTCTCTGTAAAATTGAATTATGGCACAGATCACTCTAACTGATTCAGCTCTAAAACATAAGAACAAAGATACAAGGCTATCTCTGTTGACTGAATGCAAACTACTTCTGGTGCTCTTTCCCTTGTGGTAGTAGAAACAAACAAATGTAACGGAGACAAAGGCCTTTGCTGATTTCCTACCATAAAGAGACAACAGGAAGAATAGACACTGTTGCAATTACCTTTTGTTTACTTTCTTAGTAATCAACTGTTATTCTCCAGGATACATCAGTCTTCTGCACAAATGAAACAGTGAGTTAAGTGGGGAAAGTGATAGGAATCCTCTCCTTGACATGTTTCAAATCTTTGATGCTGATGTTATACTCTGCAAACTCACTTCCCCCCAAGAATTACTTTTGATTTATTATTTTGGAAGGTAAGAAAAATTCCAGGGCTTCCTAATTGACACTTCTTGTCCCAAAATCTCTAATTCTGTCAGGGAGTTAATGTCCTTACATTAAGTACATTACGTTCTGATCACTGTTGACTATATCCATTTATCCTCACACACCCGTGAGACCACGTTATCCTTGTGGCCCACAATAATATTGTGGATCTCCCAAAGTTAGCATTAGTTCAGAATTAGTATTCAACCATTTTCAAATAGTATGGGCATCTTACTTTCTCAGTACATGGTAAACCTGGGAAATAGCTCTATGGGAAGATTAAGAAAGAAATTTACAGTACCTTTGAGGTTATTAACGGAGTTTCTTTGCACAAGTGTACCTGGAATACTTCAAAAGACTTGGATTTTACAAATCTGGGAATTGGGTACCTGGTCATGGCTATTGTGGTACCTCCCATCAGATCTCTGATTGGCATACCTAAAATATTTCCAGGAACTTCCTGAGTAGCCGTAAAATCTATTGCTAAGGACACCATGATCAATAAGAAACCACCAAAGATTTATCTAGTTCAGATCATTCCGGTGCTGAGTAGAGCAAATATGTATTCATCCTATAAATTAGAGCTGCTTCTTGAATGCTTTCAGCATCACTACTGAAAATAAATATCCATTTTATTAGCAGTATCTCCCCCTATCCCCTTGGCCTATAGAAAGTAGCCATTATACACTTTTCAAAGATTCTGTTCTTTCATCAATATATTTCTGCAAGTCTCTCTCATGGACTTTATCATAGAACTAGATAGGGGGTGGGTATGTAAGCAGCTTGGCCCATGATATGTCTGAAATTATTTTTCCCTTCCCTGATTCAACACCATAAAAATACATTTCCACACCTATTTTCCAGATTTGTGTTGATACAATTTAGCAAAATCTGCTAATACTTTTGATTTGTAACTCTGTCTTGTACCTTTAACTTTGCAATTGATCTCCTGAAATATACTGGGATCTGACTAACATTATAGATTGGAAGCCAATGAGCACCTTAAACAGAAGGACAAATGAGAACTAATTTTGTGCTACAGGGTAACTAACTGTCTCATGGAAATACACTATGGACTCTTCAAGCAAGGCAGGAATGGCCCTTGCAGGTTGAAGAGAAGGTTACTGATTCTCCTGGATGGAAGCGTCTGAGGGATTGCTACTTAGTATTCCACTAATCTACAATCGAGCTGAGAATAACATTGCCGTAGTCATAATTATGTTAACGCTGCATATTTATTTAGCCAAAATTATGAAATACAAATTCTAGAAGGATGGGAGAAGAATGTAAGAAAAATAAATCTTCATGCTTTCTGGTAGAAATTAATATCTACATCTGAAATGTGAAAAATAATATGATAATATTATAAACATGTTATCTAGAAATAAGGAGAAAACATAAGAGGAAACAACTAAAGAGTTAAAATTGATAGTCTCTAGGAATTAGGAATCTAGGGTGAGGCAGATGACCATGATTTTAGTTGTAAGGATTGCAATAGTCTTTTATTTAAAACCAGGTATGTATGCTATATGTTTTTTCTTCTTCTTTTTTCAGGTTTTATTCATTTATTTGACATAGAGAGACAGTGGGAGAGAGAACACAAGCAGGGGGAGTGGCAGAGGGAGAAGCAGGCTCCCTTCAGAGCAGGGAGCCCGATGGGCTTGATCCCAAGATCGTGGGGTCATGACCTGAGCCAAAGACAGATGCTTAACGGACTGAGCCACCAGGCGCCCCGTATGTATGCTATATTAACACAAATGTAAAATGTGAGTGTGTATGTATGTGTGTGTAAATATATTAGTTTGCTAGGGCTGCCTAACAAAATACCATTGACTAGGTTGCTTAAACAACAGAAATTTATTTTCTTACAGTTCTGAAGCTTGGTAGTCCAAGATCGAGTTTGGCTGATTTAGATTCTCCTGAGGTTTCTCTCCTTGGCTTGAAGATAGCACTCTCTCCTTATATCCGCACATAGTTTTTCCTATGGTGTCTTTTTGTATGTCCAATTTTTCTCTTATAAGGACACCAGTCAGATTGGATTAGAGTTTACCTTAATGATAACTTTTCTTTCTTTTTTTTTTAAGATTGTATTTATTAATTTGACACACAGAGAGAGGTCACAAGCAGGCAGAGAGGCAGGCAGAGAGAGGGGGAAGCAGGCTCCCCGCTGAGCAGAGAGCCTGACATGGGGCTCAATCCCAGGACCCCGAGATCATGACCTGAGCCAAAGGCAGAGGCTTTAACCCACTGAGCCACCAGGCGCCCCTTAATGATATCTTTTCAACTTAATTATCTCTTCAAAACCCTTTCTCTAATTATAGTCATATTCTGAGGTACTTGGAGTTCAGGGCTTCAACATATGAATTTTGAGAGAGACTTCAGGCCGTAACATAACATATATTGGATTATCACATAATTATAATACACACACACACACACACACACACACACACACATATATATCTCATCTCTTTACCTCTTTTTCTTTCTCTTGCTGAGAGAGAGAGAGACTTTTAGCCATGGCAGCCTTCAATGCCAATAGTAATTTTGCCATGGTTTTAAGAAAGTTATCTCATTTTCAAATATTTGTTTTTTGTCTGTAAATACAGGTTTCAGTGGGTTATAGAATAAACTGTTTATGAAGTTCCTAGCCCAACAACTGCATGTTGTAAGCTCTCTGGGTGCTCAGTGGATTTTGCCCATCCTGATAATATGCATGTATTCATGCTGCCACTCATTCAACACTTATTGCATATTAATTACATTTCAGGCACTTTTCTTAGGAAGAGAATGTGAATATAAAACATTTTTAAGCCTTCAGTAATTTATATTTATTGAGGGGCGCCTCGGTGGCTCAGATGGTTAAGCAGCTGCCTTCAGGTCAGGTCACGATCCCAGGGTCCTGGGATCGACCCCACATCAGGCTCCCTGCTCAGTGGAGAGCCTGCTTCTCCCTCTCCTTCTGCCTGCTGCTCTGCCTACTTGTGCTATCTCTCTAATAAATAAATATTTTTAAAAATGTATATTTATTGAAAGAAACAAAGATGTAAACAAAAAGTGAAACACAAATTTGTGATTGCTATGACAATAGAAACCTCCACAACCCACTAAGGAGGTAGTGCAGAAGGTCAACTCTAGTTGACCTAGTGCAGAAGGTCAACTCTACCTGTTGGGATGGGGAGAGGAGGCAGACTCACTAAGGTTTTATAACAGAGATGATGTGTAATTTAGAGCTTCATTGTTAAATAAGAGTATGCAATAGGAAATAATTGCATTCTAGGTAGTGCAAAATAGAAAAGCAAAACAAACCAGGAATAATAAGAATGGTCCAGTCAGAAAATTGAAAAGAATGAATGTAACTGGAATAGAGGGCACAGGGGGGCTGTCAAGAGATTACATTGTACCAAATACATTTTCTTGGCATTATTTTATTTGGTTCTGATAGCATCACTATGAATAAGTACTCTTATTTTCTCCACGTTATGAATGAGAAAAATAAGTTTATAAAGGTGAAATCCATTGCTCATTGTCACCCTTATAACAAAGGACAGACTCCATAGTTGAATCCCAGCACCTTATTTTTCTTCTTCTTCTCTAGGTCAAGATTATTGCGCTTACTAACTGATTTGGTAGTGATTAGAACTTAATGGTCATCTTCTCAATACATCACGTGGCCAGGATGATGTAAGTGGGAAGCAGGCTCCATCCTGAGCAGAGAGCCTGATGCGGGGCTCGATCCCAGGACCCTGAGATCATGACCTGAGCCGAAGGCAGAGGCTTTAATCCACTGAGCCACCCAGGAGCCCCTAAGATTCTTCATTCTTTTCTGAAAACACTTATTAATATGGATAGCTTTCAAAATATTTAAAGGTTTCATGCACACAAGTAGTCAGGCAAACTAGATACACAAAACTTGATTCCATTCATTTTGGATCACTTATTATGTTAAAAAGCTGTGCTTTGACAATTAAAAATGACTCTTAAAATTAAAATGACAATTAAAATTTGTCTCTAAATATTACTAGAAGCTAGCCTATAGCTTCTAGGAATGCCCAAACTTCCAGTTCTTTATGTCTTTTTTCTGAGCTAAAAAGAATCTCTTACTATCCTGAATTTTTATCTCTCCCCAAGACAAATGGATGCACTGCATGCCTATTTTATTTATCTCTGGATTCCCTAAGACTTGGGATCTGTATAGAAGAGTGACAATTCCATCTCGGGGCTACCAGACTTTTATCTCTCAAGAGGGCACCATCCAATTTCAGTGGTGCAAGGTCAGTGGGGTGAGGGCTCCGCTGGGAAGGTAATAATATAAATTATAGGTGGTATTGATTTTTGAACAATGTGCTAAAAATATCAGCTTTGATATGAAAGCAACTTATTTGTTTTTGTAATAGTGACTATTTCCCAATCTTTTTTCAAAAGACTATAATTTCACCACTTAAAAAAGATTTGGAGGAACAAGAACAAAATCAGACAAAAGGAGAGAATGGCGTACACATTAAGGTTTAGAGGTTTGGAAAATTAACCATTAGAATCTCTTTCTCCAATCTCTTAATTATATTTTTAACTTCAGTTCCATTGTCATTGTAGAGTAGCTTTGAAGAAGTTCTAGGAGTTTTAGGCTTCAGATTAATAACATTTCAGATAATTAGCAGAAGAACAAAGTAGCTTAATAGCTTTGGAGGCATGAGGCCTATAGAAAGAAAAAAAAAAACCTTTTTAGTTGAAATTGCCTTGGGGTCACATTAGTATTTAATCAATGTGTGAGGGTTCATGGTAATATGGTGAGGCTGACTGGTTCAACGGGCACAGAGACTCTGTTTCAGAAGTACATATTTCAATAGCAGATAATGCTTTAAAAGTTTGATAGCAATTTCCAGGAGTTTCCATTATTTCGAAACTTGAGACATGGATTATAACATAGCGAAAATTAGTCCTACTTTAATGAACCTACAGTAAGAGTCCATTAATTTTGAATCCTGGGCTTTGTAATTGATAATTAAAAAAAAAAAACTATCTAGGTACGTAATACCATAAACTTTAGATTCACTCAAAAAATGATACTCCTGTTTAAAGCAGCAGACCAACTGTGCCGTGCTGTCCCTAAGGGCAGGGAAGTGGATTCATTCTCAAGTCCTTGCATCAGTACCTTTAAAACTTCAGAAATGACAGAGAGGCAGGCATGCTGATATGCAAACAAACACTCCCTTCTGCTCTGCAAATGGCTTGATGACATTGTGGATTGTTTTGACACACTTAAAGACCTTTCTTTCCACTCAGCCTTGATGCCAGCCCATTGGGGATTGTACATTCTCTTCTGTCCTCCCTTTCTCACATAAGAATTGTGGCCTCCGGTTGTGCCAAAGAGAAATGTCACCATAACCATAATTACTATGCTCCAAAGCACTTAGCAGTAATGGATTTGTTATCTATTCATGACAGTTGTTCATTATCTATCTTCCCCACCAGATAGGGGAAGCTTGCAGAGAGGAATATTTTTCTTTCATTGTTTGTTTGCCTTTTTATTTGTTTTTGCACTGATAAATTCCCAGTACCTAGGAGATATCCTGGTATATAGTACGTACCCAATCCACTTTTATAGAACAAATAAATGTTTCAATAAATAAATGGATTTAGATCCTCGTTTCGTCCCAATATCTTTTACAAAAATCACGGTCACCGGTTATGTCTGTCCTTCCTGGCATGAGAGCAAATATTGTCTTGATACCCAGGTCTGAAAATGTCCTGTCTGCACATGGAGCAAATTCTGTATCTTATAAACAGTATCTTAGATCTGATCAGAGCACCACATAATAGCTGTCTTATCCTTTCTCCAATACGGGAGCTAGTATTCCTCCCTCACTTTGCTAGTCAGTTTCTGTTTGCCTAATGCTTCTTCATGCATCGAACTCACTCACATTCCACTCGCCCCTGCTACTACCCCATATGAACATGCAGGATAGTGAGAGGCTGGAAGTCTGCCTTAATCCTAGCCAGTAGGTTGGGACATCTGACACTCTTGCCTGGTCTCTGAAACTGTTGATCTCTCAAGAATTATCTTAATTTTGGCCTTATGGTAAGTAAATGCCCTCATCAATGACCTGTCACCTGATATTAAATTTTACCACTGCCCAGAGCACTTAACCTCAAGCTTTTTGTTATTGATAGCTTAGTGGATTTGATCTAAATTCTTACATGCTGGTTTGTATTTGGTTGATGGGGTTTCATTCTCATAGACTGGCTTAGATCCTCTGGAAATGCCAGCAGTTTGACACAGCTGGCATTTTGCTATTTATAAACCATGATGCCATTAGAAAAAAATGGCATCTGAGGGTTAAGAACAGTCTGTCTTGGATAAAGATAAAATAAGCCATATCCTATATGGTATGATTTAAGGGGTGCAATAAATAAAGGGATCAATTAACTTGATCTTTAAATCTACCCCATTAAAAACACACATTGACCAAAATATTAAATATTATTTATTTCTGTAATTAACACGTGTGTGTATTCCTCTGTTATCACAAAATTATAAGAAGTTAGCATATTAAAACTCATCTCTGACCATGTCATGTTCTTGGTTAGAAAATTTTGTTAAAAAAAATCAGCTGAGTAAATTTAAAGATCAAATTGGCTTTATTCAATGGTTCATGATTGGGCAGCATCCCATCTAGCAAATAGGAAAAAAACAAAAAAACAAAAAAAAAAACAACTCTAAGGAGCTGTAGGAAATAGAACTTTATGGGCCAAAGAATGTGGGACAAGTAAATTATTCTAGCAAAGAATGGTTTGTTTCAAGCAAAGTCAACTTTTATGGCAAGAACGTCTAGTACCTTGTTTTCACTCATCCAATTAGACACAAATATCTATGTAAGTCATAGTACATTTATAGCTTCACATTCTTATGATTATCTAAGTTAGATCTGTCCCCAGTCACAAAAAGATCTCACTGCAGCACACATCTTTGCAGGGAATTTAGAACGACTTTTTATTTCAGTCTAGGAGATTTACTTTCAGAGTGCGCTGAAAACCTAACTGACCCCTGGCTCAAATAGGCAATTGCAACCATCCTTGAAAGCGAATCCATAAGCAGTGCCACCTTAGTGGAGTGGTTTGTGCCCCGACAGGTTCTGTTGGGACATCTCTAACAATCTCTGTCTGGTGACCATTCTCCTTGGGCCTCTGAATGCCTTGATGGCTGGTACGTAATTAAGTAATGCCTCTTCAGTTACCTAATTGTGTCCCTAACTGTTCACAAACAAACTGAGACACCTCATGGGTCAACTCCTCTGAATTTATACCATTGAGTTAGAAATGTTTATAATTCAAGATTTTCTTCAAAGAGTGGGTTGATTTAGGCAAGGTCGTCTTCCTTTGGGGGACAGTGGGGATCTATCAAGCAGAGCTCCTTGCTCATGTTCATCAGAAAATTTCTGACTGACTGGTTAAGGTTATATTCCTGGGAGAGGCTGAAACTGCAATTAGGTTAGATATTAAGTCTTGGTTTGGTGATGTGGGCCTTAGCAAAGTGACTCAATTTTAGTTCTGTTGTCTCTTTTTTAACACTTTTAATGACCTTCTATTGCTCATCGATTGAAGTCCAACCTTTTTAGACTCAAGCAGAGCATTCTACCAATCTGTACCATCCTTCTACTCTTCATTTATCAGATACCCTAACCAAACTACAACCCTCTTTATTTCCACATACATTCAGAATTTGCCTGCTTTGTTTTTTGCCCCTACCCTCCACTTAGTCTGGTAGACTTGCCTTTCGATCTCTGTATAACCCCCCAAAATTGGGTGAAATATCAGGCTTTGGAGTGAAAGACTTGGGACTAAAGCTATCTGGGTCACTTCATACCTGTGTGAGCAAGTATTACTTCATCTGAATTTCCTTTTTAAATCCTTAAATGTATGATATAATATATACTCTATAAGGCTCATGCAAAAATGAATAATATAGATATGGTAGGTAGCTCAATCCCTGACATGAATATCCATTACTCAACTTCCTAAATATAGCTTAAATTTCAAACATTCTCTGTTGGATTTTGTTGAAGTAATATAGAGGAAAGAGCACAGGCTTTGGACACAAAAAGTAGTGCCTTAATTTTTGGCTTTGGTATGAACCTGCTACATGCCTTAGACAAGTACTTAAATTATTTTAGCTCATACTTAGGTGTAGAAAGTGGGAGCCAGTGCTTTGTATTACCTAACTTAACACAAAATGAAAGAATATGCAAAAATGCCTGCCGCATAGTTCCTTTTTTCTCTTCGAACACTCATAGCTTTTGATCAGACATTTCTTATGGCATTTGAAAGGTTCTACTTTGTGAGCTTGTCTTATTATACTAAAAATATTTTACCTTTCTTTAGGATAGGAACTGAGTCATTTTTATTTATCTTAATGCTTTTCTTTAAATGTATATGCTATCGGTATCTTCGTGTACATATATAAACATAAGATGAGTGATACATAACAGTTTTGAAAAGCCTCTTTTAGAATTACTTTATCAGACTAAGGGAGAGTATCCAAAGTTCTGGCCAGAAGAGTGAACAACTAAGTCCTGATGGAAGGAAAGCAAGAAGGGAAATGAAGGATGTTATTCTCCCAAGGGAAGTCTAGGGAGAGCTTGGAAGCACAGCATCTTGAAGAAGGATAAAAAGTGTAGGAGAAAGGGCGGTGAAGAGTAAGTTACATGATAGTAAAGAATATCTTTCACCTTTGTTGTCCTTAGGTAGCTAAATCATTAGTCCTTTCTCCTCCTCCTCTACCCCACACTCAATGCCTTTGCTCTTTTTGTCATGGTGGTTCAATCTCAAGGTGCTAGTTTGTGTCATGAGTTGAGATTCCCCAAAGCAGACCCTGAGATGAGGATTGACAGGTGAGACGTTTATTAAGAAAATGCTGTGTGGGCAGCTGAGAGAGTATGTAAAGCAGGACAGGGAAGAGTATGAAATAGATAATCTAAATGAGGTACCATCTCAAGCAAAGTCCTGCAAAGGGTGACTTCAGCCTGATCTTGCAAGGAATTTCTGAAATGTATGTCATGCCTCACTCTTGTTCTGACCTGAGGTGAGGGAAATACAAATTCCCAGGTGCTTCTTGATCTCTGTATAAGACAGGCAAAGGAGGCTCTGGTAGCCTAAGAACATTTCTCTGGAAAAGAATTGCATATGCTGAATTTTGGAAATAAAAGCACAAAATGTGACCATCCCCTGCTCCCACCCCTTCCCCAACCCCTACGTACACACAAGGGAAAAAAGACATCCAAGGATCTGAGCAGACCTCCAACATTGTACAAATACCAGCTAAGTTAAATGAGAGCTGTGACACCATTACCACTTAGAGTCTGCCGTGGGAGTGTAGAATTCTTAAATGCTTACCTTTTGCTCCCCTCTCATGACTACTCTGAGAATTTGAATGTATGGCCTCCATGACCAGAAACACCAAAGCTTAGGGCACTCCTAGGAAGGACACTTTAGAAATTGAAATAAAGTAAGTCTTTAAGCTGAGACAATCCAGATGGTCAATATTTTATTTAGCTTTGGAGTCTGGCATTTTACAATCAGTGTTCCTGGGGAATGCTGGGACACTTACTTTGGAAACCTTCAGATTCTATTTCAACAAGTGAGCTCTTTAATGCATAAATAAGCCATGATGCTTGGTCTGAAATATCAATGCAACTTCCACAGCTGCTTAATTTATTTCAAGGAGCATAGGGTACCTGTCCATTTTATGTATCCAATTCCTGTATTCTTACTCTATTATTTACAAGAAAGGATATACTGTGTGAAGAAGTACCTGTCCATTTTATGCACCCAATTCCTATATTCTTACTTTGTTATTTACAAGAGAGGCTATACTGTGTGCAGAAGTGGGAGCAAACTGTGTTTGCAGTAGAACGAGCCCTTGTGAATTAACAAGCAGGAATGTGTCAGAGAAACCAAAGTTAGCTATATTGCAGGCCTTTTCTCTGTGCTTTAATTTTGAAGCAGAGCATTAGTTTTGACATTTTTCAGTTGATAGGTATTTTTCTAGATATTCTTTGGGGATTTCAAAGTAGGTTAAAAGGCTTTTTGAAGGATGAGGAAATGAGGCTTTTATATTTGTTATTTCCATTGCAGCTATTACTGAGAAAATTAGCTCCATGTCAAGAGACTAGAAAAAACAATGCAAGATTACTTCTCTGGGTCTCAAACCAGACTTCTGATGATGTGTTTTGCTCTGCATCACCCTGCACCCCCAAAAAGTTTCATTTTTTTTTAATGGTTCTAGCCAAAACTAGCTAGCAGAATAAATTAGTAACATTCCTTTTCACAAAAATATGTGATGTTAAAGATCAGCTAACATATTCTTTCCCGTATGCAGGCGGAACTCAAAATGATGTAGCTTATAACTCTCTAAAACTGGATCTTTTCATGACAACAAATGACAAGCTCCTTAAAAAAATCAATGAGGCATATTGTGAAAACCCAAGATATACAATTTTTGTGGTACAATTCAGATTCAGCCTAAGCAGAGTGAATCCTCCTAACACCTGAAAATGAGAGATAATATCATATATGAACCAAAAACTTTATCTGTTTTAGTTGTTGGCTGAAAATCCCACATAAATCATATAAATCATATAAATTTATAAATCATATAAATGTGAACCAATCATTCCCAAATCAACTAAGAGAAAATGGTTTCTTCATTTATGCTTATGACTTTGGGAAATGGTTTAAACACTTAGTTTGTTCTGTATTCTTTTTTCTTAGCAAACTGTTTACAAAATCACACTTGTCAAACATTAGCAAGGGAAAATATTTTCCTTTACTATAAAGAGCTCTCAGTACAAAGCCATAGGGGTAGAGAGATTGCAGAATTCATCTCATTTCCTCTCCAGGAAAGAATTTAGGTGTGAAGACATTTATAATTCTTATATTATGAGACTTTTAGGTGTCTCATAATGTACATTATATCTTCTTGATATATTGACCCATATCTTCTTGATATATTGACCCTTTTATCTTTATGACATGTCCCTCTTTATGTCTAGGAGTATTTCTTGCAAGAAATCCGAGTCTACTTTTGGTGATATTGTATAATCTCTCAGTTATTTTATAGATTCTATTTGTGGAAGATATATTTTTCTATCTTTCAACCTATTTGTGTCTTCAAATATAAAGTGTATATATGTAGATAGTGCCTAGGAAAGTCATGCTTTTTATCCAGTCTAATAATCTCTGCCTTTTGATTGAAGTGACTAGTCCATTCACACTTAATGTAATTATTGATATGGTTGGGTTTACATGTGCCATTCTGGTATTAATTTTCTATATATCTCCTGTTTTTAGTCCTCTGTTTTTCCATTAGTGCCTCATTTACTGTTAAATAAATACTTGTAAATGTACCGTGTTAATGCCTCTGTAGATTTTTTTAAACTATGTTTTTAAGTTACTGGCTATTTTATGGATTACAATAAACACATTTGATTTTTATAAGTTTCATTTTTTTTTTGTTTCTCTATCAGTTTCTCCTGAACTGCGTTCTTTTGTGTTAAACAAATATTTTTGAACACCACTGTAGTTTTCCTGTTGATTTAAAGTATTTTTAAATTATTTAAGAGTAGAGAGATAAAAACTATTTAAGAAAAGATTACATAAAAATTGTAAACCTTAAAATTGCAGTAGCCAGAAAAAAAAATCCAATAAAGTGCTGAGTAACAGACATAAGACAGCAGTGGAGTAAATCAGTGAATTTGAAGTTTGATCAATAGATATTATCTAATCTGAAGAAAAATGACAGAGCAACATTAAACATAGTAAGTCACATGTAATGTAAGTCTTATAAAGAAGGAAAGGGAAAGAAAAATATTTGAAGACATAATGGCTATAAATTTCACAAATTTGATGAAAAAGATATAAGAATCTCAACAAATCCCCAAACAGTATAAATCAAAAGAGAATCACACACAGGCTCATTATTGCAGAGGGAGCTTTAAAGTATGAGTTTGCATATCTTTTGTTAAATTTATTGCTAAGCAATTTATGCTTTTTGATGATGTTCTGAATGGAATTATTCCTAATTTTGTTTCTGAATTGTTCATTGCCAGTGTATAAGAGCACAACTTTTATATATTTATAGTTTTACCTGTGCTTTTACTAAACTAACTTATTAGTTCTAATAGTTTTGTGTGTGTTTGTGTGTGTGTGTATGTTCCTCAGCATCTTTTGTATACAAGATTATTCCATCTGCAAATAAAAACAGTTTTAGTTTTTCCATTCTGATTTGGAGACTCTCTATTTCTTCTTCTTGCCAAATTGCCACACCATTTTACTTTTTGTTTTCTATATTTCATGTTATTTTTTCCTTTTGTTTGTCCTTTACTATTTTCTTTTGCATTTTGTGAATATGTTCTGGTATAAAATTTTAGTTATTTAATAATTTTTACCATATTTTTTGAATTATCTTCTTAGTGTTTGTTCTATAGCTTACCATATGCAACTTATCATCAGAATCTACTTCAGATTTATACTAACTTGGTACTCCTGTTAATATTGCTATACATATTACATTCATCTATATTAAAAATCCAATGACACATTATCATAATTATTACTTTATATAATTTTAATCTTTTTTCCCAAATACTTTCATTTTATTTTTTCAGTGTTACAAAATTCATTGTTCATGTACCACACCCAGTGCTCCATGCAATACGTGCCCTCCTCAATACCCACCACCAGGCTCGCCCAACCCCCCACTCCTCCCCTCCAAAACCTTCAGTTTGTTTCTCAGAGTCCACAGTCTCTCATGGTTCATCTCCCCCTCTGATTTCCCCCAATTCACCCTTCCTTTCCTTCTCACAATGTCTTCCATGTTTTTCCTTATGCTCCACATGTAAGTGAGACCATATGATAATTGACTATCTCTGCTGGACTTATTTCACTCAGCATAATCTCTTCCAGTCCCATCCATGTTCACACAATATTTTAATCTTTTAAGGAAAATGAAAGAAGAAATAGCAAGTAATATTACAGAGCTTATTATATTAAACTTAATTATCATTTCTGCCTCTCCTCATTTGTTCTTACTTCATTACAACTTTTTTTTTCCTATTCACCTCTTTTGTTCTTTGATTTAGCATTTTGGTTAAATTCTAACCTGAAAGTATTTGCTTTACAAATGAATAGGTAAAATTATTCACTTAAGAATAAAAAACAACTGTACAAGTGAAGATATCAAGTTATTTCACTTGATAGCATCTTGGAAAGAATTATAACATATATTTTTAAGATTTGTTTCTTTACTTGAGAGAAAGAGAGCATGGAGGGGAGGGGCAGAGGGAGAGGGAGAGAGAGAATCTTGAGTAGACTACTGCTTAGCGCTGAGCCTAACCCTAGGGTCTATCTCACAACCCTGAGATCATGACCTGAGCTGAAATCAAGAGTCAGATGCTTAACTGACTGAGCCAACTAGGTGCCCCTAAAATAATTATATATATATATATATATATATATATATATATATATATATATATATATATATAAACACACACAGCTATGAAATAATAATACATTATTATATTCAAAAGCATCATCTAACACAATTTAGCTTCTACTCATGGGGCACAAGCCCACTGAAGGAGAGATCTGAGATAAAGAATAGTTATCAGTCTCATTTTTGTCTGTATTCAGTTAAGTGTATATAAAACACTATAGTCAATTTGTACACTTCACTTTCAGAGTCGCAAGAGTAGTAAATATTACAAAAGGATGGTAAATGTATAAATTATGTCCTATAAGAAAGTGTTCTAGGAACTTATATGGTACTAATATGGAAAAGATCATGATTTCAATAATTTGAAAGAATGGCAATACGGAAGAAAATTTGGATCTCTGTTTCTCTCCCTAAAGAGACAGAAGTCGAACCACAGGAGGAAGCTACATGGTTCAAGTTTCAGCTCAAAAAAAAAAAAAAAGAAAAAAGAGGGTGTCTTTAACATATAAAGACAAATATTAGATGAGATAATTGGTTTCTATCATTAGAAGTATTTAAGCATAGACTAATTGAAAAATTAATTAAAACTTGCAGAATAATTAAAGAATCAAAGCAAAAGCTAAACAACCTAGCTTAAAAAACTAGAACAGGTGATGGAATCTGGGTAGCAATTCCTTCAGGGCTGCTTTCTACTTGTTTAATGCTGCTCAAGATTCAAGAGCCTTTTAAAAGAGTCTCTCTGATATTTGATGGTGGTCTGGATGGCAGATAAAAAAAAAAAAAAATGCGGGACGCCTGGGTGGCTCAGTCGGTTAAGCCACTGCCTTCAGCTCAGGTCATGATCCCAGGGTCCTGGGATCGAGTTCCATATCGGGCTCCTTGCTCAGCGGGGAGCCTGCTTCTCCCTCTGCCTGCTCTGCCTGCCGCTCCCCCTGCTTGTGCTCTCTCTCTCTCTCTCTCTCTCTGACAAATAAATAAATAAAATCTTAAAAAAAAAAAAAAAAATGCATGCCCTCTGCAGCAGAAATGTTTCATAGGTATATCAAACAAGTGTAGAGTGGTGTAGAGATTTTATATTTTCTTTTGCATTTTTTTGATATTCCTTATGATATAACTTCATCTGGTAATATTGATATTGTAATTTGTTTTGGCCTTTTGTCTTTATTATTGGCAGGAAACATTACAAATAAAATGTTTAGAATTTTGTTTGAGATCTGTTGGAAGGAATGCATTTTTCTTCCTCCTGATGTTTTGTCTCATGTGGAAGCAACTACACTAGAATAAGACTTCTGGTCTTTCCACCCCTTTATCTGATATATGAAGCCAGAAGGAGAAATTGGCATGTGTAAGTCAGTTAGTTTTTCTTCTGTTTTTATCTATGGAGTGAGCTGCCTGTAGGAAGAAAGCATTCTTATCTTCTTCTTGGCATAAGTTTTTCAGAGCCAGGCCCCTGTGCTACCCAGACCTTAACAAAACACAGGTCTTGGCTGGTCTTAGCTACGTGCACATTCCAAGAGAAGCAAATGTCAGTTTGTGGCCCTTGTCAACCATATGGGATCTTACAATAAAATCTCTTTCAATTTGATCTTTAACAATGCAAGCTCTCATTTCCTGAGCAGAAGTGGCTGAGATACATATTTGGCTTTGGGGAAAAGTTTTCCTATTATTAATCCTATTAAACATGAGAAGCATATCAATATTTGTTGCTGTTAAGTTACGCGGCAGTTACATGGGAAGTAGAAATTTTAAACTGGCAATGGTATTATGAATTGAATTTTGTGCTCCTCCCTCTCAAATTCATATGTTGAAGCCCTAACCCTCATTGTGGCCGTATTTGAAGATGAGGCTTCTGAGGAAGTAACTGAGGTTAAAGGAGATCATAAGGTTGAGGCCATGATCTGATGGGATTGGTATTCTTATAAGAAGAGGCTCTCTCTCGTCCCCTCTCTCCATGCACATGGCCCCAGGGAAGGCCAAGTGAGGACATAAAGAGGAAGCACTATCTGTAAGCCACGAAGAGAATCTTCACCAGAAACCAAACCTGCCAAACTGTGATTTGGGACTTCAAGCCTCCCCAACTGTGAGAAAATACATTTCTGTTCTTTAAGCCATCCAGTCACTGGTGTTTTGTTATGGTAGCCCAAAGGGACTAAGACAGTGGGCAAAAGCCTTAGGCCACCAGGGGAGGGGTGGCAAATCTCATCCAAAAGATTCAGTGGAGGTTATCAGAGTCTTCAGTGATGGAGGAGGGGTGATTTACTTGATTAGTCAGATCTTGTGGCTTCTTTTCAAATATGATGCCTACTTCAAATTCTATTATATTCCTGATGTAATATGGGGATATATTTTCAGAAAAACAAAAGACAAAAATAACAACAACCCAAAACACAAAACACACACGCCAAAAAAAACAAAATAAACCAAAAATTTCTATCCAATAGCTTTCACTGCCTGAGAAGTGTTTGAAATATTTTCTTCCTCAACTCAGTGCTTGTTCAACAAAGGACGGGAATTTGAGGTAAAAGTTTTGTTTATAATAGAATAACAAATACCAAATTCTAGGAGTGAGAATGAAAATTGATTATAAAGAAATTCAGACAAACTGAAGTAAGAAACTCAGGATACATTTTTTGTCATCATAGTTTATTTTATTTTTTTGCTGTGTGTGTGTGTGTGTGTGTGTGTTGATGAGAAGTTGAGATGTGAATTACCATTGCTTACAATCACTTTGACCAGGTAGCAGTTATGTTTTCACTGCTTGTATGTGAACAGATCTAGCCATAGCTGTGTATTCTTCTCTTCAATAGAATCATGTGCAATGTTGTTATAACACATGTTAAGTTTAATTGCCATACAAAATATCTTTAAAGAATTATTCCATGATTTGGCATTAAATGAAAAGTTACTGTATGTTCAGGACAGCATGAAAAGTGATCAATGGAGAGTAAATTTGATATTTGTGAAACAATAACCATTAGCGAAATGACTATAATTCCTCACTTTCTTGCAAACAACAACCAAATATTTATAGGATCTTAGAAAGAAAGATGCCCTCGAGAAGCTGTTTAACTCTTGTTATTGAGATTGGTAGTAGCTCTTGCTGCCCACAGTGCAGCTGAGGGCAAAGGTCATTGCCAAAAGCCCAGAATAGATGACAGTTAATGTGCCTATTTTGTGCAACAACTAAGACTGTTGTTAACATTGAGTCATCATTTAATTGGCAGCATTTTTTCCTTAATGATGGTGTTAATAGTAAAATAATGGCCAGTCTTATAACGAATGGTTTAAGATAGATGGGAATACAATGAAATAAACCCTACTAAAGCATTATGCGGTTCAAATGTTACTCTCTTTGTGATGGTTTGCTGTAGTGTTATTTGTGAATAGAACTAGTTTTACTTTCCTTTTGAGAGATGATATTCTTTTTGGGAAGAGCCATAGCATGGTTTTTGCTTATTAAATTTGACACCTACTTAACCATACATATTCCTCATATGTGGAAAAAAAAAAATCTATGAACAGTCAGTAACTTTTTGCAAGGTTAAACCAAATCCTGAGGACACATGCAGTTTATTCTTGCAATTTCTTCATTCGAAAAGATATCTTGGATAATTTCGTGTTTGAATTGGTTCCATCAATATAATTGCCATCAAATAGGTCATATGTACTACTGCTTCAGGCAGTTAAACCTGTAATTCATTTTTGTGGAAGGTTCAATATCGAATCTATCTGTGTTGTGGATTCATTCAGCCATGTGTTCATTTAGGTACATTCTTACAGTCATTCCAGTATACTTTTAGTGGGGTGACAGGAAGCGAAGTTTTACTTGTCAGTAAAAGGTAATCAAGAGATAGTCCAATTTGTTGCTTAGCTTATACTCTTAGCAGGGGATATTGGATCATCTAGAGAGATCTTCCATTTCTACAAACAAAGATAAAAGGACAGACCTATTTCATTTCAAAATGTGTATAGAGGGCAGACATTTTGTTAAGTATAACCACACTAATACACACACACACACACACACACACACACACACACACCCCCCACACATGGTCAGAGACACAAGAAAGCTCCGCTGGATATATCTATGACCTCGATTGTGGCAATGGTATCACAGATGTTTGCATATGTCCAAACTCATCAAATTATACATGTTCAATATGTGCAGTTCTTTTATATTGATTATACATCAATAAAGATATTTGAAAGTACCTCTTATCCTTTTTAAATATACAGGGAACACAAACCGATCATTTTTATCAAATTAGTGTTATTTTTTTTAGGTGTATGGAATATTTCTTCTGCCCTCCACTTGAATTAATCTGTTGAAGTACAAATTTAGTTGAGATTTGAAACTTCAGTGACTGAGAGTATACTAAGAAACAAAAGTCTATTTTTGGAGGCCTTTTTCCTTGTTAAACGTAAGAAAAGGAACTTGGTAATCTTCTCAGGCCTTGATTAAATACAGCTCAGATTCAATAAGTAAAGAAAAACTAAACTTGATGAAATTCCCCTATAAAGGTATTTCCTTTCTTGAATTACTAAGGAATTGTGATTTTATTTTTCAGTCATATAGTTAGGATGTAATTTGATTCCTTTGAGAACTATTGGGATCCTCTTCAGAAATTTTATTTTCTTTAAAAACTGAAGGTGAAGCAAAAGAATTAATTAAGGTATTATAATAAATTTTTAGGGGTAAAGTTTCTTTTTTGTTTCTATTTTTTCTTATGTTCAAATGTGCTATTTATATAAGCAGAGATATTCATATAATTACACAAAACTTAACAAATAATTGTTCTCATGTACTTAAAAATCTGTTGAAAGTATATATGGATTGATTTTCTGTATGGGAACTACTATGATGAAGAAGTTGATATCATGCATATTAGCATCACCTTTGGCGCACAACTAAGTGAATGGGAATATAGTTCTTATCCGAGGCTTAACTCAAAATCTACCTGAAGACTGCAGTACTTTGGAAATGACAAGGCCACAGCCAAAGAAACTATGTAACTACAAGAATGGCACTTCAAACCAGAGAAAACACCTCTCTCTAGAATATTAGTCTTATCAGACTAATTATTTTCTTGTTTGTTTTCAGATCTCAGACTAGGAGGGTGATTCTTTGCCAACTGTCCCCTGTCCACCCCATTTAGATTTTTTAGCCTACAATGTGTTTCTGTCCCTTGCTGTTCTCCACCTGTCATGACACTTATCACACCTATTTGTAAATACTTGTCTATTTTTGCATATCATATTTACTTTGTAACCTCTGTTGAGGCAGGGACTATGCGCATATTTATTGTCATTTTATCTAAGTACCACAATGTTTGGTAACTTGAAATTGAGTATGTATTTACTAAATGTAAGACTCAAATCAATGAATTCATTATTTATCTAATATATCTTATTCTCAAAAGCAAAGAATCGTGTCTTATACATCTTTGTAGCTCTTGCTACATTAAGGTGATTTTTTTTTTTACTAAGTGAATGCTCTATAATAGGATCAAGATCATAATCCTCTTATTCTTTTAAAATCCTATGAAATGACAGAATATACTCATATTCCAATAAAACAAGAAAAGATGCGAGGCATTCCAGAAAGCTAGAAAGCAGGTAAAGTTGGATATATTAAGAAAAAATTCTGGAAAAGATCATAAGCAAGAGAAGGATGTACTTTAGTAGAGAAAGTTTGGGAGAGCCCTAAGGCTAGATGGAGAGTCACCTGAGCCACTTGGAGCAGCTTAGTTTGAACAGCCACACGACCTGCTCTTTCTTGGGCTTAGCTCACCAGAGCATTTGGCCAAAGACTAAAGCAGTGAGTGAGATGCTTGGACTAAGTTGGAAGGCAGTGCTCCAAGGGACCACTAACCACCCTGAGATCGGGGAGGTCTGTCAACATCTAGAAAACCAGTACCACCTCCATCCACCATAGACTCTCACCTGCTGAACAGGTCTTTTCAAAACCAAAAATAAATAGCCCAAACATCTCTGAATTATATCAAAATACCAGGAAAGTAAGATGCCAAACAAGCAAGCAAAACAAAATAAAAACAAAAAAAGGAAAACTTAACACATGAGACAATGGGGTTCATAAAGCCAATAGGACAGATATGAATGGCAAAGTCATAAAAATGCAAGAAATCTTATATTCGAGATATCTTGAAATTTTAAATAATCTATTATAAAAGCAAAACAAACATTCCATGTGGTAGGCAGAATTCCAAAGTGAGCCTCCTGCCTATGGTTTCTCTCACTAACTTCAGGGACTGTGATTATGTTCTATTATATGGCAAAGAGAACTTGTCAATGCAGTTAAGGTTACCAAGGAGTTAGTTTGGGGTTAACCAAAAAGAAGATTATCCAGTGGTTACAATTTAACCACATGAACCCTTTAAAAAAAGTCCTTTTTCCAGCTGCAGTCAGCAGAGCAAATCAGAGGAATTTGAAGCTTGAAGAAGGCTCAAGGCACTACTGGTAGCTGGAATATGTAGGAGGCTATGTGGAAAGGATTAGAAAGTTGACTTTGGGGCCTTATACAGGCCACTAGTAGATAGGGAATGGGGACCTCAGGCCTAGAGCCACAAGAAACTAGATTCTGAAGATACCTTGGATAAACTTTAATATGGATTCTTCCTCAGAGCCTCCAAATAAGAGCTTACCTAGCTTGGCTTCAGCCTTGTGAGACACTAAGCAGAAAAACCAGTAGAGTCAAAACTTTGAACTTTACCAAAACTACTGAGTTTTGGTAAAAAA
>CM052889.1:36869242-36990080 GCA_028534135.1 Potos flavus
GGAATGGGGACCTCAGGCCTAGAGCCACAAGAAACTAGATTCTGAAGATACCTTGGATAAACTTTAATATGGATTCTTCCTCAGAGCCTCCAAATAAGAGCTTACCTAGCTTGGCTTCAGCCTTGTGAGACACTAAGCAGAAAAACCAGTAGAGTCAAAACTTTGAACTTTACCAAAACTACTGAGTTTTGGTAAAAAACTGGGGCGCCTGAGTGGCTCAGTAGGTTGGGCATCTGCCTTCGGCTCGGGTCATGATCCTGGGGCCCTGGGATCGAGACCCGCATCGGGCTGCCTGCTTAGCAGGGAGCCTGCTTCTCCCTCTTCTCCCCACTTGTGCTCTCCCTTGCTATCTCTCTCACTCTCAAATAAATAAATAAAATCTTAAAAATAAACAAAACAAAACAACGGGGCACCTGGATGACTCAGTGGGTTAAGCTCTGCCTTATGCTCAGGTCATGATCTCAGGGTCCTGGGATCGAGCCCCGCATCGGGCTCTCTGCTCAGCAGGGAGCCTGCTTCCTTCTCTCTCTGCCTGCCTCTCTGCCTACTCGTGATCTCTCTCTGTCAAATAAATAAATTTTAAAAAATCTTTAAAAAAAAAAGTTTTGGTAAAAAAACTAACACAATCCATAAACATTTCATCATTTGGTATTTTGTTGAGAAGACTGATTCTCTGATTATTACCTTTCCAGTTGACATCATATCGTCTATTCCTTATGAGATTTGTGAAAAATGGTTTTGCATTTCTCCTAAAGGTGAATAAAAAGGATTTGTTATTTTATTAGTTTTCAGTAATTACCATTAAGTGAACATACTTAGGCACCTCTTTCTAAAATAAATCAACCACAGAATATATTAGAATGTGAAAATTTACTGTAATGAGGGATTTCTTTGTTGACATCGCCGAGTTTCCTGAATAAGTCACTTACGTCTATGCCTTTTGACATAGTAATTTATTTACTTCAAATTAATTTTCTTATTTTTCAGATTATTTCTTCACCTCATATTACCTCATTAACTACTAGGAATCCTTGTCTTTTCCTTCATTCTTCTGGAGGTCATGACTTATGAGAATTATACCTATGTATGAGTTGAAAGGCAAGAATTTGAAAAAAAAAAACAAAAACAAAAACAAACAAAAAAACTTAGTTGATTATGAATACATAGACTATTTTAGTAGACTGGAAGGGTGGAAAATGATCAGAATTACAATCAACCTCTTTTCTTGACATTTCTTTCTTTCCAGCATATTCACACCTTTTCTTATCCCAACAAATATGTCATAGTACTTTCTCATCTTAGTATCTCCAGCACCATTTGTGTTCTAAACATACATTTCTTAAAGACATTTTAACTTTTATTTCTTGTGAGTAATTCAGTCCTAATATGTTTAAATAATCTTCTCATTTCTTATCATTATTCACAAGCACTAAGTCTATGGTCTTGCAGGTTTAACAACTTAAAGTCATATTTAGAAACATACTCTTTCTTTTATTCTCAGTGAACAATCAATCATAATATCATTAGACTACTTTGAATTATTTTTAATGTTTATTTCTTGCAAGTGTTACCTTTAGGCCCTATGTCTTCATACCTAGAAATTAGAAAAGTTCTGGAGAGCTGTGCCAAATTCTGTTGTCTGCTCCTATCAATTTATCCTGCATAAATGCCACCAATGTAATATTATTAAAAAGCCTTTTTAATCATGTTGCCTCCTTGCTCACAAAACTACTCAGACTTCTTGTTGTCCAAACAATATTAAAATTCTTAGGTCTGCAATTGAAAAGCTTCTGTAATCTAATCTTCACTGTCCTTTCAATTTTATCTAAATTTTCCCCTTTGAATAGTCTAATATGGTAAAATTATAATTTATTACATTTTTGCCCGCTAACTTCATCTTGTGTTTATTACATATTGACTCAGTTTCTAGGATGATTTATACACAAGATGTGTCCTAGAAAAATTCCTTTCTTCCTCCAAAATCCATTTCAAATTTCGTCTAATCCAATAAAGTTTTCCTTGAATATCCCAGGTGAAAATGACATGTTTCTATTTTCATATTCAATTTTGATGATTTTTTAATAAATTCTTACACATAAACTTGGACCCTTGGTTCCCAGCTTCCACATTAGATTTCAGAAAATGTGATTTCTCATTAGATATCAGTATAATTCCTTATATGTTTGAATCAAAAAGTAACTATGAGTTGGGGGAGTAATAGTAGGAGCATTTCTTAGAAATTTGGAATGTGGAAACTAAATTTACTATTATTTATGAAGAACAGAAATTTCTGTGGACTGTCATTGACAAAGTGGTTACTGGTCTCTGTACAAAAGCCAACATCAGATGAGCATTCAGGCTGAACAACTCTCTCTTCCCCAAAGGGAGAGAGTCTTCAGGTCACCATTAAAGATCAATGACATTGATGGCAAGTGTGACCTGCTCTGCCATGTCTTATCAATTCCATGGGCAAAACCCAAGTATTTAGCTTTCAGAGTAAATTCATTAATAATATGTTAAGTGAAATACCAGTGGCAGCAACAGTACACCCTAAATGACTTTGCTTTGAATCATGAAAATCTAGAGGAAAGTCAGCTGAAACATGTTTCAGATCAAATATTGCCAGACCATTATATTAAAAATTCTTTTGCCAAAACTGAAAGATATTCTATGTCCTCAATAACTGAAAAGAAAATATAATAGATCCTTTAAGATACTGCAATTCATACACACACACACACACACACCACACACATGTATATATGCATTCGTTTGTTTATATTTTACCCAAATCAATGCTAAAGTTTATCTGTAAGATATACTACACTTTAAATTTTATTCCCAAAAGGACTGGAAATGCATCTTAAATTCAACCTGGGACTAGGTGGCTATATATTTCTTCAAGAACATCATCTTTTCTATGGCCTACTCTCTCGGTTCATACACTTTTCATCTTTTAAACTTCAATAATGTCATATAATGAGTTTCCTTGCTCTCAGTTTTTGCCACTCTCTGACCTTTACCTTACACAGACATAGACTTTTTCTAAAGGACAAGTCTTGTCATTTTACTCCCCATTAAATGGTTTCCATTTGATTGGAGGAGAAATCAAACTCTCTAACTTAGCATATAAGGTATTTCAAGACTTGCTTTTGGATTCCTTTTACTCCTCAGTACTCACCCTGTTCAGAACCGTATCCCATGCCATAATTACTTAAAGTTTCCAAAGTCCCCACGCTTTTCATCACTGTTGCCTCCTTCTGTGGAATATACCATCTCTGCTCTCACCCCCATACTCTCCTCCCCTTCCTGACCTATGTGTCTGGCAAGAAACCTAAGTTTCAGTTCATGTACCACACTCCAGAAAAATATAGGATGAATTTTATTCTCAAAAGAAAATTAGCCATAACTTTCTCTATAAATCTGACATACACTGTACATAAAACATTTTATAGTTTATAATTTTAGAATTCATTTCCCATCCCACATAACTGCTATAAGTATATGATATAACATCCATAACATATTTACAGTTACCATCACATGAAAGTTAGTTAAAAATGACCAGTGAATGAATATATTTATTCATGTAAGAAAATTTACATGAGGCATAACCATCACCCAGTGGAACACTGTGGATGTCTTAATGATTAGCATGTGGCCAATCAAATAGCAACAAAACTGTAGATATGAATATTTGTTATGAGAAAAAGCAATACTACTAAATAATACTGAAGAACAATACTGAAACATCAACACTCATACAGCATTTCCAATATGCCCAGCACAATATAAGCACTTTACTTGTATTGACTCATGAGGTCTCTAAACTCCTTTTAGTTTCTTAGAGATAAAATTCTGTGGTGTTTACGATTTTAGACTCAGTACTTTGAGTAGTGCATGTTGATGGTAGATGCTGATCATGTAAATAAACTCTACTAGCATTTTTGGAGGAATATAAAGATATGCTGCTAATTAAGTCTTCAATATATTACTATAAATTAAATTTTATCTTATTAAGTTTGGTGCTTACATTTTTTTGTCCAATGTAGCCCAATTTGAAATACTTTGAAATTCTTTAGAGAACAGAGGTAGTCCTCCATTTATTATTTTTAAAGTTATAATTAATATAGTCTTATTTTAAAGGTATGCTTAGTACAAAAGATACCTCATGCATTGACCATCCTATCTTTCACACATGGGAATGCAATACTTTTTCTTTGTTTCAATATTTTATGTGGTTACTTATTTTATTATGTTTTATTTTGTTCTTAATTATTTGCATACATGTTTTCTTATTAGATTATTGGTTCCTGTGGGTTAGACTCTAGCAGCCAGACTATGTACCATGCTTCTTTTTATCCATACGCAAAATGGAGATATAACATGATCAGTAGCAGGGGCTAATGGAAAGAGGAGAGACGATGAAGTTAGAGAACTGGGATGCAGTCCCAGTCCTGCCAGGAAGTAGTTCTGCTGCATTAAATAACTTTCCTTTTTTCTGGGATTCACTTTTTCCTTGTGTGAAAAGGTTTAGGATTAAATCATCTCAAATTTTTCTCTAGTTTTAATCATCTATTATCCATTAAGATACTTAATTGTTATGTTAAATCTAGTCATAGTTATGAATGAGTCCTGGTTATTTGGGCAGAAGCTTGGAATTCTTTTAAAAAATTGTTTCTATATAAAAATAAATTAGACACTAGTCCAGCACTCATTCACTCATCTTTCATTAATGCTAGAATCCCTAAGTCTGGGGCATGGAGAGCCAGCTAAAGATATGTTACCCAGCCTTCCTTCTTGTTGCTGGTTCTGGCCTGGTGACTAAGTTTTGGCCAATGGGATATTAATGGAAGCAATGGGCTTATTTCCCAAGATGTGCCGCTAATGTATGGACATGCCCTTCACTTTCTTTTTATCCTTCCTGCTAAGTAAGTTACAGACACAGTGGTGAATTATGCAGAGAAAACATCCAATACACAGGAAGAGTTCATCAACATATGGAAAGACCTGGGCTCCTAACCCTATTTAACCCCTGTATCATGCCTGGGCTGTTTATATAATCTATTACGCAGCGAAAGATAAACAACTTCTGTCATACTGCTTCAGTTCCAGATAGATTATTACTGAAACAAATCACCAGATGTGCACCCAATGAAACAGCATTTAAAAATTTTTCTTCTATAAGCACATACAATGAGAAGCTATTTGGATTTCTGTGTCACAGGCAGCAGTATGCATTCACTACGCTGTCACAGGCCTACTTCAGCTCTTCAGCTCTCTATTATCCTATGGTGTAGAGGGACCTTGATCTTCTTGATACATCACAGAGCATCTTCTGTGCTATTCACTTATATTGAAAATACTATGCCAGACAGATATGGTGTTCAGGGAGCCATAAGCATTCTAGATGCCCCAGTAGGATTCATGTCTGCCAGACAATGGGAGATAAATTCTATAAATGTTTAGGGGCCTGCCACATTGGTAGAGTTGCTAGGAGCCTATGGTTCTTTTTAATAGCAGAATATCCTTTCTAAAGTGAGAGGTAAGTTGTCCCATCATCTACCACGAAGAGGGAGTCACCATGCTTCATGGTGTCTTTGGATTTTAAAGGTAATTCACACCACGGTTTGGTATGCTACTTCAATACTTTCATGGGTAAGCCATAAAATGGCTAGTTTTGGAGGCAAGAGCAACTTATTCAGGAGGTCTAGCCTACAGTTCAAGCTGCCCTGCCACTTGGTCCTCACAACCCACTAGACCAGGGGTGCCAACTACAGTCCCCAGGCCAAATCTGGTCCCTCTATTTTTGTACAGGCTATGAACCAAGAATAGTTTTTCTATTATTAAGTAGTTGAAAAAATATCAAAATAAGGAGAACATTTTATGACATAGGAAAATTACATGCAATCCAAATTCCCATGTCCATAAAGCAGCTTTTATTGGCATATAGCTACACTTATTCCTTTATTTATTGTCTCTGGATGCTTTCATGCTACGGCTAAGATGGATAGTTGTGACGGAGATTGGATAGGCCATGAAGCCTGAAATATTTACTATCTGTCCCTCCATAGAAAAAGTCACCCCTCTCTGAAGTAGAAAAAAACAAGAGCTTGCAGTAGAGTCTCTGACAGGCCTGAAGTAGACCCAGAGTCAGACTCAGTTTTATACCAAGGTCAAGCTCCCTTTCCCTGGGAATAAAAGTTTTCATGGGTTCAACATCAGGAAGTCCCCTCGCCCAGGTAATCTACATATTCCTGATGTAAAATATTCCACCTGCTGACCTCAGGGGCCATTTGAAAAGTTGCTCCCGGAATGTTTCTAGAATCCAAATTCCTAATAATAAAGCACCACGTAAAAGTGTGACCTAAAATGCCCATGGTGATTTGGGCATTATCTAATTCACTAAACATAAAATCGGGTATGTATTTCCAACATCTACTGAAAACCAGAGATGAAGTGTGTAAGAACCTAACAAAGCCAGACCAGAAGAAGCAAGTACACTGCATAAGCAGATATCTTAGAAATGCACAGTAGCTGTTCCTTCTGCTTTACTGCCTCTCCTTCATATCACAGCTCAAGCTTCCCAGGAAGTTCCCTGGGATTCTCTTATGTTGGAGGAAAAACATACACATGCACAGTACGTTGACGTTACCTGGAAGTGGATAGCTGCTGTGGTATAGCTCCACTCAAGAGAGGCCTAAAAGTTACAAATAAAGGGAAATCCTCCCAGTGGAAGCACTTGGGGCAGTAGATCTGTTTGTCCCCTTCATGTGGAAGGAGAGACTAGGAAAATACCCATGTTGGCTAATGGGTTGGAAGGTGGATCAAGGCTTTGCAGTGAATATAATTTGCCAGATTGGTGATTAAGTCCAGCCAAAAAGTAATTGAATGGACTTCTGAGTATAGGCATCAATACTGAAGGTAATTATGTTCTCCGTAGATGAGCATCAGAAGAGATCCATTTCAGGGAAGGCTTAAAATAAAAGGATGAAGACCATGACCCTTCGGATGGATGTTATTGATTCTTTCCCAGATATTTTTCTGCTTGCTCGACAGATTCATATATCAGATAGTTCATGAAGGTTAGCATAAAAGCCATGCATAATTTTCAGCTATGGCTGAAATTATCTTTACCAAGGCTGATCTAGCTGTTGCCAGACCCCAGAGTCTAATTCTGGTCATCTGATATAGTATTATTTTCCAAAAGAATAGCTATCCACCTGGTAGCACGCTGAATTACACGGGCCCCTATTATCATATCTATCATATATATCCCACACAGGGCTAGATATATTTCTGGGATGCAAATATGCCTTCCTGCTGTAACATTATGCCAGGCACTGTTAAGGGACTGCCAGATATCCGTTTCTGTTATATGTCACATATCATCACCACCAGTCAAAGTCTGTGTTACGCATTTCTATGGCAAAAAAGTAAAGCAATGAGTTGACATCCACAGAATTCACTTACTTAGCATATGCTTATGATTCACTGACAGCTAGCTTTTAGAATGGTGGAACAAAGGGCGCCTGGGTGGCTCAGTGAATTAGGGCCTCTGCCTTTGGCTCAGGTCATGATCTCAGGGTCCTGGGTTCGAGCTCCGTATCACGCTCTCTGCTCGGCGGGAAGCCTGCTTCCCCCCTCTCTCTGCCTGCCTCTCTGCCTACTTGTGATCTCTCTCTCTGTCAAATAAATAAATAAATCTTTAAAAAAAAAGAAAAGAATGGTGGAACAACCTGCTAAAAGTTCAATTACAGCACTGCTGAAAGAGAAGTCATGGTATTTCCCATTCATCATGTAGCATATGTCATAAACCAAAAGCTTATCTTCACTAAAAAACTAGATACATAGAATGTCGAAGCTAATGGCTTGAAAGTGAGACTGTTCTTACTATTACGCAAAGTAAATCACTGGAAAGATTTTTGCTTCTTGTCTCTGTGCCTTTGATTTTAGTGGCTTTCGAAGTCCTAATGTCCAAGGAAGAAATACTTCTACTGGGGAACACAGTAACACTCCTGTAAATAAACTGAAATTGCTCTGTGCTTTTCATGCCATGCAGTGAAGAGGGTCACTCTCCAGGCGAAGTGATCAATCTTCATTATCAAGGAAAAAATTGACGGCTGCTACACAATGGGACAAGGAAGACAACATCTGGAACCAGAGGACTCACTGGCTTTCAGTACCTTTTAGCACCCCCTTACCCAGTGATGGTCAATGGAACACTGTGATGCAGGAGAGCTAGGTTCTGGTCTCATGGAGTTGAAGAATGAATCTCTCGGACAAAGGAAAGTGAATAAAGCAATAGAAGTTTATTAAGTGAAGATACAGAAAAAGCTCTCAAGAGCAAAGGGTTGCCAATGAGGGCCTTTAAGGTTGGGCTTTTATAGAAAGCTAATCAGGGAACTTAAATCCTTTTAACATTTCTACTGATATCTCCATTGAGCAAGGACTAGTGATAACACCTTCAAAGGCTTACTTCCTTTTTAGGGTCTGGTTATTCCTTGTTGGTCACAGGTGATTATCATAAAGACACCCACCCCACACACCTAGGGCAGGGTGGTCCTCCTCCCCACACACCTAGGGTAGAGTGGTCCAAATTGTCCTCTTATCTCTGGTTTCCCCACACCTCCACATTTTTGGGATTTCTGTGAGCCTTATCACATAGCCGCCTATCTATCTTTCCCTACCTATCCCCACCTGTCCCTTACTCAACCGCAGCAGCAGTCAGATAAAGACAGAGACAGGAAAGGTTCAGATCTCAAGAATGAAGGTTTGGGCCACCCCGGTTGGTAAAGAATCTCATCTATTTTATGTAATTGCAGAGAGCAAGAGGGACATTAAATGGATGTTGAAAGATGGAAGTTGTGGACATGGGACTGTTAAAGGCAAATTTTATGTGAATTGTTTCTTTCCCTCCTCCTTTTATTAAGAAATGGGGGTGGCTAAAATTTCATGTTTTAGGTGAGAGTGTATCTATAGTGCTCTCATCCCATGATTAAATGAAATATGATAAAATGAAATATCTTGTATGGGTACACAAATTTTTCATCACGAAAAAGAACAGGAATAGATACTGAAAAGCAAAAGAGGTGGGTGATATTGTATATTTTTATTTGCTTCTCCAGATCCAGATTGCCTCTTCTTCCCTCCAACCCTATTGTGTTTCCTGGAAAGTTAACTTGATAAACTGTATCAAAGAGGTCCTTTAGCCTAGGGCTGGGTGTGACCAGTGGGAAGCAGCTGCAAAGGACACCATGGAAGGAGGAAGTTGATATTGGGGTATGTATTCCTCTGATTCCTGAGAAGTCTGTTAGACACCACGCTCCTACCTCAGAGCCCTCTCTTACCACTATGTATTTCCAGGTTCTAGTAATTGCTTCATCCTCTTGCCTCTTCAAATCTGAGCATTAGCTCATAGGTCTTTCTAGCCCTGTCATACTTAACCCAATCTTTCTGGTTTTCCTTAACTGCCCACATTTTGTAAATAGTTCTTTCCTTAATATTTCCTCAGATATATTTCAAGTATACCCTGTTTAAATGTGAAGTGTATTTCCTGTGGAGAACCCGAAGGGTACAAGCACAGAGTAGGCAAAATATTAAATGTTAATATTAAATATTAAATGTTAGATATTATTTTTTCTTCTACCTCTTAAGTCTGAAACATTAAAAGTTCCAGGTAAAATAGATGTCACTATCTTAGAATATGTCACCAATATCATATTCCCCTATGGCAATTCAGTCCTGGTTTTGATGAGAGGGTAATATGAGAATAAATGGATCTTCTTTGTCTTTTTGTGCATTCTTTAGAAAAATGACCTTTAGAAGCAGTGCACTGGAATATAAACGCAAACTTCCTTTAAACATTTTTGACAAGCTTAGTGCACCCAAAGCCTCTGTTGCTATGTAAAAGCAGTTTGTTAATTTCTATTTGAGAGTTACTAGTAATTGTAGTTACTTTCACATAGTTTGGGTTTCCATCATTTTGTGTATTTTTATTTTAGTTGTGAAAATTTTAAATACTTTATTCAAATGAAATTTTATATGAAGGAGAAATTCATTATGATATTGCAAAATTAAAATGAATAATCTAAGTTTAAGTATAGATTTAGATCATCCATGTCAGCCATTCTCACTAAAACTAACTGATTAAGAAACACAATTAATGAATATACCCAATGAATAGTTAACTAACAAATAATACTGCATGTCTTAATAATGTGTATCAATGTGTTAATCATTTCAATGTGATATCAATATACATTTAAGATTTTGTAAAATTATTTTTATGTTTCCTTATTGCTGTTTTTTCTTACATCTTTAGCAATGTTAATAAACACTTTTTAACTTGAAATCTCTATCAATATAACTCACCATACGATATGGTTTCAAGTATGTACTAGTTTGCCCACAAATATCATTAAGTCATATTTACTGTATATGAATAACTTCAGCATGGTTTTACACATATACATTTATTTACATTTGAAATACCAGTTGATAAATACATGGGATGTTTTCTAAAATATTCCTTGTAACTAAAATATACCATAATTAAATTCTAAAAGAATCACCATGCCGATTAACAATCATCATTAAAACTGTTCTCTTTAGAATCTTCTGGAGATCAGGTAGTTAGGTGGCATTTAAGGTGTTCTGTCACATGCACATTGCACATAGGTGTGGATTTGCCTCTATGGAATAGAAAAACAGACCTGGAAGAATCTTCCAAAGTAGTTATTAAAAGAGATTAAGACAAGAGAGATATTTAAGCTCAATCAATTAATTAAACCTAGGAAACTCACTCAAAGTACTGCTTTCAGGGAAAGGAATATTATTATAAAGGTATTTTTTTATATAAAAAGAATTCAAATTTCAAGTGAAATTTCATGTCCCTACCCCCAATAACTAGATTAGACTATCTCAACCACCTCTTCCCCACAACCTCCAATATCCTGTCTATTACTTTCAGACATCCAAAACTCTTGAAGTCACAGAAAGGAGTAAGACGACCTATTTCGGGGGCGCCCAGGTGGCTCATTGGGTTAAAGCCTCTGCCTTCCACTTGGATCCTGATCTCAGGGTCCTGGAATTGAGCCCCGCATCAGGCTCTCTGCTCAGCAGGGAGCCTGCTTCCCCCTCTCCCTCTGCCTGCCTCTCTGCCTACTTGTGATCTCTTTCTCTCTGTCAAATAAATAAATAAAATCTTTTAAAAAAAACAGTTTATATTTTCTCTGATAACAGAGAGAATAAAATGGAGTAAGCACTGCTAAGAGGCTCATAGAAAATGGAGCCAGGAAGACATTGAGGAAGTGGGGCTTGTGCATGTTTTCTGTCTCATATTCTCAGAATTTGTACTAAATGTGGCTAAAAGCCAAGTCACCTGCTGTATGCGAAAATAGACATAAATGGACTTTCTGCCTAACACTAGCCCTAGCAACCAATCACACATAGATTAGTGTTAACTGTAGCTACAGCAGCACCAATCACATTTCATTCAAAACAACACGCGCACTTTCCCTCCTTTCCTCTTTAAAATCTCTAGCCTCCTGTCTCTCTGGAGCACACTTTCAAGTTTGGCATCTGTGTCTCCCCCATTGCAATTCCTAAGACCCCAAGTAAACACAAATATTATGTTTTAAAGCTTACAGTTTGGGCTTTTGTGGTTGACACTTCCTCACATAAAAGCAATGTTCACTGGTCTTTGTCATCAAAGTATGTATTTTAAATTGATATTGATTGACTCTCATTATAAGAAAACAGAGAGACATTCTTAAGTGAGCTTCGATTAAATTTAAAATGTGTGTATCCTTGTTTCCTCATGTACAACATGAAAAGATTGGTTATTTGTATGAATAGGCAGGTAAATATATCTATTTATCTATTTTAGTTTAGAATTGCATTAAAATTTTTGAGACATCTTATACATATATTGATTTTGAGAAATAAGAATTTTCCTTGCCATTAAGCAAGGAAGCAGGATAGATGAAATAAAGAAAACCAAACTGATAGGTTTAGAGAATATTAATATGGAAAAAGCTAAAATTAGCTCCTGGCCTGATTTTTTTTTTTTCCCCAGTATTCCCTACCTCTAGTCTTCCTACCTCAGTGGAGGAGTGGAATAAGCCTAGACTTTGTAATCGAGGAGACTGATTCAGCATTTTCTTAGTTTTATGAATTTTTGTAATTTTTAACTTTTCTGAGCCCTAACTTATTTTTAAAGCCTGATATTTTCTTCAGGAATTTGATCAAATAACGCTATGTCTCTGAGGTGATCTCAATTGTATATAAAATAGCAAACCAAATGTATATGTTATTTTTTTCCATAGCACTTACCATCATCTCTCACATCATATAATCATTCATATATTAGCTGGTTTTTATTGCCTATCCCTTCAGGCTAGAAGGGAGCCACCAGAATGACCAGGATTTTGCCTGTTTACTTCTTTGGGAAGTAAATATCTCCAGCACAACAGTTCCTAGCACAGAAAAGGAAGGATATACTATATATACTTGAAAAATGAAAGGTAAACTTTCCCTATTTCCATAAGGGGCTAAACCAAATTCCAGGTTTTTTTCTAAAGCTTTAAAAATGTACTGAATATAGAGATTCAGGATAGTGCCTGGCTTATGGTTTGCAGGAAATGAATGATTAATTTTATTGTTACTAACACACTATGCACTCCCTGACATGTAGTAGTAAATCAATGGGTTTTAATACTCTTTCCTTTTCTTTTCAACTTCTTTGATTTATCCCTATATTAGCTTCTCTCACTTGCCCTGGAAGAATCATGGAAATGCAAGAAAACACAAAGAACGATAAAAAGCCTAAATATACAAAATACTAATAATAATATTTGCTGTTTGAATTATATGTATAATTAAATTAAAATGTTTAGCAACAATAACACAAAAGGTAGGAGGGGTCTACGATCTCCCATTATTTTAAAATTTTAGCATCTTGAGGGTAGTAGCAAAAGTACTCACTTATAGTAAATCTTACTAAGTCAAAGATTCATGTTGTAGTCTCTTGAGTAATAAAGGAGTAAAAAAAGTCTGCAACTAACAATCTCATAGAGAAGAAAAATAAATTTAAAATAACTTGATCAATCCAAAGTAATTAAGAAAGAAGAGAAAAAAATTGTAGTGCAATAAATATACATAAATCGAAATACATAAACAAATCCAGTCATTCTAAGGAAAATAAATAATCAAAAATGGGCACTCTGGATTAAAAAAAAACAGAATCTAAATATAGGTGGCTTTAAAAAGACATACCTGAAACTAAAAAGCACACGGTAATTTTTCTCTATACTTAAGTGTCTATTTCTTGGTTTACCTCTTTCTTTCTGTCTCTCTTTTTTTCTTTAGGCTAGTTTGTTTTGTTTCTTAAATTCCACATATGAGTGAAATCATATAGCATTTGTCTTTCTTGGACTGCCTTATTTCTCTTAGCATGATACTCTAGCTCCACTCACGTTGTTGCAAAAGGCACTGGGTGTTGTGTGGAAGCATACAAACAATTGTATGAATCACTGTTTTGTACACCTGAAACTAATATCAGACTGCATGTTAACTAACCGCCATTTAAATTTAAAAGTTTTTTTAAAAAGCACATGGTGTATTGGAAAAGTATGGGATATATGTCAAATTAAACAAAACAGCAAGACAGTTGGTATAGTTTTGCTAACATCAGAGATGACTTTAAGGCGAATAGAATTACTAGAGCTGAAAAGAGAGACCTCACTGTGATGATGGGGTAAATCTGTCTGAATCATCAATTCTAAATTACTATGCATATAATAACAGGTTCATACTATGTAAAGCAAAAATTAATAGAAATAAAAAAAATAGTACTACAAATCTGGGAAGCTCTTCACATATTTCTCTTAGTAATAGAACAAAGAGTTAAAAAAAAACAGTAAAGACATAGAATATGATACGGCATATTATTTAAAAAAATTGAACCTAATTGACAATAGAGTACCACCAATAATAACTGAAGAATATATGTTCTTTCCAAGTATGCTTGGAACATTTACCAAAATTGATTATAGGCAGAACAATAAAGCAGGTATCAACAAATTTAAAAGATCTGACATAATACAGAATAAATTGACTACAGTGGAACTACACTAGGAACCAATAGCAAAGAGATAACTGGAAAATCCTCAAATGCCTAAAAAATAGCAAACCTTCCTAAAAACCCGAGTCTAAAAGAAATCATAATGGAAATTGTAAATTTTTTTGAACTGTGTAATGAAAGTGAGAATTGGTGAATCTTTTGGATAAGATGGACATAATTTGAGAAAAAAATGTAATGTGCCAGTGAGCATGTTAGAAACAATCTTTTTTTTTAAGATTTTATTTATTTATTTGACAGAGAGAGAGAGATCACAAGTAGGCAGAGAGGCAGGCAGAGAGAGAGGGGGAAGCAGGCTCCCTGCTGAGCAGAAAGCCCAATGTGGGGCTCGATCCCAGGACCCTGAGATCATGACCTGAGCCGAATGCAGAGGCTTTAACCCACTGAGCCACCCAGGCGCCCCTAGAAACAATCTAAGTAGCTACCTCTAAAACTTATAAAACAACATGTAGCAATTTGCTGTTTCTACCAAAGATTAGAAAGATAAAGAAAAAGTACGTAAATGTATGTGTGCGTATTTTAAAATATTAGAGGGCAGATGAAGCACTCCTAGACCTCAGGGAACAAAGTTCCCAAGAAAGCAAAACTTTTGAAGATGTGCGAGAACATTCTGCAGTTTCTTTTTTTCTATCTGAGTGTGGGGTTAAGTCACACTCAAAGTGAGATAGTGCCCGAGAGTCTGGAAAACAGCAGTGTTGGCGAGTCTCATAGGGACAGAATGACAGAAAGCAAACACATTACAGTACTGGAGATCAGGTTCCAAGTAAAAAAGGAGACACGGAGAAGAGTCCTACACTCCAGCTTTTCCATATGTGATGTTTGCTGCACTCGGCAGTCAGAGACAGCTCTAGAAAGCCAAGATGGAATCCTCTGCAAACTGAATGCTCCCAGTCTCTGGTTCTGCATGGAAGGAGTGTGGCAATCACCACTCCCCGTCCTGACAGGTCAAAAGCTGCACAGACTGAAATGTCAACAACTCCTCTTGGATCCCTAAAAGAGAGCAGACACAGGCAATCCAGTGCCCCCAAGACTGGAGAGAGATAGGCAAAGGCCAGGAGTCAGAGTTTTTCTGAAAGTGGGAGGCTGGGCAGCAGTAGGAAAACCTGACCTGTAACTGACAAGCTGCTGGAGACTTCGACAATTTTGACAATTAAAAACTCCAGGGGGATCCTGTCATAGGAGGGCTCCCACAAGATTTTCCTCCAGGAGCTTGAGCACATTCCCAGAGTAGATATCAGAGAAAAATCCCCTCAGGCTTCAGGCAGGCGGACAGGAAGAAGGAACCATTTTCAAATATGCCAGAACATTCTTCTTTAACAAGGCCTGCCCACCGGGAAAATAGTTAACTAGAGTCTAACCTGCTAGGGTATTATCAGAGCCTAACTGATCTAGAGAATGATTGATTGATCTAACCCCCACCCACGCTAGCCATATTTTCCTACCTAACCAGGGAGAAAAACAAAACAAAACAAAATAAAAAAAAAGAAACACTTGTGAAGTCTAGAGGCACAGGCTCACTAAAAGACTGAGGCCTAATCCTAGGACTGTAGAATCTGCCCCTTCCCCACACCTCCCCACCATATTCCTAAAGGTCTATTTATAGCAGTTCCTTTTTTACAGTACATCATATCTAACTATCAAGAACAAAATTATAAGGTACACCAAAAGCAACAAACAGACAAACCACAATTTGAAGAGAGAGAGCAGCAGCAGCAGAACCACACCCGACAGAGAACCTAGACTTATCAGACTGGGAATCTAAAACAACTATGATTCATATGCTAAAGGCTCTAATGGCTACAGCAGACAGCATGCTGAAACAGATGGGCAATGTAAGCAGAGAGATGGAAATCATAAGACACAGAATCAAAAAGAAATCCTAGAGATTAAAAAAAGAAACATTGTAACAAATTAAGAATAACTTTGATGGGCTTATAATAATAGACAAGGCATGGCTGAGCAAGATTGATGGGGTTTTCAGCAGTTGCTTAGCTGTGAAGAGTTAAGAGGTTATAGTTCAGAGATCAATGGAGAAAGAGGACACTTTGAAAGACTAGGCATCTAAGGTAGAACCTCTCAAAGGCTTTGACCCAGTAACAGGTTGAGCTAGGAACAGGTTGAGCAGACCAGAGCTGCAAGTCTTACCAAAGCTACAACCTAGACTCAAGCCAAGTCAGTGCTTAATTGGATTAAGGTGGTCAGCTTCTTCCTTACCTGCTTAGCAAAGGAGAAAGTTAACCTCCTTAGGAAAAAGTAACCTGCTCTAGATGCTATAGAAATGCTTTTTGTATAATGTTTGGTATCACTCAAAATATTAACAAAACATGCAAAGACTGAATGATTGAAAGTCAATAGACAAGAATAAAAACAGATCCATTGGTAAAACAGATTTTGGAGTTATCAGGCAAGGATAGTAAATAGAAAAATGGAGGCATGTATCGGGAAAAGAGATGAAATATGGAGAGTTTCCCAAATAATTGGCATTTATATAAAATTATCAAATTAAAATACTGGTATTGAAAAATTCAATAACAGGTATAGAGACTCTGTGGATAGATTGAACAACAAATTAGTGAAAGAGAAAGTTCTTGATCTAGAATATAAATCAACAGAAAAATATACAGAATAAAATACAGAAAGGAAAATTGAATATACTTAAAAGTGTGTGTGTATGTGCATACACACATGTACCAATAAAATATCTAACATATCTGTAATAGGGTTCCTAGAAAGACACAGAAAATTGGGCAGTAGCAATTTTTCAAGATATGATAGCAAGTGAAAACATAGACTGCAATAAGAATTTGAAAGATTCAGTGTTGTAAAGATATCAATCTCCCTAAAGAGATCAGTAAATTCAACAGTCCCAAACTTCATTTTATATCCAGAACATATAAGAACTACAAATCAGTTAGTACATGGCCAGCAACAAAACAGGAAACTAGGTGAAAGATTTGAGTAGGAACTTTGCAAGATAGTATATTCAGAGTCAATAAGCATACGAAAAGGTGCCGAATATCCTGAGTAGTAGTAGTAGTAAAAGAAATGCAAAGTAAAAACCTAATTAAATATAGTATCACGTTTCCATTAAACTGGATAAGTTTGGGTGTTTCATTTTGTTTGTTTTTTGTTTGTTTGTTGTTGCTAATGGTATCACCAGTTGTTGGTAAGAGATATTATATGCTGCTGGTAGAAGTACAAATTGATACAACCGCTTCGAAAATGTGTTTAATTGTATCTAGATTATTAAACCTTCATGTATATTATGACTCAGTAATCTACTCCTAGGTACATACCCCCCAAATTGTGCGTATATGTTCACCAAAAGGCATGCATAAGAATATTTATAACAATACTATTGGAAAGGAACCCAAATGGAAACAACCCTAGTGCCTATTAATAGTAAAATGTATAATGACATTACGTATTCATTCAATGGAATATAAGAAATCAATGAGCATGAATAAACTACTGAATGGATTAATCTCAAAATATAAAATTGAACATAAGAATGTCATCACCAAAAATTGTATACTCTATAAGTCCGTTTTCATGAAGTTGAAAACTAGCAAAACTAAGTGATGACAAAAGTCAGAACGTTGTTTTTTTGAGGGGAGATAGTGACTCTAAATGGGACAATGAAGGATATCTGATAATGTTCTATTTTTGATCTGACTGTTGTTTATGAGTCTATTCAGTCAAGAAAAGTAATCGGTCTATACAGGTACTTTTGCACTTTCTGTATATATAATTATTACATATAATGTTATATATTATATATATTATACTTCGATAAAAATTTTACTTAAAAAATAACCCAACTAGCCTCTTCAGTCTTTGTCTCATTTCTCTTAATATCCAAATGATAAGCCTCCCAAATCTTCATCTAATGAAATCATATGTATTGCCATCTTTTACTAATGTTTCTTGCTTCCAGTATTATTGAAACTTACATAGTTCCTTAAATCAGCAGTACTTCTAAAAGGAGGAACTCATTATAATGATTGTTTTGCTCTTAAATCAGACACAGCACACAAGGACATCTCTCTCCAGATCTGCAGTGGAAAAACTTTCTGTGACTGCTCTTCCATTAACGAATTCTGAAAAAGAATGTTGTCACTTTTGAGTTTCTTAGTGCCACTGTATTATAGGATCTGAGATGCTTGTAAACTGCTGGCACTATGGGAAAACACCATCATAACTATTTGTAAAAATGGATTATCTAGTTATATCTGCTAGCCCACAGTAAGTAGGAGGCATTCTCACCATTATGTTGCCATCCAACTCAGCAGTTTATTTTTCCCCATGTAGAAAAATAGAAGTATAGGTACCCCAGAGGAATTGTTATGGCTGTGCTTTTGGAAACGGCCTATTTCTTTGTCCACAGCTATGAGAATGTGTCCAATTCCTTTGTGAGATTTTAGCAACTTTGAGAAAATTTCACAAGTGAGTGATGAAGTTTCTGTCTTTTCTCCACAAAATATATCCTCACCTTCCCCTCACCTATGTGGTCTGAAATTGAACTCAAATTCAGGTTCTATCTCACAAAGTAAAAGTCTATAGAGGTATGAAAAGATCATGAAATGTGACTATGAATTCCAACAATCGCTTGGTCTTTCCCATAGGAAGTGAAAGAAATTAGAGAAAATTAGATTTTACTGAGCTAATGAGGCACACAGGAAAAGGTTTAGTTTTGCTTTCACTTTTTCATTGAAGCGAGCAATGTGAGATTGCAGCTAATTTTGCATTCACTTTCATCTATTTAAGTCATAAATCAGATAAATGTAGAAGTTCAACTGAAAATCCCGTAAGTCAAAAAGGATGCGGCGGAGGATTTAGCATTTATGGGGCACCTATTATTAATATATTATATTTAATCCTCACAATGATTTTATAAAATAAATATTATTGTAATTTTATAGATCAGTAAGCTAGGGTCAGTGGGCAACCGCCCCCAAGTTCACACAATGAGTACATCACAGGAAAAAAAAAAGCCCATATCCTTATCACGCTAACCATGCGGCCTTTACAACTATGGGTACTTGAACTCTAATTTAAGATAGACGTAATTTTAATTCATGCCAAACCTTATTCCATTTTGTGAGCACATGGCAGCTTCTTTTCTGGAAGATGTATGGAATATTTTCAGTTTATATCATGGGTTCCGAGTCTTCTAAATGGCAGAAAATACATTTAAAAAATCAGTTTGTACCTACACACGTGGAATGCAATTAGAAAAGATGTGTACAATAATGTTCATGTTTTCCAGGTGATTTGCTGAACAGGAAAGAAGAAACACTCTGAGACAAAATCTAATAACAAAGCATAATATCATGAACCAGATAGCTCTCTTACACAATGCAGTCCATCACATAAGGGGAGAGATAACATAGATAGTGATTAAGATCATGGATTTCAAAATCAAGATAACCTGTGGATTATCATATGTCATGAAATCTAAGATATTATCGACTGTGAGAACTAGTTAGTTGTGAGAACTAACAATACTTAAAATGAAGTTAGTCGTGAGAACTAACATGAAGTTGTGAGAACTAACAATACTTAAAATGAAGGAAGAGGTGCTGCCAAATATTTTTAAGACACTTTTGATTGTATGACATATCCTGACTTCAGAAGTTTTAAATTTTGAAAAAAAAATGTAGATTTGATGACACGAGGAAGTTATGTTATATAAACTAAAAATGTTATGGTGGCTGAAACAAAATACAAATGTATTTCTCACTAATGTACATAATGGGTGTTCCTCACTGTGGCCGCTTCTCTCTGAGAACTGACTCAAGGATCCAGATTCTTTCCATCTTTCCAGTCTGGTCCATCTTTAACATATGACATCTAGGGTCCTTGTGCTCATCTGCATAAAGATGGTAACAGGGAAAAGAACCTGGGGTATTTTGCCTGAAAACTGTGTACCCAGGCTGGGAATGAAATTAGTACTAGTTAGTATCGCTAGTACTCCCATTTCACGGTTAGAACAAAGTCACCATGCCACAAAGCAAGCTGGGACATTTTACCACGCCATATGCCCACAGAGAAAAGGAATTGAGTTTGGTGCAGAGTCAAGCTCTACTGAGACCTGCCAAGTTAGACTCATATGTTCACCAGTGTCCATGGTTCTCCCTACTCACGGACACACACAATCCTGTTTCCCAGCCCCCTTTGGTTTGAGTGGATTGCAGAAGCAAAACCTCAAGGGCAACTCCCCTAAAGAGACACCCAGATCCACAGTAGACTTGCTGTGTGCAAGATTTTAGCATTAATTATTTTAATGCATCCAAACACTAAGTACAGTGCCTGGCATATAGCAGCTAATCTATAAATAAATTTATTATTCTTATTTTTATAAAATCATTACCAACTTTTGAATATGGAATCTTTTATTCTGACTTTACTTACATCATGTATAAATGTTTAAATAATTATCTTCACATTATACTTGCAAACTAATTTTTACTTAGGTTACTTCATCTTTTAAATTCATTGGAAAAAATAAATCCTTTGTCATAGCCTTCAGATAGAATTAAGGTTCTTGCCCTACAATCCAGCAGTTGCACTGCAAGGTATTTACCCAAAGGGATACAAAAATACAGATTTGAAGGGGCACATGCACCCAATCTTTATAGTAGCATTATCAATAATAACCAAATTATGGGGGCGCCTGGGTGGCTCAGGCATTAAGCGTCTGTCTTCGGCTCAGGCATTAAGCGTCTGTCTTCGGCTCAGGTCATGATCCCAGGGTCCTGGGATCAAGCCCCGCATCCGGCTCCCTGCTTGGAGGGAAGCCTGCTTCTCCCCCTCCCACTCCCCCTGCTTGTGTTCCCTCTCTCGCTGTGTCTCTCTCTGTCAAATAAATAAAATCTTAAAAAAAGAAGAGAGATTAAGCTAGGACACATTTTGATGTCATTAGGGACAAAACTGAATGAATGCTTGTGGAAATAGAATGAGTGGGACAAAATGAGAATTTAGGGCCAAAGCATAATTCTGCCTGCCTACGGTCCATTCTTTTTGTTTTGTTTTATTTCATGGCCATTTTTGTCCTTTTCTTTTTTTTTTTTTTTAAGATATAATTGACACTAAGAGATCCATCCATTTTTGGGCAAAAGTGTAAATTAAGTTTTAAGCTCCCAAAAGTGCAGAATAGACATTTTCCAAGGTTAAATTATTATTCAAAAATAATTTCAGTTTATAAAATTCATTGCGTAGCCAGGTGTATTTTTGGGTAAATGGCTATAAATACAGATTACCCATCTGCTGTTGTCTTTGAAAAAAGCACTGTTTCTTATTCTCATTTTATTTCTCCTTTGCTCTCATGCTGTCATTAGCTTCAAAGTGAGGACCATACAGAGTTAAGATATGCAGGGAATACAGAAGTTGATGTAAATCAGGCCCTCTGTGGACTGATTTTGGATGCAGCTGTTACTCAATTTTATAACGTACATTCACTGTACTTTTGTGTTTTTCTAAATTACAAAGTCAGTAATTTATCTGATTCCTGTAAGACAGTTCAAAATATCTTCTCCTCTTTCAACCACTTGAATATTTTACTGGAGCACATTTGATGCTAATGAAATTATTCTCACATTTAAAAGTAATTAATGTTTTGTGCAAAGCAGTCAAATATGAATATTCTTGAAATTGATTAGTATAAGAAAGATTTATTTTATTCTTTATTGTTTGCAATTTTTTCCTATAAAATTATTATTTTAAGATTTCTAAAAGGAGTCTATACTCTGAAGATGAAATAATGACTTTATAATTTTTACAAAGATGCTAGTTTTCCATAACTACCAAATATAATATATTCAGATGTGAAAAAATGGCACATATCATATATGTGTTAAGTTTTATTATTGTGTATTTAAAAGTTATTCTTGAGGCTTGTCATCTCAGACATGTAAGGCATGAAATTGTTGACTACAAAGATAAGATTTTGGGCATGCCAATGCAAGTTCTGTCTTGAAACCAGCTCTTTTTCTTTATGCGTTTATGGCAAAATATGTGATAAAAGTATAAAGTTTAATATTTGAAGCCCTTCCAAAGGTTAATGATTAAAATCACATTGAAATGACTACATGAAAAGGTACTCATTCTTCACATATTATAAGAGTTATCTGTGTTAAAAAATAATTCAACTGAGTAAATTTTAAAGATCTCATTGGCTTTATTCAACCATTTGTGAATCTGACATCTAGCAGTTAGAAAAGAACTCTGAAGAGCGGTATAAAATAATACTTTTATAGGCAGAAGGGAGCCGGGCTAGTAAGTTATACCAACAAAAAGTGTATTGGTTGTGGCAAGCTCACTTTCCTGTAGGGCACTCAGGGATCTATCAAACAGATTACTAGTGCTGATTACATAGCTTCTAATTGACTGGTTTAAGATTCCATTTCTGGGAGAGCCAAAACTATAAATTAAATTAAGTCTTGGTTTGGTGACTGTGGGGCTTAGCATAAGTGACTTCATTGTAGGCCTGCTGTTTTGTTTTTTACATCTTGTGAGATACTATTCGCTCAAATGTTCCTGTTTTGGCTTACATTTATTATGCTCTCTATGTCAAATAATTAGCATTGCTTTTATTAACTGAAGATATTATATTAAAATTTCACATCCAGATCCACTCTGAGTAGATTGCAAAACCATTAGGAATTGGTTAGTAAACTAATGAAAGCTCATTTCCTGAGATATCTTTGATAAAAAACTTCTCTTAACCCATTGCAAGACACACTGACTCCAAAGATTTTACTGAATATTTATACATTTTTATTTTAATTTCTATACAAGGGTTAATGAAGGGCTTACTTAGAATCCTTCTTAAATTTCTTCTTTTTTTTTAACCTTTTCATTTTCTTTCCCTACCATCTTCAAATTTTTAGCCTATGCAAGAAAAATATGAATCCAGAGGCAAAGTTTTTGACCATGAATTTCAAAATCTATCCAGTAAGAAAAGATGTTCTGCTTAAAAACTGAAAGTGAAACCAAATTAAAATACAAAAATTGACATTGAAATCAATAATGTAAAAAGTAAGGACTTCACTGAGTTTCACTTTCACTGAATATCCTTCATGTATCATTAGAATGGTGACCTTAAAAACAGTTACACATTTTTGTTTTTATTCCCAAGGGCTACTTGCCAACCATCTTATGCTTTCCAAGTTGGATCTCATTTTGTGGCTGCCCTTTAATCACTGAAGGTCCCTTTTTATCATTTCTGTACTAATTAGTGTTAAAACACTTGACAATTTATTGTGATTTAAATTTCATTAGCTTGCATCTCTTTCCCCACTCAATGATTAATAGAGATGTTAAGTAAGATTACAACCTAATAACAATGCCCTCTCTACCCTACCTGTATCTCTCCTCAACTAGTTAGCAATATGCTTTCTTGATGGAAGCTAAATATGGTTTCAGTCCAGTGTCCTGAGAAGAATTAGGCTGCTGAACTTTGATAACGTGAAGATTCGTGGTCTCCAATCGGCCTATGATATTATATAAGTTGAGAGTTGTTATTTTAACTAATTGATAATAGTTTACGACAGTATTTGTATGAAATCAAATAATAGCCTTTTAGATATGAAACTTATCTCTAAAAAAAAGAATTTCACACACGCACACGCATGCACGCACACACACACAGTCCTTAGGATATAGATATTTTAAAAACTAATTTACAAATTCCAATTTACACTTTTTAATTTCTCAAAGACATCTTAAAGTGGATTTACTCTAAAAGATGGGCTTCAATTAACCTCATCTCAGAAAGATTCTTGCACCATTTTTAAAAACGGCTTTATTGAGATGAAATTCATGTATCATAAAATTCACCCTTTTGAAATGAAAGTGGTTTTTCATATTTGCAGTGGTACAACCATCAGCTATTACCTTACCTGCAAGGCATATATTGTCATATGTTGTTCTTACAACATTTTTTTATATTACTTGACTATATTATTTATTGTAGCTTATATATTTGCTTCCTAGTTATTTTATACAGGCATTATTTTATTTACGTGATTGCAAGTTCACTATTGGTTGAACATATATGCTTTTAACACAATATTTAATTGGATGTTTTGAGTATAGTGACAAGGTAAAATAGATGTGAAACTTCAAAATGAATATGTGTCAGATCACATTAATAAGAGAAATACCCCAAATTCCTTTATGCAGTTTATTGTCTCATGTCCAGATGCTGTCCTTAGACCTTGGCAGGTGGGGTCTTTATCTAGGTCTCTATGCCTCAAAGATTGCACTGGTTTGAATAGTTCCTCCCCACACCAAAAAAAATTTGTCTACCTAGAACCTCAGAATATAATCGTATTCGTAAATAGGGTCCTTGCTAATGTAATCAAGTTATGTTGAGGTCATACTGAAACAGGGTGGGTCCTAAATCCAGTATATCTGGCAATCTTATAACAAGAGGCAGATTTGGACAGAGACAAAGAAAAGGCCATGTGAAGACATAGGCAGAGATTGGTATGATGAATCTACCAGACAAGGAACATCAAGGATTGCTAGCAACCACTGTAAGCTAGAAGAGGCCAGAATTCCACCCTAGAGCCTTCAAAGGGAGTGCAGCCCTGCTGACACTTCAATTTCAGGTTTCTAGGTTGTAGAACTGAGAGAATAAACTTCTGATATTTCAAGCCACACATTTTGTGGTACTTTGTTCATAGTAGCCCCAGGGAATAATACAGGGTCTCAACACTTGGGATAACTTCCTTCAATTTTTTTTAGTTTCCTGCTCATGTGTAAGTACAGTGTTCATGGGAAGCAGGATGGTTGATAAAGCATCATGTACAAATGATAAAACTAGAATTAAATATATGGTATTAGGGAAATTTAGAGGTAAGAAGGTATGCATTGTTTTTAAATGAACATTTTCCAAAAAAGTCAGAACATTCTGTAAAATAACAGTATTGCTAACTTTTTCTTTGGAGGGAAGATATGAAACTAACAAGGAATGTTTGTGTTTGGCAAAAAAGGATATGAAAAGATAATGAATGTATGGATTGGAGGATCTGAAGAGAAAAAGATGGTACCTGAATACTACATTTAGTATTCTCATTCTGTGATAGTACAATTAGCAAAAATGTAAATTATCTTTTTGTACTCATCATTCTACATCTTCATTGATGAATGTTTATATATCACATGGGCCAATGTCATAGATTTCTTTTTATTTTTTAAAGAGATTTTATTTATTTATTTGAGAGAGAGAGAGAGAGAATGCACAGGCAGGGGCAGAGGGAGAGAGACAAGCAGACTTCCCCCCCCCCCGAGTGGGGAGCCCATCAGAGGGCTTGATCCCAGGACCCTGAGATCATGACCTGAGCCGAAGTCAGATGCTTAACTGATTGAGCCACCCACGTGCCCAGAGTTTAATAATATATTTGTAATCAAATGGTATTATAGACAAAATCACAACAGAAACTGTTCACTCAAGGATGCACAGAGCCTAGGGTTGGCCCAGCCATACCAATATTAAATATTAGAAACTAGGAGGAAAGAGAATTTGCAAAGAGGATTGTCTGAAAAAGTCTGTTCTCTAACACTTGCCTATCCAACCTTCCAAAAAAAACAAGGGGAATAGGTAGGATGCTCTTCTTTTCAAGATAAGAGTTGGGTTTCCATGGGATAAATAGAAGAGCTTCATATATATCCTTTGGATTTGGGGGGGAGGGATATACCCATATCTGACATATGGCTGAGGAGCCTGAAGGCAAGAGACTGTTTCCATTGGGCTGAGGCAGCAGTTAAGATATAGAGACGGAGAGAAAGCAGGAGGTAGACATGGCTTTGTTGTGATTTAACTGAACTGCTAAATGTCGGGTAAAGTTTACATTAGAATTTCCATGGCCCAAAGACAACCTCTAGGAGAGAGGAAGGTGCTACATGGGAATCATTTAGGTCTTTCAGGTTAACAGAAGAGAAGCTGGAAGTGGACTATTGATCATCTGATCCTGAGAGACACTCACAAATAAACATGAAAAACCACATACATCCTGTTGTAGGGTAGTTACAGTGAAAAGATCAGCAGTATCATTAAGTTCTCTGATGACCTTATGAATAAATGCCCCTTGGAAGACAATGAAATTTAAGTTTTGATCAGGCCCTGAGATCACAAGTGAGATTTAAAAATAGCAGACAATAAAGAACTTTCTTGTACCCCTACCTCTGCTCCCTCCCCAGGCTTTTAGAGGAATGTGAAAATGGCATTTTGTAGTAAAGGGCAATAAGCATGGAGAAGGAAAATCAACAATCTCTTCACACATATCAAACCATATCTTGGTGAGGGGAAAAAAAAAAGACATCTTCATACTGTTCATCATTTGCTGAGTTGAGACTGTTTACAACCTAAAATGAGAGTTTAAAAAACTTAAAAAAATAAATCTCATGATGATCAGCAATGTTGAGAGGCTTCCTAGTGTTCTAATGTAACAAGAGGCAGACTGTTCTTCATGAGAATATTTAAAGAGTGTGAGTAGTGGGGAAATGAATTCCTTCTGGTTGCATTTCATGAGTTTTGTTAATTAAGGATGTCAGTCAAAATACATTTACGTAATAGAAAAACGTGCTATGATGCTATACAGCATGGTAAAAGTCATGATATGTAGTAGTGGTACATGGGAGGAGGAAATTAAAATTTTCTCTAAAGTTTTCTCAATGAATTTTCTGACTTTCTAGCTACAGTTTCACAGCTCAATATTTTAAGCTCTTCCTGAAGACTTTCTAAATAACCTTGACCTAATGTCTTTTCATCCACCTGCCCTTCAAGCAGCTAGCCTTGGGTAAATCCTGCTGCCTGTGTTCACTTTGTTGTACACAGACTTTTCAGACTGCCAGGGAAAATCACACACCTGAGCCGACTAGTGACACTGCACGTTCATGGTCACCTTTTTCATCAGTGTTCTGACAGTGATTTCAATTGAATTATGTTTCACCCAGCAATGTTCCTTCTCATTTCTGACAAGAAATATTTTATCTTCTGCACTTGGTTCCTTTTCTTCCATAGTCCACTTTATTCTCACTAGATGATCTAGCCCCCTATTTCATAAAGAAAGTAGACCTCACTGAGAAGTAAAGTCCAATTCTGGCTTCCAACAAACCAGCAGTGCTGTCTGCATCTACACACACCTGTTCTTTCATTAAAAGGAATTTCTTTCACCAATGTCAGGTCTATATTTGCTCCTGTATTTTAAGCTGTGTTTTGCCCTTACTCTTTAGGACCCAATATTATTTATTAACTCATATTCTTCTAGAATATCAAACTGTCTCTGTTATCCAGGAAATTTTTTTATTTTCATATGAGTTGTTCAAATCCCAAAAAACCACAGCAAATAGAAAAAGGAAAAAGCAAGTTCTTTCATGTCACAAAAACAGCAATGATAATACACATACGTAAACAGCAGCAAAAGTGAACAGAGATAAGTATAAAACAAATTGATACTCATTTATTGCTGGTAGAAGTGTGAAATGATTCAGCCTCCATTGGGAGACATTTTTGTCAATATCTGTCACGTTTATAAAAGCATGTCCTTTTCCTATAATCCTTAATCTGGGCATTATCCTATAAGGGCATTTGTACATACATAAATGGAATATGCACAAGTTTATTTATTGCAATATCGTCAGTGATAAAAAACCCAAGTCAAATCAACTCACTTCTCAAAGTATGAGATGGATCCACATTTCACTCCAAGGATATATCCAAGGACTGCCAGTAGCTTCTCTTTGATCATTTTTCTTCATCTACTGTTATCCCTTCACCTACTATGTTGTTGACTTTCTTGCTGTTCTTCCAACATGTCAGGCATGTACAGGAAAAAGTCCCTTCCCTTTGATTGGAACACTGTTTCCATATTGCCTCCCTCTTGCAGCTAGAATGTAAAGTCCATATAAGGTTTTAATCTTTACCAGTTTTGTTTATTGATAAAGTTCTGAATTAATCCTGGGACATAGGAGGCACTTAGTAAATGCTTGTTGAATTAATGAATAAACCTAGGTCTCCATTAAAGCTGAGTGTTTAGTTATAATAATAAGTAAATATAAATAGGTAAAATAAAATAAATAGATAAAACAGAATACTATGCACTCCAAAAAAACAAAATAATGATTATGATTTCTCTGTTCTTTGGAATATCTATATGGTATACGTTAAGTGACAAAAAAAAGATGCAGAGTGGTACAGTATGCTAGATTGTATAAAATGTAGAAAGAGAAAATACTGGCTCATAGTTGTTTTCATTTTCATACAGAAGCTTTAGAAATGCAATAAGATATTTAAAAGTTTAATAATTGTTCCCACACTCATTGTTTCGAACTCAGTCACATGGCCACACCTAAGTGATGGGGCAGCGGGTAGATGTAGACTAGGTGAACAGCCGTGAATCCAGCTCTTCACTAAGAGGAAGAGGAGAATGAGCTTTCAGGGACAGCCAAAGTTGTCCTCTATGGTCTTTAAGAAAGGACTGTATATCCACATTGATCACAGAGTACAAATATTCTGATTTCTCCCAGAATTTCTAAACTTGGGACTTTTATTTTTTTTAGTTCTATACTTGAAAGGCAACTGCTACTTAAACCCTTAAATAATGCCAAGTGCTAAAACTTTCCCCTTGTCTTATCTCTTCCTTTGAATTATTCATTGAAATCTGCAATGGTGTTGCTCTTAGTATCTCCAAAATGCCTGCCCCAGACTTTATATAATCCTTTCCACAAACGTACCTTTCCTCAGTTTTTAAATTTCACAGGCTTTGAATAACTTGGTCTATTTCAATAACAGCCAAATATTCCTTCCTACCACTTCTTTTCCTGAGTCCTAGGAACTTTATATACAAACTGGGAGATGTTTCTGGGGTCTTGTTTTCTTCTATTGCTTTTCTGGTCACTTTCAGCCCTCATATAAATCTGGCTGCTTCTTGAGCAAACTTCCTTGTCTGCATGCCTCTCGAGTAACACACGGTCAGGAAATGGAATAGATGCTCTCCTCACTCCCCGTTGTCACTTTCAAGTCATTTCTCTTCATTTCTCTTTCCAAAACGCTTAGATCCTTTGACATCTGACAAAATCCCCATCATCAACTTACATCCTGGTCCCACAACTTTATTCATTGAAGATCTTAGCTCCTGCCCCACTGTTTTTGTCTGTGACTCTGCCCCATGTAGGTGTTCCTTTTGACATCTTGACATCTCAGTGTTTTGATCAGTCTACCAATTGGAGTCCGTGTAAGAGACATTACCATCCTTTATGGCTCATAAGGGAGAGATTTTGATGAAAGGACAACTTACATAAAGGAAGACAGTTTCGGGAAAAATGGTGAAATGACCTGAGAAAAATCAAATAAAAAACAAAAGGGAAATAGAAAAAGCAGCAAACAAGCAAGCAAGAATTCAATAAGAAAGAATGAAAGAGGAAAGGAAGGAGAGATTATCTAGATAAAGATTCAGATTTCAGTCCTGCCATTTATCGGTTATGGACTGTGATCGTACTATAAACAAGGCTCCATGATACAATTCTGGTCTTTATTGACCATTTCAGGATTTCCTTCTAAATATGATGCCTCCTAAATTCTCCCGATAGTGGTCTCTTTGCCTGTCTCTCTGTTGGAAGGCAGAAGGGGGTCCGGCAAATAGGCAGGTGTATAATAACTGTTTCTGGAATGATTGATTGAATAAATGAACAAATGGATGGCGAATAAGCCAAATCAACTCACTTGTTGGTTTAAATCTGTATTTCATAAAGCTGTTTCAAAGACTGTATCTTTTGAAGGAAATTATCACGTATATCTTGGTGCTGTGCTGCCATTACACTGTCCCAAGCCAAGATAAATGTGTTCACCCACATACTCTGTATAACCCAGATGTCAAAGACTTCACTAATCTGTAATTCTAAAACAAGGCAGTATCCCTTTTTAATCACTAAGCTATGAGAGATCAAGAATCTTTAAGCCGCTTTGCTAGAAATTACTTCTCAAAGAGCACTAAAAAAGATGACTTGCTAATCTTTCAACCATAATGGGTCCTGTTTTCCTTCTTTTCTTGTTCCCACTTGCCCACTTCAGCTACCTCAGTACCTTTGCATTTGCTCATACCTTCCCCTGGAGTTGTTTTACTCAGGCTCTTTGAATAAGTGACCCTACTCTTTATTTAGGTTATAGCTCAAATATTACCTTTCAGAGAAAACTCACCACCCATGCTTCAGCCACCCTGTTACTTTATAAAAGATTAGAGTATCATCTCAAATAAATAAATAAATTGTATATTTGAAAGTGTTGATTATCTGTTTACCCATTTAAAGTTTTAAATATTTAAACTTTTACTTAAAGTTTTCTATCCCTTACTAAATTATGAACTCCCCATAAGGAAGAACACTGTCTTTCCTGCTGAATTTCCACAGTGTAAAGAGTCTGTGTGTTCTCTTTAAACATCATATATATGGGGCCGCCTGGGTGGGTCAGTTGGTTAAGTGTCTGCCTTCAGTTCGGGTCATGATCTCAGGGTCATGGGATCCAGCCCCTTATCGGGCTCTCTACTTAGCAAAGAGCCTGCTTCTCCCTCTCTTTGTCTACCCCTCTGCCTACTTGTGCTCTCTCCCTCTCTGTCAAATAAATAAATAAAATATTAAAAAAAATAAGCATCATACATAGGTTATTTCTATCTTACATATCACTTGACATCAAAATTGTAAAATTCATTAATAGCCTGTACTTACTACATATCCATATTTCATAATATATGACATATATTTTGTACTGATTGAATACTACTTTCCTTTACATGTAGGAAAAGGCTGTATATTGACAGGCTACTACTACAAGTGTCATTTATATAAATATGCTCTTTATTTGGAAAAAAAATTTAGAATAGCCTTTTTAAAAACACTGACATGTCTTAGGTTGGCTGGTAGGGAAGCATTAGATGTTTTCTGATGTTTACTTGTTATTATTGCCAGAGTTTGAGCTCTCAGTCACACCCGTCACTCCATAAGATATAGGATAAAGACATCCTACGCTTTTACACTCAGGACTTGAAGAGTGGAAATTTAGTCATTGAAATTGATGTTTATTAAAATGAAAAAGAAGCAAATCCTAGGTATCTTCTTTCAAAACACAAGCTTTTAGTAGAGAAGCATAAATGCCTAACAGTATAATACAAATTAGAACCTACTGGTTTTCTGGCATCCAGCATATCTGCATATTGTATCATCTCCATTTCTCCTGCTTGGTGTAATGATACTTGTTTACTCATTTGCCCTATTAATGACAAGTTCCAGGGAATAATATGATGTCTTTTTTTTTGTCTTTTTTTTTTTTTTTTTTGGCTAAGCACTTTAAGTCGTGGCTGATAAAATATGATATCCTCGGATGCTGTAATGAAGTCTACTCATGGCTCTGTCTCTGAAGGATTGGCCCCTAATACTCCATAATCTGTATAGGACTCCTATATAGCATTATGGGGCACTCAGGTCCAGAATGTCACTAAAATCTGAAAAGGGGAATGTATGTTTGCTTTATGTCTCAGATTTCTGAGGTGTCTCATCGGATCCATTTTTTATTTTCTCTTCATGGTACTATATAACATTTTACCTTCAGGGCTGCTTGCCATTTTCATGCCAAACCTCTCCTTAAAAATTTTACTAACCTAGAGATTTAAGAAGGGAAATAAAATGGACTAGTAAAGATTGGCTTTGTGGTCGATATCCATTTCTTAGTGATAAGATTTAGACAAAGGAATTTCTATGATGTCAGAATAGAGCAGGGATTGCCAACTACTCACAAATATAAATAACCGTAGAAGATAATAAATCTCTGTATGATAACACTATTAAATGTGTCCTTTCAGCATAGATGTAAATGTTTCTTTATATTTAATATCTTGTAGGTTCTTCTGATACTTAATTCAAAAACTATGGGGAAATGAAGTATCAGTATTCTGGCTTTGCTGCAGTTATTCTAGAATCTGTCAGACTCCCTATAGTAGGAATCCAAGTTGTACTTGACTGATGAGTTTCATAGTGAATTTCCTGGAACCTGATCCAGTAAAAAGAATATAAGCAACAACTACTTCTCCTCCTCCTCCTCCTCCTCCTCCTACTTCTCCTCCTCCTCCTTCTTCTTTTTTTACAAGCAACTTCTTTTCAAGATGGTTAAGGCAGTAACAGTCATGGAAGCAGTTCAATTCTGGTATTATTGGTGGTTTGAATTAGACCACCAAGTTTAATTCCAGCTCTGATAACACATGGGTCTGGCCATAATATTACACACAATCCAGGGCATCTCATGAAACACTGCTAATAGAGGCCAAAGCTAATGTCTTTTGAGAATTGAACAGGGAACATATCAGTATCTTGGTGTTACTTCAGGCTTGTAAATACTTGGAACTCTCAGTAAACTTTTAAGAAAAGTTTCAAATCACTAAGGGCTTGAATGTATGTAGTCATTTTATAGTCTTTTTATTCTCTCTCTTTTCTTAAGTAAGTACTTATGGGAGTTTTGCTGATTAGCCAGTAAACTCTAAGTCTGAGGAAAAGCCTACACAAACTGCTAAATCTGGAAGGATTTTTTTTTTTAACAAGAGTTGAAATGTTCTTACTTAGAAGAATAGGAAAGGCTATTGAATATTTTTACCCTGAAATGGTTTTTTACTAAGTGTCTATTTTCATTCAATATAAAGCCTATTGAAACACCTATACACATACCCCAAATCAATTTATCAAATAGCTATATTATCCTTCTAGGTAACAAACTTCTCGGTACTTTTGAATAAAGTTGTCAAACAATCTTGGATGAATCACTCATGTAAAAGGTTTATATTTTTCTATCTGATTTTTATTGTACATATATGAAAATCATTTTGTGCATATTTAGTAGACAAAAGTAATTTAAAAGAATAGAAAGTTTTTTGCTTCAAGTTAAACTTGGTACGTAAATTTTAAAAGTAAAAATAGCTTATACGTGTGGGTCCTAGGTGGCTTAGTTGGTTGGGTGCCCGACTCTTGGTTTCAGCTGCAGTCATGATCTCATGGTCATGGGATCAAGCCAGAGTGGGACCCCGAACTCAGCAGGAAGTTTGCCTGAGATTCTCTCCCTCTCCCTTTTCTCTGCCTTCTCCCCTCACCTCGCTTGCATGCACCTGCTGTCTCTCTCTCTTTAAAATAAATAAATAAAATCTTCAAAAAAGTAGCTTATAAGCTTAAGCATTGATTTGCATACAAAAATTTCTGACATTTACTGTAGGTCTGACTGTGAACATCCAATAATTAGAGAATTCGCTGGAAAATTTTCAAGGGTTTTCTTTATTTTCTTATTGGGGTAAGATTGCTCATACAATTACAGTACCTGAGCACTCCAGGTACCTACTGCTGTGTAACAATCACCTCAGAACTTAGTGGCATAAAAACCATAAACCTTTTGCTATGCTCAGAAAACTGTGGGTCAGGAGTTTGACTATGGACTATGGGGATGGCTTATCTCTAGGTCTGGGACCTCAGCTTGGAAATCTCAGCTACTGAGGGGTTACTCAAAGAACCAGGAACTGGAATGATATGGAGGCTATATGGAGGCTATATTACTTGCATGTTTAGTACACGAATCGAGTGCCTCAAAACTCGGGCTCAGATGGGTCCGCTGACCTGGGGTCCTATCCAAGTCTTTTCCACATGGCTCAAGCTTCCTCAAAGTATGATGGCCTGAGGATAATCAAACTTCTTATGTCATGTCCCCAGAGTCCAAGAACAAGTGTTCCATAGAACAAAGCAAAGGATACATGAACTTAACCTTGAAATCTCACAGAGTCACTTCTGCCATATTACGTTGGTCAAAACAATTACAAACCAACTCAGATAAAGGAGGAGGGGGCCCTCCCAGCAATGAGATGATTGTCAAAAAATGTTTTCAAAACAGTACCTTCTGGTATTTAAGAAATTATGATTGTATTTAGTCCCATTGTCTATTTATTGATTCCCAATAAATATACATATACTTTTATTTAACTGAAGTTAAACATACATACATTTAGACTTACTGAAAAGTGTTGAGATCATGATCTGATCTCATGCCTAACTTAACTGAACTGAGCAGCACAACATGGGAAGAAGTTCATTCTCATTTCTAGGTCTTATAGGTGGAACACTCTGGAATTGTGAAAGAAGCTTCTTGGTATCTTGCCAGCATCTTCTCTTTTAGAGAGCTTTTTTGGCTGGTAATTTGTCTTTCAATTCTAGCCTTTTAGAATTTAATAGTCCCGTCAAGAGTTTTATAGACAATGAAATCTTTCAAATAAGCCAATTCATAATTTGTAATGGCAATAGAGACAATTAAGATCTCCAAAGATATAGAGGTTTTTATTTTCTGTTGTCCCTCCTTTGAAAATTACTGTGTTTTCAAGGACCCGGATGTAAGGTATATCTCATATCATTTCACTTGTTTTTAGTGTTACACATGACCTATGTCACATGTTTGGGTCTATGCATTCATTAGAAGTAATGAATGGAGAAGGACCAAAAGGGTAGTAAAGTGGAAGTAATATAATAGTAATTATTTTGGGTGGGAAGGTACACCGTAAAGAAAAATAAACTGATGCTATGGAAGGAATCATGAGTGAAGGAGAGAGAAGCACTTTTATAATTATCAAAGGAGAAGATGTATGTGGCCAGAGGTAAAAATGTACTGGATACCTAGAGAAGTGAAAACACTGAATACTGGATACTGAAGGATCCAGAACTAAGCATCCTTTATACTTAAATCCTATGATAGTAAATGTTAGAACCTATCTTATGCTGTATGTGGTGAAGGGGAATGAGATTACATTCCAAATGCATGCCCAAGACTATCCTGGACTGAGAAGCTATACATAATACATAAAGTTAAGCTTCCATCCTTGTGATTGGAGAAGAAAGGAGCTAATGCTGGGATTTTGGTAAAGTTCTTCATTATTATCCCGGTCAATTATAAGAAATACCCTGACTCCTCCCAGTTTGTTAAATGAAGCTACAATGACTACAAAAGACCTTTTCAAATGTTTCACATCCAATTTGGAATGCAAATGCTGACAGCCGACTGTATTAATTATAATACATTTATCTCTATTTCTTCAGTAAAGTCCCTAATATTTAATTCTCTAAAATATATCCCCAAGATTGGTATAAGGACAAATACCTAATCTTCTAGACAATGGATTCCACTGATTTAAGTGCCAACTACAGATATGCGGAATCCATGGTAGACCCGGCAATGAGCTGCCCACATCCTGCTTCATGGAAGGACTCAGTGACCAGCTGCTGGGGGTGATAACCTTCCGTTGTTGATCTATTCTGAGAAGTCATGCCCCTTCCAGGATGTCTATAGCCAGTGTCTGATGGCGGTGAGGTCTACCATCCTGGCCATTTGGGACAACGCTGTTGGGTCATTCAGCACCAGCTTTCACTGTTCAGTCAAGGCTGTTGCCAGACTCACATCACAGCTGAACTTGTTCTTTTGCTCACTCCTGTTCCCTTCCTCTCCCTTCCCTCAGGGTGGATTCCAACCAAGGCCACTTCCTAATAAATGTGTTGCATGCTAAACTCTACCACTGAGTCTGTTTCTAGAAATTTAACCTTCAGTAGAATTTTAAAAATTAAGGTTAATGAAACCTGAATATAAACTATCAGAGTACACTTAAACTTGTAAGATATGCAAAAACACATTCTAATAGAAAGGAGTTACTTATTTTCTCTGTGAAAGAGTTTCTCTCCCAATTGATTATGTCATTTTGAATTAAAATAAATCACTTGCTGATAGTAGAAAGTGTCAGTGTCAATGTCGGTACACATTTCAAAAGCATGCTTGGAATAATGTATTGAGTAGAGGCTTGATAAATGTACATTGACTTGCTAGATAATGCTGCCCCCATATAATATAATGGTAAATAAAATTGTTTGAAATGCTACAAAATATATGATAGTTTCCCTTTATAAAAGTGAAGCAGGGTAGACAGGCTTTAACAGTAACAAAAACACTCCTAGAAAACTTTCCTTAATGTAAACAAACTTCAATTCTCATAAAGACTGCTAGTAGGTCATAGATTCTTCTCGATGGCTTAAAATGAAAAAAGGCATACTAATCTGGAAACTACGATGGGAGTAATTGACCAAGATGAATGAAAAGGCAGCCATTTCTCTTTGTGAAGTGGAAAATGCCAGTTTTATCATTTACTAGCTTTTCATGTTTCTTCTTAGTTCAGTATTTTTTTCGTTTTTGAGTATATGTGTTTTTAAGTTATGTTTTTCATTTGTCCAGCCTTTATTATTATACTGACATACTACACAAATCATTTCTTTGTGGTTGTCTTTGGGCTTTATTTCTGTTTTTTCTTCTTCTTCACTAAAATGTAAACTTTGTGGAACATATGAAGACTTTTATCACAAGTACATTATTCTTAAAAATGAGAAATACTTATTGAAAGCATTAAATAAAAAATGCAAGATTGTTTTCCCTCTTTTAATAAGCAATCATTGTATGCATTTTAACTTACAAAATATGATTGCCACATATCTTAAAGGACATTCTTATTGTACTGCTAAATATAGGCACTGTTCTAACATGATAAAATTACACATTTATGTGTTTATTAAAATATGGACTTCTATTTAAAACCTTGTATTTTTTGTTTATACATTACATATACATATGGCACATACATATATAATGCATTTTATGTTAATGTAAAAGAAATTAATTTTACTGAAAATGATGCTTTAATTACATACAACAGAGAAGAATAAAGTCAGTTAAAAGATGTTGGATCAATAACCTACATATGTAGCAGAAAACTTCTTTTTTGAGGGAGAAAGAGTGAGAGCATGCACACCAGCACTAGCCAGAGAGGGGAGTGGGGGGAGGGGCAGAAGGAGAGCCTGAGAATCTCAACCGTACTCCCCACTGAGTGCAGAGCATGTGGGATTCAATCTCAGGATCCAGAATTCATGACCTGAGCTGAAATCAAGACTCAGATGCTGACTGAGCCATATAGGCACCCTCATCAGGAAACTTTGTGGAAGAGGAGGTGCATTCATTCTAATCAGATCTCAAGTTAGACCATTGCAGGAACTCCTGAAAAAATAATTATGATCCATTTCACTACTAGTATACGCAACACAAGGATACAGTAGGAAATCCAACCATATGCCTTAAAGAAAAATCTCCTACTACATGAATGCACAGGCTCGACTTCACTATGTTGTTAAAAAAAAAAATGTACCATGTTATCATAAGTTAGTATTCTTTTTGTCTTTCGTAAGACATCTGTTGAGCAATTTCTAACTGCCAGACAGTCTAAACTCTGCTTTCAAAAAATTCAGTCTAAGGGTGAGAAATGACAGATTCTTAATTTCAAAGTGGGCACATTTAAAAAAGCTAGTGTATTATTATAGTAATTCATGCTTGGAATAACAAAAGCACAAATGGAGTGTTTAATGTAAAAATTGAAGTCATACCATAATCAAAGATAAAATCTAGGGGCACTTGGGTGGCTCAGTCAGTTAAGCAGCTGCTTTCACCTCAGGTCATGATCCTAGGATCCTGGGATCGAGTCCATTGTTGGGTTCCCTGCTCAGTGGGGAGTCTGCTTGTCCCTCTGATCCTCCCCTGCTCATTCTTTCTCCCCCTCTCTTTCTCTCTCTCTCAAATAAATAAAATCTTAAAAAAAAAAAAAAGAAAATCTATTATATTTATGGGCTAACAGGAGTCTTTCCTTGGGACAATTATACCCCCTTTCTACCTAAATAACATTGACTTTTCATGCTCCTATCTAAAATGATTCATTTCTGCACTGTATTCCATTTCTTCTAGCCTATTCAAGAAACTTGACTCAGATATCACCTCCTCAGTTGAAGCTGTGCCTCCTCATTATTTATAACTCCTTATTAGCACCTAATTCCCATCCCTGTTAGCACCCAAAGAAGCCATTACTACTTCCTATTAATGTAACAGCACCCTAGCTGGTCTTGAGGGTTAACTTGATTCAAGTTAACATACTTCTTACTTGCTGACCTAAGGCCCCTGATCTGAAACAGAACTAATTTACTTTGAGATTTGTAGACCACTGGCCTTGAGGACTGAAGAACCAGAACTGCCTGGGCTTCTGATTTGCCTAGCAATTGTTGTAGCAAAATGTTTTTCTTTCTTTTAGATCATATAAATGATTTGACTGACCTCGCTCTGTGGATCTGTAGACCTTGCCTTCCTTTGCAGAAAGAACAGAGTGCCTCTGCACATCACGGAACAAGACGCCCTCGTACAGCCACCAAGCACTAAGATCATGTTTATAGTTGGCATTATGAAGTCTGCACGTGACCGAGACATGCTGCAAATCACTGCACTCCCTTTCCTGATTAACCACCTTAAACCCCTTTAAACATCCCTGGGCCAGGCAGAAACCTCAGAGCTGGCTTTTGGACAAGAGTCCACCTTCTCCCCAGGTTGTCGGCCTCCTAAATAAAGCTCATATTCCTTTCCAATCCAAACTCATGTCTTGAGTGATGATCTTTCAGGTGATGAGCAGCTGGACTTGGGTTTGGTAACATTAATAAACAGCAACAATCTCTAGATGCCACTGCCTCCACCGAACATTATTCTATTTATTTGCTTTCTTTTTAAACTTTAAACTCTGCAAGAAAGCCATCCATAGGCACTGCACCCAGTTTTCTTTCTCTCTTAAATTTAGTCCAATCAGAATTTCACTCTACCACTCTCTAAAAGTGCTCTGGTCAAGATGATCAATTACCTCTATGTTTTTTAATTCAACTTTCTTATCAATAGTGTTCAACATGGTTGATCATCCCTCCTCTTTGGCACACTTTCTTCACATGGCTTCAAGGACATCATCCTTTCTTAGATTTCTTCCTACTGCCCATTGGCTGTTTTTGCTCTATTTCATTGGATGGTTTCTTTTTTCTCTTCAACCATTTAAAGTAGGTGTGACCCAGGACTAAGTATTTGATTTTCTTTTTATTTTTAACTAAAATGTTATTCAAAGAGATCACAGAGCCTCACAAAATCTCGTTTCTATCTTGACTACTCCCAAGTTCATATCTTTAGTGCAGACCTCTTTCCTGAACTTCAGACTCCTAGATCCATCTGTGAACCTCATACATACACACACACATACATAAAATGATTAAGGAAGACAGTTTAAGGGATACAAAAAAACTTTACTGAACACTTCATGAAGCAGGTGTTCTTTACTCTCAAGAATCTGGAGAGTAGCAAAGTAGGGGAAAAGATTGCAAGCTTTTATAGAAAGAAGCAAGTGGAAGATAAGGAGGAAGTACTCAGCTTAAGTTGATTGACTGCGGTTGCATATCTGACCTTATTTAGAAAGATCAAGAAACAAGAAAAGAAGTATAAAGCTCAGAGATGGATTGCTATTGGCTAACTGCATACACTGCATTTCTGGTCAAGTGGAACATTTACCAAGATACCAAAGTTATCTAAGTTTTTGTTAACATGGTACCCTGGGCAGGAGCATCTCCATTTTTAGGCTTGAAAATTTAGTTCAATAATACATAAATCTCCTTAGGGTTAACCCTTCACGTTTCTATTTCCTCTTCCTTGCATATTGGATCTGTTAATGAATTTTTCTAGCCTCATGTTCATACAAAACAAAATTATTTATCTTTATCTCCTCTAATACCAAACCATCATCATTTTTCCCAGTCACTGCTGTCAAGTCCTTAACATCTTTTCTTTTCTTTTTTAAAGATTTTATTCATTTATTTGGGGTGGGAGGCAGAGGGAGAGAAAGAATCTCAAGCAGACTCCATGTTGATCATGGAGCCTGAATCAGGGCTCCATCTCACAAGCCTGAGATCATGACCTGAGACAAAATCAAGAGTCAGATGCTTAACTGACTGAGCCACTCAGTTGCTCCCTATCATCTTGTCTAAGACTCTATCATCTCTTTCTTAAATTACTATCCTAGGCTCCTAACAGATCTCTTTGTTCCTTCCTTTTCCACCTACAGTCTATTTTCATCACTGTAGGTCTTCTCTGTATCCTGTTAAAAATTGTGTTGAGTTGTTCCAGCCCTCTCCATCCCCAGGACCTGCTTCAACTGCATGTTCTGCATTGTAATTTATTTATTTGGTTATTTTTATATTCCTCTTAAAATACAGGCTTCATGGTGATAGTAATTTTTGTTTGCATCCCAAAATGTGCTGCACAGTTCAGGGGTGCCTGGGTGGCTCAGTCAACTAAGCGTCTGACTCTTGTTTTTAGCTCAGGTCATGGTCTCAGGGTCCTGGGATCAAGTCCCACATTGGGCTCTGTGCTCAGCAGCTCAGCAGGGAGCCTGCTTGAGATTCTCTTTCTCTCTCTCCCTCTACCCCTCCCCACCGCATGCAGCACTCATGCTCTCTTTCTCTCTCTAAAATAAATAAATAAACCTTTAAAAAAAATAAAAGTTCAAATGGTGCCTGGCTAGTAATAGTTGTTGAATACATATCTGTTAAATAAGTGAAGGTAACTATTGTCTAGTGGATGGAACATAAACTATGCGTCTACAGAGGTCTATGCAACAAGAAATCAAACAACTCATCCCAAGAATCCTTCAATCTGTTAGGAATTTGAGGTTTGTGATACAATAGAAGATGAGAATGAGGCAGGATGTAGAAGGGATGGCTGTTGAGATCTTGTTTTAGGATTGGTTAATGGCTCTAGGCCCCACTCCTGCTGAGAAAAACAATTCAATTACAATTCTCCTACCACTCAAGTTAAAAGTTTCATTCTTTGAAAAATGCTCCATGTGTTGGCAAGGTTGAGGGCAGAACTGAGGCCATGGACTAAAAATAAATGAACTTAAATGAAAGTCTACATAGTAAATATAGATACCTCCAAGCTTTCCTCCCTCTCCTAGTTTCTAGAATGCTGGAAACCAATCTAAAATGCCCAGGCAGTAGATTAGAAACTTCTCTGGAGAAATGGTAGCCAGAGATAAAAGACATATCTATTCTAAGGCCCAGAAAAAAAGTCCACTCCCTAGTCAACAAAACCTAACCAAACGTACAGAGAAAAAGAACTAGTATTTTAAAGCCTCCTTCTTAAATATTAATGAACCCTCAAGGACATTTGAGGAAAACAGAGAAATTAAAAAACAAAATAAATGAATAGAAACAAGAACACAGAGGAAATAGAAGTGAGGGGAAGTAGAATAGGGCAGGGGAAGAAGGTTAAGCAGAGAGATCAACTTCAGCCTGACCCAGGGGAGGTCTGAAACAAGAGGTATAGCTGAATATGGCTTCCCTTGAGATAAGGTTTTGCCCTGCTATACCAGTCCATCATTTCTTGGGGGCATAACTTCTGGAATGAGGCTGCTTCCATTGACTAAGGGCAGTTCTACTCACGGCAGCTAGAAAATTGTGCACAATCCCAGAGCAAAGAATGTAGGCAGGGCAATGGATATGTTTCGTTTTGTTTTGATAATTCTTTTAATATATTTTACCATTTTTAGACATGTGGTTAAAATGGCAAAATAAATATTTTTAACATACTATGGAGCACGGAGGAAGGAATTTGTGAATTTTAGAAGGTTAGAGAACACTTAACCAAAAAGTTATTTGAGTTAGGACCAGCAAGCTGTGTCAGTGTAAGAATTCCTCTACCTACATCACATAGTAATAAATACCAAATGAAGTCATGTGTAAGCAAGTGTTTTCTAAATGGTAATAGCGCTGGTTTGTCATAATGAAGATAACGGGATGGCATAGGAAAAAAAAATTCTGTGTTCGATAAGAATTATGTCTTATAGTTAGCCAAGATAATTGCCTTCTGAATTTTCAGATTTCAAGAGAATTCTAAGCCAAAGATCTTGGGCTTATTATTATTTTAATTTCGTTTAGGTCTTTTATTTGTACTGGGACAGAACAGATGTCTCAGCAATATAAGTTGATTCAGATTGCTGAGAAAAACGTTGTATTGACTTTAAAGAATATTTTTTTTTTATTTTTTATCTTTATTTTGTTTTAGACAGGGAAAAGAGAGGCGAGAAGCAGAGGTAGAGGGAAAGGGACAGAGAGAATCTTGAGCAGGGCTCAAACAAGGCTCAATCTTATGACCCCAAGATCATGACTTGCACTGAAATCAAGAGTCGGATGCTTAACTGACTGAGCCACCCAGGCGGCCCAAGAATATTTTATTTTTTAATTATATAATAATGTTGCAAATCTTTGAAAGACTTAGCCCCGAATGAGCCTCTTTTTTCACTGTGAAAAGATCTATAATATTTTAAATTTTTTTAAGTTTTTTAAATTTATTTGAGAGAGAGAGAATGAGCAGGGAGGAGGGGCAGTGGGAGAGGGAGAAGAAGACTCCCTGCTGAGTGGGGAGCCGGATGCAGGGCTCAGAGCAGAAGTCAGATGCTTAACCGACTGAGCCACTCAGGTGCCCCAAGATCTATGATATTTTAGTTAAGGGTCCTTAAGTACAATTAGGGAAGAAATTTTTTTTAAAAGATTTTATTTATTTATGTATTTTGAGAGACAGAGAGAGAGGGTGAGTGAGGGGAGGGGCATAGGGAGAAAGAGAAAGCCTCCGGCAAACTCCAAGCTGAGCACAGAGCCCAACGTGGGGCTTGTTCTCACAGCCCTGAGATCATGACCTAAACAGAAATCCAGAGTCAGATGCCCAACTGACTGAACAACCCAGGCGCCCGGGAAGTAATATTTTTAAAAGGTGCTGACCTCATTTTTTTTTCTTAAACAAATAGTAGAAAAAAAGGCTTATTTGAGAAAATACTTTTGTGACTAATACATTCCTTCTTATCTGGATTAGAAATTCTCCTTACTCTGGACCATTCAGAATTTGAATTGTTTTTCTCAAGACCTGTCTTCAAAAATCATTTCAATTCTTGCCCATCACTGTAGTCAATGGCAATGCGCTTATCACAGTTTTCTCTTGAAATCAAAGTATTCTTTTTAGAAAAGTCCTACCATTTGTAGTTGTTTAAAAATTTCCCAAACTCTGAATATTTTGTAAATATTTGAGGTGAAAAAAATTAATACATCACAAAATGCACATTTTTCATTTTTCCTGACAACTATTATTCAATTTTAATGATTTATGATCACATTTTAAAGCACATTGCTAAATGAGCTGTTGCACTTATGTTTTGAAAAATATAAACTCTACATGATATCTGATCTCATTACTGCTTGCTGTCACTAAAATCATAGACAGTAACATTTTTTAAAGACTGTCATTCTTTTCAGATAAATATAAAGATATTTAGCAAAAACTATTTGTCTGGACTATATGAAAGGCTGGAATAAAAAGTGAGTCCAGTGGATTTGGTTATGTTTAGGCTCATTCAAATCCAAAAGATAACTTTCCATCAGTTGGGAAACACTAAATAAATGTTTGCTTTAACTTCCCACACTGACATGGTACAGTTCATAGTACCAATGCTTGAAATGGCAATAAGCATCCAAAAGACTATCAGATGGTAAACAGTTAAACTGGCTCTGTGCCCACACGGAGGAGGTTGAGAGTTTTGCCCGCTGGCTGATGTTTTAAAACCCATTCATGGTAGAGATAAGGTATTAGACCCTGTGCTTCAAATGTGGGATTTAGAAGGGAGAAAACACACAAAGTTTTGATCACCTAGGTGATAAGCTACCAATAAAAATAGAGGATCAAAACATTCCTTCTTTGGCCCAATGTATGAAAATGATAGTCAGGATGTTTAACGTGAGTTCTAAATGGAGGATAAAGACTCCTTGATGGTTCACGGCGAGCAGCTTTTCCCTCACATTAATTTGAAGTTCAAATTTAGATTATCCATGTCATCTAGCAACCCACATACTGAAACGTATTCACAGCATTTTTAGTTCACAGTTGTTATTACTCTGGGGTGCCCCACAGAAAAAAAGCAAGATTGCTGTGGGGCAATAAACCCTAAATTCAAGCCCTGTGGGATTCCAATGAATTAATGCCCTGCTGCAGGTTCCTACCAAGCTAAAATTACTTAAGATATGAGGGAGCAATCCCCCTCAATGACTAAGAACTAATAGACACTACAAATGTAGGACTATATACCAAGATATGTCAGATTATAAAACTGTCTCTCTGGGGCCCCTGGGTGGCTCAGTTGGTTTAGCATATGACTTCGGCTCAGGTCATGATCTCCGGGTCCTGGGATTGAGCCTAATGTGGGACTCCCACTTCAGTGGGGAGTCTACTTCTCCCTCAGCTCCTCCCTTCCCCACCCACTGCCCACCCCTGCTCTGCCAAATAAATAAATAAAATCTTTAAAAAATTAAAAAATAAAACTCTCTCTGATTTTGAGTCTAAAATTAAAAACAATTAAGAACATGAGACAATAATAAGACATTATGAAACCAGATGTGCGGTTTTGCAAAATAACAAAATAGATGTTCTAGGAATAAAAAATTGCATTATTGAAATGCAAACTCAGTGGGTAAAAGGGTTGAACAGCGGATCTGAGACAAGTGCAAAGAGAATTGATAAATTGGGAAAAATAAAAGGGTGTTTATCAAAAGTCGTTGTGGGAAGATCACAGTATGGAAGGACATAAAAAAATAGGCTAAGAACATAAAGAATAGGATGAAATTCCAGAAGTATAGAATAGAGAAAATGAAGGAGAGGAATATTGTGAGATTACAAATGAGGATTTTTCAGATTCATAAATTCCCCTAATCATAATAAAGCCATATCCAGGCTGGGTATTGCAACTCTAGAACGGCAGAGACGATGTTTCTTGAAGATTGCTCTGAAATAAAAGAAAATTAAACTGACTGCATACTCTTTAACAGGAAGAAACAATAGAAGATACTGCAATAATATTTCAAAATACTGAGAAAAAATAATTCTCAATGTAGAGAATATATTTATTTAAATGATCATTCATAACTAAAGGTGAAAAAAAAAAACCCACATCTTCAGGGAAATGAATGCAACTGTTATTGAAAGAACCACCAAAGAATGTATTTGAGAGAGAAGTGGATTTATCCCACGAGAAATGAGATACTGGAAGCCATGGGAGTAGAGATATTGGCAAACGAATGGGCATAAGTAAACAAGATTTCACTACTTAAAACTGAATAATAAAATTATTCCTATGAGGATGAATTCTTAATATGGAATTCTTAAACATGTAATGATAATAACTATGTGGTGAAATTAATTTAGAATGAAGAAGTTCAAGGTAAAACTAAAATACTAAATAGCAGTTATACGTTAAAAGAGGTTGAGATTATTTGGTATTGGAATGCAACAAACTCCTTAGTTTTGTGAGGATAAAGAGAGAGATTCTGATTAACTGTAGACTTACTAAGTCAAATATCCATGTACTCATTAAAATCGTGGAAAACTATGTGTAAATGGTAGAAGAAAAATAAAGAATACTGACTGCTTAGCCAATTTGAGCAAAGACTGTTAAGAAGAAAAAAGAAGCCAAGAAAAGTAAAGAAGCACAAAATAAATGGTGTCCAAATACATCAGAAATGTGAAAACTAATGCATTTCAGATTGATCAAAACCAAAATTTGCTTTTTCATTTTGTTTACAGAACACATGACTATAATTAAAGAGCAAAGAAAAATTGACATTAAAAGAATAGAAAACAGATATGTAAAAAAAAGACAAAGTGAAAGCTATTGGGTATGAATAACAAAAATAAGCATTAAAGAAAAAAAAACGACAAAACTTCATTGAGAGTAATGATATAATGTGAATGTAAATATTTTGAAATTTGCATACTGCAAAGAAGTGACATTCCTTTGAAGAAACTGATACATTCATAATCATAATATCAGATTTGAACAGCTTCTCACAGTAATTGATAGGTTAGGGAGAATAAAAACTATTACGACTATTGTTATGACAGTGTAGTTTGACCATTCTACCCCCTCCTCTCACCCTCATTCATAACTGTCTTCTCTTTAGCCTTTTTCTAAGTAGGTATGGCTGAGCCAACCAGTTCTGATCTCAGAAAGTAAAGCTGCTTGGTGAGTCCTCACAGTCCCAGATACACATTTTAAATGCCAAGACTAAGCTAATATAGCCAACGAATTCTATTGGGACCCATGGCCTATTAATTATCTATCCGAGTGGAAGAGGATGCGGCCTACCAAAAGCCAGTGAATGTGGATAAGTCAAGGTAGAGCTGAGTAGGTCAAGAATGGACACAATAATGCTAGTCTCTGTTCAAACTTTGATGCTTAGCTCTTCAGTTGCTTTCAGAGCTCTGAAAGCCATCTGACAACAGCCAGAACTACAAAGACTCTTGTTTCCCTACACATAGAGTGCACTCAATAAATGCTTATTGGATGAATAAATGGATGATTTTTTATCTATCAAAATGAAGCATCTGCCTCTTTTCCTTTGGTTAACTCTTTACCACCACTAACACAAGAAAAAGTGTGGAATAACAAGGCTTCAAGTTGTGCTTGAACATGAATCCATTAAGGGCACTTTTTCGTTGAGTTGCATTTTGCAAATTCACAAATGGAACATTAGCTCAAAGGCTGGAGAATTTTCTAAGTAGTGGGTAAAAAAATATTCATACAACATGTATGTACAGCAAACAAAAACAAGGCCTGTGTGAGCACTTTTCAGCTTAAAAAACATGTTTAATATACTATAAAATATATAACTTTAACAAATAGATGAATAAATGTCCTAAAAACAACATGGCTTAAATATTTAAATTGTAACTACTACATTTGCCAGTCTCAGGTCTTCCCATTAATGAATAAAATTTGGGAGAAAATTTTGTATCCATGATAGAAAAAAAATGTAGTTTAATTGTAGAAGAAGTTCACTCCATTTGTCAGAGTTTTTCCTCAGGTAACTGAAATAGACAATTTCTCCAGTATTTCCCTTCCCATCTGAACCTACCATTTCACAAGGCTTATTTATAGCTAGAGCTTGCAATTCTGTATCTCTATTATTGAAAAAATAAACATGTTTTCTCTTACTTTCAAAACAAACATATAAACAAATACTTTTTTTCCCTGTTCCCCCTCAACACCTCCTACCTCCCAAATTGATTTTCACACATAAGAAGTTACAAATGGACAGTTTTTAAAAGCAATTTGTCTTACTGTTTCAATGTCCTGATCAATTAAATCAATTCAAAAATTTGAAAGAAAGTACTCGGAAAGTTTTTTTTTTTTTTTCCCAATAGTGAGTCACTATCAATATCAAACAACTGTCAGCATTTTTAATCATAAATGTAAATGTCATATGGGGTAACTTTCATACTATTAAAAACAAAATTAAAAATTTCAAAAGGATTGATAGCATGTCTAACATGACACAATGCGCTATATACTCAGTCGTTATTAGACAACTTACATGCCATCTCAAGTTCATATACAGATCCTGTGTGCCTAACTCTGATGAGACTTTATAGGATGTGGCCTTGAATGCTATAGTTACCTACTGGCTTGAACAATTTTACAATAAATGTAGTACAAAGTCCACAATGAAAAAAATGTAGCTAACTTCCTAATCATCAAGATAGTTACAAGAAATTTTTGAAAGGAGGAAATATATTTCCATATCTTCAAACAAAAATAATTGGCTTAGATGTTCCCTAGTCTTTGGTATTAGGCTTTTAAAGGGAAGAGTGCTGTGGAGCTGTGGGGAAGGTCTGTCAATTAAAGGGTTTATAAGCTAAGTTCTGTGACTGCCTGTGTGTAGGTGGGGTTGTCTGTGAGTGCCATGCGTGAAGATAACAGCCATGAGGAAAACCTGAGTATTGGAAGAGAAAAGGCTCTGATACCATTGACTTGGCCTATTAGCCAACCCGGTATAACCTCAATTTCAGACTTGTTGTACTGGGATATAATAAATATTTACTACACAAGTTAGTTGTAGTTTCATTTTATGTGGCTTGCAACTAACAGCATCCTGACAGATATAGTGCTATTACTGAAAGAAATAAGCGTGTGATTACTTTTTTTTAAACCACACATTTACTAGTTTACATGGTAGAAAGGAAGCTAAAAGGTGCTGCCTAGTTCTGTCTGAAACTTTATGTATGTGTTTTTAGAAGAAATTGTATATCTTCTGTGAAGTTTGATTTTCTAATTCTTCAAGAAGTAGATAAATAATATAATAAATAATAAAAAAGACTTCTTCTGAATTCCTGTCCCTGATGGCATGAAACCAAATGATAACATCATACATAAAGTTTTCATAAATTTAACAAGCTCTGAAATACTATGAGAGTAAGGGAAAGAGTCATTAAACATGAACACATGAGGAGAAAAAATAATGGCAGGAATTTTTTTTCTATTACCCCTGTTATAGTAGAAATTTATCATTTTGACTATAAGACATCTAACACTTTTTGTTTTGAAAGAAATCACATACATGAAAGGTAGAGCCCAGCCTCTCTTTACAGCAGAAGAGGGTCAGATGCTCTTTCTCTCACTCACTGGTCTCTAGCATGTTCAGGTATGACAAGGGCATGGCCACTGAATCTTTTCACAAGGACTTGGATTCTTCTAGAGTGAAGCAAAACCATTGTGTGTTGTCAGAAAGTACCCAACACAGCGATTGGTCAAAGTGGTCCAGCTGTCGGACCAAAGTGGTCAAAGTCTGGCAGCCCAGGGCTAGTATGGGGGGCAGGGCAGCAGCTCTGTCCAAAGCCCACTGGTCAGGTGCTTCCATCTTGCCTACACCTTGTAGACACTGGAAGCTCTCAGATATCCTTCCTATATGTTTCTTTTTGCTTAAGTTAGCCACAGGAGTTTTCTGTTACTTGCAATCAGAAGCCAGCCCCAGTACATCTACAGAAGAAAAGTTTTTAATACATAATTAATTAAAAATTAAAGGAAGATTAGAAATTTTATTTGTAAAAACCTTGTCCCAGATTCTATTAACTGTGTTAGAGCTCTCTAAGTCTACTGTTCACTGAACTTTTCATAATTATCTGAAAAATTGACAATGTGATTCAGGGGAAAGTTTAAAAATATGTATACAAGCATGATTTTATTTAATTTACTTTTGTTTCCACTTTCATTTAAATCAACTTCTGCTTAAAAAATTAGCTATTTTACTAATGTTCATGATACTATCATAGAAGCTGATTAAAACTTGTTAGATTCAAATGCAGATCCAAGTTTTTATCTATTAATTTGAATGGAGTTCCCTAAACTTTTGTATAGATAACAAGAAGGAAGGCAGAGAAATTGGAATAGCTTTCCATTAACTATCCTATCATGTTAAAATGTAGTCTTCCTGAACAGTATATCAATGTTCTTTATAAGTGAAAGAATAGAAAGAGAAGTGAAAGAGAAAAAAAAAAAGGAAAGAAGTTTTATGGCTATTTTATATACAAGTTGAGTGTGGTTGCATTATATAGTAAACATTGTATTATATATCAGAAAATGTTGCATTAAAGACTCAAAAACTGGTTCACAAAGTATGATTCCAGACTAACATCAAAAGCATCACCTGGAAACATATAACAAATACAGATTCTCCGACCTTACCCTAGACCTACTGGATCAAAAATTCTTTTATTTTTTTAAGATTTGTTTATTTGAGAGAGAGAGAGAGAGAGAAGGGGCAGAGGGAGAGAGAGAGGGAGAGAATCTCAAGCAGACTTTCCCCTGAGCATGGAGCCCAACTCGGGGCTTGATCCCACCACCCTGAGATCATGACCTGAGCTGACACCAAGTAGTAAGCTTAACCGACTGAGCCATCCAGGTGCCCCCAGGATCAAAAATTCTGAAGATGATCCCCAGAAACTTCTGCTATAACAAACACTCCAGGTTGTTCAACTGCATGTTAAGTTTTGAAAACCATCAAACTACACAATTCAGTAAAAGGAAACCAAAACAATGGATGTAAGTCATTCAACTCTGTTTCTGTTACTGTACTTCACACTCTGTTGTAATTTATTTGATAACAGGTCCATCTTCCCTAATTGATTATATTTATATCCGTAGCTGTATCTTATTCACTTCTGTGAATCTCTGTGACAGTCTAAAATACATCCATCAGTAACAGATATCAATCAAACTAAACATTTTGGATGAACTCCAAAAAAGAAAGTAAACATTGACAATTGAATAAAAATTCTGAGTTATACAGTAGCCATTGTCATATTTTCCTTTCCACTCCTCTTGTATTAATGGAAAAATAACAAAGGTTATCACTGATCATTTGTCTTTGGATGCGCTGTGTGCCTATACCAGCACTCTGACTTTATTTAGTACTTTATAAAATAAAATCAGCCATTATCCACTGATTCATATTATATGGTAAGGATATTCTTATTTTTAAATTCATTTTGTTTGTTACGTAAAAGAAAAAAATTACAGCGTATCTCAATCCAGCTCTCAATGGTAGTGATACATTTTAACCATAATCATTATGAAAAGCATTGTTCTATTTTCTTGCAACAATTTGAATTTATACAGAAAAGGTCTGTATATTGTCTTGATGGGCAGGAGTGGCAGCTATTTATTGTTCCACATGTCTTTTGGTTTGCTTCTGAGCTCATGCTGAAGCAAGAGATGATTATAGCACTCTTAATAATAAAATGTTTCTGTTTCAAAACCATAATTTTTTCCTAGTGATAATTAAAGAAAAAAAATTGGTTGTTTCAAGGTACCATGGAATATATGGTTACAACCTCAACTATGCCATTTCATATATATATTTAAATAATTGTAAGGGCTCTTTGAAATCAAATTTAACTATGGGAAATTTTTCAGCATTAATAGTTATGTATGAGGGAAATTAGGCACCTTCATACTCAAAGAAATAACATGACATTGATCAAATAATGTTGTATGTGGTTTTGCGTTTTGTATTGCATAAACACTTAATAAAACACAATGTATTTCCATATCACTTTATCAGCAAAAGATGAGAGATAAAATATCAAGGCCAATGCTTCTGATTTCAATTATGACATCCAAATCAGTTGAAGTTAATATAATAAATAGCTTTGGGAGGCTCAGATATGAGATGAAAATACGTTATTAACATTTACCAAAAGTAATTTTAAAGTTATTTTTGCCACATTTAATTCCTTATGTTTTCTCTAAAAAACCTTTACTTAATTATACAAACTGTATTTATCCTTTGAAGAATAAATATGCGCACAAATTAAAATGCAAAATAAATCCATAATTCCATGTCTTGCTATATAAACTTCCCAAAGTCTCTTATATGTATGTTTATACATTTTTAAGAAGATATGTAACATATATAACTCTGTATCAGCTATTGTTTAGAAAAATAACACTAGGGCACCTGGGTGGCTTAGTGGGTTAAAAGCCTCTGCCTTTGGCTCCGGACATGATCTCAGGGTCCTGGGATCAAGCCTGCATCGGGCTCTCTGCTCAGCAGGGAGCCTGCTTCCCTCTCTCTCTCTGCCTGCCTCTCTGCCTACTTGTGATCTCTCTCTGTCAAATAAATAAATAAAATCTTAAAAAAAAGAAAAAGAAAAATAACACTAGCATCACTCCATGTGTCACAAATGTACACATCTATATCATTATCTTTAATGGCTGGATAGTATTCCTTGGAAATACTGTATTATAATTTGCTTAATAAATCTTAGGCTGATAATGTTAACTAGCTTTTTTTTTTAATTTTGTGATTTTAAATTATGCCTTTCTATATTTGTATACATACAGCTATGCAAATTTATTTCCTTATGATACATTCTTGGAAATTTCACACTTAAATACATTTTTCTTTATTAAGACTTTATTTTTTTAAAGCAGTTTTAGGTTCGCAGCAAAATTGAGGGGGAGGTACAGAAATTTTCCATAAACCTCCTACCCCACACAAGCATAGTCTCCTTCATTACCAACCCCAACCAGAGTGGGATATTTATTACAATCAAAACCACACTCACACATCATACTCACTCAAAGTCCATAATTGACTTTAAATTTCCCTGTTGTGATTGTACATACTATGGGTTTGAACAAATGTGTAATGACATGTATCCATTATTGCGGTATCTTACAGCATGTTTACCCTCAAAATCCCATGTGTTGCTTATTCATCCCTTCTCCGCACCCCACCCCTTGGCGACCTCTGATGCTTTTACTGTTTCCACCGTTTTGCCTTTTCCAGAATGTCATATAGTCAGAATTATACAATATGTAGTCTTTTCAGAGTTGCTTCTTTACTTAGTAATATATATTTAATTTCCTTCATTCTTTTCATGACTTGAGAACTCACTTTTTAGCATCGAATAATATTATTCCATTGTCTGGATAAACCACAGTGTATCTGCTCTCCTACTGAAGGACACAGTTGCTTCTAGGTTTGGGTAATTATGAATAAAAAATTCTGCTATAAACATCTGTGTGCAGGTTTTTGTGTGGACATTGTTTTTGGCTCCTTTGGGTAAATAACCAAGAGTGATATTGCTGGAAAAATACGTTCAGTTTTGTGAGAAACCTCCAAACTGTCTTCCAAAGTAGCTGTACCATTTTGCATTCCCACCAGTGGTGTATGAGAGTTCTGGTACTCTGCAACTAGTCAGTGTGTGGTGGAGTTGGTGTTTTGGATCTTGCCATTCTAACAGATATGTAGTGGTATTTCATTGTTGTTTTCATTTTCATTTCCCTGATGAGATATGATATAGAGTATCTTTTCATGTGTTTATTTGCTATCTCTCTATTTACCTAACTATATGTATGTGATTTCCAATGAGTAAAGCAGTGTTTTTTAATTTGTTCAATATCACAATGTGAGATAGGATGTTGCGAAAAGTTGAGAAAGGAGAGTATATTCTACACATACAAAACTTCTAATACAAAATTTGGATTATTTTATGATTGTGTTTGCTTTTATATGATTAAGCAATCCATGTTGTTATCTCTAAGATCAAGAATTATTCTGAACCAGTGATAGTATAAAATTTTTTGTTATTCAGGAAAATTATATGCAAAGCAATCAAGATTTACTAGCTCATAGATTCAGTTTACCTCCTTTTTTAAGAGAAAAAAAAAAAGTGTTCACTTCCAGAAACACAGACTCCTATGATCTCCTCTGCCAAGGATAGGTAGAGTTTCAAAGAATGAAGGAATGAGTGCTGGGTAGGTGAGGATTGTGTACTGGAGAACCATTTTGTAGATGCCAGGAAATGTCTCAATTTTGGAAGTATAATGCCAGATGTCATGATCTGGAGAGTATCTAAGAAGGCAAAAATCTGTGATTCCAGGAGAACAATTTAATAATCACCCAAGACGTGGAAGGTAAACATGCCTTGACATTCCATAGAGAGAAGCAAAATGAGCTTGGTAAGGGACTATGGCTACATTCCAGATCTGTGGAAAAGCCTGTGATAGTTTTTCTATAGATTCCATGAAAAGTTTATGATGATTAAACAAGTGCATTTAAAAGTGCTAGCATGTAATAAAGCTGTGTGATACATTATTTCCCTTTCAAAAAGATTTATTTTGGGTAGCTCTCTGAGGATCTCCTTATTACCTGATTTTACACTGATCTACTGACAATTTATAACAGACAAATAGCAACAATGAAAACACAGTTATGCAAGTTACTTAAGAATTCAGGCTCTGATGGATGGACCCTATAATTACAGACTCAGTTCAAACGTGGACTCTATAATTAGCCAGGTATGTGATCTTGGATAATGTATTGTTTTTTGTAAGACTCACTTTTCTTATTTGTAAAATGAGAATTATAATAGCTTCTATATCATTGTATATATCATAGCTATGAGGATTACATGAGTTAATGCATCATGAAAGAGGTTCTGAGCAAATAGGAGCATTTGGAACAGGAACTTATGGAACAAAATAAGTTCTCCTGACTTTGGCATCCTTTGGAGAGATGTGCTAGGTTTAAGGCACAGCTGGCCACACAGTAACTCTGGGATTTGGTAGAATGACTCCAGCAGAGAAAAGCCTCCCCGCTATTGTTGCTGTTTTGTTTTATTTTTAATGAAAATAGCATGGAATTGGACTTGTAGGACTCAGTGACATACTGTTATGGCACCAAAAAATCTTGGAAAGGAACTCTTCAGAGAAGGTTAGAAGGGCTGTCTGTAGTCCCTGGAGACCGAAAACTGGGCTCATTCTCCCTCAAAGCTGAGGTCAGGAATAGCCTCTCCTCTGGGAAGGGGTGGCCCATTTTTCCAACCAGCTCATCTATAGGCAATCGAGAAGGTGATTTCTAGGTCACCTCATGGACTACACTGCTTGTGTATAACATGCATAGTGCACTGTTTGTAATGTGATACTTAAGAAATAATAGCTATTTTAACTATTGTTATGCATAAGTATTTGATGGCAGTCAGTTGATGTGAGGCTCCCCTGTGAAGCAAAATGTGATAGATCTCTACTAGGGGCTCATTTCTGGGTTCGTGGCTCCTTCACAGATGGTTGAAGTAGCTACAAATCTGATCATTAACTTAATTATAACAATTCTATTTGTCATTAGGAGAATAAAAGGGTGGTTTATAGATTTGAATATTAACTGTGCTAAACCTAACTGGCTTGAAAAATGTGATATTCCTTTCAGAGCTCAACAAATCTCTCATGGCCTCAAATTACTACTTTCATATTTATTATCATCATCATTATTATTCACATACATAAGAATGTTAATACACCAAAATCAAATTTTCAAGTAAAAATAAAAGTGGAACCAAGGTCAATAGCATGTAATGCACCACACACTAATAAAACAGTCAGATTTTGGAAATCTAATAAATATTTACCATTAACATAAATGTGTAATTTTTATCTATAGAGAAGTATTATGCTATTTCAAATCAGTGCAATTATGTTAGTCACAGTTTTACAGTAAAATAGCTTGACATTGATATTTGTTTTTGAAGAATAATGTCATTCTATTTCCCATATCTTTCTTACTCTCCTGACTGAATAAGGCATGGATGGGAGAAACTAATCAATTAAGTGACCCTGTGAGAAGATTGAAAATACTGTTAACCCATGGGTATTGTCAATGCAAATTAGTTGTATTTATTTGTTTTATGAACATAGTGAGGCAGTGAAATATCTCTTATCTTGCCTCCAATCCAACTTCTTACTCTCCACACAGGCAACTATTAGTAGCAGGTTTCTTTGTATATAATTTAAGGAATATTCTATACAAAAACAAATTAATTAATGTATTTCCTTTTTAAAAACAAAAAAAATGGTATAATAATAAACATCCTGTTCTTTGCATAACATTTTTATTAACAATAATGAATTTTTTCCTTAACAGTTATTAAAACATTTTTTTGAGAAGATGAATTGATTTTAAATATGACTTGTTGCATAGATTTGATTTTTTTCTGTAGATATGCTCCTAGAAGAGGAAATGGTCAAATGGCTTGAGTATTCATTATTTTAGAAATAACACTATTATGCTCCCACGGGAATTTATAATTGCTGTTTCTCTATATCTTTATCAATATAGTATTTGGTCAAACTTTTAACAATCTGATCAAATTTTAACATGGTTTTAAATTTGATTTAACTTTCATCTTAAATAAATTTGGGATCATGCATATATTTAAGAGAAATATGTATTTTCTTTTTTGTGAACCACAAGTTCACATACCTCATACTCATACTTCAATATCACAAAAGCCATCTATGAAAAGTCCACAGAGAATATTATTCTCAATGGGGAAAAACTGAGGGCTTTTCCCCAAAGATCAGGAATGTGACAGGGATGCTCACTCTCACCACTGTTGTTCATAGTACTAGAAGTCCTAGCCTCAGCAATCAGACAATAAAAAGAAATAAAAGGCATTCAGACTGGCAAAGAAGTCAAACTCTCACCGTTCTACGGATGACATGATACTTTATAGGGAAAACTCAAAAGACTCCACCCCAACATTGCTAGAACTCGTACAACAATTCAGCAACGTGGCAGTATATAAATTCAATGCACAGAAATCAGTTGCATTTCTATACACTAACAATGAGACAGAAGAGAGAGAAATTAAGGAATCTATCTCATTTACAATTGCATCAAAACCCATAAGATACTTAGAAATAAACTTAAACGAAAAGGTAAAGAATCTGTACTCTAAAAACTACAGAACACTTATAAAAGAAATTGAGGAAGACACAAGAAATGGAAAAACATTCCATGCTCATGGATTGGAAGAATAAATGTTACAATGTTTATGTTACCCAGAACACTCTACACATTGAATGTAATCTCTATCAAAATACCATCGACATTTTTCACAGAGCTGGAACAGATAATCCTAAAATTTGTATGGACCCAGAAAAGACCCTGAATAGCCAAAAGGATGTTGAAAAATAAAACCAAAACTGGTAGCATCACAATTCCGGACTTCAAGCTCTATTACAAAACTGCAAACATCAAGGCAGTATGGTACTGGCACAAAAACAGATCGATTCAATGGAACAGAAGAGAGAACCCAGGAATGAACCCTCAACTCTATGGTCAACTAATTTTTGACAAAGCAGTAAAGAATATCTATAAAAAGTGGCCAAATACTAAAAATTGGCGAATCTAGATGAAGGGTAAAAGGCAATACTTTCTACTATGCTTAGAACTTCTCTGTAAATAGGAAATTACTTCAAATTCAAAAATTAAAATTAAAACAAACAGTCTCTATTCTAAATCTTACGGACTTTTTCAGCAGACAGATCTTTAGGAACTTGTTGGAATTATGCCAGACCCTTCAGCAACGTTTACACATTATTGCTTTTACAAATTCTACTTCAATGACTAAAGTATTGGTTAAGTATTTTCATGTAGTTCTTATTGATAAATAACACAACATACCATTTGGGTAACTTCAGCATTTTTGCTGTTATCTGCAATACCAATGATATTTTGCCCTAAATTCTGGGTAATTATCTGTGACAATGTTCAATGGGGCCAAAGCCAAAGGTGATCATTGAAAAAAAAATATTAATGCTATTATCTTCCCTAGGGTGCTTTAAGATCTAGTTGGGAATACTAACATATAAACAGATATATTTAATATGATTTGTGAAAACTTAAGAAGCTGTTACATAGAGTATACTCCGAAGACAGCAGAGGAGTGTCTAACTTAATTCAATAAAGTTAGAAAGGAGCATGTCAGGACAAGTAAGGGATAAGCAGGAATTGTTTTCAGGAGGAGATGAACCCAGAACTGAATCCGAAGGAAGTAAATGAATTAAGTAGGTGAAAGTGTGGGTTTCCCTCAGATATATGAGTAAAACTGAAGGCAACAGTGTGGTATGTTTGGGAAACCACAAGAGAAGAACTTATGGAAAGAGAGAAGCTGAAAACTAGTGATAGGAATTGAGGTTGGTGATGAAAAAGTACTCACTTCAATGTTCAAATATTTTAATGGCCTTTAAATTACACACATAGGGCATGTAGTAGATTATATTATCTTATAACTATTTAGAAATACTTAAGTAAATGTAAGTATTTATTAAAAAGTAAATATAAGTATTTACTTGTATCTCTTTCTCTATACTCTACACCAATTTTTTTTTTTACACCAATTTTTCTACCCTGGAAAATTATAATGAATCATTTAAGGTTTATCTCCCACTAGGTCTTAAGCTTAGTGAAGAAGGGGCCAGACGTAGGTTTAAAAATCTTGTGCACCATTCCTATCTGCATGTCATTCCTTCAGTATGCGCCCCATTTCCTTCTCCCTGAAATGCATTGTTCAGACTTTTCCAACAATGAAATGCATTGTTCATGACTTTTCTCTAGGAGTCACGAGTGGTAAATTCTATCATTATTGTGGGTCCACAACAATAACTTTATTTTAGCTTCATTCTGTGTTAGAAGTCATATTTCATGTCATATTTCATGTTTATTTTCTATTATGACATAAATATTGTCATACTATACTTTTATATTTTCTATTTATCACTATTTTCTCTTGGCACCTTAAAACTGTTATTTCATTGCCTTTTGGCCCTTACTGTCATTGTTGAAAAATCTGGGGATAGATATGATTTTCCCTATAAACAGATGAAACAACTGAAGCTCAGAAAAGTTAAATATCACAGAGCTACCAACCAAATGCTTTAAGGCAGAATCTTCAGCTCCAGGGTACGTATATAGCTTCTCTTGCAGATTCTACCTCCTGTCCTCCTTATGTCACAGGTAAAAGAAGGAAAATGTTTCAGCCAATGAACTGCTACAGTGGCCCTGTCAAGGTTGTAATGTGTTTCCAATTCTTTCTCTTCTCTTTGGCAGTAAAAAAGGTAGCACAGTGGAGTGGTTATAGCATAGGCTGTGAAATCATTTGACTGTGGTTGTCTTCTCATTCCAGTGCAACACATTTTATCCCTTGCAAAAAAAAAAAAAAAAAAAATTATCTTTGTGCCTTGATTTCTTTATCTGCTAAATGGGAATAAATAATATCCTCTACCTAATACACATATCATAATTAAATAAATTATGATAGAAATTATTAGCACAAAGTCTGGCACATAATACTCAAATGTTAGAAATCAACATGTTGAATGTAACTTAATTTTCCTATTCCTGGGGGGAGTGAATACTTAATTGACCATACAAAATCTTCCATGTTTATGCCTGGCCTTAAAAACAAAACCTATAAGATATATATCAGAGAGCATAGATGGGCGAAAATTAGTTCAGTATGTTAAATATAAATGAAAAACATATTTTTTGACATTTATAGATGAATATGTTGCATAATAATTTATAATTTCTACATTGTTTACAGAGATAAATTGAATCTAATTTGCTTATATTGCTTTTGCCTCCATAAATTCAAAGAATTAATCCCAGAGTTAAAAGCCTCCAAGAAGCAATCATGTAGCGAGGGCTATGGAAACATGAGTATCCATATATTTTTCTTTTAAATAAATGGAAACATCAGAGATAGCCACAATTCACCATGAAGGTTTGCGAAAGCAAGGCTAATTCTTCAGGTCAAAATACATGGGTTTCAGGGACCATTATCTATCACACCCATCATCTTTGCTACTCTCCAATACAGCCCTATAAAGTATAACAAATATCCCTTGTGTCAGGTCTTAATCACTGACTTTTAAGTTTGAAAAGTATTTGCTTTGTGCTGCTTTTATTATATGTACATCAAGAAGAATAAAGTAGAAACACATGAAAAGTGGAAAATCTATGGTTGCCTTGACAATTTTTGCCTTCAGAAAAGATGCTTTCTTTCAGCCTAGATGTTTTCATTTACTAATGATATTATACCTTAGTGGGAAGTTCTAATGACTTCTGAAAATGTGAAAAGAACCTAAAGATATTTATTTTAGACTGCATGCATTTTAACTTCATAAAATAGACCAATACTTGAAAATTGTGTAATTATATTCACTTTCACATACTGTCTATACCTCAGTTCAATAAGACTTGCCAAATGGTAATAAATCAATGCTCTTACAAATCAGATGTTTCTTTTAGGCCACCACTTAAACAGAGAAAACAAATGCAGGATTATATTGTTTTGTTTTTACTTAGTGTTTTGCCTGTCATCATACGCAAATTTAATCAGCATTATTAGTAACTGTCAACAGCATATTTTGAACATAAGGCAAATACAGCAGGTGGTTTAAAAATGACTGAAAGCAAAAATGCAAAACAAATGATTGCTAGGAAATGCTAATCTATTTCTGCATAAATTTAAGATAAATTAAAATGCATGCAAAGCTCCTACTGAAGGTTAGCACTGGAGAGAAAGGGAAATAAATTAACCAATTTTTGTTTTTAGACCATTTGTCTAAAAGCTAAAATACTAAATATACTAAATATACTCTATACTAATTGATTTGATTCAAGAACTGTGGCTTAGTTACATTTATAAAATTTGAGAAAATGAAATTTAGAGTTTAAATAACAGTTCTTTACACTAACAAATTTGAAAGTTGTTGCTTTGTTCAAAGCACAGTACTACTTTTATGGCATATTTTATTATTTTAAGCATATTACCAATTTTAACTAAAAATAAATTATAGAAAACATAAACAGTAAATGTGTAGTAAGATGATTTTTTATTCTGATCTAATTATATCTTGAGTAACTTTAAGATTGCCTTTCTGGTTTGGAAGGGGACCAATGAAAACGCATTAGGAAGGGTATTCTGCACTTGTTAAGATCATAAGATATGATTATACTGGGACATAAATGACAATTTAAAAGAGAAATAACTCTACGGTTCTCCACCCCAGTTTTCTTCTTCATAGGGTAGGGGAACCACCAGGGGAATACCTTCTGAGCTTTTTATAGATATCACAGAAACCATCATTTGAAACCATGCTTCCAGAGATCTAACAGGTGCTTAGATGATAGAAGCAATTTCATCAGTGAGAAAGAATGTCACTCTAGAGCACCATTTACCCACCTGCCAAACTAGATACAGGAATCTCCAAGGAGCTCTTGCTATTTTAATCTTCTGAAAAATTAAAAGGTATGATAAAACAATTGAGACCAGGGACTTTGCAATGATTAACTCTAATGTCTTTTTGTGTGGGCCATAGCCAGAAAATGAAAATGTAGGTGAAATGTGTATACTGATCAGTTAAAGTTTAAATACCCACAGAAGACAGACCCAAGTATTAAGAACTCCTTGAGAGCAGAGAGTTGGTCACACAACAGAAAGAATTTCTACATTTGCAAGAAGTTTTATGCTGGGTGTCTATTTCTGTTTTTAGGTAAAATATATAAGGGCATTTCAAAAGAAGTCCAGACCAAAGTTTAAAAATTTACGTTCATCAAGTTATTAATTTCTTGGAAAATATTCTATGAAAATTGTTTTTATTTTTTCCAAATACAAAAGTAACTGAAAATTAGAACTGATTTGACGCAATGGGAACTGGTGCTGATTCAAACAAACAGCATACTGGGAGTGGTCTCCATCATATTGATGTGGGAAACAAAGGCAGAAGAAAAATTATCAAATTTCCTTAGTACCTACAACCCACTGACAAGTCCTTGAAACAGGCAGAGTGACCTTCCACTAGGGACTCAACTGCCTCAAGGTTAATACTTCGCGAAGGGCAAAAGACAATCCTAGCCTGACTGCCCCCTGCCCCCAACCAGGATCCTGTAAGCCTGCTTTAACGTATAAAAATTCTTTTGGAAACTTCCTTTATCTCTAAACCCCCCAAGATACACGTTGGTAATCATCCCCCAAGCATACGACCCCGTCGATATACATCAGAAGGATCTCATAACTAAGGCTTTATTAGACAGTAATAAATGACCTTTATCCAATAATAGCTAGCCCCCTCAAGGTCCTGGAAACCTTGCTTCCAAAATTCCTTAGAGACTTATGCTATCCCTAACCCCCGCTCAACTTGAAAGTATATAATGGGCCACTCCTCATGACTCCATTGCCGCTCTTTCTGCCCATGGGTCCTGTCCCCATGTTTTAATAAAAATCACCTTTTTGCACTAAAGACTTCTCAACAATTCTTTCTTGGCTGTTGGCTTCAAACCCTAACATCTTTCCTACATCAATACCAGTGAAAGACAGGACAGGAGAGCCATTAGAATGCACTTCAGAATGTCTCACTCTCTTTCTTCCTACCTACTCCCCTGTCCTTTGTTACAGATGGAGTCTTCTTCCCCAAATCCCTCTACTCCCAAAGGAAGCCTCTCTGGGTCATAATTTACATACGCATTCTCTTGCTCTCCCCTCTCAGCACTTCCATAACACACTGTTCTTAGTTCTCTGGCCAAATTCAAACTTATTTTGTGCTGCTGAGCAGTAGGAAGCCACTAAAAGGATATAAGCAGCAGAATGGTGTGATCAAATTTGAGTTCAGACAGATGCATGGAGTAGTGGACAGAAGTTACAAAATTGAGAGAGCTTTTTTTTTAATAAACTCTTTTTTTTTTAAGATTTTATTTATTTGACAGAGAGAGAACACAAGCAGAGGGAGTGAGAGAGGGAGAAGCAGGCTCCCCACTAAGCAGGGAGTCCACTGCAGGACTCGATCCCAGGACCCTGGGATAATGACCTGAGCTGAAGACAGATGTTACTCAGGTGACAGGACAAAATTGAGAGAGCTTCGAGTTATATTGTTTGAATTCAGTTACTAGGTATGTGACCTAAAATAAGTTATTGGTCTCCTCTCTCTCTGTTATATTGTCTATGAAATGACAATGGTATAATTAACTACTATGTAGTAATTTGATGTAATTATTTTAAAAGACCGTGCTTATAAACAAATCTTAACACCAGAAATACACAGCAAACATTCCATAAATTTTAGCTTAGCTACTGCTATTACTACTAATAATGACTATCACAAAAATCATTTACATGGCTAGAAATGATCCATATGAGAAAACTAGTTCTTAAAAATATAATTCAGTTGTGTTAAATAGGATGAGAATTACAAAATATTTATTGGATTTATAGTTCGAATATATCTCTGATAAACAGCATATTGTTGGGTCTTGCTTATTTTTCTCCAGTCTCACAATTTCTGTTTTTTATTTTTTTGATTTTTTTTTTAAAGATTTTATTTATTTGACAGAGAGCGACACAGTGAGGGAGGGAGCACAAGCAGAGGGAGTGGGAGAGTGAGAAGCAGGCTTCCCACCAAGCAGGACCCCGATGCGGGGCTCCATCCCAGGACCCTGAGATCATGACCTGAGCCGAAGGCAGAAGCTTAACAACTGAGCCACCCAGGCGCCCCCAATTTCTATTTTTTAATTCAAACTTTTAATCTATTTATATTTACTGTAATGATTGAGATGCTTGAGTTTAAGCCAACCATCTTGCTATTTGTTTTTTTGTTTGATCCCAGTATTCTGTTTTATGTCTTGTGTTTTTGTTTGGATTAATTGAATATTCTAAAACATTTCATTCTATCTTACCTTATTTTACTTATAATTTTAAATTATATTTTATTGATTGTTCTAGGGATTATTATATTTACCATGAGTTTATCATAGTCTACTTTTGAATTAGTAATATATCATTAATATATCACTTTAATTAAACAAATCTTATGTCAAGTTAATTTTATTTACATCTATTTCTATCCTTTGTGCTATTGTTGCTATATATTTTATTTCTATTTATGATATAAACCTGATATTAACCTTCTGATGCATTATTATCACTTTTCTGTTTAGTAGTCAATTGATTTTCAAAGTATTTAAAAAATAAATGAGTATTTTGTAATTATTCACATTTATCTCTTCCAGCATTCTTCATTCCTTCTTACGGACCAGAAATTTGTATCTGTATTATTTTCTTCAGAGTGAACAAATCTATGTCTGTGTCTCTTTCTATTTCTATATGTTTATTTTTCGTAGTGAAGATTTGCTCTTAAAAAATTCTACTAGGTTTTTTTTCTGAAATGTCTATTTCACTTGAGATATGTATTTTTGATGAATATATAATATGCCTAGAGTGTTTTCTTTTGTAGTTGTTCTTTTTTTTTTTTAAAGATTTTATTTATTTGTTTGACAGAGAGAGAGATCACTAGTAGGCAGAGAGGCAGGCAGAGAGAGAGGGGGAAGCAGGCTCCCCGCTGAACAGAGAGCCCGATGCAGGGCTCGATCCCAGGACCCTGAGATCATGACCTGAGCCGAAGGCAGAGGCTTTAACCCACTGAGCCACCCAGGTGCCCCCTTTGTAGTTGTTCTATCTGGGTTTGTTGAACTGTCTGGACATGTGGGCTACTTGACTTATACTGAGTTTTAGTGATTTTTACTGACTTTTCCTTGAGTTAATCCATCTTTTCTTCTTATCCTAAGCAATACATATTTTTTTCAAATATTGATTAACATTTTATTTTAGGATATACATTGTTTCTTAAAGTTTCCATATCTCTCTTGAAATTCTTCTTCACTCAATATGCTTATTACTTCCTGCAGAATTTTAAACATATTTACTATACTTCTTTTCCGATGTTATTCTGCTAATTCCAGCATTCAGGTGATCTGAGTATCGATATCTATTGATTGATTTTTCTCTTGGCCCTAGGTCATATGTTTTCTGTTTCTTTGCATGTCTAGTGAGCTTTTAATTGTATAATAGACATTGTGAGTGATATATTGTAGAGCCCTGGATTTTGTTATTTTTCTCTGTAGAGTTTATGTTTTGTCCTAGCAACAGAAATTATCTTAGTATCACCTTCATCTTGTAGATGCTTACTTACAGGATTTTTTTTTTTTTTTAAAACCTTATTCCTGGGACTCAATTTTTACTGCTAAGGCTTGGTTCTTGATTTTGATTTCCAAATTCTTTCAGGAGACAGGTCTTATTTTTTGCTTATAACTATAATTAGCTGGTGAGTGGGTCCATGATTAGCTACTTCACCATTATTGGCAGCCAGAAAACCTATGGATTGGATTTAAGAAGTTAAGAGTCATAGTTTACTTGCTAAGAATATTTTCAATAGAATAGCAGGAGGAAAAGCCTGATAGCAGTCAACTGAAGAGTGGCTAGGCTTTAAGCAGAAACACTTAGTATGAAAGAAACTTTCAAGAATTTTGGCTATGAATTGATAGGAACACAATTATAAGTTGAATAGAATTTGAAGGACAAAGTAAGGTCTGTTTGTACAATAAACATCCTCAAAAATAATTTTTTCCCATGCTGATTATAAAAGTAGAACATGTTTTTGATACGGTGCTCAAACAATACAACATTACATTTTCCTCTATCACTACCTCACCAACAAAATCATCAGTAACATTTTAGGATAGATTTTTTCCTGATGATTGCATGAATATATTTTTATAAACATGGGATTATAATATAACATAAATGACCTTAACATGGGCTAAGTAATTTCCTGGATGAATGTCTATAAATGGGCTTTCTGAAGAGACATGTGTCCTCTAAACATCACAGAAATTTGTCTGCAAATGTACATTTTTTTGTGTCAAGTCCATAGTTCTATTAGTGTCTCCAGATGGCACATTAGAGAAACATATTGAAATGTTGATTTAAATTGATATAGTGTTTTAACTTCTAGGAAGTCATTCTAAGAAAAGTAATCACAAATGTAGGTAAAAATATATGTACAAAACTATTGCAATATTATTTAAAAGGGCAAGACATCAAATAAATAAATAAAATGTCCAAAAATAGTTGTTTTCTCTGGAATTAAGTGCTATATATCACTACATTTGTAAAAAGAGAATATAGGATAGATTTATTGATATGAAAAGATTTTTTCACAATTCAATATATTCTTATCTGAAAATAGCAATTATAAAATAGACTACATTTTAAAGAGACATAAGATATAAGTGATATGTATTTACACAGACCTAAATCAGTATCTTGAATTGCAGTGTTTGGAATTTATAAAATTTCTTATTATCTGGTTTTATTTTTCCTACAGTGAAGAATATGGATTCTCATGACAAAATTAGATGAGAAAATAACTATATTTTCTGGGGGGTCTACTCACTCCATGCCAAGAACACAATGAATAGCATGGAGCTGCTGGAAATGTCAATCATCTTGAAGCAGCCTAATGCAGCTTGTGAAAATAATGGAAGAATCATAATGGGAAGATAGCAGAGGCATAGAACATTTAACTGCTTCCAAACTGGGGATTTTTCACCCAAGCAGCATATACATATGCTGGTCATGCTGCTAGTGTTTTTGTTTTGCTTTAGTTTTTACTTTACCATTGCTTATTAGATTTGTCAATCTTCCTATCTCCAATTTTTTGGCCATTTCTACAGATCGAGATCTCAAGTTTATCACTATAGAAACTTTATTTTTAATTTCCCTGTATAATGAAAGCTTACATCATTCATATTTATGTGTGTGGGAAGAAATTTTGGTTGAAAACCCCATTTTTAAGATTCTTTTTTCATGCAGTCTCTCTGTGAAACACTAACTTATCAGATACAAATGACCATAAAAATACATCACTGAAAAATCCGAATAACTTCTCTGATGGAAATGATTATTACAGGTTTATGCATGGATTTCTAATTTAGCAGTGACTAATAATATCTAAGTGATAAAACGCTTTATTTGAGGAATGAAAATCAGCAATAGACATGCCACTTTTGTTCTAATTTAAGTCTCTCATATCCTATTCTGAAGAATTTTAATTATGATGCTTAGATACTACAACTTTCATATCATGTAAGTTTCCTAATAATGAAGCTTGAAGTTACTTTTAAACTATTTTCCTATAACATAAACTATTTATTATTATACTTACTGGAAGTTGTAGCTAAATCAATCACTGTAAGGTAGAGACAGCATTCTAGGTATTTATGAAGACAATCATGATTGTCCAGTGATTGATCCCAGGGATTTCTTTGGGTTGCCTGGCATCAAGACAGCTGAGCATGAGACCCTCACTCCCAAGTAAAGCGACTGGAACTTCTTTCAATACTGTAGGCTCGTCTTCCCTCTGTAGGGCATGCCTCACAGATCTGAGGATGATGAAAATTTCCATTTCTAGGGAATTGTATCTCCCAACAGTTTCCTATAAAGGAGGTACCTAAAGTCTGAATAAATATACCTAAGTTGAAAGTGTCTATTTATGAGGCTGCTCTTTTGTTCTATAAGAAGAAATAACAACAGAGAGAATTACTCTTATGAATTCTATTCTGTAGATGTGTTCATCTGTACCTTGCTCCAAGTGTATCTCTCTGCAGGATCTCAGAATAGGTGATGCATTCACCTGCCAATCTTTTTGATGTTACGTTCTGACATACAGCAAATGCCCTGGGCTATGGTTTATTTCAATCATAATGGACTTTAATATGGGAAAAAAGAGATCATATTGCAAAAGAGTTGGAAGGACTGGAAGAGTGAAAAGCAGGAGTCCAAACGTCTACTGAATAAGATTAAACCTTAAATTAATAGCTATGATCCTGAGTTCAGAAAGTGTCTATTTCTGTGGTTTTTATGAGTAACACCATCACACTTCCTCATACCTAGAAGAATAACAACTCAATACTGGAATGAGGGAAATGCCCACCAAAACACTTGCCTCTGTCACAACTTGTTTTTAGTCAGTAACATGGCCAAAGGAAGATAACCTCCTCCTTCCTCTCTCCTTTGAAATTTCATTACGGTGAGATTCACTAGAAGAAACAACTGTGCATTCAGAATTACAGCTACAAGGAGGTCTGAAAAATGTATACAGTTCCTAAGCTTCTCAACACTGAGGTAAGATGGGAACATAGAAGAAGGTGGGAATAGAAGTCCATGTCATATATTAGAATATTTGCCAGTTTTTCTTAAAGTAGCTATTTTCAAAAGCATGGATTTGAGTGTGGTAACATAAAATACTCAAAATAATTTTTATAGATAGTTGCAATGTTTCTGTATTAAAGTAAGAAATTTAGAAGGGAAAAGAAAATACTAGCATGGTTTGACAATTTCTTTATTGTAAGAATGATTCCTGATTGTTCAATTGAATCTGTACCCACTTTTGACTGCTTCCAATCATAGATACTGAGTGCTACTGAAACAAAAATGTGTGCTGCAGGTTTACGAGGATGTTTAGTCCAATTTCTTTAATAATTTTAGCAGCTAAGGAAGGGAAGAGTTTTTCAAGGGACATTCAAGTCCATAGAATAGATACAGAATTAATATTTATACATGTCAGAAAGTCTCTCATCCTGGCATTGATTTTTTGCATAAATATATATTCCTTGAGGTATGAGTGTCTGGACCTTACCCAAGAAAGCAATCCTGGAAAGAATACAGATTCCACCAAAAACTTAAATGGTAGTGTGCAATTTGAATGGGTGGATATCTTTGAGATTCGTTCAAAGTTTGCAGTCTGGAATTCAGAAAAATAGATGTTCCTATGGGATATTATGGGGTCACCAATGAAACTCCCTTGACACAAAGTGGTTCTTCACACTCCAGTAACTGGAGCATTTGTAGAAGGGAAAGGGAGTAGGGTGGGGGGATGGGCACTAGGCATATAAAGAGCCTGACTGCTTATATTCTCAATGGAAGTTTATGGAGTGGCATTTGGAGAATAGGTGCCAGCAATGCTTGTCGCTTTAGTGTGCGGCACAGTTTTGCCTATAAGTTCTAGTCCCACATGTTGCACGATTTCCAATGTCCCCTCTAACCATATAGATACAAATCTATTCATAATTACATGTGCCTAGAACCAACTCCATTTATCATAAAACAAAAAATATTTTGAACAGTTTTTTTTTACTATAGACTGAATTTTCCAGTATTGCAACTCCCATGCAAAATAAGGGAAGGCTGTACTTTTCTTTTGCTTAGAATTTTATAAAGAATTGCCTACTATTTTGCAAAATTCCATCAGGGTCCATAGCAGTAACATTGCTCATGAACATTAATTAGCAAATCTAGACATCGTATGTCAACTATAGTGTAGTAAAAAAGAATAATAAATACCAGCAATATTCATTATAGTTCTATAGATAACCATAAGTCTTTGATTATTTTGGGATGTCTTCCAAAGCAGTCGTTCTCAAATACTTAAATGCTGAAATAAACATACTTTTAATAAAATGATTTTTATTTTATTTTTCCATATATAAATATATACAATATATTTATATATGGAAAAATATATATATGGAAAATATATATATGGAAAAATAAAATAAAAATCATTTTATTAAAAGTATGTTTATATATATTATATACACACACAAAAGCACATATATTGCTTTTTACAATTGTTGGAATAGGTATATAATTTTTTTATGAATTTTCCTTAATGTTAATAAATGGTTTTTTAAAAGACATTTGCTATGAAAAGAAAGTATTTGATTTGTTAGAGTTGAGAACAATTATCAGAGGCTGTTTTAGGATTTGGATTTTAGGATTAAACAATTCCCTGGGATTATAAAGATTCTGTTGTTTGATTTATATACTTGAAAGATCTCTCTAGCCACATTGAAAATAGGGAATTCAAGGGCCCAAAACAAAGAAAATACTTACAACGATATTTCAGTTGTGGGTCAGAAATTATAAAGGTCTGGAATGAAATAATGATGGTGGGAATGGGCAAAATAAATGACTTTTCAGAGATATTAAGAATATAACATGGACTTGGCTTAGAGAGCTGAGGGTGATTCCAAGTTTTTACCTGGAGAACAAAGAGGAAAATGAGTCCATAATTCAGACAAGTGTTAGAGAATCGGACTAGATTTAGGAAAAATAAAATGATCTGGGTTTTTTTTTAATAATAATAAGCTTCTGTGGAATGTTCAGGCATAGAGCTCTGGATGAAAGATGTCATTTTGGCAATTTAGGATATACACGTGGGTGTGGGTGAAATCAGTTAGTGCGTAGGTGAAGAGTGAAAATGTACTAAAATGGAGAACCAAGGATGGAATGCTCAGGGGAAAGATTATGTAGAAGGCACTGGAGGAAGAAAAGCCTGAAAGTATTTTCAGTATTTGAATATGAAAGTATTTCAAAGACAAAATGATCGGGGTGCCTGTTGAACCTCTAACTATTGGTTCCAGCTCAAGTTGCAATCTTAAGGTCGTGGCATCAATCCCCTCATCAGTCAGCCCAGAGTCTGCTTGAGATTCTCTCTCTCTCTCCTTCTGCCCCTCCCTACCTGTGCTCACTCTCTCTCTCTAAGATAAATAAATAAATCTTTTAAAAAATGATCAATAGTATTAAATGCTACAAACGAATCAAAATAAGAAACCGGGACTTTAAAATGTTCATTAAATTTGAAAATCAGAGATTTTTTACAAGGGTAAGGTAGTGAAGAAACAAAAACTGACTACATAATTTTCAGGGCTCAGTGCAAAATAAAAGTGCAGGGTCCCTCACTTATGATGCATTAAGAATTTCCAGAGAGCAGGGCACTAAACCAAGTGCAAGGCCCTTCCAATCTTGCAACCATTTGCGTGTTCAGGTTGTGTACCCATCAAGCTGGTCCAGGGTGGAAGAATGAATAGGGTGAGCAAGAACAGATAACATGATTAAGACTTCTATTTTAAACTTTTCTTTTTTGTTTTTTCCTTTTTTTTTCTTTTTTTTAATTTTTTAATTAACACATAATGTATTATTTGCCCCAGGGTACATGTCTGTGGATTCTCAGGCTTACACATTTCACAGCACTTACCTTAGCACATACCCTCCCCAATGTCCATAACCCTGCCACCCTATCCCTACCCGCCCCTATCCCCAGCCACCCTCGGTTTGTTTTGTGAGTTTAGGAGTCTCTTATGGTTTGTCTCCTTCCTGATCCCCTCTTGTTAAACTTTTCTTAAGAGAGAGATAGAGAATAGATAAAAGATAGTCAATAGAAGAAGGAATTTTGTTTATTTGATAAAAATCAACAAGTATACATAAAAATGTCAGTGGACAGGGAGTCCAAGTGAGAGAGGAGTAACCAAAAAATTAAAAGGCAGATTAAGTACAAGACTCCCATGACACTGTTTCTCACCATGTGTACCACATCCCCCTTGTATTGAAAGCACTTGGGGATTATTTTTTTAAAATTCAGATCCCTATGCCTCCCCTTACCCTTCAGATAAAGAATCTCTGGAAGTGAGATTGAAGATAATCAATTGTCAGAGGCTCAACAGTCACCCCTATCATTTTGTCTTTGAAATACTTTCATATCTTCCTTTATTCTGCTTTCTTTTTATTTTTCTGCATCTCAGTTACCACAGGCTTTTCTTCCTCCAGTGCCTTCTACATAATCTTTCCCCTGAGCATGCCATCCTTGGTTCTCCATTTTAGTACATTTTCACTCTTCACCTGCTCGCTAACTGATTTCACCCACACACACATGTATATGCTAAATTGCAAAACGACATCTTTCATCCAGAGCTCTATGCCTAAACATTCCACGAAAGCTTATTATTAAAAAAAAAAAAAAAAGATCATTTTTACAAATTATTGCTTTATGACAATGGAGTTTAACCTTGGTCGGATTTTGGAATAACCTGGAATGTTTTAAAAAACTTACTGAGGGGTGCCTGGGTGGCTCAGTGGGTTAAAGCCTCTGCCTTCCGCTCAGGTCATGATCTCAGGGTCCTGGAATCGAGCCCCACATCAGGCTCTCTGCTCAGCAGGGAGCCTGCTTCCCCCTCTCTCTCTGCCTGCCTCTCTGCCTACTTGTGATCTCTCTCCTCTCTGTCAAATAAATAAATAAAATCTTTTAAAAAAAAAACTTAACTGATGTTTGTGTCCACCCAGGAAGTTGTTAATTAGTGTGGGGCATGACATGGGCATTGAGAATTTTTAAAGTTCCCTATGGATTCAAAATCGCTACATAAGAGATTCTGAGCAGAGTTCAATAGATTTCTGCAGGACTCCAAATACTTCTAAATCAAGAGGGTTGGGTGGAGGAATAAGGGAGGAGATGAAATTGTGAAGGAACAGATCATTGGAAGCAGTGTAAAATGCTTACCAATTGGTTTCACTTTAAAACATATTTTAAATTCATATCAGTGGCTCATTATAACATATCCATGGATCAGGAGTAATTCTAGGGCCATTTCCTTTGGCAGGTCAATTGCCTTCCACTTTGGATGGATGGAAAGGGAAGGCTTAACTTTTTGTGAAAAACCATTCAATTTTAATAATATGACTGAGCTGTCAGATTAATTAAAAATCCTGAAAACTTATTTTTATGGTTTTTGATTTGACTCTGAGCTTTTTTTTAATTAAAATAATCTATTAAGTAAAATAAACTAAATTCTAAATCAGTTTGACTTATGAAAATCAAATTGATTTCGTACCTAGGAAAGCGTCACAGAAATATTACAATAATCAAACTGATAATCTCCTTAATTAAATAGTCATGGAAATATTTCTTTGTTCAATACAGAATATTAAATTAAAGATTTATGTTAGCTGTAGCAACACAGATTTGCGAATTTGCTATATAAAATCTACATAGCCCCAAATGTTCAATAAAACTGTTATAATTCAACAGTATGAAAAGGGAAAAATTGACTCTTTCCCCCCCATTTTCTTGTACCTATGGCTCTAACCTGAAGCCAAACATAGGGTGAAGCATGTGATTGAGAATGGATTTTTTAGCATTCAAATCACATTATGTTTTGGGTATAAGTTTCTACAAGTGTTCAACAAATGAACTGAGTGACTATTTCAACCTAACCTGTAGGTTTTGCTTTCCATAAACAGAAGCAGGGACACCTGGGTACCTCAGTCGGTTAAGTGTCTGACTCTTGGTTTTGGCTCAGGTCATGATCTCAGGGTTGTGAGATGGAGCCCTTTGTTGGGCTCTGCACTCAGTGCTGAGCCCACGTAAGATTCTCTCCCTCTTCCTCTGCCCCTCCCCCTGCTCACGCACACAGTGCACTCTTCCTATCTTTCTAAAGTAAATGATGGATAAAATCTTAAAAAATAAATAAATAAATAAATAAAAGGAAGCAGATTTTCTTGGCCTTATCGTCTCATGTCTCTCACCTCATTTGTCCATTAGTTTGTGACTTTTTTTTTAGATTTTTTTTTTTTAATTTATTCACTTGACAGAGAGAGAGATCACAAGTAAGCAGAGAGACAGGCAGAGAGAGAGGGGGAAGCAGGCTCCCTGCTGACCAGAGAGCCTGATGCAGGGCTCCATCCCAGGACCCTGAGATCATGACCTGAGCCGAAGGCAGAGGCTTTAACCCACTGAGTCACCCAGGCGCCACTTGTGACTTTTTTAAAATATTTTTATTTATTTATTTGAGAAAGAGCAGAGCAAAGAGGGAGAGAAAGAGGGAGAAGCAGACTCCCTGACGAGCAGCCAGCCCCCGACACATGACTCGATCCCAGGACCCTGATACTGTGACCTGAGTTAAAGGCAGATGCTTAACAGACTGAGCCATCCAGGTCCCCTACGTGACTCTTGATAAAGATAAAATTTAATGCAAAAATAAACTGTATTTTATTGCAAAGCTGTTCTATTCCATTATTGTTCATTATAGTTTCTTTGTTTTTAAATTTATTTGAGTATTTGCTGTAGGAATCTTTATTGGAACTAGCTGGAGGATTAAGCATTTACATTCTGTATCATGAGCAGTTAAATCCTCAAGGCTAGTCAAGAGCATGGACTGGTCATGCTATGGAGTTTTCAGGAAGCCAGGTAGAAGGACAAGAGTGAGGAGGACTATATAGTCCATGTATATATGTACTGAATATATAGCTCCTGATGATCCAAGAAACTGTCTGTGAAATCTACAAAAAGGCAACAAAGATGACTCAGTCCTATCAGTTCAGCTCATTGTTCTATTAGACCAACCATTCTGCATTTAAAAGTACCTCAACTCTCCCATAGAGTCTTTCTGTCAAACACGTGCAGTCGTATCATGCACACATTCACATGCTCTCCTGAGAAATATTAAATAGAGACAGACAATTGGAGGGGAAGTGAGGATGGAAACCAACCTGTTTGTACTACTTTTCTCATTGCTTTTGCTCTCAGCTTCATAACTGGTATCATTGGCCTGGTCATAGATAGAGACTCTAATTTATCACATGTTGTAGCTTCAAGTCAAGTAACAGATGGCATAATTTAATAAATATGAAGAAGTTACAGTCAGGAAATATGAGATTGTTTTTCTTTTAATACATTAATTAGGTTGAACATGTAAGGCAGTGCTCTTCACCCAACTGTTCATTTCTTCTAGTAAATTTCTTCATCTGCTGAACCAAATTTACCGTTTGAAAAGTCAGCATTAAACTTACTTATAACTTATTCATATATGAAAGAGTTTTGTATAAGAATGATGATGATAGTTCTATTTTTAAGTATGAAACACATAACAAAAACTTAGTCACTAGTAATTGTGAGTCTGTTTTTTCAAACAAATCCTCAGTTTCCTCTGATGACCCCGTGAGTTCCACTAAGGATTTGACTTAAGAATCAAGACAAAGTGGGGAGCCTGGGTGGCTCAGTGGGTTAAAGCCTCTGCCTTCGGCTCAGGTCATGTTCTCAGGGTCCTGGGATGGAGCCCCGCATCAGGCTCTCTGCTCAGCGGGGAGCCTGCTTCCCCCTCTCTCTGCCTGCCTCTCTGCCTACTAGTCATCTCTCTCTCTCTGTCAAACAAATAAATAAAATCTTTAAAAAAAAAAGGAATCAGGACAAAGAGAGGTATTCGATATATAAAAGTTATTTGGGAGGTAAAAATAGCCCTTTAAGAATTAAGTCAGTTTTTAATCTTTGAATGTCAAATAACAGTCTCCAGTGGACTTTAACTATCTGAGAATGAAATCAAGGATCAGCCTCTAAAACATAGTTGTAACTAGATAGAGTTCCTGTTAGCACAGAATCTCTGTGTGTTCACTGTTTTCAATATTACAGAGCTATACTACAACTCAAAATTTAATCTACTTACCAGGTTCTGCTGGGTACACAGACTGGCCCTTAAAGACAAGTAGGTATTTTTAGAGAGCTTAAAAGCTAGTCAGTTTGAACAACACCTTCTTTGCAGGGGAGGCAACTTATCTTAGTTTTTGATTAAACATAGAATATAAGAAAATAAAGTTTTAGCAAACATTATATTGGCTTCCATTTTTGGCAATGAAGGAAAAGAAAAGTAGACAAAACCCTCCTCCTGAAATCCCATAGAAAATCTCAACAGTATATTACAAATGCAAGATCCTGAAAAAGTAAGAAATCAGAGAAATAAGCCTTGCCTTTGAGATGTGTTTTCCCCCATGGACTTTTGCTACTTCTGGAAGAATCAGCTGAGATGCTGAGAAGGTAAATGATAACTCTGAAACTTCAACAGTCAGGGGACACACTGCAGAATGCAGAGATCAATCACTACAAATTTGCAAAAATCTTCACTATTTAATGCTCACATAACAGAATTTAAAATTTTAGCCTTTCCTCTTTTTAAGATTTCCCAGAATTATGTCATATTCTCCTATGTAAATGTGTCTTTAATAAAGCAATTCTTCAATTTTTCCTCCTACAGAAAATTGATCTGGATTTTAAAACTATTCAGTAGAATGGCAAGCATGATGTAGGAAAATAATACTCACTAAAATACTTTTTTTAAAAAAGATTTTATTTATTTATTTATTTTAAAGATTTTATTTATTTATTTGACAGAGAGAGAGAGATCACAAGTAGGCAGAGAGGCAGGTAGAGAGAGTGGGGGAAGCGGCTCCCCACTGAGCAGAGAGCCTGATGCGGGGCTCAATCCCAGGACCCTGAGATCATGACCTGAGTGGAAGGCAGAGGCTTTAACACACTGAGCCACCCAGGCGCCCCGATTTTATTTATTTATTTGACAGAGAGAGAGAAAGAGCACAAGCAGGGGGAGCTGAAGGCAGAGGGAGAGGGAGAAGCAGGCTCCCTACTAAGCAGGGAGCCTGATATGGGGCTCAATCCCAGGACCTAGAGATCATGATCTGAGCAGAAGGCAGACGCTTAACCAAGTGAGCCACCCAAGCACCCTTCACTAAAATACTTTTTAAGTCTGCTTCTCTTTTACATAGGTTTTATGGAGGTATTAGGAATAAATCTGAATACTAATGTAAATTGCTTCAAAATATAATTTGGCATCAATCATTGTCCTCCCATTTGACAAATAAGAATTAAAATATTTGGATAAATTTAAAAGGTAAAATTGAAGTTTAGTCATAGTTGTGCTATTTGACCAAATTTAGGAGAAAGAAATAGATTACCTGACTTCAAGGTCAGGTAATCCCAGAAATGTATTTATATTAAGAATAATTGACAAGTTTATTTGAGAAATTCATAAGGTTGAAAAAACAGAAGTACAGATTATTTTCTTGTCTGTGTACATTCTTAATGAATAATAAAAATGTATCTCGATAACAAATTTTCACTTTTATCCACATTGCTACTATGTTTGTTAATGTTTTATATTGGCAAAAATTTCACAAACACAAAAGAATGAGTGTGATCTTAGAATATATTTACACATTCTCTTCATTAAGGTTATTGATTATTCACATATTAAGCTAAGCTAAGGTTGTGATTTTGGCTGTTGATGCTTATTTTTAAAGATTTGATATGATCTTTGGTATTTCATTATTGTTAAGGGCCAATTAAAAAGCTAGTATGACATTCTATGAAAACTTGTTTTTCAGTAGCAGAGATAGTAATTTAATATAATTGTCTCTCAAATTGATGAAGTCAGCTATGAAAGAGAATCTGCTTTAAGTAATAGTGATTTTCAAGATAACAGCTAATTATTTTATAAAAAATAATTTTATATTTCCTTATGATTTTTAGTTAACAAATACTTTTTGTTGTGCTGCAGTTTTTCTTTTTCTACTTTACTATTTTCAATAACATCAAAAAAATGTTATGCAGAGGTCGTTTAAGACACTATTAGCACATGGATACTGGTATATTTATATATATCATTTCGAAAGACATTTTCAGTTTTTCTTTTGATGATTTGGAGTATTTTGTTATTTTTCCTATTTGATCTTATTCCAACCTATCCAACCAATCAATTTTCCACTTAGTGATCACCAAAGTCAGAATGCAAAAAACCCCAAGGCTAATGGAAGCTGAGATCATCTCAAATATCCACAGTTGTTCGCATTACTTTCTTTACAATAACAAAATTGCGTCCTAATTTAGATTTTTTATAATCTAATTTAGATCAATGTAAATGATCTAAATTTGGGGCATTTATCACTTGGGCTTAAAAAAATTTAAAATTCTTTCGTTAATACTTTGGAAAACATACCAAGGAGTAAAGAACAAAAATCCATGATTCCACACCCTGGGAAAATCACTGTTAGCATTTGATATATCAAATATTTGATATATACCTCTAGAATTCTACTTCAGTATGCTAGGTCATATTAGATCATGTTCTACTTTTCTGCTTATAAAGTATTTTATTTATTTATTTATTTATTTATTTATTTATTTATTCATGTTTTTTTAAGTAGGCTCCACATCCAGCATGGAGCCCAATATGAGGCTTGAACTCATGACCCTGAGATCAAGCCTGAGTTGAGACCAGGATTTGGACATTTAATCTACTGAGCCACCCAGGCACCCCAAAAGTATTTTATTTAATAATTAGTTTCTAGATGTGGTATATATACACAATGGAATACTATGCAGCCATCAAGAGAAATGAAATCTTGCCATTTGCAATGACGTGGATGGAACTGGAGGGTATTGTGCTAAGCGAAGTAAGTCAATCAGAGAAAGACAATTATCATATGATCTCTCTGATATGAAGAATTCGAGAGGCAGGGTGGGGGGTTCTGGGGGGTGGGAGAGGGAAATGAAACAAGAGGGGATCAGGAAGGAGACAAACCATAAGAGACTCGTAAACTCATGAAACAAACCGAGGGAGGCTGGGGGGTAGAGGTGGGTAGGGATAGGGTGGCAGGGTTATGGACATTGAGGAGGGTATGTGCTATGGTAAGTGCTGTGAAATGCGTAAGCCTGAGGAGCCACAGACATATACCCTGGGGCAAATAATACATTATGTGTTAATTAAAAAATAAAAAATAATGATAATTAGCTTCTAGTGTTATTAAAAATTCAACTAACAGTATCTTACAATTTTAAAAATCACACTATTATGTTAGATAATATATAGTTATTCTGTGTGATTAATGTCACTTTACTGGATATTTGCTGTGCTGAACATTTTGTACATGTTTAGGATGATTTCCCTCAAAATAAATTTTGAGACATGAAAATACAATATCAATTACTGTGAATATTTTATGACTTTTAAGTCCACAGGGTGCTTTCTCAAAAGATGCAATAATTCACACCTAAGTTAATGAATCCGTTGCTTTTGGTATTTGTTCTACTATGAAAATCTTACCTCCATTCAACTCTTCTTTCTCTACCTCCCTCTCTTTCACCTGTGTTCATTCTAATTATTAGAAAAATATCTGTTATGTAAACTGGAATTCCTTTTCTAGGTAATAAACATTTAATATGGAATTTTTTTTTTTTAAAGGAGAGCGTAGTTTTCCTGGTGTCAGATGGATATCCACACATGTCTTTTTCTTTCTTTTTGTTATCAATTAGTTTGAAGTATCTCTGCATAATACTATATCATTTCTGTGCCAAACATTTTTTTACCATCTTAGCCATTTTTAAGTGTAGGTTCAATGGTATTAAATATTAATGATGTGCAGCCATTGCCCCCTCCCTCTCCAGAACTCTTTTTATCTTGTAAAACTGAAACTCTCTACCCATTAAAAAATAACTCCTTGTTATTCCCTCTCCCAGACACTGGCAACCACTAATCTACTACCTAACTCAGTAATTTTGACTACTCTATGTGCTTTATATAAATGGAATCATACAGTATTTGTGTGTGTGGCTGTGAGTGTGTGTGTGTGACTATCTTATTTCACTTAGCATAATGTCCTCAAGGTTCATTTATGTCATAGCATATATAGGGATTTCTTTCCTTTTAAAGACTGACTAATATTCAATTGTATGTACCTCCACATTTTGCCTACCCAATCATCCACCAACGGACATTTAGACTGCTTCCACATTTTATCTATTGTGAATAGTGCTGTTATGAACATGGGTATACAATTATCTCTTCCAGATCCTGCTTTCCAATTCTTTTTTGGGTATATACTCAAAAGTGAAAATGCTGGATCATATAATTTGTTTTTTAAAGATTTTATTTATTTATTTGGCAGAGAGAGAGATCACAAGTAGGCAGAGAGGCAGGCAGAGAGAGGGGGGGAAGCAGGCTCAATGCTGAGCAGAGAGCCCGACGTGGGGCTCGATCCCAGGACCCTGAGATCATGACCTGAGCCGAAGGCAGGAGCTTTAACCCACTGAGCCACCCAGGTACCTCTGGATCATATAATTTTATTTTTAATGTTTTTAGGAACCATCATACTGTTTTCCAAAGTGACTATACCATTTTATGTTCCCCCTAAACAGTGTCTAATTACTTCACAGCCTACCAAAACTTACCGTTTTGTGATTTTTGATGGTAGCCATCCTATGTGTGGAGGTGGTATCTTACTGTGGTTTTGACTTGCATTTCCCTGCTGATTAGTGATGTGGAGCATCTTTTCATTTGCTTATTAGCCATTTTTATATTTTCTTTGGAGATATGTATACATTTAATGCTATAAAAAAAAAACAAAGACAAGTCTTCTTCCTGCCCTATATTCAAATGTTATCATTGATTTTTTGGATTGTTGATATTTTTAATATAGTCATTTATTTCTGAATTAACTATGTGAAAATAATTTGGAAATGAAAGAGCTCTGCATGAACATTATGAACCATTTTCCATCTTCCTTCAGACAATCAGTGAGGATACAAAGTTGCTGAAAACAAAATCTACCACAGTTGACATGTGAAAAATCTTTCATACTTTAAAGATTGCGAAGTCCATTCTACTCTGCTGTAGATTTTCAAATATTTTTTAACTTATATTTTAAAATTTTGCACACATTAAATTGCATATAAAAATGTCCCTCTCAAGGGGAACCTGGGTGGCTCAGTCAGCTAAGCATCTGCCTTCAGCTCAGGTCGGGATCCCCAGGTCCGGGGATTGAGCCCAACTCCCTGCTCAGCAGGAAGTCTGCTTCTTCCTCTGCCCCTTCCCCTGCTCATGCTTGCTCTCTCGTGCTCACGCTCTCAAATAAATAAAATCTTTAAAGAATAAAAATAAAAACAATTAAAAATGTCCCTGTCCATTTAACTTACAATTTTACCTTCTGCCCCCCAATCTTTCATGTACATTGGTCTTACTATTGATAAATTCTATAAGTTAAAGTAAACTGACACCCACTTGTATTTTAAGACACATATAATCTAAAGCAACGATGGCATGAATTTAAATATCACTGAACATACCTTCCTTTTGGAATAATATTTTCTGTAACTGAATATGTGAATATCTAAACTCCCTGAAATATTCCACAGAGGGTCATTTTTTTTAAATTTCTTTCTGAAAATTCCTGTATCACACACACCTATATCAGAATAATGAAAGAGAGAAAGAGAGAGAGAAAGAAGAAAAGGAGAAAAAAAAGAAGAAAGAAAATAAAATGCTTTATAATGAAGATAGAGTATGGTGAGAACAGTTTTTTTGTTTGTTTGTTTGTTTTGTTTGTTTGTTTTTTACTGATTCAGTTTGGATAAAAATAGCTTATGGTAAAATGTAGTTTTAAAGTAGCAAGAACTTTTATACTCATCAGTGAATACAGTAAATACTTTTGGGAAGAAGCATTCAACCACATACATTTACAAAACGTTAAGTCTCCTATGAATATGAGAAAAAAATCACTTTGTAGATGACAGAATAATGAAACTAAGTGAGGTCCAGTGTTTTGGCCAGTGTTTCCCAGCCAGTGAGTGGCAAGCCTTGGGACTCCAGTCTTCTGCCTACAAGCCTCAGGTTTCCACTCCAAAACATGCCACCATGCACAAGTGAAGAATAGTATCAAAGAGAGGAGCTTGACATAGCATTACAGTTCATCTCGCTTGCTAATTTCATTCATTACTTTGATATTGTTGAACACATGCATTCTCCCGGCTTTTCTCTAATTGTAATCAAGACCTTTTCAGATTTTCTTTAGGAGCTTATTAAAATCATAGATCAACAAAGGAATTTATGCTCTTGGATTTTTATATAAGGTAACCTTTCATGATTCTCTAATAAAAATTAAAGTAGTTGTGTTATTTAATTATGAAATATGTAACCTCATTTCAGCTTTCCTATCAGGCAAGTATTGAAGCTGACACTTCAATTGAGTTTACCCAAGAGTCCCTAAGCTTGGGGAGTTAACCACACGCAGCTATCAAAGCACGGGCATCATCACAGACTCCCCATACCTAATTACTACAAGTGAAAAGTTTCCTCCTGAGAGAGACCACTTTCATTCCAAATCTGACAGGTAGAAATTAGTTGCCTAATGGAATGGAATAGTTCTGCAAATTGAAGGAATTAAGTGTGCTTTTTTAATTTAAGGTCCCTCTAAATTAGATTTTAATTTGGATCCAAATGTGAAGAGGTGGATGGCATGAAGCAGCTTAGGTTGGCCCGGAGCCAATTATTTTATATTGTCCTTCTCCAGATATACTGTGTTTCTTTTATAGCCACCAGACAGTATGGGACAGAAAAACTGTCATGCCTTCATCAAGCAGAGTTTTCTGGAGAGCCCTGTGTCACTGTGGAATATCGCTAAGTGATGTAGCTCTCTCTCTGAGTCATTTCACTGTCAAAGACATCAAAGGTTGAACAGAGGATGTGTGTGTATGTGTTTAATTATTGTTAAAGGGAAGAGTAATGAAGAAAGTATTAGTCTATCGAAGTGGAATACAATAAAGAGAGACAATTTACAATAGCCCAGTTTCAATTACAGAGTGATTCTTTTCTCAAACAATAAAACAGCAACACCAAAGAGATCAATAAGGAGATTACTTCTTATAATAGGTGATATACCAGTTGATCAAAGTGACTGGTGGAAAACTCTGCAGAACATCTATTTCATTCAATAAACATAAATATACCAGAAGTATGTCGATACTCAAAAGGTATCTGTGGATGTTATCAACATGTACCTGAATTGAGAATGTCAGCTTTTTACCCTGAATTAATATATAGATTAGTTATACTTGAAGACATGTCACAGCCCCAGTAAGAACAAGTTTTTTCTTAATATTCTTAAAACTTTCAGATGAAAAACCCAAATAACCGTGAAAATAACCACTGAATTATTCTCTAATAAGTATAATAATAAAGGTATAATAAGAATGCTATTACAATGCCAGTATTGACATATGGAGTCCAACTGATAAAATAGTGAGAGGGAAGGAGAGCTTGTGTTAAGGGATAGGAAACAGGTAATGGTATTACACAAGTACCAACAACAAAATAAATGCTTTCTGGGTAATAGGGTTGAAAAAAAATAGCATTTGGCATTCAAACTGGAAAATATGCTTCATTTCTCACCAAAAGCCAAGTCAGCCAGTCCCTCACTATCTCTAATGGCCAACAGCTGCTTTGTTCCTAGGTAACAGATCATTTCCAGAGAACCCAATTTTGGAGGAAAAATCTTTTCACTAGTGGGCATTAGCACTGGCTTGCGAAGGAGGTGGGTAATGGGGTGTAGGGGGGCAGACCAAGAGAAAACTGAGATTTCAGCAAAAGGGCTCTACTCAAGTTAGAGTTTCAACAAAAGCAGACAGATGAGGCATAGCTCTAGTATTTCCTTGTGTAAGTAGTATTTGCTGACATCAAGAAAAAATACTGGAGGATACAGGCCTCCAGCTATGGAAAGAGTAGGTCATGAGAATAAAAAGCACAGCATAAGGAAAATAATCAACAACAACGAAAATACCACTTTATAAATATAATTGAAATGGCAAGAGCTGGGGAAAATTTAAGTAAGAGAGATGTGTAAATAGATGGATTCTATTCAATTGAATTATAATTTTCTCATGTAAAGATCTATTACATTTTCTTTGTGTAGCCAAATTAAATATAGAAACAAATGATAGAATTATATTTTCAATAATAGTAGGCTGGGTTAATTAATCTAACTCTTCCCCAGAAAACAATTAAAAATGCTGAGAAGAAGAATTTTTTTTAAATATCAAATTAATCATGTTGAAGAGCTGACAAGACTGTAGGGAACTTGCAGACTCAGTGTTGGGGTAGACCCAAATCCATCAAAGTAAGCAAAATATCAAGCACTGACGTGACTTTTGCCTTGACAGTGTTCACTGATAAGGGGAAGTGTGTGTGTGTGATTCACAAAGTGAAAAGATAAGAAATCAAGGCCCTGTGTTAGCACAGGAGAGAAGTTTCACAGAACTCTTGGACACATAATGTGAGAATACTGAAGTTAGGATGCCACAAGAAGTTATGCTCACTTACGGTAAGTATGAACCTGATATACACTTGCCACCATGTATCTTGATTATGATAGCCTGCAAGGAAGACTTGCTTGTCAGTTCTGTTTTGCTTGCTTGTTTTGCTTTGTGCATTTGTTTTCTTTAGCATCAAATGAACCAGAAATATTACAGTAAGGATAAAAAAAAAAGGTCCCTGAGAAATTGTGAACACATCTGGACCACTAACCCTCCAGTAGAAACCCATAGCTTGGAAAATCCAGGAGTCTTAAAGCCACACTTGGGGTTAGGTGGCACTCAGTTGATTTTGTGCACAGTTGCATGGAAGAATCAAACACAAATCTTCTCTGGATGAAGATTCTTTATCTTAGTTCCAACGAATTTCTACAAATAACCTTTGAGGGCAGTGACCAATTGGTATAACACTCAGCCAAAAATATTAGTGAGATGCAGCAGAAGCAAGAAGTACACACAATAGATATAACCCATCTGTCATCATTTCTGGTAGCAGAAATTCACAAATATGAGATTAAAACAGCGTTCCAACAGAAGAGGAAAGAAATTATAAGGCAAAGAAAATGTTCGAGAGATAAAAGCTTATTCCAAAACATATGAGAAATGCTATTCTAGGAAGCTTATTTCAATGGTTTACTGTAATAAATAAAATTAAACTTTAGATAGAAGTAGTGAAGTTGAAGAAAACAAAGATATTAAAAAAAAGAGAAAGAAAAGACAAGGACTAAATCTTAACATGTAAGGAATTTCTAAAATTCAATAACAAAATAAATTAATAGAAAAATGGTAAATGTCAATTATATCTCAATAAAACTGGAAAAAGAAAAACGAAATGGTGAAAAGACTTGCATACACATGCCATTAATGAGAAAATCTCCATCATCAACCACATTGGAAATAAGGGAGAAAAATTAAAGTTTTAATGAGATACTACAAAATAGACAAAGTTAAAATGTTTGCATTAACTACTGTTGGCAAGGAACATTTCAACAGGAAGTCTCAGGACTGGTAAGAATATAAATTGATACAATAATTTTTTTAGTTTTTTAAAAAGATTTTGTCCATTTATTTGAGAGAGAGAGAGAGAATATGAAAATGGGGAGGGTCAGAGAGAGAAGCAGACTCCCCGCTGAGCAGGGAGCCTGATGTGGGGACTCCATCCTGGGACTCCAGGATCATGACCTGAGCCGAAGGCAGTTGCTTAACCAGCTGAGCCACCCAGGTGCCCTGATGTAATATTATTATAAATAGTTTGGCATTATCTAGTCAGATTGGATATACAGATACCATAAGCTCATCAATTTCAATCCTAAATATATACCATCAAGGTATGTGTGCTTAAGAAAACCAGGATAGGTATAAAAGAATGTTCATAGCAACATTGTTCTCCATACTCAAAACCAGACACCATTCAAATGTCCATCGACTGTAAAAGGGATAATGAACTATAGTACATTCATATAATGGAAAATTAAGAATACTATAAAAATGAACGCACTATAGCTAAACAAAATAAGAATAGATGATTTTGGGGTGACTGGGTGGCTCAGTTGGTTAAGTTTTCAACTCTTGATTTCAGCTCAGATCATGATCTCAGGGTTGTGGGATTGAGCCCCAGGTTGGTCTTCATGCTTAGCCTGGAGTCTGCTTGCCCCTGTCCCTCTGCTCCTCCCCCCTCTTGCTCGCTCTCTCTCTCTCTCTCTCTCTCTCTGGAAAATAAATAAATAAAATCTTTTTAAAAAAGAATAAATAAATGAAAAAAGCAAGAAAAAAAATTATATCAAATGTAATTCATTTTATATAAAGCTAATGAAACTAACTTGTGGATGGATGAATGCCCATTTAGCAAAGAATAAAAAAAAGAGAGGAAATTGTTATTATGAATGTTAGGATTATGATTATCTTTGTGTCTTCTGTATTCACAACCATTTTTTGTCTCCCATTTTGTCTCTTCAGGAAAACAAAGTCAAGACTTCAAATTGTGAGCTCTAAGATTCCTTGTCACAGGAGAGTAGACAACACTTTTTGGATTATACTGCTCAAAAATTGGGTCATCAAGATACTTACAGAGTGGTTCTTGGGTGAGGAAATAGTTTTTGTGTTTATGAGATGTGACAGTTAATTTTATGTATTAGCATTACTGGGCCAGGGGTGTCCAGATATTTGGTCAAACATTCCTCTGGGGTTTTCTGCTAGGGTGTTTTTAGAGGGAGTTAACATTTAAATTGGCAGATCTTACCATTAGATTGAATTAACATTTTAATCAGTAAAGTAGATTGCCTTCCATAATATGGTTGGATACTATAATACTATCATACCATACCATAATACTATCATTTTATTTAGGTTTAAGAATTTAAAGATAAGTTCACATGATGTATTCCCCATGTCAGCCAGAATTCTCTGTATCCTCCAATTTATATTCTTAGGACCTTCTCAAATGAACCAATCTCTGCCTTCACCGTTATCAAATGATATTTTACTTTTGAAATTGCTCATTTTGTATTATTGCTGTAACAAATTACCACAAACTAAATAGATTAAATCAACATAAATGTACTCTTTCACTGTCATGGAGTTAAGAGGTCTGAAATCATTTTCAGGAGGCTAATGTCAAGGGTTTGTCATGACTGTTTCCTTCGTGGAGGCTTTAGTGAAAGAAATCTCTTTCCTTGCTTTGTTCAGCTTCTACTGGCTACCTATATTCCTTATCTTATGACCCCTTCCTCCAGATTCAAAGCACATCAGTCCAACCTCTCCTTCCATCATTATATCATTGTTGCCTCTTCCGTATCAGGAACAATACTAACAGGACCCTGTGATTCCCGTAGATAACCCAGTATAATCTTTCCATCTCAAAATCCTTTAACACAATCAGTTCTACAAAGTCCCTTTTGCCATATACATGAGCATGGTCACAGGATCCAAGGATTAGAATGCTGGCATGTTTGGAAGGCCATTTACTCAAACTACCACATATATAACCAATTCCATTTTTTATAACGTTTTTAATGTGTTTTTTCTTTTTTTTTTTAAGATTTTATTTATTTATTTGACAGAGAGAGATCACAAGTAGGCAGAGAGGCAGGCAGAGAGAGAGGGGCAAGCAGGCTCCCCGCTGAGCAGAGAGCCCGATGCGGGGGCTCGATCCCAGGACCCTGAGATCATGACCTGAGCTGAAGGCAGAGGCTTTAACCCACCCAGGTGCCCCATTAATGTGTTTTTTCAGTCATCGTTAAAACATGCCTTGGAGATAGAAACTGAACTTCCAGTTTTGCTTTGTTTTGTTTTTTAATCCTCGGATAATAGTGACTTACATGTGAAAACTGCAAAACAAATCCAGGGATCAGTATGGAACAGGTGTATTTTGTCATCTCTATGCTGAAGCAAGTGTTCACTGTCATACTTTCATAATTACGCTGAAGCATTGGTGAGGAGGCAAATGAATCATTTTATATGGAAAATGAGAAGATGAGGGTCCAAGGTGGTATTTGGTGTACTTAATTAACTCTGTGACTTTAGTTACTTTAGAACATTATGTCCTGGTTTCTCATTTTTGGATACTTTTATCACAAGAAAACTGTGAACCTGCTTTATGGATTTGTTTTTTAGTCTCAATACAAATGAAATAAGTTTTAAGACTAATGCACTTGGAAATAAATCCCAGTTACACATATTATTAGGCTATTTTGCTATCATATATCCATTGCAAAGGTGTCAGTGCAAACCTCTATTATGCCTCCTTCATAGCAGTGATCTTCTGATAATCTCTTTATTGGCATGATTTTGGATAAAGTCCAAAAGGGTCCTTAAAGAAGTAAAAATTAAGATTTTTTTAAAGAAGCAAATTCAAGACTGGGGATAATCCAGCATCTCCGATGATACGTCTTTACAAACTTTACAAGAAATTACACACCTTTACAAACTAAAGAGCTGAGTCAGCGTTAACTTTGTAACTCTGAGGACGTTCTTTAAAGTAGAAATCTAAGACCCCAAATAAACTGTAACTTTGATGACTTCAGAACTCATTTTAAAAAAGGAAAAATCAAAAGTCTTCGACACAGAACATTATAAATGAAGATAAAATCAAAATGTAAATCAATAGGACCAAAAAAACATTCAAGAATCATCTCACATCATGGGGTCAAGACACTAAAATTTGCCCTAGAATACGTTTAAAAGATACATTTAAAAATAAGGAGATGTAAGAAAAAAATAAGGAGATGTAAAAAAAAAAATAAGATTCAATTAAAAGAAATAACATCTAAAAAAAAAAAAGAAAGAAAAAAGAAATAACATCTAAAGAACAGTTATTTGAAAATCCCCAAATTCACTAAAAAGAAATATTGGCTGGCTACTCCCACAAAAATAATTCTAAAATTACTCACAAGAACAAATGTGCTCAGCCATGTGGGCCTTTGAGGAATGGTGGTCGGGGGCAGCGGTGCTAAGATTGCTATAGTTTATGGCCAGTCCATCCTCGGTGCACAAGCAGACTCCACTAACAGGGTTTGCCACTTCCATTGCAAATTATCCCAGTGCCCAGGTCTTGTCACCTGGGAGACCTATGCTCTTGTCCTTCTCAATCTCTGATGAATTGCCCCTTAAAGGTCACACTCCTCTATTATGTTAATTATGTGCTTTTGTCCCTCCTTTGAGAAAGCTTGATTTATTGCCCTCAGGAAGCTCAGATCTTTGAAAACAATGACCCATTCACCGTCCCCCAGAGAGCCTTAAAGCTAAGATGTCTAGCATATACAACCCTCCCTATGTGGGTAGAAAATATTCACTCTTTATTCATTTCTGGTCAAAACTTTATGTGTAAAAGAAAGCATATGTAGGGGTTAAATAAATGAACAAGTAATAAGTTCTTAGACTGGCAATAGCTGCTAATACTCCTATTATTTTTAATGTTTTTAAATGAATAGGGGAAAGAAAGACATCTAAAAAAACCAAAATAAATGAAAGAAAATCATTTTGCAGCTGTGAATCTCTTAATTTTTTTAGAAGCCCTCAACTTTTGTGTTTCATATCCCAGCCCTTTAAGGCTTTATAGTAAAGCATAGATAAAGTCACTTATAGATGAAGCTATGTTATTTATAGTTCAGTAACAACTAACAAGAATGAATTGTATACAATCGCTTTATTAATTATAGAATATATTCACAGAAAAGATACTATCTCTCTAAAAGCTTTTGAGTTATTATTCTGTTTTTATTATGAATAATATTGGTGAATGTATTTTCAAGAGTCCAGGAGTTAAAAACTTACAAACTTACAAAACATACAAAAATTACAAAATAGTTTTAAAAACTGGTTTAGTGTTATAGAAACTTGGGAACAGCAAACATCCCAAGAAAATAAACAACACATAGGCACAAAAACTATGACTCATAATACACTTATCTTTCAGATATTTTGTGCAGTTCATTTTCAGTATTTAATTGTAAAATGATTAATACAAAAATGGAAATTTTGAATTTAGGTTTGAATTCTATGTTACCTTTCCAAATAATTATCAAAGCTGTTTCTCTTCTTTCTGCCTTCTTTTTCTATTGGATGAGAGATATGAAAATATGTTACTATGTTGCTGGTATGTAAACATAATAAGATGAAAACTATTGAGTGCACCAAATGTTTGCGGTGTCATTGAATTGTTTCAAAAACAGTAGCTTGATTAAAGCCTTGAAATGGAAGTGAGATTCCCAGAAGAGAAGCCCAAAATGGAACACCTGTGATATAATTTACTTTTCCTGCACTGTGTCTTAATGTTTTTGAAAGGATTACAAACATTTAAAATTAGTTTTCTCTATAGATCTTTGTGAGGCTTGCTTGAGATATCACTTCCTCTGGTTTAAAATAAAAAAGGTTTTTTCTGATCCACCATCAAAAATATCACTTTCTTCCAGCTATTTATTCTCTAACACAATCTTCTACTTTATTTTTCTTTCTAGCACTTATCACTACCTACCATCATATACTACATTTATCTGTTTATTACGTATTCCCCACTAGTCTGTAATCTCAGTTGTTTTTCTTGTTCTGAATCCCTGTGCATACAACAGTGATTCAGAGCACAGATTTTAGAGGCAAATAGCCTAAGTTTGAAACCAGCTCCACTACTAAACATCATACAAATTAGGGCTGTGCCCCAGTTTTCTAATGTTTAAAATGATGATTATGATGGAACCTATCTAATAGGCTTATGTTGATGATTATATGGTACCCTAGAATAACACTTAGCACCTGTTTCACACTTATACATGGTTTGAAATTACTTTCCTTCCTTCTTCCCTTCTTGTGTATTTCTCCCTTCGTTCCTTCGTTCCTTCGTTCCTTCGTTCCTTCCTTCCTTCCTTCCTTCCTCCCTCCCACCCCTCCTTTCTTCCTTCCACAATGTAGGTTTACACAAGATGTCCTCAGTTTCTAAGCCTTTTCTTTTTACTTATGAAGTAAAGGCCAGTGCTCATGAAACTTATTCTCATGTTCTTCTAAGATTTTTGAAGAGTTACCATTTCCTCATAATTTTTGAACTTGATTTCCAAAGTTATACATAGAAATATATTAATAAGCTTGAAATGTTTTATTTTTTAACTCTATCATACTTCTTTGTAACAGTATGCTGATGCATTGAAATGATCTCTTTACCTATATGCTAAAAGTTGTTTTGGTTTAAGTTTTCATTACAAAATACATTAGTATACAACTGATCAAAACAATACATTATAAAATTTGACAAATGATTACTAAACATAAGCAATAAATAATTCTGTAATTGAACCTTCTAGTAAGATATGAGAGGTTTTTCTCCTAATTAGCTTAATTATGTGAGAATGAACCTTTTTCAATGCACAAATGAGAAATGGTTTAGCAACTATTCTATTCCATTTTCCCAAATGTGTAAGCTCTGAGAAAATCTGTTCACATAAACAAATAAATGGAAATGGAAGAAATTTTATTATAGAAGTGTAACTTAATTATTTGAACTCCATCCAAAAATCACATAATGATCTATGTGCCAAAAATCATATAATGATCTATCATCAAAAATTACTTTTAGTAATTTATCAGCTGACAGTTAGATTAGATTTTTCTTCAATATCTTTGTTTCCAGAGAATTCTTAATTGCTTGTTGAAGCATTTTTATGATGGGTGCTTTAAAATCCTTGCCTGTTAAGTTCAACATTGATTCATCTTGGTGCTGGCCTCTGTTGACTGTCTTTTCTCATTTGTGTTGCGACTTTCCTGGTCCTTGGTATGAAGAGTGATTTTTCCCTTTTTTTCTGGATGTTTTCGACATTACATTGTGAGACTAGGTGCTATTCAATTTTTTTTTTCTTTAGCAAGTGGTCCTACTTTGTAGTGTGGCATAAGGGCTGGGTGGACGTGGGCGTTCAGCTCATTGACTCATGCTGCCTTGTTGCAGAAGGCTTGGAAATTCAGCTCCTGTCTGTGACCTTCACCATATCATTGTTTCCTGGGAGTGAGGACTAGGGGTGGCTTAAGATCAGGTCCTTGTTGAGCCGTGATGTGACAAGCAAAGGTAAGCAAACAGGAAACTCTCATTGCTTTGCTGCTACAGGGTGAGTAGGAAGAGTTGGCTCTCCTGACACCAGCTGAGGGAAGGGGGAGAAGCACAGTGCCACCCAGTCTTACCTTCCCCCTCCTCCACCTGGGTGATGCTAGGGATATATGGAGGTTCATTGCCCCACTCGCCTTCACTGATGTCAGGGGTGGCAGGATGAGGAGTGCCTACCAGCCCCAGTTTGCAGCCCCTTGCTCAGTCTCAGTAACACCTGGTAAATTGGAGGCTCGCCTGGACCTGCTGACACTGCGGACGGGGTGAAGCATATTGGTGACTAGCAGTCCCACCTTGCACCACCTTAGCAAGTCCTGTTTCTTCTGCTGATGGATGGCACTGATATTGGGATGAAACTCTGGGCACTGTTTATTTCTGCTAGATAGAAGATGGAAGATCAACTTCTTGCTCTGTCTTTGCCCATCAGGGGGAGAGATTGGGTAAGGAACCAGAGGTAGGGATGGAAAATGAGCTCCCTGCATTATCCAACTGGAAGCATGTTTATGGTGGTAAGGTTTTTCCATTATTGGGGTAAGGTGTGTATTGCTAAAAATGTTTTGTCATGGGACGCCTGCATGGCTCAGTCAGGTAAGATGGGACTCTTGATTTTGGCTCAGGTCATGATCTCGGGGTTGTGATATGGAGCCCCGCATCAGGCTCCGTGCTAAATCTGGAGTCTTCTTTTCCCTCTCCTTCTGTTCTCCCCCCAACCCACTCCCTCTCTCTCTTTCTCTTAAATAAATAAATAACATCTTAAAAAATGTTTTTAAATGTTCTGTCGTAAGGTCCTCCTTTTCCTGTTCCTCTGACCAGGGGGAACATGTTTTTCTTGGAGGTGTTTTGGTCTGGGCCTGGTGGTGGAGCTAGGCTAGAGGCTTCTGCTGTACCCTGTCTAGCATATAGAGAGAGCAATGAGGAAACCCCAAGGACTCACCAGTGTCAGCTCAGGTTCTGAGGACATTAGGCCGTTCCTCTTCTTTCCACCTTTCAGGGTCTTCCTATCCTTACGTGATGCATGATTTCCAGAATTTTTAGTTTTCAATAAGAGAACCTCGAAGAAATGGGATTGCTCTATCTTGGTGGAAACATAACTCTCCTCCCTTCAATTTTTGGGAGGCAAAGGATCTGAAACCATCTGATTTGCAAGAACATATGGTATCCAGTCCTTAGATTCAGTTCCTTTCTCAATTTTAGTAAAGAGTATTTAAAAAATTGAATGAAACTTACCAAATGATATTTATTCTCTCTGCTATTCTTTCACTTAAACCCACCTTCTCTAACCCAATACAATGATTTTTGATATTTTTTTTATCTGATGCATTTTCTATAAATTGTTTCCAAAATCTTGGGCTAAAGATAGAGTTTATGGGTATTTGATTAGGAGTTCCTCACTATCGTCCATGATTACAATGACCACTTTGACATCCTAGGAAATTTTAGGCCCCAGGACAATGCACTACAAAAAGATTTGTGATAATTTTTTTGTTGTTGGGGTAGAGCTGAAGAAGAAAAGAAAATCAACCTGATATCTAGACAATAAGCTATTCTAAGGCAGAACCATTTTATGAATGAGTGCTTAAAGAATTTGAGAATCTGACCTTAAAACTCTGTGTCTATATGTCTGTTGGAAATTTGGAGAGCATGAGTTTAGGGACATGTAGACTGGTTCAAAGATCACAAATTCAGGTGAATATTTTTTGACTTTTTTTTATCTACATTATGAATTGTTTTGTTTTCCTCTGAGTACATTTATCTAAGATGATGGGAGGAAAGTATCGAAGGCCCACATAAGGTCTTGGTTGGATGACCTGGGCTCTTTATTTGTGTGTCAAATGCAGTGGGTTCAAGTTTACTTCCTGGGGGTGTATTGAATGTTAATGCAGGGGATCCTTGGGCTTAAGAAAAGAAAGGGGAACCCTCTTACACTGTTGGTGGGAATGCAAGTTGGTGCAGCCACTTTGGAAAACAGTGTGGAGATTCCTCAAAAAATTAAAAATATAACTACCCTATGACCCGGCAATTGCATACTGGGCATTTACCCCGAAGATACAGATGTAGTGAAAAGAAGGGCCATATGCACCCCAATGTTCATAGCAGCATTGTCCATAATAGCCAAACTTTGGAAAGAGCCGAGATGCCCTTCAACAGACGAATGGATAAAGATGTGGTCCATATATACAATGGAATATTACTCAGCCATCAGAAAGGATGAATACCCAACTTTTGCATCAACATGGATGGGACTGGGGAAATTATGCTGGGTGAAATAAGTCAAGCAGAGAAAGTCAATTATCATATGGTTTCACTTACTTGTGGAACATAAGGAATAACATGGAGGACATTAGGAGATGGAAAGGAAAATGTATTGGGGGAAATCAGAGGGGGAGACAAACCATGAGAGACTGTGGACTCCAAGAAACAAACTGAAGGTTTTAGAGGGGAGAGGAGTAGGGGGATGGGTGAGCATGGTTGTGGGTACTAAGGAAGGCAAGTATTTCATGGAGCATTGGGTGTTATACATAAACAATGAATCTTAGAACACTACGTCAAAAACTAATGATGTATTTTATGCTAACTAATATAACACAATAAAATAAATTAGAAAAAGAAAATAAAAAAGAAAGGAAAAAATTTCCCCAAGGTGGACTTTAATCCTGGAAATCATAATTTGTTTGTTTGTTTGTTTGTTTCAGGTTTTCATTTATATTCTAGTCAGTCAATATGTAGTGTAATATTGGTTTCAGGAATAGAATTTAGTGATTCACCAGTTACCTATAATACCCAGTGCTCATCCCAGCAAGTGCCCTCCTTAATACCACCACCCATCCCCTGCCCACCTCCCCACTATCAATCCTCAGTTTATTCTCTGTAGTTAAGAGTCTCTTATGGTTTTCTTCCCTCTCTTTTCTTCCCCCTTCCCCTATGTTCATCCAATTTGTTTCTTAAATTGCACATATGAGTAAAATCATGTGGTATTTGTCTTTCTCTGAGTGACTTGTTTCTCTTAGCGTATCACACTCTGGCTCCAACCACATCGTTGCAAATGGCAAGATTTCATTCCTTTTGACGGCTGAGTAATATTCCATTGCACATATATAGCACATCTTCTTTATTCATCAGTCAATGGACATTTGGGCTCTAAGTAAAGTTGTTTCTTTCCCCATTTTATCTGTCTCTCCCAGAAGGAATCTCTACTATTCTTCATTCCCAAATGAAAAACATAAGGACACCCAGTTATATGCTTCTCTGTAGGTTAAGAGAATTGCTGAGAAGTAATTCAGTTGTTACTGAATCATTTTAACTGCTTTTGTGTGAGTTGGGTCTGAGAGTTATTTCATAATCTTCCTTAAAAAATTGGCCCCCGTTTATTTATACATAAACATTAGATTATCTCTCTTTTATGCTCTTTGATGCTTTCCTCTATATTTAATTTGCTATCCCAGGAAAAATATTTCTGATCCAGTTTCATCTGTCATCTTTAGCTGTATGTCTTATATTTTCATTTTTCATTTTTCTTTATCATGCGTGAAATGGTATGTCTAGTCAGGTCAGCTTGTAAAATGCCTACTCCCTTTCATTGCATTGGATATTGTGTAGAAGCAAATAAGTGAAGAATAACGTAATAGATATGGGTAAGAAAATGGTAATATGTTTCCAGTGAATGGCACCATTGTAGAGTCCTGCAAACAAGATGTTTCACATTGTGCACATATTAGTTTCCTAAGGCTGCTGTACAAATTACCATAAACTGGGTGGCTTACAACAACAGAAATTCATTCTCTTACAGTTCTTGAGGCCAGAAGTCCAAAATCAAGCTATTTTTTAGTAAGCCTGTGCTCCCTCTGAAGGCTTTGTATGAGGTTTTTTCCTTCTCTCTTCCAGCTTTCAATGGCTTCAGGCATTCCTTGGCCTGTAGCTGTATAACTCTAATCTGAATCTGTGTTCACAGGACCTTTCCCATGTATTTGTGTCCTCTCCTTTTCTTTCATTAAAACAGTTGTCACTGGATGTATGGCCCATTTGGCCGGTCCAGAATAATTTCATTTTGAAATGCTTAATTGCACTCATAAAGACTTTTTTTTTCCATGTAAGGTCACAGTCACAAGTTTTGGAACTTAGGATATAGACATAACTTTTGGAGATCACTATTCAACACACTGCAGTGAATATGGCTAGCTAAATTTCCTAAGGTGCCACTTAAGCAATACCTGCTTTAACTAGAGAAACCTATTTGCTGAGATAAAATTCCACTGGCAATTTCAAAAGGACCACTTTGCCAACTAGAGTTATAGGGATAATTTTGAAGGTATATGAAATCAATGGTTTCTTTCAAAGCACCTGCTATGCCATTATTTTTCAGAAATGTGTTCAGTAAAGTCTGTGGGTAGGTCTACAGATCTCGGCATCAGGATAACCTGGGTCTTAAAAGTGCAGATTCCAAGAGCCATTTTAGACCTTAAGCCTTCCAGAATTTCTAGCATGCACTAGAAATTTCCATTATTAACATGTAATATTTACACAGACTACATTTGGAAAATACAAGAAGATACCGTTTGCTTCTCCCTAGTCCTTAACCTCCTTAGGTTGGGTAGCATTTTGGTGCCCAGTGTTAGGCTAGATAACAAAGCAATCAATTCACTATCCTCAATGTCCACCACTAGAGGTTTACTTCTTGTCAAGAATTTCTGTGAACTTAATCATAAAAGTCATACAAGTAGAATCTCAAGTGAAAAACTGAGATGACTGGAGCCATTTTAAGATAAAAGAGTCAGAGAAGCCACTATGTAGAAAGGCTGTCTTATGTGCTCTTGTTTGAGCTGTGCCAAAACTTTTGGACTGGGCAAAACAACAATTGTTTGAAGTAATTGTTTGAGAAGTCAGCTTTAAAAGAATGGACATTCTGGTCACAAGTCTGATGGTTGTGAACTTTCTGACGTTAGAATCAGTAGTCAATTAATGTATAATCCAGAGTAACTTAGTTTGTTAAAATACCCATAAAAACTTTTTGCTATTCTTATCTCAAGTAATGACCCTCCCCCACTTACTTTCCTCATAAAACCCCTTTGCTTTTATCCCACAAGCGGGAACGCTATTTGGGTATGCTCCCCAAATTGCAATTCTTTAATCCCAAATAAAAGCTCATTTGCCTCTAATCGTAGCTCTTTATTTTCAAGTTGATGAGCAGTATATCACATATATAGCCTATGTATAAAATGTAGATTACATATGGTCACAAACATCACTGAAAATATTTTTTTTCTCATTTGTGAGGCTTATATTGGAAATAATTTAGGTCCTATCTTTTTGAAGTGTTTTTCTGTTTTCCTGGTAAATGAGAGATAAAATAGCAAGCCATTTCTCTGCGTAGATTGATATTAATATACTACCTCTGAAAATAATTAACAAGACTCTGAAGGAACCTGTGGTCTTAATTAATACTCTCCTTCCCCCCCCCCTTTTTTTTTTGGGTGAGTTTCAAGAGTATTATTTCTTTTAAGAGTTTTAGTTCTGTCTTTGATAAAGGAGACATACATTTCCCTTTGCAATAATAGTGCTCATCATTAATATTTATTGCAACATAATGAAATACACCAACTTAAACAGTTTCAAATTAGCTTCAGAAACAAATATTATGAGTTTAGAAATCTGTTAGATTTTACAGGAGTGTGTGAACATTTGAGAAGTCCATCAAAATGGCCAGGAAGTCTTCACTGAAGTAAAGAAAAATATAAATCAAGAAAGAAGAACTCATTTGACTAAATCTCCCATATGTCATCTGTTCTAAGGGAAAAATTAAAAAAGATAGTTCAAAAGCTCCACTGACTAAGCAAAATAAGTGATAATAGAAATTCAAAACTGTGATACAGAATCTCAAAGTGGAAAAAACAAACAAAAAACCTTTATCTTTTGTCCAGTTGGGTTATCTGAAGCTTCATATATCCTGCTTAGAAATGTTCACGTTTTGACCATTGTGAAGTCTTTGGTTTGACTCTGAATGAAAGGGGGAATTTTGAGAAGAGGAGTGATGTGATCCAATGTATGTTTTAACAAATTAAAACAAGCCTAAACTTAGGTAACAGACTTTACTCGAAAGAATTGGTGTAATAAGAAGCGGACTATTGTAGTCAGGAGAAGAGAACTCAAAGTTTAAGTAGAAAGGAATTTCCTTTTATAGAGAGGAATAAACTTGTCTAGAAAGAGCTAGCTGTAGAGAGTGGGATAGATCATCAGAAAATGTTTCTCCTGGGGTCAGTCGATTCTTAGGAGGCTACCTAAAGTGGGGGCTTTATCTTGGCACAGGGTGAGTGTGGGAGTGGGGGGGGGGAGATCAGGGGCCTGGTGGAAGGAGAGAGTTAAAACTAAATTTTGTAAAGTCTGATATTTTGTCCAGATTAGTCAGCAAGTACAAATAGTTCAGCTAATCATTTACAAGGCAAAAGATAGGAATTTGGAGGATCTGTATTTAACTTTGTCATACATAAGCAAGGAGGGCAACTGTGTGTCTTATCTTGGTCATATAAGGAATAGTTTCAAATATCTCCCTCCATTCTCTCATTTGTATAGGAATGTTGTTTTGGTATGCATTTTAGAATAGAAATCCCTAATTTTGATGAAAACTAAATAAAAACCTTAACAAAAAGCCCCTACATTGCAGAGCATGGGGAGCTCCAATCTCATGGTTATGTAATATATGCAGAAATTGTGAAAATTTAAGATGTGTCTATTGGATCTATGCTTTTACTACTTTACTACCTTGAAAAACTGCGGGTCAATCATTGTGTCAGTATTGTTACTTCTTTCTACCGTATATGTAACAAGAAGTGGTTTGCAGACAGTATAAGGTTGAAGTCTGTATTTAGGAGTTAGAATGCAAACCCTGACGTCAATTTAGGCCCTATCCATATTCTTTTGAAAGCACCTGAGTAGGTGGCAAGATTTTCAATTTCTAAGAAATGAGGGATCTATTTAATACTGGGGTATCATAGAATTGATTTTGTGAGGGTCTGTGTCTGAGGTAATGTTCATCAGAGCCACTTATAAATCCCCAAAGCACCGTGCAAACCACAATTTACTAAGCCAGAGACATACGGTGAGAGAAATTATGAGCGAGGATGAGCAGCAGATCCTTCAGTGTTGAGCTGGTAGTTTGTTATGTGTCTTAGCTTTGTTTTGTTTGAATTTGCTTGACTCCTCCCCCCCTACTCTTTCTACTTTTCTGTCATATGCAATGACAGAATCACATCTGACTGGGGCAAATGTCTCACTGCTGACAAGAAAACCTCCGCTACACGAATCTCCAGCAGGGAAGAAATGAAAGATTTTTTTTCCTAGTCTCCTCAGTTCCATAGTTAACGATCCTAGCTACCAGAGTACAGAGGATCCCCCCATTACCTCCGGGCCACACCATATTTGATCCTCTGCTAATAATGAGACAGATAACAATATGAATTTATTTGATAATTTATTTCATTTTCCAGTGCTAGTTTTACCCACACGGTTACTTATCCTTCTGCTTTAAGTAGGGAGTTTTCAAATATTTTGGCAACTTGATTCCTGAGATGTTGTGAAATCTCCGCATTTAGCAAAGGATGAAAATGGCAGAGCGTGTCACCCATGCCATACAACATAGCTCCGTTAGGTACATTCTCACTTCACTCTGTGATCTCAGGGCCTCTCTGACATCCGGGCACAATTCTTCCTCTACCACATTTGTAACATTGGAGAACAAGAATCTTCTTAATTTCAGTAAATAAATCTCAAAATTTAATAACTCATTAATGATGGACTTATAATAATATAATAAGAGAGACTGACTGCATAGGATCTTTAAGCACAACAAAACCATATCAGAGAACTTCAACAAAGTCACCCGATATACCGTCTGCTGTATCTTTCACAGTGATGATAGAAAAAGGATATTTTGCAAAGGGTCACAGGTCATGACATAATTTGCCCAACAATAATCCCAGTCTGTTGAATCCATCACTCTCCAAAGAGAGAAAAAATCATGACATGTTGGTATCAGTGGGTTCTCATACACAATCAACGACAATTTTCCTCTACTTTCAGAAATTTGGCAAACCTTGGATGTTTGTGAGGCAACTGGATTTTATTATTAAGAAGTCAAATCTTTTGTGAGCATATTTTAATGCTCCATTTAGTCTTCACGATATAGTTAAGTATAAGGGATTGTAATAATAATATCTTGGCAGATAAAATAATAAATATTCCTTTTTTATACATACTTCAGTTACACCACTGTAAATGCACAAGATACTTTGCAATGTGCTATGATGAATTGGTTGTACCGAATATCAAGAAGTAACTATGGAGACTGTATTTTTACAAAAGAGGATAGGGTACAGGGAAGAAGAAAATAGGACTTTTTATTATATGTTTTGATTAAAAACATTGCCATGTTAGGAGCAGACTAAGGTGGAATTTTCAAATTATAATTTGACCAAATCTATTCTTTATTTACATGTTAATTGCCCAAGTGCAGCCTTCTTTCAGCAGAAATAGAGCCCAGTTTTAGTCCCTCTGTTATTTTGTTTTATATCTTTTTATTAAGCGGTGTTGAAAATCTGAAAAGTAGGAGTTGCTGATATAATTTTAATTTTGGAAAATGATTAACCTTGACACAAGTGACAACATGAAAGTTCTAAGCATAGTCTTTTAAAAAATATTTCCATGAAATGGAAACTATAGGGTACATTTAATAAAAACAAGAAGTTGCAAGTTATGTTGGATTTATACTCAAGGACTATCTTTATATCTATTTAAGTCATTTTATTTTAAAATGTCACATTTTGTAATAGACAGTTTGATTTTATTAAAATTTTAGCACAATTTAACTTTGCCTATCCTGAGAAAAATTTAATATTTTTAGAACATAGCTATTTATCATAAATACATAGGTGAAATGGAAGATATGCTATTTTACATATGAAGTTTATTAATAATTTTATGTTCCCCAAATTTTATTCCTTTTTTTTTAAGATTTTATTTATTTATTTGACAGAGAGAGATCATGAGTAGGAAGAGAGGCAGGCAGAGAGAGAGGGGAGGAAGCAGAGAGCCCGATGCGGGGCTCAATCCTAGCACCCTGAGATCATGACCTGAGCCAAAGGCAGAGGCTGTAACCCACTGAGCCACCCAGGTGCCCCTTATTCCCTTTTTATTATCATTCCTGCACCACATGAAATTATTGTTTAAAATGTAACCTGTAAGAAAATCTTATAGAAATCCATAGAAACACAAATATATGAAACTCAGCAGTATTTTAATATACACTGTCTCAGATGACTTGCTCTTTTTCCAGCTGTCAAATACAATTAGTGACAATATTGAATTTTTCTAAATGGACAGGCAGAATGCCCAATGAGACATTATATCTGCAGAATTCTAATTTGTTTTTTATAAAAAAAACATAAATATCAGTAAGGAAATATTATTCCACCCTATTTTTTTTTTTCAGTTTTAATGAGCAAGTATTCACATGGGAGAAACCATTCATTGCAGGGGGTTCTTAGATTTAATTAAGACCGGTTTGAAAAGATATGAAGTACTAAGTTTAAATGCAAACAGAAAGAGTTTTATTCTATTCTGTTTAATAACAGAAAATAATACCTGAATAGGGGCATCTGGGTGGCTCAGTGGGTTAAGGCCTCTGCCTTCGGCTCAGGTCATGATCTCAGGGTCCTGGGATCGAGCTCCGCATCAGGCTCTCTGCTCAGCCGGAAGTCTGCTTCCCCCTCCCTCTCTGCCTGCCTCTCTGCCTACTTTTGATCTCTTTGTCAAGTAAATAAGTGAAATCTTAAAAAAAAAAAAAAAGAAGAGAAAATAATACCATGTAAATGAAATGTCACCCCCCCACCCATTCACTTGGGGCGTGTGGGGTAATAGAAAGGATTATCTAATTATATATTGGGAAATTTAATGGATGAATATAATAACTCTGAAATTTTCCTGAATGTACTGGCTTTGTTCATAACAAATGGTTCTTTTGGGATGTGTAGAATAAACAAATATACTTTTTTTTAATCACATAGAAATGATAAAAAAAAAAATCCAATTAAGTCCAATTAAAGATTTGAAATTTTCCAGTAATTATGCTGCAGAAAGCGAAGACATACATAAAGTGATCAGGGAACCTGGGGTTAAGCTGTGCAAAATTCGCTCATCAGAGAAAAGGTTACAGACGGACATTACCAACATTTGATTAGACTCAGGCTCCATTTATAAGAACTCTGTTTTCTTGGTCTGTGCATATCTGCTCTGGAGTATGTCATTCTCTCGAGGCCTCACTTCTAATAGGAGGGGGTAACAATGTTACATCCTCTCCTGAGCACAAAGCCAGCAAAAAATTAGAAAGGATTTGCAGGTCGAAACAGACAGGGATTGTAATTCCTACAGCTGAGGGACTTGGGAGGCAGAAAGGGGAAGCAATAGGTGTGACCGCAAAGTGAAAAAACTGTCATGTTGGCCAATCCACAGGAGGGATAAAACTGGTACTGGGATCTTGCAGCGTTTTGCAGTCTTCCAAGTACAATCTGGCCAAATTAGAATAAATCCACACAGGACCTTGCACATAAAATTGTTGCAAAGTGGTTGTAGAACAGGAGATTACAAAAGTAATCGGATTTCAGCAAAGTAAAAAACGAAAAACAATGAACACAAAAATAAGTAAATAAATATAAATCCCTTTCAAAGCAGGATTAAGTTACATAGGCTTCAGTTTCATGTGACTTTCACAGATGAAAAAGGAACAAAAGTATCTGTCGCACTTAAATTTTCTTTATCACATTTAGATAACAGTGGTAGAGCACGTATAGCATTCATTATACTTTTAGTACCAGCCGGGCAAAATGTTACACACTTTGAGGGCATTCTCTTTTAATTTGCATTGTCATAACCCTATCACATAGATATTGTTCTTCCCATTTCATGGATGAGCAAACTCAGTCTTCCACAGAGAACTTGCCCCTGGTCACACAGAGCACAGGTCCGCATCACTAAAATTTTCGTTTGTAACCTCAGCCCATGCTGATCGATGCCGATGCTGATGTCGATCATTTTACAGACTTGTTTAACCCTGGTCTCAATTTCCAGCCACTTACACTTTAACCTCCTGAGATTCTCTGTGACACCTGTTTTCACTGATTCTCTGGTTACTACCCAATTTCATCCCCATCTGTCTTCCTCTCTCTTGATTAGTTTTTTTGGGGGGCGGGAGCAGGTAGAAGGGTAGTTGCTCTTAATTTTCTACCCTAACATCCTCTGCTCATTTACACCTCTTCTCCCACACGCTACCTGGTCTTCTTTGCCTTTTCCCACCGTGAAGATTTTTACTACTAGGCTTCTCCTCATCATTCAAATCTCAGCTCAAACATCACCTCCTCAGGGAGACTTTCTTTGACAATCCAATCTACCTTAGCTCTCTAGGTCTCCACAACATTAGCACATTTTCTTTTCTTCAAAGGTCTTACTGATACCTTATGCTATTTTGTTTTTATCTATTTATTAGAATGCAAGATCTATGAGATTATTTTAACCCAAAAAAGAACAGTTCATGATGCACTATAGCAAACTAATACATATTTTAAGATAAACACATTAGCTGTCATGATTCAAATACCGTGCTTGCAGGTGAAACAAGTTTAATACATTTTTTTTTTCAAAAATGAAATAAATGCATAAATCGGTATGTACACTCATAACACCTCTTTAGGCTACTCCAAGATTTTGCTCCATATGTTTGCAGATAATTATTTTTGTTCTTTTTTTTTGTTTTTAAATGGTATCTGAGTGAGGTTTTTTTTGGTGTGTGGTTTTTTTTTTTTTTCCTACAAGTGTAAGAACTTCTAACTCTCAGGAGAAAATATTTAGAAGTTCAAGGCAGTTGTTACACCATTTGGGAAAAATAACTGAAGTTAAGCAGGATATGAAGTGGAAACTTTGTGGGTTTCCCTTCAGTTCATTTCACTGGAATTCAATTCTTAATGTCCCTAAAGCACTTTATTCGTTTTAGAACTGCAGGCAATCATGATGCCTTCCTGTGGACATTCTTTTGAAGGTGGTTGCAACCTTACATTCAGAGAAATAATAATACTAGGAAAAAACGTCATATTACAGAATGATTTTATTTACTCATCTACTCTGAAAATAATGCTGGTCATGCATTCTTCTAAGTATTCTACTTATGCTAGAGGCTTGTAGTGCGTATATATGCCCAGACCATTACACGTGGCACTGAGTCATTATAAAAGTGAATGGCATCAGGCTCCATGTTTCATGGAATCCGCATTCCCGTTGGCTTGTCTGGGGTGCACTTAATGCCATTTCTCAGATCCTTAACACATTTCTTGCAAGGCAGAGAAACTTGTAAGTACTGATTACTTTATGTGTCCTGCATGCAGATAATTATACTTGGGGATGGAATAGCTAGGGAAGAAAAACCTAGCATATTGAAGGTAGCAGAAGCCTGTGGAGAAATAGGGCAATAAAAACCAACTCGGTTTCCTCCAGGGTTGTGAATAACGTCTCTTGAAGGGGACATAACAGGTCCCCTGAAGGAGAGGGACAGAATGGGCTAATAACCAGTGGACTAGTTAAAAGCTTTAAGGTAGAAGCCAAAATGCCTTCTCACTGCTTAAATCTTGGTCACTGGTTCTCTCTCATCCAAACAGAAGTTGGAAGGTTTATTCGGAGAGATTATAACATAATGGCAGTTCTGGGAGATCCCAGGCCCAGTTGAGGGCAATAGAAAAGTAGTTTCTTATTGAAAGAGAATAATTATCTAATAATTTGCAAATTAAAAATTCAGGCCCAGCCCCATTTCTTCAACTTTTTTTTCTCAGAGTAACACGCAGGCGAGATCATTTTCCTAACCCAATAACTGAAGTTTTTATTTTTATTTTTATTTTTGCAGAATACTGGCCAGTGGGACTAAATGCCTCCCTCAACTACATTCCTGGATTCTCCACCGAATCATACATAATGATATTCAGAAATTGATAACTCCCTCTCTCCTTCACATACACTCATAGGGCTTCCAGTCAAATTTTTAAAAAATATTTAATTTTTTTATTTGATAGAGAGAAAGCACGAGCAGGTTGGGAGGGGCAGAGGGAGAGAAAGAAGCGGACTTCGCACTCAGTGGGGAGCCCGACGCGGGGCTCAATCCCAGGACCCCAAGATCATGACCTGAGCCCAAGGCAGATGCTTAACTGACTGAGACACCCAGGCACCCCTCCAGTCAACTTTTAATATCTTACTCGTAAATATAAAGTGACAGCCACTAACTACCAGGCGTCCAAGGAAGTCCTCTATTAAGCAAAACATATATAGATAAATATATGGGAGGGGAAGCCACGGATGAAATATACAATGTCAGATTCAAAGAAAAAGTAACAACAGAAAACCAACAACACAGAACCAAACAAACTGCTATTACAACATTAGATAAGAGAATCAAGTATTGCAGTTGAAAGATAAATCTAAATAGAAAAATAAAAATCAGAGGAAAAAAGTATTCTGGAAACTAAAATGAAAGTTATATCAGCAATAAATCTATTATAAGATTTGGAAATTAAAATGGAGGATTTCCTAGAACCAAAGACAAAAAGACAAAACCATAGACATGCTATAGAAAATACAAGGAAATGAAAGGATCGAGCTACAAGGTTCAATAATAATACAAATTGTATAAACAGAAAAAATAAAAGGAAATAGATTCTTAAATGAACTGTTTTTAAAAATCGAAATTCCTATAATTGAAAGAAATGAATTTGTAGATCGAAACGTCCCAGAGTATACTGCGGTAACAGTTGTGGGGGAGAAGACAGTCAGTCACAACATAACACATTTAGATTACTAGGGATAAAATGGAGATTCAAAATGCTTTGTCAAGGAAAAACAGACACTTGATAAAAACTGCAAGGAAAATTTTATTCAGTATTATTGCATTGGCGTCAAGACCTTTGCAGTTATAGGAGAGAGACTGAACTCAATCAAGTCCACTGAAATAAAAGGCAGGAGCATTTTTAATGCTGGGGTTAAGTTAATGGGAAAGAACTGGAAGACTTGGGAAGGGAGTACTATCTGTATGATTAGGCCACCTGGGTTTGCTAACTGGCACTTTTGAAAGTTAGACTCCTACCCTCCCACAGAGACCGAAAGATAGGGATGTTATCTCCTACCGTGATTATGTTCAAAGGGATGGCCCCAAGTCCTCCTGTGCTGGTGAAGATTCACAGATTAGTCACACTGACTGGAACATGAAGGTCCTCTTGGTCAGCTTTCAAAGTGAAAGATCAGTTACATTCTCATGTGTCAGTATCAAAATGATTGGGGATTTTCAGTAAGAGCTAGAAGACAATGAAACAAAGCCCTAATTATCAGAAAAAAACTTTTTAATCTCAAATTCTTTATTGAGCCACAATATCAATTGAGATAGAGGATAAAGAAATATCACACATGCAATATCTCAAAACAGTTTACCATCTACAATCATCAATTAGAAAATGTGACCCACAAACATGAAAGAGAAAACAGAAGAGTGTAAGGCATGGCATCTAGGACTTAGTCTATCACACACACACACACACACACATACACACGAAGGCAAATAAATTGCAAAATAGAATTACCAGAGAAATACCAAGGAGAAATGGTTTCAGAAAATATGTTTCTGAGTAGAAAATAAAACAGATGATAACTGAAGTTTAAGAGAAAAATTTCAATTTTGTTAGAGAATTTGGAAAGCAATTGGCAAGTGATCCATGGAAAGCAAAAATGATGCAATTAAGCACAATAAGCTCCAAAGAATATTAAAAGATATTTTATTTTTTTAATTTTTTTTAAGATATTTTAAAGAAGACATACATCTTCATGTACTATGCAGGGCTCCACTGTGAATAAAAGTTATGTTGTAAATACTAAACAATGAATTATCAAGAAAGATGATAAGAAAGATGGTGAAGGGAGATTTCTGAGTTTTCCTTCCATAAAGTAATTAATTTCTAGTTAACAAAAAGAGAGCGAGAGAGAAGAAAAACTATTTAGCATATGGTAGCAATAGTTATGAACATAATTGCCTATGGTTTTAAGAACTTAAGAACTCAGAACTGAGAATGGCAAAAACAAGACACCAGCCTTACTTTATAATAAAAATGTTACTTATACTACTACTACTACTACTACTAATTTTTGCTAATGATATAAACCTTGCAATACTACTTGCTTTTTAAAGCAGTATGTATATCTTATTTTCTTAACTAAAAAAAAATCAAAAAATATATCATAAGCAAATAAGCTTCATGTATGCAAATATGTATCTATTAGGATGTTCTCTGAAGCATGGATTTAATAGTGAAAAGGACAATCTAAATGCCCAACAAAATAGGATGGGTGAAAATATAATTATATATAATGGAATATGCTGAAGCTATTAAAATAACACTGCAGAAAAATATTTAATGGCACAAAAATGTTTATTATGTATTAAGTGAATATAAAACATTATAAAACAGTATGATTTCAATAGTAGTTATTAACATTTGTTGATTTCTTTTATATGCTAAGCACTATATTAAGTGCTATACATGCATTTTCTCATTTTCTCCCCATAATAACTCTATGAAATGGGTAACGTTGATGAGGTTCAGTGACTTTTAACAAGGCTATAAAATATGTAAAATGATGTTTTTGTTTTTAAAAATAAATAAAACTAATATACACAAGCACATGTGTTATGTGTTAGCAGTATTAGCAGTTATCTCTGGTGGTTATTCTTCTTGCTAATTTGTATTTTTTAGCCCTCTACAATAGACATATTTGATATGTTCAATGTGAAAAAAAAATAAGTGAAAGATTAGTCTTGCATATTTGAAGCATTTATTAAGCCCTTGTTGCCAGTCACATTGCTGGGTTTGGAGGACACTAAAATAAATAAGATAATGTTTCTGTCTCTTTATAAATATATTTTATTTTTTTCAAGACAATTCCTTGATTATCTGCCTGGTCATATGTGGAGTCCCTGAGTTCGATTATGTCATCACAAAACAGCTTATATTTTTCAAATTTCATAATATATTTTCACCACAGTGGGAATGAATAAACTTTTATTTAGTGGAATGAAATCAATATTTTACTCTCTTTTTAATAGAAGGATAAATAAAACAGAAAAACACATAAGACACTTTGGCTTGATGAATGTAAAGGGAGTTTTTAGGTTAACGATGTTTGCTATTTTAATATTTTAGTTATCAATTTGGTTGTCTTGTTCATTCAACCAATATTGTTTCACCACTTACTATGTGCCTGATAACTTTGTAGTGATGCGAGACACAGTAGTGAACAAGAATCATAAAGTCTCTGCCTCAGTGAAACTTATATTCTGATGAGAGACAGATGGAAAGACAGATAAATACACACACACACACACACACACACACACAAGCAAATCCATTACCTCAGCTATAATCAGTGTTTTAGATATAAATATCTTCCCTAATGTTTATGTTATTTCTTGTATTTCATGATTTCCTTCATAACATTAAAGCACGCCACAATTTAATGCCTTTATTATTCCACAGCTAATCCTCCCACGTTAGCTTCTCTTCAAGTTAATCTTTCCTATATATCATCAATAGTTGCTATTGCTACAGCAGTATTTTTCAAACTCCAGAGACACATTATGAAATAGATGTAATGAAGGCAGACTAACATTTTTGCAATGAAACAGAACAGAAATGTAAGAGAACAGAATAGAAAATATCAGAGATCTTTGTAGATAGGATAAGTAACATGTCATGAAATAACGTTTTCATAAATAAGGGGATTGGGTTTAATGTAAAATATATTTCCTAATCAATATGATGTTCAAAATTTCAGAAAGCCATATTACACTCTTAAATTACAATGTCCCCATATTATCAATCTGCTTGAAAGCATACTATCACAACCTATTTTCTACCTAAAAATATATGAAATTATCAACTCTTGTCGATGGCATGGAATATTCTCCATAGTTCCCTCTAATCTCAGATTTATTTCACTCTTCAACTCAATAGATAGATGAATAAATGGATTGATATAGTAGATAGATATACAGATATACAGATAAATAGATAAAAATCAAGCCACGTGCTGCTTCATGTATGTTCTCATACTCTCCTCCACATTACTTGTCAAAATGTCTCCATTTTACATGGCACCATTCAAAACTACTTTAAGTCATTTCTTTATAAAAGAATGGGATTTTTAAATTTTTTATATAATTATTATTTTTTATTGTGTTATATTAGTCACCATACAGTACATCATTAGTTTTAGATATAGTGTTCCAAGATTCATTGTTTACATATAACACCTAATGCTCCCTGCAGTACGTGCCCTCCTTAATACCCATAACTGGGCCAACCCATCTCCCACTGCCTTCCACTCTAAAACCCTCAGTTTGTTTCTCAGAGTCCACAGTCTCTCATGGTTTGTCTCCCCTTCCGATTTCGCCCCCTTCATTTTTCCCTTCCTTCTCCGAATGTCCTCCATGCTATTCCTTATGTTCCACAAGTAAGTGAAACCATAAGATAATTGACTTTCTCTGCTTGACTTATTTCACTGAGCATAATCTCCTCCAGTCCCATCCATGTTGATGCAAAAGTTGGGTATTCATCCTTTCTGACGGCTGAGTAATATTCCATTATATTTATGGACCACATCTCCTTTATCCATTCATCTGTCGAAGGGCAGCTCGGCTCTTTTCACAGTTTGACTTTAGGGACATCGTTGCTATGAACATTGGGGTGCATATGGCCCTTCTTTTCACCACATCTGTATCTAAAAGAATGTTTTTGCCTGAATTAAGAGCATTTGTCTTAACTATATGACTGCTTTGTGAATAATTTCTCAAAATATACGGAAATAGGGAAGAGGTAATTCTTTGTCATATTCCTTTCAGAACAGCATAATTATTTCCTTATAGTTCTTGCTCAAAAATTAAGTTAATTGCGATTGAATTTAGTAGAGATGCTAGATTTGAATACAGAAAATAATCTTGGAAATACCCATGGCTTTTTCAAATACAAGAGTGCAAATATGGAGAGATTTTAATTTTTATATCGCAATAGAGCATGATTTCATTATTTTTGTTGGTCTGTGCCTAGCATGTGATAGGTAATCAATAAATAGCATTTCTCAAAATAATTTGTAAAAGTCTAATACTCTGATGTACTTTAAAATGTCTAATCTCCTCAATGGAAAATGTCTGTGGAACAAAGAAGTATGGCAAGGGGCTTTTGATTCTTAGGTTGTCCTGGTTTAGAAGGCATTTTCTGCACTTTTCTGCCCCAGTGTGTTAGAAGACTACCTGAAGAGCTTGGCTTTCCTATGACTATTTATAATAAATTATTTTAAATAATTTCTTGTTTACTGACTGCAATATAAATTTTGATAAACACAAAGAAAAAGAAAGTAAACTTAAACGGAATGATTCTAAACAGTATTTGTGTTTATAATAGAGTTTCATTTAGTCTGGTCATTTGATTTCTCTTTCCCTCTGCTCTCTACTTGCCAAAAATATTCTTATTCATTTTAGAAGAAATCATTGTTAGATATAGAAAATATGAATGAATTACAACTGGGATTTGTAATATTGATTTTTAGCACAGTGTTATCTTCGTGCAGATTCTGTAGCAGGTGGGGTTTCTATCTGTGGTGTACTCAACACCAAACCCCATAAAATGGTATTACATTTAATAATGATAACATAACCTCATGTAGAAGCATGCATAGATGGTATTTAGAATATTAACAGTAAATAATGCCTTATTTGGTATATTTGCCCACACCACATTACATATATAGCATAAAATGCACAGAACTAGTTCTCCACCACTTATCTTAATACCAAGAGATTGCCTGCTTATTGTGTCACACAATTCTAAGACACAAATAATAACAGAACAACCATACTTTTGTATCCTGGGCCAGAAATAATTAGAAATTAGAAATCTCCTCTACCTGTCAAATACCCTCATTTAGTTACATTACTAGCCATCATGTGAGAACTACAGGAAAATTTTCAATTTAACAGCAAAGAAGTTTGATATTCTAAGTGCTTAAGTTAATTAAAAATCAAAAGGAATGATCCATAAGTTATAATATGATTCTAACAGTTTAATTTGTGAAATATGACTGAATATAAAAGGACACACATTATTAATTGATGCAAAGGTAGATTATGCATAACCATATAATGAACATTAGTAGGCATGGGGAAAAGCTCAGAATACCTAAAGTCCTCACTACCAGTGTCTCTACCCATACTATGATTCCATTGACTCAAGAGTCTCTGCAGATTTTTCTAAGTTTGGGGCATCTCAGGAGTCAAGATGTCTATATCATCAGGAGGAAGAGTAGACAATCTTTTAGTGCAATTTTGGGAAAGACTCATTTTGAAGTGTAGTGGCATAGAGAGAATTGCCCCCTGACACGTAGATTCAAAACTTAATTATCAAGTTTAGTGTTGAATAGGAAGTGGGGAAAGAGTTGGAGGAGGAGGATGGGTGGCAAACAAAATGAAGGGAATATAGATTGAAAATGTTGAACTACACAAAGTTTTGCAGTTTAAAACTTTCCCAATTTTGTTTTGTTCAGGGCTGTATGGGAAAAAAATAAATTTTCTGGTTTTGTTTATTCTTTTTTTTTCCTGAAATAGCAACACTTTTTTGATATTTTTGGAATCTTCTTTATTCATAGCCCAGTGAACTTGGAAATGCATATTTTTATAAAACTTTCTCTACTCTGTGCAGAATGATGGTATATATCAAATGAATTTCAGGTTTAAAGGGAGGGGACAGGGGGGCACCTGGTTGGCTCGGTGGGTTAAGCATCTGCCTTCAGCTCTGTTCATGATCTCAGGGTCTTGGGATAAAGCCCCACATCAAGCTCCCTGCTCAGCAGGGTGTCTATTTCTCCTTCTTCCTCTGCCCCCACCCCCGCTCATGTTCTCTCTTGTTCTCTCTATCTCTCTCTCAAATAATGAAATAAAATCTTTAAGAAAATAAGAAAGAATAAATAATAAAGGAAGGGGGCAGGAATACAAACATAATGTTCAGATGTGGACAGTACTATAGTAGCTTTATTTCATGAAAAAAATGTTGGTCTTCCTCATTAGCTCCTACCTGTTTGAGAGTGGGGAAAAAACCAATTATCTTCTGTTCACTTCAGCATAATTTAATTAGATATGCTCTCTTTAGGGCTCTCTGTTTTTGCCAGGATGAACCAGGTAAGCAAATTAGTACCCTCTCGTTTCCTTCCACATCCTCTCCCCATGTCCTCTAGCTGAGTGGGGACAGGAGCTGCTATGGGATCACAGCCTCTTCTACCCTTTACAGCCCTATTTCTGTCCTCTGGACATCACTTATTTGACTGCATTTAAGGCTAAAGCTACCCGATGGTAGAATTTATTATCTACTTTGGCTGAGACTTCTCTAGCTGGCTAATAGAAGCATCTATAACTGAGCACTTCTTTTTCGCCTGCCATCCTGCTCCACCAATTCAATTTGACATGACTGCTTGACTGAGTTTCAGGTGTATGGAATGGGAACCCCAAAATTAGATCCCCTTCCGGAGTCCTCCACCCTCCATTGCCTAAACAGGCACAGATATGTTGAAAGACCACCTTAATATATTAAGAACATTAATATTTTCAAATCATTGCCATTTCACATATTGTGATGACATTACTGTTAAGTATACACACACACACACACACACACACACACACACACACAATGAAATGTCTACGAGATTAAAATGAAAATTGCCATTGAAATTTGAATGATACAATCACAGTTACTATGCGGCTCGGTTTTGAAGGTAAATATATTTGAATTCCACGTTTACTCGGGTGTATAAATACTTCCTGCAATTTCCTCCCTGCAAGGAGTATTTCAATTTAACTCTCTAAAAAAAAAAATGTTATTTAAAACATATGAATACAATGGTGAAGAGAGCAAAGTCCTTTGATGGTATAATTTCAAAGGTACCTAGTAAGATTTCTTTTCTTCCAGTTGTAGTTGTTGCTTTGAAATTTGTGATAACAGATCAGGAGTTTTCTACTTTATATTCCTGAATTCACACTTACATCACATTAAGTCAATCTATTACTTCCTGAATAGCTGCACAGCAACACTTGTACCAGGGGTACAAAATCTTACTCTCTCACTGCCGTCCTTTGACTAGTTTGATGTTCAATGCAATGCACGTGATTGCTACAGCTCTGTGGATTTTTCCTGACTCCAATTTAGCCATTCTTCATGACTCATTACCTAGCAGTCACCACAACAATAACATTGACCATTCACTCTGTGCAAAATCCTGTCCTATATAGTGAAAGGCAGAAGGTTACAAGGGAAATAAAATACCTGTTCCCTCCCGTCAATGACATTATAATCTAATGGACTTTAGAAATCTCCGCTGTCTTAGTGTTTAGCCTGATGCCATATCAGTTTCTGTTTTAGTATTAAGCACATTAGAAGCTCACTATAACACCTTTTACTACACAGCAGAATTTGATTTAAAGAAGTTTCATTTTGACATTATTCTTGGTTAATGATAAATCCAAAGACTTTTTCAGTTTTTAGTTTTTGTGGATATTGAGGACAGTGTTAGGAAAATTTAATTTATTTGATAGCATTTTACATTTAAGCTATTAAATATATATAGTATATGGATTATCTATACTATGTAAAATATGTATAACATATAATTATTATATAAATATTTATTTTTTATATTTATATCTTATTTTTATATAAAGATATAAACTTAATTCTAGAAGAAAGAATGGTTGATGTTATGATGGTTTTTATTTTATTTTTCAAAACTTTATTTATTTATTTGAGAAAGAGAGCATGAGCATGAGGGAAGGGGTAGAGGGAGAGGGAGAAGCAGACTCCCCATTGAGGAGGGAGCCAGACATGGCATTCGATCCCAGGACCCTGAGATCATGACCTGAGCCTGAGGCAGATGCTTAACCAACTAAGTCACCCTGGCGCCCCAGTTTGTTTTTTTTTTATGATGATTTTAAAGTTGAAGAAATTTAGGCTCACAGTAGGTTCTTTGTTACTAAGTAATGGAAATCACTTTGGATGTAAAGTTAGAATTTAGAGATAGCCCCTTATATTTTCCATTAAAAAAAAAAACCTCTCTTAATGATACTTTCATCTAATGAAGAGAATTGAAGTGAAGAGCTAAAGCACTGTGGACCTATCAAATAGGGATGCATGTCCCTTGTTGGGGAGTTTTCCATGTAGGATATCGTAGCTGTCATATTTCTAGATACCATGAGTTGGACGAGAGTTAAGGCTAAGTTTAAAAATATGTATTGAGTGCCTACTAAGTTTCAGGCACTATTCTTTGCACTGAGATGCCAGACATAGAAGTTTTCTAATTGAATGGGAAAAGAAGACAGATACACAAACACATATATGAAAAAATCCAAGCACGTTGGTAGCTGCAAAGGAGACATGCCTGGTGTTAAGAAAGTGTGGAAGAAGGAGATTCAGAATCATCAAGGAGGTGGTCAGGGAAGGCTCTCCTCTAAAGGATCAATCTTGCGTTGACATCTAAGTATTGAATAGGAGTTAAAACAAAGGAGGAGCAAGAACACGCCAGGCAGAAGGGACAGCACGTATGTAAACCGGGACGGGGATGGAAAATGGTGTGAGAAAGGATAACTTCAGCTAGTGTCTAGAGGGTGAGAGCAGCATGGTGAGTGGTGAGACAGAAGTGTGCAGGAGCTGGACTGTTCTGGCCAATAGCCCTAAGCCTTTCTCCTATGTGGTTCTAAAGATAAAAACCTGTATCCTAGAGATGCTAATAATAAGGGTCTTCAGGTTAAATCTGTCAATCAGGATATTAGAGTTATAAATAGACAACAAACAGGGATGGCTAACTGATAATATGACTTGATATATTATAAAGGTTTAGAGAGGGGTGTTTGGTGCAGGCAATTTCATCTGAAACTGTGGAAAGGGTTTCATGCAACAGGGGGAGTTTGAGGTGGATGCATTTGTAAATAAGTGATCGTTGGCTAGAGAGAGGTAAGGTAGGGCTTCACACTCTGAAAACACAGAGTTAGTACGCCTTTTCTAGAAGATGCTTTTTGCTGAGGCAGTGATATGGAAGAGGGAACTGATATAGACCAGCGGGAGAAAAAAACAAAACCTTTCATTTAGGTTGAGAAACAGCAACATAGTCTCCTCAGTATTAGGTAGTTATGGTATGGTACCTTATAAGTTTTTCTATCAAAATTTTCTGAATGAAATGAAGTGGAAATAATCAAAGACAGAAGACTTGCAAGAATATTAATAAAACACAGACATGAAGTAATGTGGATTTGCACTGGGCTGACAGCAGTGGTGAGGAAAAGTACAGGGTAATTTCAAAAATTACTATAAAGTCGGGCTATGTAGTATTTCACAAATCTCTATACATTATTAATCTTTACCAATTTCTTTTTCACTGGTATATTCATTTATAAAACTTTTCAGGAATGCTTTAAAGCCACAAGGCCTAAACGACTATATGTAAAATCAACTCACAAATACAATTATTTATATTATGTTTACTGTGATGAATTTCATTAGCATGAAAATAAGTAAAATGTAATAATGTCACCAGAGAATTCATAAATATCTAGTAATAAAATGTTAAGATTTAAATTTTAAAATGTAATTAGTATAGTATAACTTTAGTTCAAATATATTACAAAAATGTAAAAATACAAATAAACTTCAGATTGTAGTAAATCTTTTTTCTTTTTTTTTTTTTGGACACTAGTAAAATAGACTCCAAACATCTTTGCATGGCATTTGGAGCACATGACAGGTTCAATTCATTCTGAGAATGAAATAATAATAATGCTAATGATTATATACTGCATAGATTCTAAGACACCAAACACTTCTCAAGTTTTGTTTTTTTTTTTTTTTTTAGGATTACCTATCATCTAACAGTTCTGATATTTTGTTTGTCTAGAGTTTTCTGTGACTGTCCAGATTTTTGATATATGGAAACACAGAATTCAAATCTGGAATCTAGTTATTTTTTTCAGCAACAGGATAAATATGCACTGGAGAGAATATTAAGCATATTTGAAGTTATTCATTACATTGCACATTAGAGACTGAATGGACTTTAGAAATCACTTAAAGCAATGTCCTCTTTCCCTGATGAAGAAAGTAAGGCAGAAAACCCTATAACAGTTTTTTTTTTTTAATTTAAATTCAATTTAGTTAACATACAGTGTATTATTAGTTACAGGAGTAGAATTCAGTGATTCATCAGTTGCGTATGATACCCAGTGCTCATTCCATCAAGTGTCCACCTTAATGTCTTTTCAAGATCACATAGCTCACAGAGTGTGCCTAGAAGTCAATGTCTTGTCTTTTCTTTTTTTTAAAGATTTTATTTATTTATTTGACAGAGAGGAGAGAGATCACAAGTAGGCAGAGAGGCAGGCAGAGAGAGAGGGAGAAGTGGTCTCCCCGCTGAGCAGACAGCCCGATGCGGGGCTCGATCCCAGGACCCTGAGACCAAGACCTGAGCCAAAGGCAGAGGCTTTAACCCACTGAGCCACCCAGGCGCCCCCAATGTCTTGTTTTTAAGACAAGCACTTAGAATGAATCTCTGCTTTAAGAAAAGCAAAGTGATAAAAATTTGCAAAGAACATATTTAGTTAGAGGGTCAACTGAATATTGCCATTATTTGCTGTCTACCTTGGTTAAAACATTGCCAATGTATTGCTGCCATTTTAACCTTTATTCTCATGTGACAATGCTCCAATTACTTTTGGGAAAAGGTAAATACAAACAATAACCCTAACCAACTGCACTGCATATGTAGGGCACTGACTTAGATAATTGCTATTCAAAGCAATTATTCCTAGTAAAAATGTAACATTACAGAGACCATATTGGTGAGTAAATACCAAATCCTTAAGCAGGAAAATAAAATGTATTCTAACTATTAAAATGTTATCTCCTATATATGGATTTATCCAGCATTTTGATGCATGAAAAGTAATACAGAACATGGACTTGCAAAATACGTGGCAAATATATTTTACACTATGAAGAACAGGGAGAAGAAATAGCTAAATCCAGTTTTCTGAACCCTTCAATGTAGTGTGCACTATTTATAAGTTTTTTTAATTGCAATCATTCTCTTTGTAGAATGTTATTCTGTCTTTTGTATTTAAAAAGTTAGATGGTACATAATATATTATCTCTGTTACTAATGGGAAAATGATAAAAATTTAACAAATTAAAAAGGATGCATATTTATGTTACTATTTAGGGCTCTCTGTTTTAGTTAGAAAACAAACCATAATGTCTTTTTCAGAACTATAGTTTTTATTTGATATGGAACTATAGACCTTATTCAACCCATAAAAATTTGATCTTGCCTCATTATAACATATACATGTACATCTGTATACAGGCATGGGTTATGTGTTAACCTTGAATAATGTACAATGGCTTAACACTATGTTGAAAGAATGTCCAGTTACTTAATATCTCATCTTTATACTTCGAATACTATTATTGTTGTGGCAATCCACAGCTCTTGCTCACTAGCATTCAATCTTGAAAAGATAAAGGGTGTCCAGGTTGAGTTATTCCTTGGTTTAACAACTTTTGAAGAATTTTAGAATGCCCTCGGATCACTATAGTTCATATCTTTGCAGGCATCAAAATCTATTCAGAGAACATCTTTGCAGTTCTCTTCTTCCCATGAGGTAATTTCAAATTGTATGTCTTTAGGCCATGAAGTGTTGAGGGTTTTTTTTCCCCTACACTGAGAAATAATTTTTTAGAAGCAAGAATAAGTTAACTTCCTAGTAGCAATATTTTACTCTGTAACAAACTGACAAGTTATGACCATTGTTAGTTTTTCAGGAGTAGATATTCTTGAAGATTGTAGTTATTATTCATATTTTTTTCAAATGCTGGATTGACATTTTAATTTATCAATACTAAAATTCTGGGTAACTTACAATCACAATACTTATTGTTTTTCTGATGTTATCAGAAACTCAATTCTTTCTTTATATTTTATAATTACTTTTCTGACATTTTCCATATTCTCAAAACCAAAAAAAAATGCCTTTTAAAAATAGAACATCTTACATTACTTTATTATAAAAATGCCAAGAAGACTTAGATTGCTTAACAAAGGGCAAAATAAGAGGCATGTGTAAAAGTATTTATTATATGAATCTCAGAGAAAATTGAATCCTTCAAATTCATATTAAAGTGTGGTCAGGATATTATATAATCTAGCTATTTTGTTACCCAGGTGTTATAAAAGTAGTAAAATAGATTCATCTTATCACCTACGATTAGATTGTTATAAACAATATTTAACTATTATAGTAAACTCAAATTTGTCATAATTTTAGGGAGTTGTTAGTGCATTTGTAGCTGACCCATCAGTACATTTTACTGCAATTTTGTATGTCTTCACTAAGTCTCTAACTCTTATCTACATGACTTGTTTTAAGGTTTATTGTCCTAGCATTAACTATAAGTACACCTTCTATGTTAGTAAGCATGAGTCACATCTACACAGTTTATGTTAGATTTGATTAGATCCTTTATAAGTCTTCTCAGTGAAACAAATCATTGACATTAACATTTTCCAGGAGTCCAGAATATATTGGTTTTGGTTTCTGGTGGGAGAATATATGCTACACTCTTAATTTTAACCATCTCCCAGCTAAGAGTGTCTTACACCGGCTTGAAATAACGTGCAAGGTAAGCCAGATTTCTAGGTTGATAGGAGAAAATTATTTGCATAAAATCTGGAAATAATTAGTGTGGTCCAACATGATGAGTATGAACAGGTAATACTGGGATGACAGTTACATCAGTGTGTATATCTGAATTCAGCAGTAGTGGGATGTCCACCTACCATCCTTGGATTGATGTTCTTCATTGAATCAATAAAATGAAAAAAAAAATAAAATAAGGGATAGGAAAATAGCCAGTAGCTTTTTACACATTCCCAATATTGAGATTTTGGGTTATTTATTTATTTATTTATTTGGTATAATGAGGTTAAAAAAGTAGTTGGGAACAAGGAGAGGACAGAGGAAACATGCCAGGTCAGTGATCCTTCCGTGTCATAGATAAGGTTTTAGTGATATTTCCTAGTACCTTAATGTCAGTGAGAATCTAAATGGCACACCAAATAGAAAATGGAATTGTTCATCCATTTAAAACGTGTTTAAATGTTACATTCTGTTTAAAAGAGAGATATTCATTTCAGTTACCAAAAAAGGCAAGTTTAGCGTCAGTAAGAATCCTCTTACAGGCCTTGCATTCAAGAATGGAGAATCCCTCCTCAAATGTCAGTTTGCCTTAGGCAGAAGTTGGAAAGAGTATAAAGCAAGAATAGAATAAAGCCTCAACCATTCCGAAGACATGAACTCTGAAAAACATCAATTATTCAGAAGAAGGAACTGACATTGAATAGAAGATGGTTTAAGCTTCTCTGTGTGTATTCTAACCTTGAAAAGGCAAACTGAATTGTAAGTATCTTATTGAAACATTAATGGAATGGGGGTGTCCAAGGAATTTTATCCATGTTTTATTTATTTAAAAGACATATTCAAAACAATGTTCCAACAATCCCCATTTTACTCAGAACAAAAGCAAAAGTACGTAAGAAGATCGATAGAGCCTATATCATGTGGTCATATTTGTTCCTTCAACTCACTTGACTTCAAGCATGCGTGGCCTTCTTGCTTATTGAATACACACAACATGCCACCCTCCAGGCCCTTCTTCTCATTCCCTTTCTCTGGAATGCTCTTTGTTGAAATATCCCTTTGCCTCGTTCCCTATGTCCTTGAAGTCCTTGCCCTGCTCACTGAGGTCTACTCAGACTGACCTTAAAATTGCGACCCATCTCCTCACCTTGACCATAATCTAGATTTCTCAACATGTGCCAGCTTATGACATGCAATGTGTTTTTCTTATTCGTGATGTTTTGTTTTATACTTTCCTAGTTTTTTAATATATTGTTTACTATTTGACTTATCTGACTTGAGTGTCAGTTCTATAAAGGTGCATTTTTTCCCCTTTTCAGTTGTTTTACTTGAGACATCCCAAGCACTTGTAATGATGCCTAGCACATAGTAGGCACTCAATACATAGTCATTGAATGAATTAATTATAAACAAATTATATATGCTCATATAAAAATTATATATAGATATATTTTTTATTACGAGTATATTTGACACATAATGTTACATTAATTTTGGGTATACAATATAGTGGTTAGATGTTTATATATTATGCTTTGTTCACAAGTAGCTACCATCTACATGTTCCCATCAATCATTATTGTTATGTCATTAACTATATTCCTTATGCTGCGCCTTTTATTCCTATGACTTATTCATTCCGTAACTGGAAGCCTGTATCTCCCTCTCCCCTTTACTCATTTTGCCCAATCCCCCTTCTCGCTTCCCTCTGGCAACTCTCAGTTTGTTCTCTGTATTTATAGGTCTGATTCTGCTCTTTATTGGCTTATTCATTTACTTATTTTTTTTTTTTTAGATTCCACATATGAGTGAAATCATAAGGTATTTGTCATCTCAGTCTAGCTTATTTTACTTAGCACAATACCTTCTGGTCTATCCATATTGTCTCAAATGGCAAGATCTCATTCTTTTTTATGGTTGCATAATATTTTATTGTGTGTGTGTTTGTGTGTATACCAAATCTTCCTTATCCACTTGTTTATTGATGGATCCTGAAGTTTCTTCCATATCTTGCCTATCCATAAATTATATTTTTAAAAGAAAGTCCTACAAAGATTTCAAATGTAGGTTTAACAATTGTATGATTCAAATGGAACCCTTTTATCTTTGCACAAGAGAACTGAATGCTCTTTCCTCCCTTACACTTTGGCATACCATCCAGGAGAAGGCAGTGATCACTGTGGTCCTTTCCACAAACTTCCATGATGGTCTGTGCTCCTAACTCTCTCCATTGCTCTCACCATCCCTAGAAAAACTCACTGAAAGGCAAATCTTAATTCCCCCAGTCAAAATCCTTTTGATATTTTCTTTCTGGCCTCATTCATGTCTGGGCCCCTTGTGTCAACATCTTGGACAAAGCTAGACTTTTTTGATGGTTTTTCCCGAAGAATAATGACCTATCTCTACTGGACAAAGTAGAACCCTTACTGCCTTCTATTTGCTACAATGCCTAACAAACAAATAAACAAATGCACACACAAAGCAAATCTGATCTCAGAGTGCACTTTGATGTCTTGCCAATTCTCTCTTCCCTTTGCTCTTTTAAAAGCCATGAAAACCACATATTTCTGAGGCATAGTTTTTACTAAGCAGTAACCATGGGTTGCAGGATGTCTGAGATGGAAAGCCCAATCTTCTTCATAAAAGTACACTGTAATTGATGCCAAGTCGATTTAAGATGCCTTTTATTCAAGCATCTACTCAATACTTAAGAGTGTGAGTTTGCAACATACAAACATTCAAGGGTAAAATAAGTTCCAAGAAGCCTACAAGTGCTATTTATTAGACACCCACAAAGCTATTTCAGTGGCAGAGTCCCCTGATACCTGACATTTGTATTTGATAATACAAAATGTATACATGTAGGAGCAAGATGGCGGAGGAGTAAGAGGCAGAGTTAGTGTCTGATCCCAGAAGTTCAGCTAGATAGTTATTGAACCACTCTAAACAACTACAAACTTAGCAGGAAATAGAAGAGAAGACAAACAGCACCTCTAGGAACAGAAAATCGACCACTTTCTGGAAGGTAGGACGTGCAGAAAAGTGAATCCAAAGTGACGGGAAGATAGACCGTGGGGGAGGGGCTGGCTTCCGGCAAGCCGCAGAGCAGCAGAGCACAAAATCGGAAATTTTAGAAATCTGCTCCACTGAGGAACATCGTTCCAGAGGCTAAGCGGGGGGTGGAGCCCTCGTGGGGACAGCATGGTTTCAGGACCCGTAGGGTCACAGAAAGACCGGGGGTGTCTGAGGGTGGCAGAGCTCCCAGGTATCAGAACGGGGAAGCCAACAGCAGAGATCGAGCCGAACAGTGAGCTACCAGCTCGGGCTTACCTTGAACCATGATCCCGGCACAGTCAGGCCGCTGCTCTTCGAGCAGGGACCCCACAAGGGGCAGATCCGGAGAGACCCCCTCCTTCCTCCTCCGGGAGGAGCGGCGCGGTAGCTCACGGCAGGAATCTGCTGGGTTTGGAGACTCCAAACGGCCGTGCGCCAGGGACAGAGACGCTCGG